>CM042234.1:9912575-11123408 GCA_023566465.1 Cottus gobio | reverse complement strand
TGTGTGTTTTTCAAGGTCTGTGCATCACATGCACACAAGTACAAACAGCACACTCACTTACCTGTTATGAACCCTCAAAAACTTCACTGCCATCTTTTATTTTATCTCATCATGGTTGATGCAACAAGTTCAGCACACTTGTACACACAAATATTTGCACACACAAATCTCTCTTCCTCTCTCTCTCTCTTTATACCTCTCTCGTGCTTTTTCTCCCACAACATGTATTTGTGAGCAAAGACACCGAATCATCTGTGTGTGTGCTTTTATACACACACACACACACGCACACGCATTTCAAAAACACACTCACTAGCCTTCCCCTCCAGCCCAGGGGTCTCCATTCTGCATAATAAATTAAGCTTGCTGATAGGTGGATGAACAGGGGAGGGGGAGGGCTTTCTCTGAACACACTCTCACTCAGACACACACACACACACACACACACACATTAGCCTGTGCCATTATGCAGCCTGCTTTACCATTTAACAGCTGTTGCCGTTGGAGGAATCCCAGGTCTCTTTACATGCTTGTTGTTGACTCATTTATCGTGATTGCAGCAGCAGTTGGACTCCTCAGCCTCCGATGTTCTGATTTCAATACTGGAAATTAGCTTAGCCTCCACAGGGATGGAGCAATTCCTTACAATTCACTGCAGTGTCCTTGAGCAAGGCACTTACCTCTCAAATGTGCAGGCAGCACCCAGGTGTTTGTGTATGTGTGTGTGTGTGTGTGTGTGTGTGCATGTGTGAAAACCTCCCTCTTCCTGCAGCTTTTAAATTATGTTTATTAGCTAATCAGAAAAATACACACATACAGGTGGAGCGGAGGGATGAATATCAGAGGATTTGAGCTTGATCATTTGTTATGCATAAAGCTTTTTTGAGCTGAAACCACTAAAAATGTGAGTTGAATACTAAAATCAAATTTGTGACCTGACAACAAGTACAAAAAATAGTATTCACAACACACCTCTCTTCTACTTTATCCTTTGTATTATACACGGACACACACACACACACAAAATTCCCTCAACCCGCCATCACTAAGGAACAGAATTATTTAATAATATAGACCTCTCACATAGCCAATCATCTCAGAGTAATTATCAGTAATGATCTGCCAGTGACTGATCTATTTTTACCTGATGATCAAACCAGGTCTCATCTCAGATCTATATCCCGTCACATTCATTATAACCCCACAAGATTACATTCATCTCTGCCAGCACCACCTGTCTTTGTAATGGTGTTTCATTCTTCACCCAGAGCCTATTCACCAGGAAGGTAAATACAGGAAATGCACAGAAATACAATGTAGAGTTATGCCCCCTGGTCTAGGTTGGATGCAAACATTTTAAAGGGAAAATACATCATATTTCTGAGTTAGTTTGTGTGTGTGTGTGTGTGTGTGTGTGTGTGTGTGTGTGTGTGTGTGTGTGTGTGTGTGTGTGTGTGTGTGTGTGTGTGTGTCTCTTCAGGTTAGATATGTGTGTATCATGGATTTCTGCTGTTATACTAACAGGTCACTATGGATACTTAATACATCCCTGGTCTCTAAATATATATATATATATGTTTTGTCCAAATTGGAGCACACTAGGAAATGTTAAATAGATGTTTTTAAAACAACATGGCACTTAGGAGCCAAAGACAATTACCCACAAAAAAAGGTTTCCAGATGAGTTTAATGGAATTTATACATAATTTAGTGCCTTTCTGTGTGGGTCATGCGGCTTCCCTGCAGTGGGCTGCTGGTCGATGGTCTTCAAAACAGCACACTGGAGGTCGCCATAATAGATAGGAGGCTGTACATTGTACAAAGAGACAAACATCACAGAAAAACGTCCAACTATATGATCCAATAGAAATATATTATTATTCGTGCAATGTAGTGGAGAATGAATCGATTAAATTTTTTTTTTAATTACCATAAACCTAAAAGTAAATTCATGAATATTATAAAATATGTAATATTAGAGGTACATACAATTACATTTTATTCCAAACATGCTTTTATAATAATCATTAATGCAGGTTATTTCATTGTTACAATAAACAATAACATTATGCTATGCATGACATGCTCGCTGCATGCATGGAACCACAATACACATCAGAGTCGAATCGCACCCTGGAATAATATTTTTGATTAGTTCCGGGGAGAGTATGAAAATGATTTTCTGGGCAACATTTGACATGCTTTACAGTGTTCTGGGGCTCTTAAATGAGTCGGCCTCTGGTCCAATAAACACAGTAGCCTCATGTAAACGCCAGCGCTGCCGCTGTGAACTCTCCCCTGAAGTAGACACGAGCTCTGCCGCGGAGCTGCATTTCCCCTTTCAGAGGGGAATAGCAGAAAACACCCGGCCGCTGGTTCAGATCTCCCCACGTCACCGCTGCAGCGTGTCCGCTGCTGGCGCACAGTCAACTTGTGCTCCCCGCTCGTCTGCGGCTGTCGGAGCTCCTTTCTTCTTGCCGGTAGTGGGAGCCGCAGACAGCGGGGGAGGAGCGGCTCGCTGGCCGCGCAGCGCTTCACTACGCGCGGCAGGCAAAGCGGTGCAGGCGCCGCTGAGTCCCGGGAAGAGGCTGCTTCACGCCGCGGCGAGGGACTGCACTGCAACAGGCTTATGGCTGCAGCCACATGTCCCCTTATATGGCGTACATATACAATAATGTATTGGGAATCAACGTTATTCATAGTGCCTTTTATATACAACTTATGTTATTACTTTGTAGCCTATTATTTCTTTGTTTTCAGACGTCTTTCAAACCTTTGAAATTACGTTTTAATTTGTAAAAAAATATAAATTAAATATATAGAGTTACTCTCTGATGTTATGTATTTGGGATTTTTTATGTGTATTTAGCTGTTTGGAGTTTAGCTATTTCCCTCTGATGATAGCCACATTGATTAAAAAAAGTATTTTTATTCTTCAAAATGTATCAATTTGAATATATTTTTCATAATTATTTGTTTTTCCTGTAATTGATCTATATTTTTTGTAATTTGTTCTCAGCTGAACTAATCATCAATGCTAAGGACAACTTCAGCTATACGCTTTCTTGTGAATATGGTGTTGTTGGTGGAAATTATTATGGGAGAACAGCTGAATTTGATGGACCTAAACTGCAAGTATTGGTGTGGTAGTGTGACTCAAACGCTCCTTAAGGGAATTTTTTCCTTCTCTGTATTGACGGATTATCGGGAAAGAAGGTGTTTTGTTGTAGACTGTACAGATAAAGTTTGGGCCCAAACAAGAACGACTTGACTTTCAAAATAAAATAATGAATTCTGCTGTATACTTATATATTACATTCAAGTTTTGTGTTTACACTTCAATCATCAAGAAGCTCCAAGGTGTCATTGAACTGGGAGACAGAGAGAATATCGTGTGTGCGTGTGTGTGTGTGTGTGTGTGTGTGTGTGTTTCAGGGGGGTGACATGGGAGCGTCACAGCAGAATAATACGAGCTATCTGAGAATGAAGAGGGATGAGGCTGAATCCTGCTGCTTCTCCTCGCTACCATTATCCTACAGGAGGGAGACCTGTGGGGGGCAGGCACGCACACACGCGCGCGCGCGTTCACAAAACCATCCACACACTTACCCTGGGAATCTTCTCAGCTGTTCCCTCCACACTCTCCTTGCACCCTTCCTTCCTCTTCCTCTTCCTCCTTCCCCGGCCCTAAACACCTCTGTTAGCCGGATCTGGTTCCACTCGGCACCGGATCAGGGCCCCTGGCAGCTGACTGCAGGTTTCTGGCCGGGATTAGGGCTTCTAATGGCAGCCACTCTGTGATGATTTACACTGCATTATTACTGTACACATCAGTGGCTGCCTCCTCCTGCTAATGGTTTATTACACCGGAGCCTCTCTCGGCTTTATTGCTCTATGCTCTCTCTCACTTTGAGGCTGAGGTCTAATTAAATAATTTAACTGAATTACCAAACAAATGCCAAAACCTGTGTAGGAATTACTCATGGCACTTGGTTAACCTTTTTTTTATGGTTCTGCTTTCCACTCCGCGTGTGACGTCTGAGCTGAGTTTGTTGGGAAATATGAGCCACAAATATTGTGAGTATTTGAAAGTGAATGTCCTCTGAAAATCACGCCAGAGAGTACCAGCTCTCTCGGGATCTTTTACATTGTATTTTTAGATGAGTTGGATTTTTATTTTTAACTAAAGATTATTATTTATTTATTTATTTTTCTCAATTGATAAAGGAGCACTGAATCAATGTATTAAAACAAAATTCTAAATCACCCAATTTGGAGATATGAGGTCGTTTTAGTAGGTCATGAGTTGAATTCAAATAAACAGTAATTCAAACTTTTGAAAACTAGACTTCAAAATGTTATTTCCTTTTATGCCATCTTTTTATAGTAACCTGTATCCGAACATTTTATTTGTATTCATTTCATCTCCTTGTGTTTTTATTTAAGTTGTTTATTATTTCTTCTTTTTAAGATAATTGCATTTAATTTATAACAAAGCGTTGTTGTACCTTACTTGTGAATGCAGTTATTTGTGTGTAGAGACATAATTAAAAATGTGTGTGTGTAAATTCGGGGCAAATCAAATCCAGAATTAAATCAAGGTTTAGTCTATTTGGCTCCACTCTGCTTCGAGCTCTCTTGGCTGCAGTTTTGTCCTCCGGCTTTGTTGCTTCTGAAAGACGCAAAACCATTGAAATGCTTCATTTGGAAGCAGGAGAATGAATAGAACTAAAGCAGGGACCCAAACGTACGTAACCTGCTCAGTCACAAGCAGGTACCACGTTGCTGCAGAGCATTCCTCAGTGACAGCAGCTCAGCTCGCCTCTGAAGCGATAGATATCTGGCCAGTATTTGCCTAATCATCCAAAGCTTAACCCTCCTGCTGGCCGGCTATCTGCTCAGTGTGTGTCTGAGGTTGTGTGCGTGTGTGTGTGTGTGTGTGTGTGTGTGTGTGTGTGTACGTGTGCGTGTGAAAGAGCGATCTCTTGTCTACTAACACCGGGGCTTAGTAGTGTTTTGACTTTGTGATCAGGCACCTGGTTGGGCAGCACACAGGGGTCCTCCATCAGCTGGTAAGCCCTCCCACCCTCAGGGAAGGTTTTCTGGGGGAGTGTGATCGATGATGGACACAGCAGCTCTGCCCTGTGTGTGTGTGTGTGTGTGTGTGTGTGTGTGTGTGTGTGTGTCTGCTATTACCGGCGCTGGAGGGGAGGCAGCTCTGATGGTGGAGGGTTATAAAAGAGAAGGTCCTGGGTGGTGGTCGTGGTGGAGGTGGGGTATGAGCTGTTTAAACAGCGTGGCTTTGATTGACAGGGCTGATAGTGAGCGCGGGGAGGAGGGGGGAGGGGGGGGGGTGACGGATGCTTGGTAGTGGTGGGAGGGTGAGTGAGCAAGTGCTTGAGAAAAGGGAAGAGAAATGGGGGTTGTGTTGTTGAATGCAGGTTAGATTGTTCGTGTGTGTGTGTGTGTGTGTGTGTGTGTGTGTGTGTGTGTGTGCAGAGGGGAGACTCCTGGAGAGGGTGGGTAGGGGGGTATTTTTGGGGGAGCAAGGGTGCAGGAGGAAAGTGAGCTTTTAATTACCAGGGCAGAAGCAGATGTAGCAGAATGGTGCCCCCACCTCTAAACACACACACACACACACACACACACACTGGTTGTTTCTTGGCAGCTGGAAGTCATCAGCTTTGGGGGGTGTGTGTGCATATTTGTTAGGACAGGAGCCTTGAAGCACATTGTTTAAATTTAAAGATGTTCAGCTTCTATTGGCACTTGATGATTATTCATTTTCCTCCCCCTTGTTACTGAATAAATCCCATCTTGCTGCCATCTCTTCCACAACATTCATCATAATTAATGCAGTATAATATAAACCAGGTACACACACCATCTCAATTTACACGGTCTCTATTGTCAATCATTTTTTAATAAAACATACTTATTTTAATAGTTGCCAATTTACCCTCTTATCAGGTCATGATTTATATATGTGATAAGAGGGGAATGAAACATGTTATTTTCTAATTATGGATTGTAACTAATTGCCATGTATTATGAGGTAGTATGCATTGGCTCTACTGTACTATTTTGTGCATATTAAATATGTGGTATACATTAAATGTACAACAATTTTAGGATGCCTTTTAAACATCTGAACAGATGAAACAAATAAACAAATAAATAACAAATAAACAAAATTATATTAATGTTCATTGCATATACATGTCTGTATATTCAATACATTCAAGATTAATATACTGATGGTGTTACTAATTCACACCAAACTGTGTCAGCAATAAACATGTTTTCAAAACATTGTATTGTATTTTTACAATAAAAAAACAAATCAAAAAAGTCAGCATATTTGGTATTAATTCAGGTTTTTAAACTATAAAAAAACTGTTTTATTTTATGGAACAAATTCACTGTTTAATGTATATTTTTAATAATCTCCTTGATACAAAGACAGAAGGCTCCGGTTACTTTATCCATAGTGTTTCTTTATTTTGGTGTTTTGAAATACAATGTCAGATTCCATCTCCTCCCCGCTCCTATTATTTTCCACTTGTACAAAATGTATCCAAACAAATGTGTGCACAGATGAAAACACGGTGCAGAGTATAAAATGACTTCTCATCAAGAAAATGGTGCAAAACTTAAAAAAGAAACACAATGTCCCTGCACATATAAAAATAAATTAATACTTTGTGTGTCCAGTCACTGACAACCTTTTTTATCTGGTCCTAAAGATTCACACACACACAAATTGAGGCTTCATTGGCTTTCCTTCACACCAGCACAGCTAATCACAATCACTTATGTACACCAACGGCCAATGAGAAAGGTTTATGTACACTTAACGAGGTAAAAACTGTGCCACTGAATGCCCCGTGACACACGTCCTCCCCCCTAAAAACAGCTATATACAACCACACCCCATCCCCAATCAGCAAGTAGCTTCTAGCTTTTCAAACACAACACAGAGTCGAAGTCATTAAACGGGTTTACAGCAAGATCTGACTGTATGAGGTGAAAAAACAAAACACAAACAAAACTTTACACAGTAGTACAAAATGTTAAGTTGCAACACCAGCAGGCTTTTAAAATATATCATCTTATGCCCATTACACAAACACACTCCCAATAAATAAAAAGCACAATGCAAAGTTGGCTTTGCTATTAGAGAATGCAGCAGAATAATATTTCCTGGTTATTTTAAAGGGAGTGCACGTCCAGCCCGACATTACAAAGTATTTTTGTAATCTGTTGCCTCGGCAAACACAGCTTAATTACCAGTAGCATTGTGAAGAATTGGGCTGAGTGACAGGGACACAGGTAAAAGGAAACAAATCCCAACTTCCCCCCCATGGCCTCAGGCACTTGGGTTTGGACCCTGATTGGCCAGTCCTCATGGTTGTGGGTTTTTCCGCTGCTGTCGGCCTTGTAGGTCCTGATAGGCTGGTCCTGCTGGAGAGGTAGGTGCAGCAGGGGGCTCAATCAGGAAGATGAAATGTAACGACGTCCACGCGCTGACAACCAACTGCATAATATCTCTTTTGTGAGCCTGTGCCGTGTGGATTAATGCATCCGTCTGAACATTCAACTTGCTATTTTATTTTATTTATTTATTTTTACATTTCACTTTCCTGAGTGAGCCACCTGTATCTGGCCCAGAGAAGACAGTCCAAAGCAAGGCTTCTGCGGTGACTGTGTGAGGCTTGGCTCTCTGACATTAATGGATCTACACAAACAGTGAAAGACAAGGGGACAGAGGCAGCAGCGAGAACATGTGGGATATTTTCACAAGCCTCTCGCCCATTATTCCCCTCGGGATCGCTGCGAGACAGATGTCGAGACAAACATCTGCTACTGTTAAGTCCTGTGGTGGGGAATCGTTTCTTTTTTACATACATGTATTTGTTATTTTTCTTCTTAAGTTTTTTGTTCTGCGTGTGTGCTAGCTTGTGAGCTGAGGCCCCTGAGAGAGTGAGACAGCAGAGAGACCAGACCGAGATGGTTGTTAGTGTGGAGACAAAGAAAAGAAAACATGACGCAGCAAAAAAGAGAAAGAAGCTGGATGATGAGATTAAAGAAAATATTAAGAGAAAATCAATGAAGATAAAGGCCGACCCGTTTGTCAACTCAGACGGTGAGAGAAGAGATCAAACACGCCATGTGCTAATTTACTCACACACTAAGTTGCTACCAGTGATATCAAATAAAAATCATTTTCTCAACAGTGACAAAATAAGAACCTGAAGCAGCACTAAAACTAAAAAGTAAAAAAAAAAAGAAATCTGAAATTTATAGACATAAATAGTACACATGAAGACAAAATGTTGTTAAGACTGTAACCTGAAAAAAGTAGCAAAATAAACCTGACAAGGTCAACTACAGTGAGCTGGTGACTGGTTCTCATCACTGAACCACAAAGTTGACCAACAGGCCGATCTCCTGAAGACTCTGCATATTTATTCAGAAAGAAAAAAACAAAATATTGACAACCAAAACATAAAGGGCATCTGCCGTCATGTCTTCTCTTGCCCTGTGACGCCCATGGCCTTCTCGGCGAGCCGCGGCTTCTGTGCCCCCGAGGCGTGCGTGTCAGCATGTATGTGCTGCAGCGCCAGGAAGGGGTTGGCGGTGATGGTGCCCTGGCTCTGGGCGCCGGGCAGCAGGTTGTTGATGGGCAGCTGAGGGCAGGAGAGCGGGATGCAGGGAATCTGGGCAGAGGAGGAGAGGGATTGCAGCTGCTGGAGGTCCTGCTGCTGCTGCATCAGTTGGTAGAGCAACACCTGCTGCTGCTCCTGGGAGAGAGAGAAAAAGAGAGAGGGGGGATGAAATAAGGAGGAAAAAGGACGAGAGCCAGAGGAAAATGCAGAAAAAATAAGGATAAAGTGAAAGTTTTTGCCAAAAAATGGAAATGAGAGTTGTATAATAAGGGCAGATAGAAAAAAAAGAGTAAAGGAAAGTGGGGTGAGCAGTGGAGGGAATAAGAAAGACAAATACATGTTAATAAGCTTGGTGATTTAGGCCCTTGTCTAAAGGAAAATTGTAGCTCAGTGTCTTTGTGTGTGTTTAACTGTGTGTGATAGTGGTGATGGCAGTGAGTAGTTGCAAGTCCGCCAGTGTATGTGTGTGTATGTGCATGTGCGCGTGTGTGTGTGTGTGTGTGTGTGTTTTACCACTGAAGGCTGTGAGGCCAGCAGCTGCTGGAGCTGATGCTGCTGCAGGAGTCTGTGCTGCTCTGACAGCAGGCCGAGCCGCGCAGCGCTGATGAGACAAAGACACAACGCGCAGTGAGACAAACGCAATGAACACTGCGCACAATACATTTTAATATGCACTTTCAAAACATTAGAGGGAGGTGCCAAGGAGACCACCAGAGCTGCTGAATGCAACATACATATAACAAATAGCTCAGGAACTGGATACTGAAGGAGGAGTCTTTTACATTAATTACCATTTAAAAATGAAGAAAATTTAATTTTAAATGTTAATTTCAGTTGCTATGAAAAGCAAGAAGATTATACATATCTATGAATTGACAGAACTACACACAGACAACATGCGACAACAATCTCTTGTGACAGATTTTGGGGACTTGAAGGAAACAGCTCTCTCACCTGCTCTTACTGGCTGTTGGGCTGCAAGAATCCAACACGCAAGCGAAAGGAGAAAAAAAACAACGAGAGGACGCAATAAAGCTCACATTCAAACATCTTACGCGTATGTTCTCTGACATGAGGAATGATTGGCGTTCATTCAGTACTTTAAGATGTGGCGACAGAGGGGCTGAAAAGAAATTGGTTTCCAGGCGCCAGACAGTGTCCACATTTGTTGTGGTAATGATTTTATCATCAACTTGAAACACTGTATCGCATTATTGAGCACATGGTACATGCGACTGTCATTGAATTTTGTTAGCTTCTAATGCGTTTTCTTATTAATTCCCATTGGATCTCAAAAGGGCGATATAAGCAGTCTCCGACGTACCCGTTATTAACGGGCAACGTGCCGCCCGCAGCTGCTCCTGTAGCGTGTGCGTGAGGGCTGGCGGTGCCCGCCGGTGTCTGGATCACCCCGTTCAGCGCCCCGACAATTCCCGCCATGCCCAGTGCACTGCCTGCACCCAGAGCACCCATCAGCCCTGCCACGCCACCCAGCCTGGCCGGGGCCGTTCCAACGGCAGCGACCCCGTTCATCTGCGGCTGCGGCGGGCTCTGGGAGACGGAGGGAGGCGTGGAGAGAGATGAGGTGGAGCCGCTACTGCTGTGGCCACCGCATGACGCACCGTCCTGAGAGAGAGAGAGACAGAGAGAGAGAGAGAGAGAAACACCATCAACCATGATATCATTAACCACAAATATAAAGTTATCACTGTAGTCCATCTAATTTACCATGTAATGAGGTGTAAAAGTATGACATCACCTCATATATCTTGAACATCTGACGGTCGTTTTACTGAAGCTTACGTAATTATTCAGTCATTACATTAATGACGTGTTACTGCTCGACTTTGTGGTGAAATAAACTGACTGTTCTGGGTGTTTGTTCTTACCTGAGCTGCCACAGGTAAAGAAGAGTCGGTAGCTCCCAGCTGGCCCCCTTTCATATCTGCGACACAAATTCTCACTCAATTCTCAATGATGAATATTTTTTTTTTTCATCATTCATTTTAATTTAGTCTTTAAAAGGCCAGAAAAAAAATATGCTGAACACCCCAGGGTGACGTCATAAAACGTCTTATTTTGAAAGGCATTTGATTTAAATGTGAAACATATGAAACACAAAACATCTTCATATTTGGGAAGCTGCAGTCAGAACATATTTGCCATTGTGCCCAATTAAACAACTGTCATGATTAGCAAAGTTGTAGGATTTTATTCTCTCAATCAACTAATGGATTAACTGAATAACTGTTTCAGCTCTAGTGAGTGTGTGTGTGTGTGTGTGTGTGTGTGTGTGTGTGTGTGTGTGTGTACCAGAAGACGCCATGCTGGAGGTGAAAGGCACTGATAGCTGAGCGCTGAGGAGCTGCAGTCGCTCTTTCTTCATAGTCAGAGTTTTAATCTGCTCTTCCAACTTCCTGTTCTCCTCCTGCAGCTGGTGGAGGGACTTCAACATGCCCAGCACTGGAAGAGATGGAGAGAGAGAACATATTGCTCTGATTTTTCAATTGACTGTTGTCAAAAATAAATGTATATTTAAATTTGAAATAATGAAAGTCATCCTGTCGCAGGCTTTTCAAACTTTACTTTAGATGTAATGTTTTGTAGTTTTGGGAAGAAGCTGTATTGGGCTGATCTTTTCACAAGCAAGAACACAGAAGCTCTGACTTTATGAGAGGCTGGTGCTTCCTAAAGACCAAACCATGCCACTCTGCCAAGCCTCCACACTGCTGCGCTCAGATACCCAGTAACTGCTGGACAGATGCACTCCACAGGGAGGTCAGAGGTCAAGACCAGCTAGAGAACAACTCAGCCCTGTGTGTGAAGTATTCAGGTGTGTTTTAATGTGTGTGTTCTCACCGTCTCCCTGCGCTCCCTGCTGCAGCAGGAAGCTCTGCCCTTCGTTCCATTGCCTCTCCAGGAGCTGCTCGATGCTGGTGGCCACCGGGGGCTCCCCGCCGCCTACCCCCGCCCCTAGCAACCCAAGCCCCGGCCCCGGCAACGACCCCGAGGAGTCATAGCGGATCTGCAGGCCACCAATGGGAGAGCTGAATGACGGGGGGGGGGGGGGGGGGGGGGGGAGAGAGAGAGAGAGAAAGAAAGAGAGAGAGAGAGAGAGAGAGCATGGATAAAAAGGGAGAGATAGAGAGGTCAATGGGGAGATTAACGACCCAACATAAACGTCAGACAAACATAGACACTGCTGGCTATAAAACTACATCAATTTGTTGTTACAGTGGCCTCTAATGAAAAGGGGCCAGGCTTTCTGTCTGTGTGAGGCAGAGAGAGAGAGAGAAAGAGAGGTAGAAAAAGGACATGCAAGAGAGAAAGACAGACAGAGGGAAGTGGACTGTCTTGATGCGATAAATCTTTGTGTGTGTGTGTCTGTGTGTGCTGAGACAATCTGTTGAGTGTGAAAGAGGGAAAGTGAGGGACAGCAAGAGAGAGAAGAAGGGACACAAGGAGCTTAATGTGGGGAGAATGAAAATAACGTAAAGTAAAAGGCAAGATTTCTTCCCTTTGGAATCACACTGCAAACTTAAATACACTGACATTTTGAGTGTAAATGTCACAGCATTATCCAAAACAATGCTAAACAATGCCAGCTATATTCATATTAAGACACTAAATTGTTTCACGATATATTACCTACGGTATTCAAAATCAACACCATATTCACCCATTACAATATTTTCTTTTTAAATTAAATGCAACCATTTCTCACAAACACATCTTATGTTTCCTAAATACAAGTGTGAAATATTACAGGGGCAGTGGAAGAAATACATTTCCAAAATGATGCTAATTGGAACCAACCTCATCAAGTGAAATTATCCATCCCACAAAGAAGTAGAAAGAAGCAAAAATGGATTTGTATCATCAATATTCCCATCCTGAGAGATCCATTGAAATACTCCCAAATGAAGGAGATGCAGAAAATCATCAGACTGTCCTTCCATGTGTGATTAAACCCAAGGAAAAAAATTTCTAACTGGAGTTGAAGGATGGTTACCCCTTCAAAAACACAAGTTATCGTTGGCTGAGAGAGCGAGAATTGCCTGTAGGGGTGAGAGCGAAAGGGAGATTGTGCATGTGTGTGTGTGTGAGGAGTGAGAGAGGAGACGAGGGGCCAGCGGAGGGAAAAGCAGAGAGGGGGATGGGTAAAGGAGGGGGGGGGGGGCAGTGAGGAATGTAAATGGCGAGGGATGGGTGGGGGGAGCATCTGTGTGTGTGCGGGTGTGCATGTACTCACCGCGGGGTGGTCTTTGGAGAAGCTCTTATGGAGAAGCCCTGAGCTCCGACGCCGCTGCTGCCGTCTCCCACCTCCTGATCTACACACACACACACACACACACACACAAAATCAATTGTACATCACAAGACCAAGCCCACAACAAGCAAGCCTGAGTTCAAAGCACTTTATATGTAAAAAAAAAAACAAATTGCATCCATAATAGCATTTTCAGGTCTTTTTGTAAAGTTCTCTGTCCACACTTAAACACCTGGACAATAGAAACATAGCTCAATCTCTTCTTCGTTGTTTTATTTTGGTGGGCACACAACAGAACACCAGGAGAGACGGCAGCAGCCTGGTTAACTCAGTTGAGTGTGCTGTGCCCTCCTGCTCAATATATTGTGTACAATCACAATAAAATCGTTTTCTTTTCCAGTTACTGCTGTTGGCCAATAACAGAACAAGCAGAAACCAGTCATTTGATTGTGGCTTCTAAATATGACCTACTGAACAGCACTTCCTGCACAATTAAATCTCTCTAGGCCTTTTGGACATCTCAAACATCTTACGCAACATTGTTTTAGGAGCTTCATGAATTTGACTAATGTTATGAGACATTTTTATAAACGAGATTTTGAACTGATGACTCCAGCTGTAACTAACATGTGGTTTAATACAATCGATTTCCATATGCTATATATCTGGAATTAGTGTTGTTCGTACATTTACACAGCGCTCCCAAATCCCAAATATGTCATCTTGGATTCCTTTTAGTGCGAGCTCTGGAACGCTTTGATAAGAGGTCTAATTCAGACCCTGACCAGGCGTACAGTACATACGTTTCCAAAAGCGCCATTGTCCTCGTCCACAATAAAACTCATTGAGGTAGTTTTCAGATTCAATCCGCGCTGGAGACGAGATGTTTTGGATGAGAAAAATGCGGGCTGAGTGCCAAAATAAAGAGAAAAAATGTAAAATGTAGTTGGCGTAGAGTAGATGAAGTGTAATACTTGTGGCTCTGCGACCTCCAAAACTTTGTCTCTCTTCCTCTGAATCTCTTTCACACACAAGCCTTCATTCAAACTGCATGTGCATTTCTCCCTCTACCTTCTGTGAGAGTCTCTACCTCCTCCCTCTGGGCCCCCGGCCAGACGCTTCTTTTCATTTTCCTCAGTGAGAGTAATGAATCACACATGCACACACACGCAAACACACACTTTTGCATTTACACACTCACACAAACTCCCCTCTACTTAAGACAGTCAATCCCAGCTTTTACCCTCGCCGGGTCACCACTCTAGTCCCTCGCTCGCCTTCTTTTTTCAAGTCCTTTCTCTCATAACCCTTTCCATCCTGGCACCTCCCGCCAGACACTCAAAAGCAAAGAAGAAGGGCTGCCAAAGTAAACAGGCTACATGCATACAAACACGCGCACACCTTGCACGTTTGTGCTCACATGACCCTTGCTAGTGCACAAACAGAACTTCACACTTGTGTAGCTGTGTGCACACGTGCTGTACACGACACTTCACGGTAAGGAAAAGAGGGGATGAATAACAATGATTTTCATTAATGACTAGAGATTCATTTAACAAATCCATTAGTCAATCGTTTGTATAATAAATAAATCATTTGTCAATATTCAAGCAAAAAAAAGCTAAATAATTGTCTGGTTTCAGCTTCTCAAATCTGAAAGTGTTTGATGCTTTTTATCGCTTTATAATTCATTGTAAATTATTTGCCATGCTTTTCTACTTTTGCAAATGCAACTGCATTTTATTGAATGCATGAATATATTTGGCTTTTACTTTACACCGTTTTACTTTTAGACATTTGAAGAGGTCAGCCTGGAATCTGGGGATGTAATTGGCAGATTCATTGATCATTTCAAACACAAATCTAAAAATCTACTTTTTATTTAATTAAACTAAATACAAAATGTATCTAATATACAATCTAATATTTGTTTCTACGGTGTGACAACTTTTCTTATTAAGAATTACATAAAGCTTGCTCGTGTAGACACACAGAACCTTCCTCGTCACCATCTGTTGCATGCACACACACACCCTGTCATTCAGCCTGATTAGTGAGTTGACCTGCAGGTCAGGGTGGATCTGGCTCTGATGACTGCTGACCGGCAGCAGGAACTACCTACCTTCCTCCTCCTCCTCTTTCTTAACTCTCTCCTCTTCTCCCGTCTTTACTCTTTCTTCTCTTCTCTCTGTGCAACCAGATGTCTCGTATCAGGAAGTGGCTACTCTGATTACTAAAGCCGCGTCTTACACCTTCATCAGCTCTTCTGCACAACAAACCATCTATTTTCTACCATGGGAGCTCCTGGAGGCAGCTACCGGCTTTCTCTCCTCCTCCGTCACACCAATAGCTCAGCACAATGCTCCTCTTTTACACACACTTAGAGCAGAGTTTGATGTCACTAGCACGTGTGTGTGTGTGTGTGTGTGTGTATATATATATTCTCAGAGAAATATATTCAAACAGTATTGCTTTGGAATTGGTGTAGAGTCAATGTATCAAGACTACCATTGAAATACCTCAAATTATACCCAGCCCTGTGTGTGAACGCACTCTTGTGCGACTTCAGGTGTGTTTTAGTGTGTCAGTGTGAGTGTGTGTGCTCTCACCGTCATGTGTATGTGAGCCCATGTGCTGTATTTGTTTGTGTGACAGAGGACGGGTGAGAGAGGGGGAACAATCTCGGTGTGTAAATGGAGCTGAGTGGGAGGAGCTTGAAAATATCACGAGTGCTGACCTATGACCTCTCTGTGGGACCGAGGGGGCGTGACCTATCCATTATCTCCCCCCCTCTGACTGACACACACACACACACACACACACACACACGCGCGCACAGTACCTGCTGGCGAGGCCTCGGACTGGGCGATGAGTGCCGCCATGGCCGAGTTGGGATTCAGCCTGTTGCCAAACATGTGGGAGGGAGCGAGGTTGAAGACTGACCCTGGCAGACCGCTCACCTGTAGACAGAGAGTAAGCAACAATACATTTTGTTCTTAGTCACTTAATAGATAATTTTTTTGTGTGCATTTATTGAACAATTGATAGTGTAGAGATGGACAGGAAACAAGGGAGGAGTATGACGTGCACCAAAGTTGAGACATGAACACATCCAGTACATCAATTCTTAAACTGCTTTGATAAATGGTGGATATATACATATGCATTTAAAATAAATTGCTATTGAATTAGAAATAATTTTAGAGCTACAATTTATGATCATTTTTTTATTTATCAATTTTGGTTCAGTGTATAAAATATCACCAAAATAATGGCCATTACAAATTTCCAGGTGCCAACAATGCAAAGCACAAATTAATAAAAAATTGCTAATGATATAAACAAATAAAAAAAGACCAGAGTTTTGGTGTTTATGCTAGAAAAGTGACCCACAAGATTATTTGATTATCCTAAGTAGTGATGATTCTTTTTCTGCTGTCTTTATGTCCATTGTTTTCATTCTATATATGTATTAAAAAAATTACCAGTAAAGCAATATTATCTAAAATTGTTTTTAGTACACTGATATTTAAATATCATGTTGCATAGTAACAGGTGTTTCTTTGGTGTGTTTTCTACAGTGACGATAAGACATAAGTGTAAACTTAATTTGTATTAAATTTTTAGGAAGGTCTGACGAGCATGTTATTATATATTCATAAGCCCCAATCTAAATCTGAGAGTTCATCTGATGAATCAATGGTTTGAGAATTTAAATTCTCTGATATTCACTATTGATTCCACTTTATCACAAAGCATCTACATTTAATTTCATGCCTTTGAAGCGTATTTGAATGAAGAAAAAAAAAAAAAAAAAACACATTTGATCCGACTGTGGATTTGACAATATCATCAAAAAAACATGTATATATTGTATATCCACGGCTCATTATTCTGTTACCAACACACACATGCATATGGGGCTCAGGGTGCCTCAACACCCCGACAGTATGCTGACATGCTGACAAAGTGTTTCTGATGCATAGAGTTTAATCCAATTAAGGCATTTCCCAAATAAGGACCGTGGAGTGAAGGGTGGGGTGGGGTAAGACGGAAGAGAGAGGGTGGAGCATCAGGAAGGGAATCAGGTTATCTAAAAGAACAAAATGGCTGACTGTTTTGGTTCAAAAGCTACAACCAAAGTAAATGACAACAACAAAACTTTTTTAGTCACTGGAAGTTGCTCCTCCACAATTTGTTTGGAAGTTCCAGGAGCTCTGTAATTTTATGATCAAGCTTTAAAAGCCTTATGAGATGTGTTTTTTTGAGTGACTGAAAAAAAAGTTAGTATTTTGTTGAAACCCAATTTCATAATTAATTGATGGGACAGTTTAAGAGCTTAAATAGTTGAGTTTCCTATACACTCTGCAAATAGAGTTCCGGTCAGCACTAAAAAAAAGAAACATTGTTTTTGCGAATGAGCAGAAAAACGAACAATCTGAAAAATGATTAACCTAAACATCAAACTGTTCAAAAACAAAGCTTCAGTGTACACATGCAAATCTTGCATTTGTGAAGCTTTGCCTGCCTTTTCGTCATATCTATTAAATGTACAGTAATTCCTATCCATTTGCTGAGATTTAGGGTGCAGAAACTAGAAAGCCATTATGTCCCATTACAAATTCATGGAAGGTGTATGTCTAAAATAATAAAATCTGGAAAACATCCTGGAAATTCCCATCACTGTTAAATGTTAAAATTAAAGAAAGAAGCTGTACCGTCCTTCCACCCTTTCCACTCCCCTCCTCCCCCACCCTTTGGTGCCATAATCCGGCCCCCTTTTCCCATCAACATTCATTTTTCATTCAAAGTCTCTCTCGCACTCCCTTTCTCTTGCCTGGGCTGATGGCCAATAACAGTAGGCCGAGAGCCTGCTAGTCGACTGAAAATAGCAAATGGTCTCCGTCACACACACACACACACACACACACACACACACACACACACACACACACACACACACACACACACACACACACACACACACACACACACACACACACACACACACACACACACACACACACACACACACACACACACACACACACACACACACACACACACACACTGAAGGAGGCCTGTTGGCATCCTTCTAGCTGCGTAATTTCTGCAGACTTGATTCAGTGTATGCGTCTCAGATGTCCAGATGCGTGCATCACAATTAACTAAGCAGCGACAGAAAAGGGGGAAAAAATATGTATTTCTCTATTAAAGTCTTTCTCACTCTGGCTGCTCTATTTGGGTCTATTTCTCTCTCAGACTCACACATAAACAAACACTGCTACAGTCCAAACTCAACTATACATGCTGCAAACAGGCGTGATATCCTGTGCTTCTCTGGGCCTCTCGTCCTCTATAATATGTGCTGAACAGAGAGGCGCAGGGCAAGATGAAGGCCAGGCCAGCCAATTCAAGGCATGAGTGCCACACACACACACACACACACACACACAGAACCCTCCCTCCATCTATCCCTCCATCCCTACTGTGGTGCTTGTCAGATGTCATTACATCACAGGACAACGGAGGGAGAAAAAGAGAAATGGATGGGGACAGAGAGAAGGAAGGTCGTGGGTGAGACAGAGAGAAAGGGAGAGACAGAGAGAAAGAGAGGTGGCAAGTGGACACAGGAGAAAAATGGAGTTGGGTGGACAGAGACAGAGCATGGTCTTTGGGGAGGTTTTGAAAGGATGGACACTGGGGTCAGTGATTAAAGATGATGTTTTTTGGGGTTTTTTTTGGGAGATGGGACCGAGATTACTGGAGGGGGTTGCGCTGACTCAATTAGAGTCCATGCCCTCACTTTTGCATATAAGCTTATTAAAGCCAATGGGGAACAAACAAAAAACACTTTGAGGAAAAGCAAAACAATTGCATCCCTCGTTCTGAAAATCCCTCTAATTTATTTGGATCAGGGTAAACCTGCTGTACTGTTACTTCAACATCCAGGGTTTAAATGGGAATGTTTAAAATAAATAAATTGGTTTTTGAATTAAATTGAATTAAGCAGGAAAATCTGAAATTTCAATGAAATTTTTAAAGACAAAAGATGAAAATAAAAAAATGTTGTGCTCTGAATAAACATGTAAGACCTTTTACAGGTTAACCGTATCAAATCAGCAACTAAATAACTCGCTGAGACAAAACAATCAATACAAGGCCAGGACACAAACAATTCACACACAATTAACATGCAGTGGATTAATAATAGTGCTGAGAGATTTGGTGCGAAAGACATTTAATTAGTGAGCATTGGTTTATTTGTCTTCCCACAGTTTAACTGCACTTCAGCTCAAAGATGCAAGACGTGGATGAAATGGTGCTGAAAGAAGAGAGAGGGTGTGTGTGTGTGTGTGTGTATGTCTGTGTGAAAGAAAGAAAAGAGAGAGAATGGTGGAGTGTGTTTAATGAGCATGTATTTTCATGTAAGTGAGTGTGCGGAGAGCATTGAGAGTTTTTAGCACAGTTTAAGTGTTTGGACTCACGTGTGTGGAGGATGTGCTGGTTAGGGGTGCGGTGGCAGTAAATGGAGAGGGAGGGGCTAGTGAAGGTGTGGGTTGCTGTTGCTGTGACAACTCAGAGCTGGCTCCGCCAACGGCGACGACTCCCGTCCCGGTCGATGACCCATCCGCACCAGAGAAAACACCTGTGGAGGTATCACAGGCAACAGACATTAACAGTGTTATCTTAATCTATTACTATATTTAAATAATACCATAAAACAATGATTTGGAGTAATAGCGTTTAAAAGTAACTATATTTATTACAATGATGGCTGATTTTCATTAAGCCATTTCAGTTTGAGGGTCCTGGTGTTGTGCATGCTGGCTAGAAAGAGATACATTACTGTGTTAAAGGATTAATCATTTACTGAGAAAAGGGAACATCGAAAATTAACTTTTAAATAAAGTACAGATCTGCTAACTTGAATGCATGATTAATAAAATCAACAAATGAATCAAGTAAGTAGGTTTGCCGAGTTTGCGGTGAGATAATTTGGTTTAATATTGATTGTGAAAACTCCATCAGTTATAATAAACTTAAGTTCAAGCATACACACACACACAAAAAACATCCTGAATATTATATTATAAAATATACGTGGACATTTTTGCTCCATTTTCATACACCCATACGTATTCTCTTATCTCTTTGCTCTCTCCCCTCCCTCCCCCTCATTCACCCCTGTGCTCGCCCACTAACCAGGGATAAGCCCTGCCCCTGCCCCCCTTTGACCCCAGCAGAGGAGGGGGGATGTGTGTGTGTGGGTGGGGGGACAGGGCCCCTCAGCCCCACAAAAGCCTGAATGGCTCAGGGCAGCACACATTCACTAGAGGAACAAGAGATCTTTGTGCCAGGAGGGGAGGGGTGGATGAAGAGAGAGAGAGAGCAGGAGAGAAAGAGAGAGAGAGAGAGAGAGAGATAAGAACACTGGATGGGCCTACATACTATTTATAACACTTTGTAATATGCACCAGAAAGATTGATACCCAAAGCAGGGCAGCCGTGACTCAGGGGGCATGAGCTCCTGCAAGATTTCTAGCAGCTGGATTAGAGGCCAAACCAACAGTTTATCAGAGTTTAGCTCATGCCATTGATGAAATGAGTTGCACACAAAAGGGATGGTTCAAAACAGTGCCAGTAATGGGGGGAAATAAAGGTTAATATTCATTTGTATAGATTTTATGATGTAAGAATATAGAAGTTATTTAATATGTCGCAAAATTGAATGCCATTTGTAAATCTATGTTTGCCGCGTGCTCCACAAGGAATGTTTGAATTTGAACTCAATATTTGTGTTTATTTTCCCAAAATAGTTTGGGAACCATTTCCCCAAACTAAACATCAAGTTCTTTTCTTTTTTCAAGTGGGAAACAAGAGTTGTACAAGTTGGTTATATTTATGAATGTCAGTTTTAGCTATTCTAGTTTTAACTATACTATTTTTATCACTCCTTTATTTTGTCACAATCAGGGGGAAATTGTTTTGTTCCAACTCAGGTTAGTCTGAGGTTTGAACTGAAAAGCAGTAGGACAGGCTCCTTAAAAACAAATTAAATAAACTGAAGAAAAAAACGTGTTAACAAGGCTGTTTTTCATAGTTGCTGAGGAACTGCTACTGTGAACGTGTATTTTCTCATGAATTGCTCTCTACACTGGTGAGAACATTTTAATATATTACAAAGATTGTTATTTGAATTCATTATCATTTGCACACACACACACACACACACACACACACACACACACACACACACACACACACACACACACACACACACACACACACACACACACACACACACACACACACACACACACACACACACACACACACACACACACACACACACACACACACACACACACACACACACACACACACACACACACACACACACACACACACACACACACACACACACACACACACACACACACACACACACACAAATTGTGTGATCGATAAAATTAAGACCCCCAAAGAACATCGCCTGACCTTCCTGTTCCTTTTCCCTTCCTGGCCAGTACATTTGTCACCTTCAAACATATCCACCTTGATTAGTTCAAGCTGGTATTATCTCCACAGGAAATCTACGTTTTCTATTTAGGGAGGGTTAACACCAATCTAAACCAAGTGGATGGCATCACACTCTGTTATTGTGCAGCTGAAATGAGTCTTGTGATTTACAACTCACTCAGAATTCTGTTTTAGAGGGACTTTTCCATCTTTGTAGGGGCTGGGGGCTTGTTTTTGTGAAAAACTGTAGGCAGTCATTTAATCATGTTTAAATGGAACGGGAGACAAACACTGAATGGAGACAGAAAGATGCATTATTCTGAGAATTTTCTACCACCAAAGATAACCAGAAATGTATTCAAACATCACGCCGATGTGCAGAGGAAGCAGAGCCACATTGAGGGCAGTCAATGCAAGTGTGTGTGTGTGTGTGTGTGTCTGTACTTGTAACAGTAAATCCAGATATATTTTATGCAAACAACCTAATTTAATATTAGGAGCTTCAACAGAAATTATTTTGACCATATACTAACTTTTAGTACATGGTTTATTGAGGAACGCACATATTCTCATGTAGATGAAAGAGCTGCCACTTTCAAATTGTTTTTGTCAAATTTTCCCATGTGTGGTTTTCTGCATACTGTGTGTGTGTGTGTGTGTGTGTGTGTGTGTGTGTGTGTGTGTGTGTGTGTGTGTGTGTGTGTGTGTGTGTGTGTGTGTGTGTGTGTGTGTGTGTCTGTCTTGTTTTTCTTAAGCTTCAAGTGTTTAACAGTCTTTTTTTGGATGAGTAAACACCTTTTTAAGTTCAATCTACCACAGTGCTCACACTTGATAAATATACTAAACAAAACTATATTAACAAAAATATGCCCAATGTCAGTGACTACAATGTTTTTTTATTTATTCAATTTTCAAATAATTTCATCTACTAAAATTATTTACGGGTTTCATATTTTAAGTTTAATTTGGCATTCAAAATAAGCTTGTTCAAATTCAAATGAAATCCGGTTAACTGAATATTGTTGTGGTTTTCACAACTTGCCCTCACATGTTTTGCAGTGAGACAAAGCTGCTGATAATTATGATTTCACTGGGGTAAGGAAAAAACATCTTACAGTTGAAGAAATCTTTCATAAATAAATAAATATAAAATTACACGAATAAACAGCAATAAGTGTCTGTCTTACTATTATTTTCCACACACACACCCCGCTGGTCTGAATAAATTCATGTCCACCCAACAGCTTTCCTCCCCCACACACCAAACCCACTGCGCTCCACCAGCTCGTCCGTCCCATCAGTGACCCCCCTGCCGTCAAACATTAACCTAACCAAAATCTAACCCCCTGCCTCTCCCCACCCTCAACACATATCTATCAGGCTAACTATCTATCCATCAGCACAGTGGAGTCAGCAGACAGGATGGGGGGGGGGGGAGATAAACGCTAAGAACCTCCCCATTACTGCCCTGCATTAACCCCCAGCTAAATATTTACAGTAGGAAGAAGAACACACAGTTCTCAGACACACTCAGAATGCATAGCCATACAAAACCAACCAGATGTGGTCAGAAATGCCGCCGCTGCTGTCGGGAAAAACACAAGCTCCCAAAACTGGGATAAAGGAATCACAAACAAAATGACCCCTAACCACCAATGCAGCCAATAAGTGTATCCACAACGCAAACAGCATCAGTCCTCGTGACTAAACACAACTTTAAAAGCGTCACTGAAAATCAATATTTCTGGATCGACAATTCACTTGAGGTTTTTGCATAAATACAATGAGTTCAACATGTGAGAGCCAAATTGGTACATTTCCGTGGTTAACATGTAAATGTTTCCTCACAGTAACAGTAAATTATATATAGCTTTTTTATCAATTTATGTCAATTCACAATCAACTGCATTCAATTGGAGGTATTGATGAATTTCTAAGATGGTATAAAAGGTATGGTGGCACTATAAAATAACTTAATCTCTTGCAAGACTATAACGCTACTTTTTATTGGTTTGTTTTCCATACCAAATTACAAATGTTTAGATCAGAATCAGTGTATTGTTGCACTTCTTCTTAGCAATACTTCAAGAACTATACTGCGATGAGGAAAAACATAATTACTACTGATTAATGTAATCCATTAATGCTCCAAACCATCTAGCACAGTAGTTTGTCTTATATTTATTATAGGTTTTTAAGATTACGGACAAACAATTTACCAACATGAAATGAAGATAGTAGTACAACTAAACAATTACAGTATATTTATATTTAAAAATAACAGGCTCAGTAATAGACAAAGAAACACACAGGTCTCTTTTGTAAATATGTTAAAGAACAGGAACATATTGGAGATTGTATTGGATCAGCTGATCCTACCGACTAGTGATGGGTATTTGCCTGATTATAGCATCTATTTGCATTTTGAACTACTAGGCACGTACGCATGTGCATATACACAATATATGCATCGACTTGGGAACCTCTGCAAACACACAAACACCTTCCACTGCACAAAGCATCAACAGGTGAGGTGCGGATTTAAGGAATGAGCAGAATGCAGGTAATAGACAACAGCTGAGAGGCAGGAGAGAGAAACAAAAGAGAGGCAATTCTGTAAGAAAGGGGCAATGTGGGTTGTGTGGGCTGTGCTGAGCCATTTCCATCAGCAGAGGGGAACTCCAAAGCATAAAGACAGTTGCCAAGCAACAGAACACGATGAAAGAAACATACAGACCACTTCCACGTGTGTGAGCAAACAGCACACAGACCCGCACTCTGACTTCCACACACAAGGAAGCAATAACAAAGGTGTGTCAAATCCTTTCCATTCGAGATAGGAAATGTTAATTCGTTGCTGCACTGACGCAGTCCACAGACCTCTGCCGGTCTACACATCAGCATTTAGTGGGCAGGGAGAAGAGAGATCCACAAGTCAGGAGCTGAAGGACAAAAACTGCTCCAGCAATGCCACACGTGAGCCACATCGCGTTCAGTCATGGAGGACGCAACGTGACACAACTTCTTTGTTTAACAGGACATCATTGGCTGATGGAACTGGAATTAAACCCATTTTTTTAATTTAAGCTTTCATAATTCCTGTCCATTTGTTTAAATAAGGCAAAACTGTAAGGGTAATTTCCTAAATTTAGCGGACACTGACAGACAGACGGATCTGAGAGAGTATTTCTCATCATGAGATCTCATTATTGTTGTGAAACATTGTTGTGTGTGTTAACCGTTTCCTCACCTGGCCCAGTGCTGGTGGAGCTACTGCTGCTCTGCAGACTCCCATTCCTAAGGTTCTGTATCCCACCGCCGACACCCATGACCCCCAGCCCCCTCTCTCCTCCTCCACCTCCTACCACCCCCACTCCTAATCCACTGCTGGACACCAAGCCCGGCCGGCCTGTGAGTGTTGACGATGAAGAGGAGGATGGGGAGGCGGTGGAGGAGGGGGCGTTGGCCGTGGAGGAGGTGGGGAGAGTCAGGGAGGGAGCTGGCTCAGCAGGCTTCACATCTGTGGTGAAACAAGGTCCAAATCTGTTTCGCCAGTTGCCCTTCTTTTTCTTCTTCACCCCGTCATCCCCTCCTCCTGCCGCTGCTCCTCCGATCCCCGGCACTGAGCTGGAGGGTAGGGGCCGCTTGTAGCCGGCGGAGCCACCGAGGCTTGTCGTCTCGCTGGCTGTGTGACTGTGGGAATTCTCATACAGCTTCCCTCCCACTGAAATGATAAGAAAGCAGAACTGAATATTCAAGTATAAAGCCTGCAGCCTCTTTGTGTTATGTTATGGATTGTTGGTCATCAAAGAATCTACTTCAAGAGGAAAGCACAACCTGTGTCATCAGTTCTCTTGTAAATTAGGGCTGCGACCATTGATTACAACTACTCTATTAATAATTCATTGATTACTGATTACTTATTCAATTAAAGAAACTTTCCTGAAAAACTGTGGTTGGTGCCACTGTAACAATGAGACCATGAGAAAATGAGAAACAACTAATTGAGCAAATGATCAAATAACTTAGATACATTTAAACTATGTGACCACTGAACTCAAATGTCTGGTACCTGCAGAGGCCGTAGTGGTGGACATCAGAGAGCCGAAGAGTGTCGTAGTTCCCTCTGAGGCCCCTCCCTCCGAACTCGGCTTCACAAGGCAGCTGCTGAAAGATGGCGGGGAGGAGAAGGTAGTCCCACCCCCCGAACGCAACGATGGATCTGAGAAACTTATAAAGTCTGAGGAGGAAGGAGCAGAGGGCGTCTTGCTGGCACTGGTCAACAGGAGGCCTGGAAGGTAGGAAGAAAGAAAAAACAATGAATGAGAGAAAGACAGAAGTGGAGGTAGAAAGGAACTACAAGAATCAGGAGAGAAACAACAGACATTACAGCTGGAAAAGGTTTCCATACGACTCCTCTCCATCATCATGGGAGGAGCAGAATCAACATAACCAAAATAAGCATTTTATCTGCTCTCATGGCCTCTATCTGCTCTGCAGTCAGCCCTCCCTCATCATGTAGTCCTCCCTTGTAACAGAGGAAGTGCCTTGAGAGAATGAATGGATACTCAAAACACACACACCGTTTCTCTACTAGACACACACAAACAAACACACACACACACACACGCCTGACAAGGGTTTCAAGGTTCTGACTCCTTTCAGGTCCTGACCTCCCCACATGTTCTTTCTTTTCAGTGTGTTTCTGTGCCTTTTCCCAGACAGGGCCCCCGATTACAGGAGCCAGAGGCCAGTTGAGACGAAACACTGTTATCACGGCCACACAAAAAGGTCTGGTGTCTGGCCAAAATCCAGCCAATGACACAGCGCACACATGAATCACGCTCTTATTTTAATAGCATTGCTGCAATTACAATTGTGCTGCACCTTTGAGTTTTTTGGTGGGTGGGCAGGGCAGCAACACCATGATGATTTGTCATTGCGTTTTCCATTTTTCTAAATGCAGGCTTAATTCCCAGTTGTGGGGAAATTAACATACGGGACCATTTGCAGCCATTAATTCACCTTGGTGGAAGGGCCCAGTGGAAGCAGAGGCAGATGTGGAGGAGGTTGCCATGGTGACCACGGCAGAAGGGAGGGGTTTCCCTGAGGGGGCGAGGGACTTGCGGCCGCCCCTCTGTCCCACCGCATGACTTGCGCCGCTGTTCTTCTTGTTCTTCACCTCGGACGCCACCTTCCCAGCGTCTGCAGCCGAGCCATCTTTGGAGCTGCCGCCGGAGAGAGCCGACGACACTTCCTGAAAGTTGGCGGTCGTGAAACGGGCACCGCTGTCGTCCAGCCGCTTCTGTGAGGATGTCGGCAGAGAGGTGACTCCTCCCACTGAGCTGCCGCTGTTGTAGGTCTGAAGAAGGAATATGAATAAGGGAGGGAGAATAAATTTAAAAAAATGATTGTTGAAAAGCAAGGGAGGACAGGAACCATGAGAAGCACCGGAACAAGGAAAGAAAATGATAAAAACATGCCGGTTTTAAGAGGGAGGACAATACATGGTTTAAAGGTCAGTGGGAGGACAGGATATGTAAGAGATACAAAAGAAGAGCAAAGGTAAATCAAGGTTGGGAAAAAAAGCCACCCATCCCCTGTAATATTTAATTAGCTCAGTCAAAATTCACCAAAACAAAGGGAGTGAGGAGTGGAGGAGGGCCCTCACCTTGTCCGGGACCAAGATGTTAGGAAGGACGAGGGACGGGGACATGTCCATGGACACCTTCTTGTGTTTGGGTTTGTGCCTGTCCCGCTCCTTGTGTTTCTAAGCATGAAGAAAGAAAAAAAAAGTAAAAAGGAGACCCAGAGGAGTGAAGCTGCTTAAAGATATGATACAAAGAGAGGCGAAATAAAGAGAGAAAGAAACAGACCTCACAGAACCCTTTTTTCATAGCCCTCTGCATTTTGAGGAACATTGGGAAAAGATTGAATACGGAGACATACTGGATCATTCATATCCGCCAGTGACTATGAGTTATTAGGATAGGCTTAGGATATAAGCACAAGAGAGGAAAGACACGTGTGTGTGTGTGTGTGTGTGTGTGTGTGTGTGTGTGTGTGTGTGTGTGTGTGTGTGTGTGTGTGTGTGTGTGTGTGTGTGTGTGTGTGTGTGTGTGTGTGTGGCTGGTAGAAAGAAGGAGCATTATATTTCAAAGGCTCAGTCTGAGATGAAAGCTAAGAGATCTACAAACACAAAGAGAGTGATAAAGAATGGGCAGGAGGAACAGGAATTCGGCGTGCTGCAGTTTAGAGCAGAGTGTGTCTAAGTGCCTCTTGCCGCTCACAAGGTCTCGTCGTTTCATCCAATCATATCCTCCTTCTTGGACCATCACAGCTCAATTTACACCCTTGCTATCACACACGCGTGCGCCGCCACCCTCCTCTCGCACCCTGGAGGTGGCGACTGGGTGCCAGTGCATTTACACCTCACATGCGCACCCCGCACCCTGACACCTCTCCGCAAAGGCATAGAGGCAGACAGGTGCATGTATGCTCACACAAATCTTTACACACACACGGACACACACACACACACTCTTGAAGACAGGAGGTGAAAATATGCAGCGATCCTGAGAGACGACATGAGACTCAACATGCTCGTGAAGCTCAGCGTTACGACAACTCTAAAAACAGCAGGAAAAGCCCCTCCCCTGCAGGATGACTGCATGAAGGCTGGTGACAGTTAAGCCAGACTTCCTCTATGAGTAGCAGTTAACAACTGTAATCTAACCCAATGCTAAGACTCTGGGGTTAGGACTCAAATGTTGCGTTCAGTTGGTGACCGTATAACCTGGAACTCTTCCCTTTGTATCCTATACACAGCATACTTTGAAGCTGTGCGTTAACATTGAGTCAAATATTGACAACATGTTTTTTTTTGTGGTTGCATGATTGAAATATTCTACATTTGTTGTGCTTAATTTTCATACACATTTTTTGCCCCAGAAAAGCGGACATATTTTGCGTCTTTGTAAACATTCGGATGCCCATGAGAATTTAAGATGGATTACGGAGTCTATATGTTTGGCATCACAGCATGAGTTTGTACTACTAGTAAGTGATTATGTCCAACTAATCAAGTAACTGTTTAGTCTGTAAAACGTCAGAAAACAGTGATAAATGCAAATTGCAAATCCAACAGCCAAGGGTGGCGTCTTGAACAGCATCTAATGGCAATGAAAAGAAGAGATGATACAGGAGAAAAGGAGAGTGAGAGGAGGTAAATTCTTTGGGATTCTCTTGTTGTTTTTCATTAACATTCCAGAGGTAGGTGTTGATGGACAGAGGCTGAGCTGAGAGGGTCGGATAACACACACACACACACACACACACACACACACACACACACACACACACACACACACAACTGGGCGTGGGAAACATAACACACACACAATGTAACCCTGACACACCCTTATCAATCAGGTCAATTGATTATACAGGCAGAGACAAAGCCTTTCAGCGTGTCCTTTCCCCTCTTTCTCTGTTGCTGACCATTAGCCGCCTGATCATTTGACATGTCCGAGTGGTCTTTGAGACTGTGTGGGGTAAATATGAGCGGTGGCAGAGAATGAGGGCCGTGTCTATTTATCAACAAACCCCCGAGCAATGAGCAATACCACGGTGGGCTGAAATCCTCTTTCACTAGAAAAGGTATTTTTACTGTTCCAAAAAAGATGTGCCTGGAAATGTCTTTAGTGTCTGGTAAACATAGGCATCTAGAGTTTTGCATTTGGTCACTAAAACTAAATGCAAAAAATGAGGGCTTTAACTATCTATTGATCAATCAGTTTCTCAATAAAGGACAGTGAACAATGCCCATAAATATCTCCCAGATGCAAGTTGATTGTTTTCACCAACAATCCAGAATCCCAAAATAGTCTTCTTCTCATCAAATAAAACAAAGAAAATGAGCAAATCCTCACATTAGAGCAGCTAAAACCAGACAATGTTTTGGCTTTTATGCTTGACAAATTACTTAAAATAAATACTTTATATATATATAGTAATAATAATAATAATAATGTTCTGTTAACTGATTACTCAATTAGTAATTATTGCATTAAATCAAACTGCCTTATGAACTGCACAATATGCTTGTGGTACTTTTTCTTGCTGTAATGTACGTAGATAATTTATTAAATGTAGCTTGGTTATGTAAGAAAATAAAGGGCTTGTACCAATGATGCAAGAAAAAAGTATTGCCTTTTTATTTTGTTGTAATATGTATCTTAAATTCTTCACAAGTTAACACAATGGCCTCAGGAGGAAGATGAGAGGGTCAGACACAGAGGGGAGGAGGGCTGAGGTAAGTCGAGGGAAGACTAGGGGAAACGGAGGAACAGGAAGTAAGGGGTAAAATAATCCACCCAGGCTGAGCAGGAATTCCCCTGTGCCGTTTCCTGTGTGTGTGTGTATATATATTTCCTGCAGGCCTTTTCTAAGTGTCCAGTGTGGGGATCTTTTAGCCCCTGCTGTAGTTTAACTGCAGGGTCTAACATGAGGTGGGTATACATTCAAATCACATGACAAATGTATAAGTTGATGTGTCCACACACGCACCGGAGCCTACTGATCTCTGACCCTGGAATGTGGACGGAGAGTATGCGTGTGTGTGCGCGCAAGTGAGAGAGAAGTAGGATACTACTAACTACTGCAAATAAAGCGGTATTAACAAAAGCCATGCTGAGGGGCTAGAAATGTGGACAAATCCATGTGCGCACACGCACACACACAGTTATTGTTTGACACAAAGACTAAGTAGACAGATAAAACGTCACACAACATGCTAAATGATCAATTTGCATTCCACTAATTACTTTATGAATGAACACAATTAAACATCTATTGTCTTGTTTCATGCTTTTCTCCTAAAAACAATTTAGTAAGACCAGAAAAAGATGGAAAGAGGAACTCAAAGCATCAAAGCCTTTCTGGTTTAGCATCATCAACAAAATCTCTACGGAGCCGCCTGCATGAGCCAGGTTTATAAATAAATGCAAACTCTCATCAGAAAAATGAGCGTCTCATTCAGTGGAAATGGAACAATTGTTTGTTAAAGCAAGCTTGGTTGAGGAACTGTCTTCCTCTGATTTTAGAATGGTGGAGCTGACTGCAGGGCCAAGAAACACTTTCAAATTGCAGCCACTGCTTCCATTCTTGCATTTTCATCTGAAAATCATGGTGCATAATCAGAAAAATAATTAGTAAATAAGGATTATAACTTATATTTAAAAAAAAAAAAAAAAATGTATGAAGGAAATTGATATTAGCTTTATGCAGAATTGCCAAATTTCCATCTTTGGAACATTATGTCTAATATCTACCATCTGTATCAGTTGTTATACTAATGTGTTGGAAACTGATTTTACCTGAAACTTGTTGCAGTAAGACATACAACACAGAAGGCTAATATGCTTGGAGAGCAGATTTTCTGATTAGAAGTTTGCTGTAATACTTTGCTTTTCTGCGCAGAGCTTTTATTTGTGGTGTTTCACTGTTGGTTTACATTGTTCGTACCGGAAATTTCTCCCCAATGCACATTTAAAGCATTCCCTTTCTAAATGGAGTTGGGATTACAAACACACTTAGAGTGCACTGTGCTTCTGCATTACGTACAGCAGCATAAAAATCACATAAGACACACGGAGAGTATTTTAGATGGCTAAAATATTTTCACATATCACGTGTGCATGGACACACTCAAAAGCTCTGTCTCTCATGTCGGAGTATGTTAAGTACTTCTTCATGCTTTTTTAATCTAATGAGTGTCCTTTGTTTGCTGCAATGCACAATCCTGTTTGCTACGAGTGCTTGATAAACTCCACACATCAACACCAACTTCAACATTTGGACCCTGGTAGCTCCTCTCAGTGATTGCTACTCAAGAAGGGAGCAAGGATGGCTGTATGTACAGGGCAGATTGTAGGAGAGTTGGGTGGAGAGAACCAACGACACCGGCTTATCTGTGAAGTGACAGCCATGTGCTTGCTTTAGTTCATTATATTGTGCGATACTGAGTTGAATGTGTCCACCTACCTGTTCAAATCTAATACTGGACTGCAAAAGTATCAACCATTGGAAATGGTGCTTTTTGAGAAGGATACAATTACAGCTCATTCATGTCCTCTGTTGGACATGGGATTGGTACACATGACGAAATGAAAAAAGAAAAGTGGAACAGATGACTTCACACCTTCTGTAAATTCCAATTTTTCGCAGCCTGTGATTACATGTTCTCCTAACAGCTGTGACTGATTAAGGCACACTAATGCAGCCTTCATTAGAGGCCGCGACCACTGGTTGGTGTAGGCGGGCTGCCGTCATACTAGCAGCAAAAGGCCAATCCAAATGCATCTGCTGCTGGGTCTAGAAAATACAATTTCAGCACCCACTTGGAAATCAAGTTTAAAGCACTTCTGTGATTTTAAAGGCCTTGTTAAGTTAAGCTGAAGGACACATTGATGCGTTTTGATGTGTGACATATTTTTACACTCCCAACTGTCAAGATGGTAAGCTCAAATCCATAACATCCATGGCATAGTTGTTTGTTCTCAGGAAAATATGAATTACAAATTTTAATAAAGATACTAAATTAATTTAGATGCATTTCAAAACATTTCCATCAAATTTTTTCTCAAATCAACTGACTGAAAAGAGATTTTCAAGACCCAGGGTAGATATTTGTTGGGGTTTGGTTATATATATATATATATATATATATATATATATATATATATATATATATATATATATACATACACACACACACACACACACATACATACCCTGCATAGACTTAAAAATATGTACATTGGTTAATCAAAACCACATACCTCTTTTTTCCATTTTCCTTGTTAACTGAAATGATATGCTTTCTGCCACCCCGCTTGTCATAAATATAGATAAATGTTCTGCCAATATATTCAAAGACTGTATCCAAACATGCTCATTAAGGAGCCATTATTAGAACCACTGAAAAGTATTAATGCTCTTACTGCGAATGTAACTGTGGTGTATTTAAAAGAAAATGAAACTGTCACAAGCATTGTGCACAAAAGTGGTGGTTATAAAAGAAAGCTACAAAAAAAAGCATGATGGCAGTGTTTAAACAAAAATACACCTCCAATGTAGAAAAGACCATTCCTCTTTTCAATTTTCATTGATCAAATGTAACCATTTAAGTGTTGAATACGCATCATGAATACACATTAGAAAGAAAATAAATCACGATTGGGGTCAACAGTAAGGACCCACACAACCATGAGTTGTGTTTTATTGTTCCTCCATTGCCAAAACTCAGATATGAAGAGGTGTCATGGGACATGTTTTTGAGGGGTCTTGTTTATCGATCCCAGTCCAAGTCAGATTGCTCTTGCTCATAGTATTGGTTGCCATGGTGATAAAGAACTACATCCTCAAATTACAGCCAGATTACCTCCAGGCATAGATCAAGGCTCGTGTTTACCCAGTCTATTCAAAAGAACAGATACATGACCAGAGACGGTTTCTTTTGGCATTTCATGTAAAACGGAGTGTTCAAGGCAACATGGTGCACCATGGGATACATCCTCCTCTTCTGGCCTCACATACAGACCATTGTCTGAGTCACATGGCAATTGCTTTCCTTTAAAAGGGTCTCAATATGTACTTCCAAACTGACATACGTATGCAAGAGTTCATCAATTACTTTTCCTTCTGGAAAAACACTTGATTATCATTCAACCTCACAGGAAAGTCTGAAAAATAACACTTTGTATCAATTTGTAAAATAAGCTAGCAGAATTAACTTGCACCAGTATATTAAGCAAACTGTATTTTCTCTGCAACTTTTCCCCCAAACTCCCTAAATTCAGGATCATTTAGGGAGCTTGGTTTTCAATTCAACTGCAAACCTATTTTTGACAGCAAAAGACCAGTTGTTTCGGAATTTGCAACAAAGTTATGCAACAAGGTTTGCCACTTTGAGCACTGTCTCTGAATATGATTTAAACCATATGCAGCTGTGTGCGATTTGGGAAAAGAAGTGAAGCCGATGCATGAACGAGTGCATTAACACTCCTTAGAAATATGGGGAAATTATTCACAGTCTTGATGAAATCAACAACAAACAAGGGCAATCTAAGTTTGAAATTAGATTTGGATACTGACGAGTCCAGTCAAATACCATATGTTGCTAACATGCCGTAAACATCCATCAAGTTGTATTTTGTGAAACCCACTCTGCTAACATTGCTTTCCTTATCATTGATTCCTCTCGTACATTCCTGTCATCCATACAATCCCAGTTTAATGACATTATACCCCAGCAACCAAAGCCACTCATACACGATCAATAGAACAGCACGAGTCTTTCCATCAGCATTTGTTAACATTGCCAAATGTCATATAACTGTGTGTGTGTGTGTGTGTGTGTGTGTGTGTGTGTGTGCACGTCTCCTGTGTCTCCATCCAACCACAGTTCCAGGTATCATAATAGTTGAGTCACGCTGCTGTTTTTCATATTTGCGTCCCTCCAGCAACTGATGCAGTGTGTACATGCATACATGTGTACCTTGCAATAGGTTGTTAACTAAGAAGTGGAACAAAATCAGGAAAGCAACAAGACGTCTCTACGGTGACTGCGTGTACTGAAAACATATTCCTTCTGCATATCCCGTTGTTGCATGGAGCCATTGTGTGTTGATATGCCTATCCTCTCCATTCTTCTTGTATCTGAGTGCTATCTTATTGACAATGGGCCAGCTATCAGTTTTGCACTTTGCTGGTCGCCATAGTCAGACTTCAAAAGAAAAGGTAGCAATCATCGACAAGAAACCAGCAATCTGCCAATTAGGAGTGAATGCCAAATCTTTGTAAAAAACAACAACAACTCATAAGGGCAGACAAAATAAACTGTTTTTCTGCCTTCTCTATGTTAACCTTTATGCTATTTTACATCCAATTCATCACTACTTTAGGGCTCTATGATTCCTGTGATGTGAAAAACCCACAGCCCTGATTTTCCACTCGCAGATAGATTTGGAGCTTCTCAACTCAAGTCCCAGATCAGAGGCAAATTGCCGTTGGCTCGGCTCTCAGTGCTCAAAGACGCAAGCCAGAATCTCACCGATGCATCACCTAGCAGGCTAAATATCTGGCCAGTCGGGGCGCTACAGCCAATGAGAACCCAGGAATGAACGGCGAAGAGAAAGGTGGGGGGAGGGGTTGTCTGTGATTCATCCAAAACACTTACAGCTAAATTCAAAACCATTTACTTATACCATTTGTTTTAAAACTGTATGTGATCAATTCCTTCAAGGAAAAAAAAAAAAGCTTACCTTACAGCACTAAACTTTCACTGCAACCTTTTATTGACATCAAGTGTTCAAATTAAGTAAAGCAGCACAGAAGCAGCTACTACTACGATTTACCAAATAATACAATTTAACTGGCAGGGCAGGTCTGTTGGAAAGCTAAGAAGTAAATCACTGAAATATTATTTTCCAAAGAATTTTAAACACAACAGTAAAGCCTGAATAAACTTGTTTGACCTTTCAGTGGAAACCAGGCTCAAAAGGACCCTATGCAGCACCTGCAAACTCAACACGCCATGCCCACTCTGGGCTTAGGACCAATACACAGAGGAGTGGAGGGGACCATGGGCCCCTGATGGAGAGATTAGAGGCACCAGGAAGGGAGGAGGAATACAAGTAGATGGAAAGGTGTAAAGGACAGGTGGAAGAGAGGCGAACAGCGGGGAGATGGATTCATTGGTCCAGTGAAAGAGGAAGCAGATGGGGGAGAAAAATAGATGGAGGAAAGGGGGGCAGAGGCCAACAGAGGCCGGTAGTTGACTAAAGGAGGGAGATGGCCAAGCCATAAAGAGAAAATGTCAACGAAAGGAAGGACCAAAGAATGAGGAAGGAAAAAGGAGAGTAAGAGTATAAGAAGAAGGCCATGGATGAGAGGGGTGAAGGGAGGGAGAGGCTCAAGAAAAAGAGGAGGGTGATAGGGGGTCATCTCTCAGAGGCAGCAGAGAAGTAGCAAATCATTCACAAGATGAACAATATCTCTCACTGTGTTACAGGTAAACCATGTGTGTGTTATGTCTACTTAGTCATTCGTGCTTGTAGTTAGCATAACAAAAAAAACACATAAATCCTAATTAAAATAGTTAAGCCAACCAAGACACACTCATGCATATAGATGTAGTCATGTACAACACTGTGGCCCTCAATATGCACAAGCCAGAGTGGTTTCATACATACAACTGTATACAAGTGGGATCAATGCTCGGTTATACAGGAAATAGGTCCATGAGATTAGCTCAAACTAGTGAACGAGACAAAAGTCTTCTTATACCATCATAATTCTAAATAATAATAATTAATCATCTTAAACTTATTACAAAGTCAAAATACATACAAATCTAACTTTTTCAGAAAAATGTACAGAAATAGTTATGGCTACAAAAAGAAAATCGGTTGAGTAGAGTTACATATTGTTTTGTCATGTGTGACGTTGTGTTTTAGTGTATGACACGTGAGATCTGTAGAATATAGAGTACACTTACCAATTTGCTGTGGTGGTACTTGCAATATCCACAGTACTTGACATTGTCTGCGTCCGATCCTTGTTCCTCACATAACAACCCGGCAAACTGGGCACTGTCAGAGCAAATTAAAGAGATGTTAAAAATAAACAAGAACATTGTAACACAATAAGAATCACAATTACAACATGTGATGGGATTTTTTTTACTCAAAAGTATATTAAAATCTTCAAGTCTTTACTTGAGTATGAGTGAAGAACCGAAGACACAATCTCCTTCTTTGTCTAGTGAGGTTAATGGGATGTGAACGGCTCTCACCATGTGACATGGAAGGCCTGCCTGCAGCCATGTTTGTTGCAGGTCATACAGGCTCCAGTGGCGGCTTTACTCTCTCTGCCCTGGTCCTCACAGATGTAACATGTCTTCACACACACAGTTAAGAGATTACATTTTTCCAAACGGAATCAGTCCTTCATTATTACATTGTATATGTGATTTTGTGACATGTTTAAATGCATAGGTGCATTTGTTTTTACCTTGTTGTAGCGATCATGTGGCACAGACTGGAGTACTATGGGCTCCATAGTCGAGACATTGGCGAATTCTACTTCAGGTATGTAAAGGGCACAAACTACATGGGCCCAGCCTGCAAAGACACACAAAAGCAAACATCAACTGCTGCACATATATGACAGCAAAAGGTAGTTTGTGACAACATGTCAGACTTTACATGAAGATATTAAACCATCTGTGAATATCTTGAATATAAATAAGAACGCACACATTTGATGTTAATTATCCACTTGTTTCATTTGTTGGTTGCAAGTTGCAAAGAACTGATGACCTGAAGAATACAATACTGCTCCATGCAGCTCAAACTGAATTTTATCAGCTTGGTAAAAACAGTCCTTTTCCTGCACATTTTTTAGGGTTATAACTCATGGCACAAGTTTCATGTCTTTCCAGTAAATGCATAACTGACGTGGCAACACTTGAGTGTTTGGTGGGGACACTGAACCCTGAACTCTTTTGTGAATCAAACAACCACACCAAGACAGATGATGATGGGCCCTTCTCACCCATCATCTTTCATTACATGATGCATCGTCTCATCCATCTCTCTCTGCACAGTGCTAAACTAAAATCTATACAGTCTAGTTCAGTTTTGATTAATACGCATGTCCAGATATTCCCTTCTGGCCACCATTAGTGAAGATAAAATAAAGCCTTCTGACTCAGTGAAGCGCAGCCCAACTCCAAAATAGTCATTTGAATGTGTTCCTTGTCAGTCCATGAAACTTTGACAACAAACATCCAAAAGTTACAAAGTGGTCACGATAGATAAATACTTATTTGGCCCTTAATATGGTCTGGAGTAGAGATGTTCAATAACTAACTGTCTAAACCATCTAATTGATGCGGTGGTGAAAAGTGGCTGCATGTTTCCACAACACTGCACACAACATCGTGGCTGCTAACTCCCCTGGAAGGTTGAACTATGGATTTGATCTAATCAGTGCATCGGTTACCACTTGTTAGGAACTTCAACCTTAGCCCTCCTGCTTGGAAGGTACTAATCTTGTCTGCTGTTAACGGTTAATGCTCGGGTTAACACTAGAACACTAATGTTAAAAAAAGTAACAAAATCACTAACGTTGGGTATATTTCATCCGATATAATTTACTTGATAAAATGTTTAATTGAAGTACTCTTTTATTTTACCCTATAAAACATCTCATAAAATTAAAAACAAGTATCATGGGTGGACCCTAATTGTCAATAAAACATGATTCAAAATATAATTAATCAAGCTATGAACTCGTTCTTTGGTCCAGCTGTTCCTGGGACATGTGAGCCTTGTCCCTTGAAGGAAAAGTCTCCCCTCAATGTTAAAACTCATCTGAAATGTTTTCACCCTCTATCACTAACAATACGTGCCTGTTAAAAAAAACAAACAGGGATCGGCGCAGAGAGACACGCCCACCTTCAATAGCGTCTGTGAGCAGCATGAAGCTACACAAGGATCCACGCAACTCAGACAAAAGCAACACAATGAAAATAACGTAAACACAATCGCTCGGGTGAAAATCACCCGACGTTGGTGTTCTAGGGTTAAGAAGGGTCGGCTATTGGTCAGAAAAAATGATAAAATAGTATGGAGCCATTGTTAATATTTCAAATTGCAGTTTTGGTTACATTCACAATAAAAACATGAATTAAACTGAGTTCAACTCTGTTGCTGAATCTTAAATGTTGTAATTTGCAACTTGGTAGTTAATCCATCCAAGTAGCAGTTTATTGAGCCCTAACACACACAGCTGCCTGTCAGTGAAGACAAACTGGGGGCGGGAGAATGACAGCAGGGCATGGTGGAGTGGCAGCAAAATTGACGACAAGCTGAGGAGGAGCAGAAGGCGGTCAACGCGAGGTCAAATGGAGGTGGGAGTCTCCTGCCACACTGGAGGTGTCTGTTTTTCCCCATAGCGGAAACAAAAACAGGCTTAAACTTACAGTTGAACCCCTGACCTGCCTTTGACCTGGTGAGCGGGACAGGGGTAGGAGGGCAGAGGGCGGGACGGAGGGGAGGCAGCGGGTGTGAAATGGGGGTATGTTGTTGTTTTGAAGTCCCTCCAAGAATCTGGAAGAGGCCTATAAAACAGGACTATAAAAGTGGCACAGCCTTCCTCCTCAAACTAAGCATTCAGTGTTACCCCCTAAAAACGCAACAAAGCATCCCTTTACAAACATGCCGTGCTCCCAGAAGTTATCAAGTCTAACGTGCAAAGATAATGAGCTTCAATTTGTTGAAGACAAAGTGTCATATGATTTGAATTAACCCCCAAAAATGAAGTTTCTCTGGTAAACCACAGGAAAAACCTGACGACAACCACAGGTAAAAAATAAGACCAATTTTAGTTCATGTTGTTCTTACTGTTAATGAACTGCAGGTACAGTGAAGCCAGATGTGTACAATCAAAACATACTCAGGAGTAACAGTATCCAGCTCTGATTTGATGCAACATAACTAATATTTCTGTAGGAAGTAAACTTTATAGTGATTTGAAAGTTAAAACCAATAAATATATGGATGTAAGAGATTATGTTTGAAACCTTTTAGTGTGCAAACAATTTAAATTGTGTGTGTTATCTTTAAAGTCCTACTATTAAGACAGCCCATATTTATTTATATATATATATATATATATATATGTAATTTATTTCCCCTCTCCCTGCAATATGTTAAGATGCTAGATCAAATACCCATTCAAAATGGATCCCTTTACTTCGCTTTATTACTGTCCCACCTGAAATAACAGCAACTACCACACAGATCAACAAGTGAAGAGGAAGTGACACAAGCAGAAGAACGAACGGTATGGGGAAAGAGATGGTGAGAGAAAAATGGGGAGGAAAAAAAGAGGGAGAGAGGGGTCATGGGAAGGGTAAAATAAAAGAGAAAGTAGTAAAACGGTGTGTGTTAGTGTTGTCCTGATGCCTCCCTGCAGGCCTGGACACAATCCCACAGCTGTGCCTCTCTCCCTGACTGTCTCTCTCAAACACACACACACACACACAGAATATTTACAGTCTCCACCAAACTGACCTTCCAATGAACCCAGAGAGGAGACTCCTCACAGGCCATGCACTATACCCAACCTGGCCCGCCCCCTCATAAACACACACACACACATAAAACATGGACTGGCAAGGACGGCAGCGAGAGACTACACACACACACACACACACACACACAACAAACATCAACATAACTCTCCCAGCACGCTCACACCCCTTAAACTTGCCGGTGACATGCAATTAATGACAAAATACCAAAATACACAAGAGGCTCACCACAGTTGTGTGCGTGTGTTTGAGTGTGTGGGTCTGTGTGTATGTAAGTAGCTGAGAGGGATTCTACCTCCGTTGTCTGTCCTCTTGAGGGCTCCATCTTTGTGGGGACACAGCTCACATCTCTGTGGGTAAAGAAGAAACAACAAGTCAGAAAACAACTGGTCAACCTGATCTACTTCAGGGGAGGGAAGTATGACAAATATGCCGCTGTGTGAGATGAACTGGTGACTGTATGGGAAGACACCCTCTCTACCTGCCACCTCAGGTTGTTTCTGTCTCCACGTGTGTGTGTCAACAACTACAAGTACTAGTGCAGTTATTCCTGCTGCCGTTGAGCTTCAACTCACACAGAAGCTGATGTTGCTCATCAGTGTGTGTGTGTGTGTGTGTGTTAGGGCTGTCAAAATTTATCAAAAATGACGTTCGAATATTCCCTTTAAAAAACACATATATTCGAACATATTCGAATATTCGAAGTTGCGCATTAGGCACGTCAAAAACAGGACAAATTAATACAACAAGACATAACTACTTGTATAGGTAATTTATTTAAGTTTAAACATATTTAACAACATATTACCTACACAAAAATAATTAAATGAACTAATGGCCAAGACCGCGGACCTCTCGCTCGCACACGCACTCTTTTTTTCTCTCTCTCTCTCTCCTGCACCGTCGCGCTCTCTGCGCATAGCGGTTTAAATGAACAACAACAATAAACAAATGCTGAGTGCTGATCTAGAGTTTTGTGTAAGCAATTTAAGGTTGCGATACTTGTCCCAAATATGGCTTCATTCAGTGATTGAAACACCCGCAGTGTCGCGACAGTCGCGCCGCTGCTGCTGCTGTTGCCGCTGTTGTGTATTTTAATTTTGTTTTTAACATTCGAATATTCCTTTTCACATTCGAAATTCGGTTTTTAACAACTATTCGAATATATATTCGAATATAGAATATTCGTTGACAGCCCTAGTGTGTGTGTGTGTGTGTGAGAGGGGGGAGAAAGGCTTTCACGTTTCATCTTTTCTTCTCCTTTTTCTCCCACCAATAATTTTCTGTTGCGTGTTTCACACCTCACAAAAATAGAAAGTGTAGGTACTTCCACTCAAAATTGTCATTGTATAATTAATCATTCTCAACATGTTTTTCAATACCTGTCTTTATAGTATGAATATAATTGTTTTGTTTACTATGAAGTTCTGTTTAAAAAGTGTATAATATTTTTTAGTTTTCACTCAAACTGCAATCTGTCTGAATTTGGCACCTGCAGATTGCAGATATTTCATTTATTTCTTAATCGCATAAAGATATTCAAATTCTACAGGTGTCGATTCCTTCCTAAATATTCCTATAATAGTAAAACAAGACAGAATCAAGGAGTTAAGTACTTTGCAACCTGGATATTTCATTTGTATGACGGGCCCCTCACACTACCTTTGCACACAATGTCATTCTTTGTGAATACACAGAAACACACACATTACATGTAATTAAGAGATCTAGTTAATGTTGTATTTCTCCTTCATCAGGTTACAGGGAGTTTTCCTGTTAACTTTCTAAAAGAGAGACATTGCCCTGTGCGCTCACATGAATACAGCAAGTCAGCCGATCGTTCCGAGCACCTGTACCAACAGCTACGCGAGTAAATCTTGTCCCGACATAATCTCGACAGGTCCTTAGAAGTTTGCCAAGGTCATATGAAGTTGAAACTCAGCAAGCCATACCACTTTGTGTCTTTTACACCAAGTTTTACAAAGTAAAATACAGAAACTCTTTAGCCAAATTCCAGTCAGTCTTAAGTAAAATGATTTGGAGGTCTCCGGAGAACAGGTCATTTTTTTAATTATTTGAAACTTGCTTTCCGGGCCACGCTACATTGTAACAGTTTCACGAGCTGTTATGAAGCAGACGAGCTGGCTTAATGTTTGCCATGATATGCCACACACATAAATGTGTTGATGAACTGAACACATTTAAACAGAATTTAAGGTAATCTTTTATAAAGCTTTTTAATCTAGATTAAAAATAATTTATGATGAAATATGATGGTAACCTAAAGTCAACGGACAGCAGGACATGGCATAGAAAGGCGGTTGCTCTACAAAAAGAGGGAGGCAGGTCAGTGAAGACCTTGAACATAATTTATTTAGATAGATTGCCTTTAATACTGCATCTTCTGCCAAGCTGTGTACATTTAAGATGAAACGGTAGACATGGTGCAATAAACAATGTTCAAGTCTCAGGTTAAACAATGGTATTATTTTAATATAAAACAATTCGTTATGAAGAAGTGCTATGTTTTAAAAAAGCCAAAGTAGAACATTTTATTTGGTGGAAATGTTCTAAATGTGATATTTCTGTCTCATTACACGTGGAGCTACTATTTTTGAAATCCTGCACTATATTTCAGGAAAAAACAGAAGTCCCATATGTCCAACGACTAGATGTAATATGATAAGAAAATGGCTGCATCTCAGAAACTACATGGAGCACAGTAAAGTATTTGGTTTCTTTGAACTCATAAGAAGTTGAATATAAACAATAAGCCCACATATGCAATGGAAAAAAAACAGATGGAAATTATTTGATAAACACAATGTGAGGGCTTTTTGCAACTTTTTTTTATAAATCTTGACTTTGACAATGGATAAAAGTGGAAATTTTCATGTGATCAAAACATTTTGTACAGTTCCATAATTGTCCAAAGTATTTCCGTACCATATTTCAAGACTTTAGACTAGAGCTACCCTCTCTTAGTTGATAAGTCGACAAATGGGTCGCTTTGGCCTTAGCCGACTCAGATCTCTTTAGCCGATTGGTTATTCATTATTCTTTTTTTTTATGCTCAATGACTTATTTACAAAGAAACTTTATATAAAACCTCTGATTCTTTGTAGAGAAACTCCGTTTTACAGATCTGTTGATTAAATTGAATAATCGTACAAGTGTTAGTCGACTAAGGCTAATTCGCCAATAATACGATTTTGCTTTAAAACCCAGAGCAATCCCCAAACAATCTCCATCCACACGAGCACTTCAGCACCGTTTTAGAAATGATTTCCATCCATACCAACACTCCTGAAAATGAATATCACCGGTGTAAACAGGAAGTAGATTGGTTGCTTAGTTAGAGAATATACAACAGAGTATTACTGTACGGTTTAGTAAAATAAAAATAGGTTGTCCCTGATCCTTAAGATATTCCTCTATATTTCCCCACAGACACTAGTTTTATTTTCAAACTGAGTTACAATGCTTTGTTCGTTTACAGTTTCTTTGTGAACTTCACAATAGTTTTGCAGAACAAATTAAGCATTGATGAGAAAGGCAAGTCCTCAGTTTTGTGTCAATCGCCGTCCTCAAAGCCACAAACCATAACATTCCAAAGCCCACTCCATAGGGCTGAAAATGCCACTGAACACACTGCCCGCTAATCGCTCCAATAGCTTGCTTCCACCGCATGCAGGCGGTAGTAGCATTATGACATGCAGAATTTAGATGCACAACAGCTGCTAGTATAGACAACAAGGTCAGCCTGTAATCCATTATCCATGTTGAAATAACCACTGGCAGTCTAGATAATCGAGGCTGATGTTTTTTGTTTTCTTCCAGCAGCATGAAGAATCAGGGAGGGACGCGTCGTGACTCCTAAGAGCCATCAAGTAGCAAACATGGGTGTCTAGGTCATCGTTTTCAACGTTCCTTGTTTCTGCCTGTCCAGACAACAACGCAACACAGCAAACTTTTCAAACTAACTAAATTATTTATTTCCTTAAGGGCAGGCCAATAAGAACAAATGTGGCATTTTACCATTTCATACTAAATATAGTTAATTTTGTCAAATGTAACGACAGCTTCCAATACATCTGAACTGCTACACTGTGGTTAGCCACATATTTCCAGTAAACCATACTGGAAGGCTGGGCAATATGCCAATGTGTGTCATCAACCACAGTTATTGCAAAGCAATATTTTAGTTTGTTGTATATTAAAATAGTAATAAATAGTTCTGTCAAATAAACACAAACAAAACAGCCACCAAAACACATGCTATTTTCATTCAGATTTGTAAAAGAATAGATTTTCTTTTGCCCGGCAGTCCATTGAAAGGATCTTGAACAACATGCCATGTGATTTCCGATAGCTAAACTGTAACTGCCGGGCAAAACAATGGTTGACCAAAATATTCAGAAACAGTGGACGACTCAGATTCAGAACGTTCTCAAACAAAGGTTCTCATCAACACAAGATATGATATTGGCCACCCATTGAGATGAAACATTACAAACAGCGCCTTCAACATGCAGTGTCTTGTTATTTTAAGAGCTTTGTTCCAAGCCCTTTTAACAGACTTGCTGATAATTCAAGACCCAACCTATTTTCCCGGCACATTTATAAATGATTGCGCTGCACAGGAGCATTAAGGTCCACTATCTTCGCCAGACAGTCCTGTTATTCCAGGAGTTTACTCATAAATGATGAATGGATAGATAGATTCTGTGACTCACCACACGGGCTGCTCTCTCCTGAGATTCACACTTTCTGCAGAACCACGGACCAGTGGGCACCTGCACGATGCCATAGCAGGCTGAGGAGAAACGGAGGGGGACGTTTTGAGTAAGTCATCACAACCTCAACAAAAGACTACATTTATATACCACAGAATACATTCACACAATGATAATGAAACCACACCAGACCAAACTACACTTAAAAAATATAAAGATAAAATCTTAACGATGTCACACAATCTCCACGTCCAATCGTGTTTTACAAGTGCCAGAAGGTAAATTTGAGACTAAACTGGTTTGAATGCATAACTGAACAGTGTTTTGATGTGACAGACTGTTGAACACACCGCTGTTGTTTGTATTTCACTCCACTGACAGCTGACATAGTTTGCCTGCCCTACAAACTATGGGGTAGGCAAAGGGGACAAAGAGAGAATCACTGGTAATGCATTGTTAATGTCAACACATATAGGCGTCAATGATAATTGTTTGCCTAATGTTAATGTTGCCAAATGTGTTACACCACACATAAAGAGGCTGCATTCAATTAGCCCACTCTACTTGACCTCCTCCACACGTTTCTATGAAAAAAGTAAAAGAAATGCTAAGATCTGTATTTTAGAGATTAACAACTACTCAAAATATGACAGGCAGAAGTTACTTTTCTTTCTTTTTTTACTCACTGCTGTGTGTGTGCTAATTTTACAGGGTCAGAGAGGACTGAGGTCTCTTTACTTTCATACATTCTACGTTCTTGTCAAATCTTAATATTTCGACACAGCATTAACAAACAATACAATTGCTGGACCGCAACGTCAAAACCAGCTGAGTTATTTTACCTTGGAGGTATAACCTACTTTCACTGATGTTTACGCGGATTTAAAGTTGCAGTACAGGCAGTGCTAGCCTAAATACAGCAGCACTACCCTAAATAGCCTACCTCTACACATTTTCAGATTATGTCTGATCGGACCAGAGCCCATAATCCAATAGAATAAACAGCTATAATCCAGTTTTCTGAGAACAAAACGCCCAAAGGTTACTTCAAACGAAGAAACCACTGACCAGACAAAACAAGCACCAGTTGGATAGTATATTCTGCACACACTGCACTTTTTAATAATTATGGCTGGCGGATCCAATCACTTAAAAAGATCCAATTTGTATTTGTTGGACTATGGAACATAGAGCATAGAAATGCCTTAATGCTATTTTAACTGTTCCGTTAGATTTAGAGGAGCCCTCAAACACAGGAGCAACATTCATTTTACATTAATTTGTAACACATGTTAAGAGGACAATTTTATTTTCTATTAAATTAAATACATTTCTACACTAATATATTTTTTTTGACCTTGTTGCTCTGGAAATAAATAATACATTTTACTTTCTTTTTTTTAAAAGTGCATTGCAATACAATATTACAACTTAATGTACAGTATACTTTCTTCAAACTGTTCTCTCAACATTAGTAAATAGTGTACAAAGTTATAGTATATATTGTGAAATTTGGACACACTCCCAGTCCCAGTTAAGCACTCATAGACTCGTCTGACTCTTTTTCAATTAATCTCTTGATTAAATAAACTGTTTTGACTGATAAATAAATTGAAAGTGCTCAAACAGATTAATGTCTGCCGATTCCTTAAATTTTGAAATGAGTCACGCATTTGATATTGTTGAATGTTGCGAGTTAATCTTTTCCGACAAACATGTTTGGTTTAAACAGACGGCGTCCTAACTGAGGTTCAGGGGTCGCTCTATACAAGTTAACGTATGAAAAGACAGCGCTGTCTATTCATATCTATTACAGTACAGCTTGTCTGCTTCCAGTAATTCACTAGAGGAATAAGTGACTTTCCAATCAGACTCAAACGCTGATACTTTGGGAGTTCCGCCGACAGCTGTGAACATGTACCGTGCAGTTCCACTCATTTTACAATTGAGGGTCTACGTCGGTCTGGCGTTCCTCACATGCGCATTTACAGCTCATTCATTGCAGGTAGCAGCGGCAATGCACCGTAATGTTGTGGTAAGGAGTTCAACTGCCATCTGTCGGCCCGCCTGTATTTGCATATCTTGGGAATCGTTTGCCCAACCTACTTCACTCTTGGTGTGTGCATTGCTGCGGACCCAAGGGGCTGCTTTGTCAAATGTGGTGCAATTTGGCCAGATGTTAGCGCTAGAACAACAAACTTTACATTTTGGACTGTAACTTTTGAACCCAAAGTTTCCAAGACAAAAATGATATGATTCTAAATAGTAAATGTACTTGAACAGTGCTTTTCTAGTCTTCTGACCACTCGGAGTGCGTTTACACTACATGCCATTCACACCCATTCACTGATGGGACCATGCCCACCAGGACTATCTAACCATTCATACCCAAACATACACAGCATTTGGGAGCAATTTGGGTCTTGCCCAAGGACACATCAACATGGGCTAGCGAAGTTGGGGAACAAAACCGCCAATCCACTGAATGAAGGACAACCCGCTTTACACTGAGCCACAGAGGCCCTTTGAATATATCCACATAAACCTTGCCCATTTGCGTCTCAGTTGTTTTTACACCATTATGAATTATGTCAAACTTGGTTTCTTTGCTGCTACTCCAAAGTTTGAGCAATCGTTGCACCCTGATAGGATTTATTTCCATCCATCCATCCATTTTCCACCGCTTATCCGGGGTCGGGTCGCGGAGGCAGCAGGTCAAGCAGGCTGACCCAGACTTCTCTCTCACCCGCAACATCTACCAGCTCATTCTGGGGGATCCCGAGGCGTTCCCAGGCCAGCTGGGAGATATAATCCCTCCAGCGTGTCCTGGGTCTTCCCCGGGGCCTCCTACCAGATGGACGTGCCTGGAAAACCTCTAAAGGGAGGCGTCCTGGAGGCATCCTAATTAGATGCCCGAACCACCTCAGCTGACTCCTTTCGACACGAAGGAGTAGCGGCTCGACTTCAAGCTCCCTCCTGATGTCCGAGCTCCTTACCCTATCTCTAAGGCTGAGCCCGGCCACTCTACGGAGGAAACTCATTTCGGCCGCTTGTATCCGCGACCTCGTTCTTTCGGACACGATCCAAAGCTCGTGACCATAGGTGAGGGTTGGGACGTAGACCGACCAGTAAATTGAGAGCTTTGCCTTTCGGCTCAGCTCCTTCTTCACCAAGACGGCCCGGTGCAATGCCTGTTTTACTGCTGCAGCCGCACCGATACGCCTGTCGATCTCCCGCTCCATTTTACCCTCACTCGTGAACAAGACCCCGAGATACTTGAACTCCTTCGCTTGTGGTAGGCACTCTGTCCCCACCCGGAGGGAGCAATCCACCGGTTTCCGGCAGAGCACCATGGCCTCAGATTTCGTGGTGCTGACTCTCATCCCCGCCGCTTCACACTCGGCTGCAAAACGCCCCAGTGAATGCTGGAGGTCATGGTCCGAGGAGGCAAACAGGACCACATCATCTGCAAACAGCAGAGAGGCTATCCTGAGATCCCCGAACCTGACATTCTCCGCCCCACGGCTGCGCCTAGATATCCTGTCCATGAAAGTCACGAACAGGACCGGTGATAAAGGGCAGCCCTGGCGGAGGCCAACACCCACCGGGAACGTATTTGACTTACTGCCGAGGATACGAACACAGCTCCTACTGCAGGCGTACAGAGACCGGATGGCCCGTTGCAACGGGTCCGGCACACCATACTCCCGCAGCACCCCCCACAAAAAGCCCCGAGGGACCCGGTCGAAAGCCTTCTCCAAGTCCACAAAGCACATGTAGACTGGTTGGGCAAACTCCCAGGACCCCTCCAGTATCCTTGCAAGGGTAAAGAGCTGGTCCACTGTTCCACGACCAGGACGAAACCCGCACTGTTCTTCTTGAATCCGAGGTTCGACAAACGGTCGGAGCCTCCGTTCCAGCACCCTGGCATAAGCTTTTCCCGGGAGGCTGAGTAGTGTGATACCCCGATAATTCGAGCACACTCTCCGGTCCCCCTTCTTGAAGATGGGAACCACCACCCCGGTCTGCCAGTCCATGGGCACTGTGCCCGACCCCCATGCGACATTGAAGAGGCGTGTCAGCCAAGACAGCCCAACAAAGTCCAGCGCCTTCAGCATCTCAGGGCGGATTTCATCCACCCCCGGCGCCTTGCCACCAAGGAGCTTTTTGACTACCTTAGTGGCCTCTGCCAGGGATATGGGTTCATCCAACCCCGAGTCTTCAGGCGCTGCCCCCTGTTCAGGGGACATGTTGACCGGGTTTAGGAGTTCCTCAAAGTGCTCCTTCCACCGCCCGACGATATCCTCTGTCTGGGTCAGCAGCAACCCTCCCCCGCTGATAACAGCCTGGGGAAGGCCCTGCTTTCCCTTCCTGAGTCGTCGGATGGTTTGCCAGATGGATTTATTTATATTACAAAAATATATATCTCGTGGATGCGTTGTACAATCGCAGCGACATTTGGCAGACAAAGTTAGTGACTTTCGGCTGTAGCAACGTTGTCTAATCATAAAGCAAGGAATCTCTGTAGATGCGTTTGCACATCCTTTGCATATCTTTAAGAACCATTAATTTGTTCTACTTCACACTTTGTATCGCTGGAGACCCAAAGACATGTACTTTGCGAAGTTGGTGCAATTTGGACACGCGACAACACGTGCAATATTAATAAACTTTGAATAACACGAGAACAGCTCTTTGGGCAATAGTGGGGTCAGAGCTTCGAGGCTCAGCGGATTGAGTCGAGCAAAAAATGACCCCGCTTCTCACTTGATTTATTAACTCGTTAAACATTAGTCAATACAGCATGATGTTCATTTAGTAAATTATAAACCCAGTTACAGTAAAATAATAATTGCTTCAGGGTGAGGCTTCCTTGTGATTGACAGGACACTACCACAGCATTGTCCGTGTTTAAGACCTTTAACCTTTACATAGTGTGTTTTCAATTTGGTCTATGGTACATAACAAACCGTGAATTTGTGTACGCCGCTATCCCTACACATTGAAACATCTGTAAATGTGATCTAATGATATAATATATATACTATTCTGAAATGGGCTATTCTGCATAATGAGCATATATGATGATGTTAATGCCATGTACTTTCTGTAAGATTGTGAATGCAGGACTGTTACTTGTAACAGTACATCAGTATTTCTACACTGTTGTATGACTACTTTTTAAATAATCCTTTATTAGTCCCACAGTGGGTACATTTACAAACATCATATTACATATATGACATTGTTTTGGTCTCTGTATTTTAACTCATCCTTAGTAATTAAGGAGCAGTGGGCTGCTGTGATGCGTCCAGGGAGCAACTGAGGGTTCAGTGTCTTGCTCAAGGACACAATTCCGCATGCAAACTATAAAGGGGGTTCGGGATCGAACCGGCTACCTTGCGATTTCAGGGCGATGAGCTACAGCTACAAGATAAAGATCTATGTACTTCGTCCACCAGTGCTGAAGAGAAACCTCGTTTTTTTTTTGTTAAACCTGGGTCAAACTAATTTAACATTTGTGTGTTGCAAAATATTCAACAGCTGGCTTGGAGACAAGTTCCTGTCCGAACTACTTAGCAGTCCAAACACTGGCAAATTGTGTCGAAACAAGCTGTGTTACAAGTGTGAATACATTGAAACGCTTCATGGATCAGGACTGCTGACATTTCAAATAGTTTACTGTATCCCCCTGCGGTAGGCAAATTGACACATGGCCAGCTGTTACATTTGTAAACACTGGACGTCATCGTCTGAGTTGTTTCGCGAGAGCAGTGTCTTGGCTGCATTACATCACAATACTACAAGCTTTAGAGATCGTTGTTTCGTGGCTTGTTCCACATTTTGGACTCCAGACCTACAACGCAGTGTTTAATCAGTTTCTTTCCACACCGAACGCAGTTTGAACTATTATTTAGAAAACTAATCAGTCGGCTGCATCACATATTTCACTACAAATCGATGCGAGCTTCCGCGCGAGGTTTGGACCTTTTGACGTGAGGAGGGGTGACCCTCCTGGTCCGCATCACCACATGACAGCTTCAGACGGGAATGCAAACGAAACGAGCACGACTCAGCGGATTAAACGGGCGAAGATAGCAGCCCAGCAACAACAAAAAAGAAAGAAGAAAAAGCTGTGGACGTCCCTGCAGCGTGAGCGGAGCCTGACCTCAGCCTGGCCTTGGTGAGGGCAAGCGGAGGAGGCTCCGTAACCTTGCAACAAGACTACGCTAACTAGCCCGCGGGCTAACGGCTAACTCCCCGCCGATCCAACTGCCAACGGCTCCGCTTACCTTGATGCACGGCGACGTTGCAGCCGTGTCCGTCGCAGTACACAAGCGGGTTTTCCGCCCAGCCCCTCTCATCGGAGCAAACGCAGCAACCGCCGATCATCTCCTTCATATTATTCTTCAACAACTCGTCGTCCTCCGCCAGACAACGCTCGCCGGAGACCATCTATGAAGAAAGCGGACATGCGGAGGAATACGGGTACAAAGATAAAGCCGAAACCTTCCTCGAATACGCTCTTCTTCCCCGTTGCTTGGCCGCTTTAGGTCCCGCTCGGTCGAAATGTCATGTTTTGAAGGTATTTACGTCCCTTTTCGACACCGTATTTTCTCACCAAAACATCCACTTCACGGCGCGACGGTGAGGAGAAGAGGGGGGACTCTTCGAAGAGAACCGGAAGTGCGTAATGACGCCAGGCGCGCGTGTGCGTGCCCTCTGACAGGAAGTAAATGACGGATGTGATTGGATTGCCGAATACAACGTTCCATTTTGGTTCCACATGGACAAGTTGGTTTGAAAGTTTGTAGCAAACTCGCCTCATTGTCAACAGTGTAGCAACATGGAGGCAAGGGAAGATGTGGTTAACTGACAAAGAACTATTAAAAGCAGAATGTTTAGGGAACAGATGGGAATGTTGACTGTCTTATGTGATGCTTAATAAATGTGAATATCTCTTCTGAGGTTTTACTTTCAGTGTGAGGATCGTGTTAGATTATTTTACGTAATAGCTAAATTTAAAGTGGGATCGATTAGTCGACAACTAGTTTGGTAACATCAATTAAGTCATTTTAAGCTAAAATCATTCTTACGTTTTTTTTGGTTTTAATATCTTGGTGTTCGGGGTAGGAGGCCCCGGGGAAGACCCAGGACACGCTGGAGGGATTATATCTCCCAGCTGGCCTGGGAACGCCTCGGGATCCCCCAGAATGAGCTGGTAGATGTTGCGGGTGAGAGAGAAGTCTGGGTCAGCCTGCTTGACCTGCTGCCTCCGCGACCCGACCCCGGATAAGCGGTGGAAAATGGATGGATGGATGGATGGATGGATGGTGTTCGGGGTGCACAAATAGAATTTCATCCTAACATCACAGCCATTCGGCCATGCTGTCTTTCCCTTTCTCACACAAGTTTGGTTCATTTCTGTGACTACCTCTGTTGGGCCCAGCCGCAAAACGACTCTGTCCCTCTATGCCACCTCCGCACCTTTCATACAGCGAGGCTGGACACAGTCCTGCCCTGTTCAGGCTGTGTGTAAGGTGCTTATGACTCACTTTCTCAAAACATTGTTTTATTACCTGTTTGATAGTGCCATTCATTGACTGCGGACTCCTCGCTCACTACTTTAAACAGGCTGGTAAGAGCTACGCGTGATCACACAGCTGGGTGCATCAACGTAATTTGCTCACTTGTTTTGCATGGTGTATTTGACTAACAGCTAACAAAACTACCAGGACACACACAGCTGTGTGCATAGCCGCCACTGAAAGCTAACAGACCTACAATACACGGCTGACAGCAGTGCTGCCTCAGCTGTTGCTCTGCGTCCAGAGACACAGATATTCCGTGCCTTTGGTTATCAACCTCGCGTGTATTGTGGAAACCATAGACTTGCAGCCTAAATGAGGGCTTCAAGTCACAGTTACACCTGTGAAACGAAGCTGAGATTCGGTGCAGACACTGGCATATTAAAATGAGATTGTATCTGTTGTGAAGCATGCGATCTTAAGCATATCTTATACACCTGCAGTCTAGATAGCAGGTTAGCCAATTGTATGCTGTATTCATTCAATCAAACACTACAGTGTGTTACTGGTTAGTTATCCTGTTGGGTTAAGTCTGACAATCCCTAGCTACAATCCACTGATTTTACAGAATAAATAAATAATCAATTAATTGCGAAGCTGATTGGTAGAAAATGTAATGAAAATAATCGATACATTGTGTGTGTGAACACACCTTGGTTTAAAATGTTCAAGCAGACTAAACATATTTATAGTAGTTGCAGTAAATTCTGGACAGCTGCTGTTTTCCCCTTTTCAATGGGACTGTTCTCCATTTGGAGATTTACTGTATGGATCCAAATGGCTTCTTACAGGATAGGATACAGTGTATCCTATCCTGTAAGAAGCCATTTGGATCCATGTCACATTACTATAACATTATTATAATAATTCATTCTCAAGCTGTAATGCAGAATGTTTTCCAGATGTCATTTATTTGTGTAAATGCATCCATAAATGTTGGACTTGTGGGTGTTTTATTGCTTCTCCCTCCACTCATTTAATCCAGCATTACAATGGTTTGATGAAGAAAACTTGACAATTATTGTCCATTACAGCACAAAGTAGTACAAACAACCACTTTTTAAACAATTGTTTTTATGTTTTAAAGTCAATGACAACTAATTGTTATCAGGAATTTTAAACAAGCTGTATTTACCAAACAAAATGGCTCATACATAGAAAAGCAATTGAATCATAGTTTATATACACCTCTGTAACAGCTTGGGTTGAAACTCATCATTTTCAAGTAACTAAAACATTTAATGTTTACTATTAATTTAGAATGACAGAAGAATGTGTCGACCCAGTGAGCTTAGAGCCAACATGAGAGACAGCAATTTGAATAGCTTTTTATTTTAAGAATGAATACCCTTTCAAAAATTACTTAATGGGCTTTGAGAATCCTATCAGGGTGCATATCAGACCTGTCAATATACAGTTTTGTTTTGACAGCATCCCCATGCTGTTGCCAAGGATGCTCCAGAACACACACACACAAATACACACACACATGCTATTCCAAGCACTCAGCTGCTGCTTGCATCACCGATTCCTCTGAGCAAGCTCCCGCTCTTGGTTTCCAGAGAAACGTAATGACTTGCCAATAATGCGCAAGAGCACACGAGCGTCCTCCGTGTAATATGGTGAGCGAGAGGTCCCTGTGAGTGCCGGCCCATTGTTTGCTTTAATTTCAAATTGCTCAAATGCTCCAGTCGACACTGGGCACTGCACTAAAAGGGGGTGTGGGAGGGATGGGGAGCTGGGGAAAAGGGAGAGAAAAAAAAAGTGAATTGTGTGTGGCAGGGGAAAACCTATTAGAGCTGGAGAGAACAAAGGGAGGCGAAAGGAGGGGGCAGCGGTTGTGGAGGGGCCCATATAGCTACTGAAACACTGAAAATGGCAAATGATTTTTACAACTTGCACTTGATAAGTCAAAGTCTGCAGGAATCATGTTCTGTTCCTCGAGATGTCACAGAAGAGCTTTCTCCGAGACAAAGAAATTGCAGCGACACCATCTGATTCCAGCAACTATTTGTGACCTCATGTAGCACTCTCAAGCTCTTGTATAATTTAAAGTAATCTGTAATTATAACCAGGCAGTCCCATATGTCAGAGCGGTGTTGCTCATACTGTACATCAAGTTGGTATTTGGATACAGATCTCTAAATCCACTGCAACAGCATTTCTGCTCCAGGCTTTGATCTGTTTGGAAAAATGTGTGGTCTTGTCTCAACATATTAATTTGTCACATAAAATATATAGTTAAGATTTTACACATTGAAGAAACATGCACATTTTTTTCTCCACACAGCAGCCATTAGAGCGGGATTCATGCCAAGCATTTCCAGCATTGTGCCTGTGTATTGTCCAAGGCATGGCTGCTTCTTTTACTTGCACAGTACAGTGGTAAAGTTGGACCTGGGTGAGAGAAAGCAGAAACAACATCCTCGACTAACATTGATTGTATTATTTCTCATTTGATTGATGTTTTGCTGTTCGCATAAGTTTACACCAATGATATAGAAACAATGTATTGAAATAGAAGGATTTGATTGTCCCTCCTGCATGCACATTCATATTTCTGTATTATGCTTTTGTAACTCTTTTTTTGGGGTCTATGCTTAATTGTCATAAATATAACTCCACAGCTCTTTGGATTTAAAAAGTCAGTTGGCTCACAATTGGGCCTGTGCATGTTTGCATAGGCTGAGTGTGTTTTGTGGTTTCTGTGCAGGATGAGGAACATGTAAAATACACCGGGAGGAAAGACAACGTTAGGAAAAGCAGCCCCCACACTAGACTTGTATGTAAGCGGCATCAAAAAAGCAAAATAAATGAGAACATACTTTATTTCGTTTTTGTCATTTATTTTGTTTAATGGTTCCTGCTCTTGCAGCAGATTGCCTTCCTTACTCCATCTCTTTAAAGGCTTTAGTTGTATTGGCATTTATACATTCTCAGAAAGAGCCAGGAACAAGCAATGTTTGTTAGAAACATCACACCAGTAATAAAATCTAAATGTTTGTTCTGGTTGTGTGTGTGTGTGTGTGTGTGTGTGTGTGTGTGTGTGTGTGTGTGTGTGTGTGTGTGTGTGTGTGTGTGTGTGTGTTGCAGGGGAACTCTGCAGAAATCTATAACACGGAGAGGAATGTTGTCCCAGACTTAGCTCATAAGCTTCAACAAATGACTACTGACAGCTAAGAATAGGACTTTTATTTTGAAGTGATTGTGCTCTCTAACTGATGCCATATGTTTGTTTTAAAATCAACAAGGAAAGTTTTTTGTGGGTGTCTTGTAGAATGTAAACTATATATGGTTCTGTTTAACAAAATAAACAGCATTGCAATGTTTGTGTTAAGTTCAAGAAAATATATGTTGTATGATATATTTAATCAGTATTTATACATAACACAACTATTATTCTTTAAGCATAGTTCAATTAAAACAATGAAGACATTGTTTGATAGACAAAGCAGCGAGTATAAGCAGCACACACATGCACAAGGTCTTCATTCCTTCATGTGTGCTGGACTCAAACATCCTTGAATTCATATCTACATTGTGTGTCTAACTCCCTGTTAACTCCCCTGTTGTATTTAATATGATTCACCTGCTGCAACCACAATAAACACATTATTAAATTCAACAGAGCCTGATATTCGCTTGGGCAGGAATTACAGGCCATAAACCATGCAAGCTTTATAGATATCTTAAGTTGTACTTTTATCACTGGACATACTTGGGCTGATTCTGCATGTCTGTCTTTTGGTTTATTGCAGTTTGTGGTCAGTTTAATATATGTTGTAAAGGTTCTGACAGACCATGGATCCCCATCTGCCTCATTAATTCATAAATCATCATATCAAAAAGATATGATGTGTGGAACAATTGTAACCATTTTCTCCAAAGTTATCAGCTATCCAATAGAAGTGTGAGAAAGTGTGAATGTTGCAAACACCGGAATGACCTGAACAGCAAAATTGAACTCAACACTCCTGAGCCATAATGTTCACACCATGCCCACACCACATTCAGACCCATCAGTATTTAGCCACGGTCTCTTCGAGTAGCCCAGTTGGCCCAGGGAAAAAAAATACAAACAGTCCCAACACGGCGGGGTGAAAGGTGAAGAGAGCCCTCCCCCACCACTGTCCGCACACACTTCAGGCTCGGATTGCATGTAAAATCACATTCTCCCAGGGTGGTTGGGGGGTGGAGAGGAATTCATTGTTTTGGCATAGGTTTGTGTCATAAAAAGTCTATGCTCTTACAAGTGCCTGCGCCTCCTTGACCAAGTGTCTCCATAAAACCCGATGCAAAACAAATGACTTGGAGCTGCAGGAGCAACTTTGACGAGTGTTAGAAAAGTGGAAGCGTTAGGAAGCGTTTAGGATTTTATGACCAGTGAGTTTATAAAGAATTATGAAATTCACCAAATGAACCAGCTGCACAAACCTCGTCCCACGTGGTTTACACATTGCGATTGCATGAAGTGTGTGAACTTTGTATATCTTGCACGCCTCTTAAATGATAAATACACTATACGTCCATTGCCCTTTCCGTATTCGGTGCTGGAGACATTCCACGTGTTCCGGGCGTTGAAGTTCGGGCATTGAAGTTTAAAAATATATTTTATATGTATATGTATTTTTTTTAAGTATAAGCAGCAATCACAAGGCGGACATCCGCCATGTGCCTTTAAATAAATAAAAACGTTTTATTCATTGAGTTTTCACTTTTAAATATTCCATGAATGGTACCATTGATGCTGTTATCTTGAAACTAATTGCGATGCCACTGACTCCCGAGAAGTATAGGCTTAACTCCTTGCCCTGAACATATCCTACAGATTAAAGTGAGTTTGAGTGGTTCCCTCCAGTGTAACTCGCCTTAAAACACATCAAGCCGATACAGAAGCAGCCTAATGCCCATAGGAATGAGCCTAACGTTACGGTGTTGTCGGCTAAGGCATCTCCCCCGTATCACCAGCACACTACGGGCTGTTGAAAGAAGCCTCCCCGTGCTTGAGGTCTCTCTCTCGGCCACACGGTCTCGTCTCCTCCCCTCCAGTCCCGGCCGACATCCAGACGCAGGAGAGGTGCCCTGTGGCATCTGGCGCACCACAAATCTGCATAACAAAGAGTCGCTGGTCTTAATTGGAAATACTCAAATATGTGTGTATATATAAGGTTATTTTCTTTGAGTAATTATTACAATATTATATTATTGTTTTAAGATGCCCCTCGATTCAGACCTGGGATGAACTGAGATTTAAACACCACGGCATCATCATGGGGCACTTATCAGTACCGAGGTGTGAGAGACTTCACTGGCAGATTTATTTTGAAAATGTAATTAAGTATTTTATTTGTTTTATGAAAAAAAATCTGTTTGCTGTTATTTTCTAAAGTTTGTCATGTTCTAACAATTATATAAATAATAATAATGAATTCATATTATTATATATGTTTTTATGGATATTAAATGAGGAATGTCTTGATCAGACTGTTGCTATTTGCTCTAGATTTTCATTAAGCTCTTATGTGTCACGCAAACGAACTGTGTGTATGTGTGTGTGTGTGTGTGTGTGTGTGTGTGTAGGGCGACACGTAAGTCAGTAATTAATTGTTTTAAAAATAATTGTATGTTTGACAGCCGGTACGTTTTAAGACCTATCTGGCAATCACTGTTAAACATGTGTAATGTGAAACTGTTGCTGATTGATCCACGTCACAGTTGCCTAACAAAAGTCAAACAACCATCTACAATTTCTGTGCAATCGTGTTATTTCGAGATAAAGGATGTATTTATGTTATAGGACAATTCTATTCCATGAAAAGTGCGCGTGAATGGTCAGTTTGGATGTGAACCACTTTGGGTCATGGGGAGGTAATTGGTAAGTTTACGTTGTTTTAAATTGTCTGTGCGTCCAAGAAAGAGCCGTTTGCTATATAATCCGATAAAAACAATAAGCACGTATTTTCTCAAACAAGAAATACACCCATGTTACCATAAAGAGGAAGACAGTGGACATGACGTGGGATCACTGCCCTGACTGTCTGTTCCTCCCTGCATCTCCCAGTGCATCGTGGCTCATGGGATCTGAGTTGTTCCCCGGGGGATCCGGACCTCAACAAGCTGCCCCTCCTCTCACTTCACTCTGCTGCGTCCGTGGAACTCCGTCTATGCCCCGCGTGTATGAATGCTGGCATGGGCCTCAAGAACCAGCACGTGAAAAGCGAGAATGCAGGTCAGATGATCGATGGGTGTTTGGGAGTTGGGCTGAATGCGTATGTACTGATAGCTGCACAGAGGCTCACAAACACACGCGCACACCGTGATCTCGGATAGTTCAGCTGCAACCCTGAGCCTGATGACCGCAAGTACTTGTGCGCTGCATATATAGAGCGTTCTGCAGTTTATCCTGTAGAATAGGAAAGGAAACATATTTGTCACATTAGAGGCTATTATAACTTGTATTTATCTCTCCGACTCAATTCCACAATACGTTCTGCTGTTACATTAAATAAAGAGAACATATTTGTTGTCCATCAAAGCATCGTCCCTAGGCTGTCATTTCAAGGTGCCACACCATGGCCCCAACGATCCAAATGGCACACCTGTGTGTTATGGCTACAGGTAACGGTAAACCTGTAGACGTGTGTGTGTGTGTGTGTGTGTGTGTGTGTGTGTGTGTTTGTGTGTGTGTGCGCGCGCGTGTAAATATATATACGTATACGCCATTTCCTGATCGTATTTGGTATGCATGATGCATGGTCTTGTCTGTGCGTCCATGACCACCGTCCATGACCACCACCACGTTATTGCTTCTGCTCTACAGCCCCACATTGCCTGGATTTTGTGGACACGTTCCAATCACATTGGGAGGTTTAACAAGGAGCTATAATAACAACGCCTACATATCTAACACGCAGTTTGATGTAACACCGAGGTAACATCGATGTTATTCGGCACACAGGGAAGGGTCTTTATACGTAGCAAATAGGCTTAACATTGTGGAAATGAGCATGCTCAGTCTTGAGTTTGGCCCCATTGCGCGCAGCGCTGCCCGTGAGGAACGGGCCACAAGGGATTCACGTGTTTTATAGATAACAAAGACGGAACATAACGCAGGGAGCTTTGAGAAAATATGGCTCAGGGGCAAACACAATAGCCAGTCCAAACAGCCTTCTGAAGGCCTACCGGTAATTCAAACAATTAGCCTGTATTATATACTACGCAGTCTCATTATATGCATTATTTGGACAGCGTTATGGGTGGTGGATTCAGCCTGTATACGTTTCCTCTGCGCATCTGTGTGTGTGTGTGTGTGTGTTTCGACTAGGAGGGCGTGTGCGTCTGTCTGATTGTGCCTCTTTCTCCCGTACGTGTGTGCGCGCATATGCTTGTGTGCGTGTTCCATGGGAAATCATTACTGTGTGTATGCGTCGTATTTTTAGAATGCACATGCAATATGCACGTGCGCATACAAAATGTGAAAATAAGAAGTTGTATGGATGACACCAGACCAATAATAGTTCCAAGAAATTAAGGGAGATACGTTGTGTACTAATACCATAATCTACTTTGTTCTTCAATAAAAACCTTCAATAAAAACCTACTTGTTGATTATACATATTATTAACAGACGTGTCATATATCAAATAGATCTTGTAATTGTTACTCCAAATTGTCGTTATAAAAACGGAGATCTAAATGGGATGGGGTGGCTACAGCTTTAACTTACATTGTCTCGAAAATCGTGTGGGAATAGCAACTCTGACTCTGCACTTTTAGCCTGCACATACACTGTTTACGTTGTTTTACTGGGATGAACAGCAGGCTACAATTTAACAGCGTTTAATATAATATAATTCATATTAATTCTACTTTTTTACGCTAATGTATATTTTTGAATCTATAGCAATTGTTGCGCAAACACACAATTAATTAACAGTGCTCCACCCTGCTGAGCCGCACATCAAATCTCTCTCTCTCTCACTCACACACACACACACACACACACACACACACACACTGGAAAGGGGAAAAATGTATTATAAACGTTGGAAATGTGAATTACGTATTTAAGGCATAGTCATACAAAGTAATATGTGCCTACGAAGTATGAAGAAGAAGTAGGTCAGTTCATAGTCAACCAGCAAGGGAAATAATCATATGGACAAAAAGATAGAGACAACAAAAGCAGATGAGTTGAGCCTTCATTGGTCAGGGGAGCAGCCGAAACGTGAAAAAACAGCTCGCAAAAAAAAGAGAGAAGCAAATGGCTTTGTTTAAGCTGCGCTGCGTTAACACACACATCAAACTGTCTTAAATACCCGGAGTGTGTAGTCATGTTACCAGCATACAAACGATTGCATACACTGCCGCATGCATTTTGATGTGGCCCAAAAGGGAACAGCACAATACATTCCAGTCTTATCATGACACTTTGCAGGCTCAGGTTCTGCTTGTCCACTCTCGGTGAACTGGAGAGAATTTCTCAAATGTGAACGTATGTCATATAGCTGCATCATTTACTCCTAACAGCGGAGTGTGTGAGCACGATTGTAAACTATTGTGACGGTATGGGTGTGTGAGGGGGTGGGGATGGAATATCCATTTTTATTGCATCACCTGTCAGCGGCATCCAATGGGCGTCGACTCCCAGGGCATTAATTGATGAAGGTGTCTCCAGACTGGTGCACCTCCCCTCGCTGTCGTTTTATTTGTGGCTTAACCAGCAGCCAGAATAGCAGCTGCATTTTAGCTCTTATTCTGTTTCTCTCTGACTCTCTCCCTCCCTCTCTCTCTCTCTCTTTCTCTCTCTCTCTCTCCCTCCCTCCAATCTACCCTCACAACTCCCTCTCCCTCCCTCTCTCTCTCTCTCTCTCTCTCTCTCTCCTCGCTATTTTATCCCTCTGGCTGAGGCAGTGGTGTACACCTACCCCTCGTCCTGCTGCCGACCAGAGGGGAGTGGAGCCGGCAGAGGCAGGTAGCAGCAGCCTCGGCTTGGTGGACGCATCGGTCGCATTCCTCCACCATGCCGAACTGGGGCAAGAGGCGACGAGTGGATGCTGTCAGATCATTCAACCTATTAGACACCGGCAGCTCCATTTAAGTCCGCATGTCAAAGTTTGCATTTTCATGACGCAGCAGCAGCAGTGAGGATGGATTAAAGGTATGAGCAGGATGCCTTAAACTCGCGACCCCATGCCATTTACTGGTAAAGCCATACTATACTGAGAGTGACTACATGGATTGATACAGTGGAGCAGATACATACAACATGGGAGACCTGCAGTGTGGCTTTGAGGAAATGCAAGGAGTGAGATTGGGGTACCTGCTCATCAAAGGCAAGCAAATGTTTGCTTTGTCTCAGGTCTTCACCGACCTGCTCAAGAACATCCCTCGGACCACGGTGCACAAGCGCATGGACCACCTGAAGGTGAAGAAGCACCACTGTGACCTGGAGGAGCTGCGGAAGCTTAAAGCAATAAACTCTATAGCTTTCCATGCCGCTAAATGCACGCTCATATCGCGGGAGGACGTGGAGGCTCTGTATTTCTCCTGCAAAACGGAGCGGGTGTTGAAGTCCAACAAAAGGAAAGCGAAAGCGGCGTGTTCCCCCGGGGACGGGGATGCGTCCCCGGGACTCCTCAGTGCTGACGCCGAACTGTGGAAGGAAAAAGTTTGGTTTAGTTTGCACGGGGTCCCGGAGACTCTCGCGCTCCACAACAAAACGGGCAGCAGGAGAGAGCAGACGCCTTGCCTTACCGATTCCAAACTACCTCAATTTTACAACAAAACCCACGGACGGGAGTACTGTTCGGTGACCAAGTCCAGTCACAAACACTTTAAAAACTATGAAACAGCAAAAATAGCAGGGAACCGTGTTACTCTGAGCCAAAGGCAAACGTTTTTCCGCAGCGCTGGGAGCCGGCAGCCGGTGGTGCGTCAGTCCGCCATAGCTGCTCAGTCCAGGCTCTCGCGCTCAGCCGGCGACCTACTTCACAAAAGGAAGAGGAGGCGCGAGGGGGGCGGCGGTAGGGACAGCGCGAGGCACTCGTGGAGCAGGCACGCGCACCACCACGTACCGCCGGTGCTGCTCATACAACCCAAATCGCCCGGAAGTCACGGGACTTCTTTTGGCGCTTTCCACCTCGGTCCGGATTTATATCTTGACCCCAGACCTCACCACCACCACCACCACCACCAGCATCACCACCACCATCACCACCACCACCACGAGCCGAGTTTCCCTGAGAGCTGCAGCAGCGACACCGAGTCCAGCACCTACTCGGACCGGGCGTACCCGGACTCGGATTTCGGCTCCGGCCTCTCCACCACCAGCAACTCCGTGAGCTCCGAGGAGGAGGAGGACGAGGAGGAAGGCGGCGAGGATGAAGACGAAACGCAGTCGGAGAGTTCAGAGGTCAGCTCAGACGAAGAGGAGAGCTCTTCTCAGTCCGACTCGAGCTCTGTTTCGAGCCGCGTTTCGGTCCAGAGCATCCGGTTCAGACGGGCCCGGGTCGGTTCTCTCGCCAAAGGTCTCAACGCGAGTAAAGCACCGCTGCTCCTGCAGCCGACGTTTCACTACAACAACCAGCATCAGCACGAGAAACAGCACCGGGCATTGGGCCATGTCGCCGCTTCGCAGACAAGGGACAGCCGGCCGGAGAAACGGCCGAAATGTGAGTTCACACGCGGGGAAACGAGACAGGACTTTGTACCCTTACAGTCACCCAAATTTAACTCAACTGCTATGGGGGAGCGTTTTTTCACTGAGTCCAAAGGGGAAAAGGCGTTTGAAGCTGACCCAAGCAGGGTTGACCACGTGGACGAGCTGGCCCCTTATTCACGGGGACACACCCGGCATAAGGCGTTTAACCCCTCGTGCAGGACACCGGGGCATCCCACTAATGGCCACCGGGGTCTGAACGCACACTGTGACCAGGTCAAAGACGTCAAGATCCACAGATGCGCCGAAAAAAGGGAAACGAAAACCGGCAACCTAAAACCGCCCACCCCGCTGAAAAAAATAAAGACCGAGCCAGAGGAGCTGTCTGTGACCGCCGCCCCCTACTCGAACGGCGGCAGGACAGCCAGGACGCCGCCCTTCAACCTCCACAATGTGAAAGTTAAAGTGGAGGACAGCTGTGATGAATATGAATACCAGAGTCATGCTGCTGCAGTCACATGTAAAGGAGATAAGACGGAGAGCACCGGTGGCCAATACCCAATCAAACACGGGGACTTTTTCAACAGTGGGGTTAAAGCCACAGAGAAGAGCCCCGGTGTGGCCCCCTGGTCTCCCGGTGGTCCCCAGAAATACGGGAGCACGCGGGACGAAGGGGAGCACCGGAACAAAACCTGCAGGGTTACGGTGCTCGGGAATAAGAAACCTCGAGTTTCCAGGACGCAATCAAAGCTAAACGTGCCCATGGTCAACAATACTGCCTTTTCCGCCTCTTCCTCCCCTCCTTCTTCTTCCTCTTCCCCTCCTTCTTCGTCTTGTTCTCGTCCCGCGAGCACCGAAGAGGTATCCACGAAGGATTTACCGAGCAGACGCAAACGCAGCACCGCAGCATCGCCTGCAAAAACGCCTTTCAGCCTGATAGCGAATTTCCCATCCCCGCCGTCGCTGGTTGTCGGCAGCGACGGGGATTTGTGCCCTGCTTACTCCCTGAACTCGCTGAGGGGCCCCGGGCCTCCCCCTCCGTCCCACCCCGTGTGGAGGTGGCAGCCAGGCGGCCAGATTCTCCCTCCCCCACTCGCTCAGAGAACTAGGAAATACTGAGCTGGTTTTTAAAGCAAAAAAAGAAGAAAGAAACACGCAACAAAAGCTCCCATCGTAGCCATCTCCAACCTAATCCCAGTCTTAACGAGAATTATCTCGTTAAGAAGTCTCACCAAATTGCTCGCAACTTTATCGCGGTTTATTATTGTTTTCCCCCCTCTTTCTGTGAATGGGTTTACATTCCCCTTTGTTTTTAAGTTTGATCGAGGGGAACACACAAGATCCCCGTTTGGAGCCTCAAAAACGCCCACTGGACTGCGAGACACCGCTCGCGGATGTATGCTTAAAAAAACGTGTGTTTTGAATAAGCTACCAATTCTAAGCAATACGTTCTAGGTTCTATATATTATTGTGTTCACTTGACTATTTTCTGATTCCTCCTTCGCTTTTCTATGCTCGACCTGTTGGATTGTATGGTGCAGGGTCTCAGTGGGTTGTGCTTTGTCTGAAAGAGGAAAGGGGTTAAAAAAAAATCCTACGGTGCTGAGGCTACTCTTAATCTAGCTGCATGGGACTGGGAGAAAGTTTGACTTGGCCAATCCCCCCCCAGAAAAATAAATCAGGGTTCCCCATTCTGTGCCACATGGTATATTTTATATATCAAAGCTGTTTTCTTTCATGACTGTCATGCTGCCCAGCTTGGCCACAATAACCCATGTGTCCACGTGTTCAATTTCAGAGAATGATTAAAAAATTTGGTTTAATGCTGTTTCTATCTATACATACTCACAGTTAAGCCTTTATTAGATTTTACAGGAACTTATTCCTGGTGGTTGTGGGTTCTTTTCTTTTCTAGAGTGCTTGTGATTTGGTTTTCAGTCTTGTTTTTATTTCTGCAGAGTATTTCCTGGTTTGCATTTGTATGACTGTGCACAGACGCAGAGCCATACACAACACAGGCCTTATGTACAGACAATCAAAAGGAATAAGGCTCAGACCTTTATAGCACGTTAGGCTCTATTCATGTCCCCCCCTGGTCCACTTGGCCACCGATTTCTCCTGCACACCATATTTGTGCCAGGGGCAGTCTGAAAAACACAGACACAATGACAATGACCAAGAGGCTATGGGATGGGATGGGATTCAGGAGTCACAGTGGGGAAAAACAACACCAAAACAGCATGAAATACCTGGCTACTCAGAAACAATGCGACAAAGCACAAGAGAGGCTTAAATGCATTGCACTTTGATACTGTTGGGGGTCTTGTTTCAGCTTTAGGGTTTTCTGACTAGCCTGTGAAATGAGGTCTGAGAGATGCTGATAGAAAAGAACAGCTAAAGACGAGACTGTTTGATTTGGATGCAGACACAAAGGCCAAGCTGCATTCAATTGACTGTTATTTGAATATCTGGGATTCGCCATGTGAGTTTCTATAACCATGCCATGATGGCTTTTCTGATTTTTCTATAATTTAAAAATATGCTTATTTTTCCCTAAGCCACTGTTGTTCATTGTCCTATTTCTGATTTGAAGCCAATTGTCTTGATCTGGCCAGGGGGAAAAAACGTAAATTCTTTCATATTATTGGGACACCCAAACTACAGTCTTTTTGTATATTGCTTTCTTGTCAAGTACATCACCATCTCATTATCTTTAATGTAGCCTTTGAATATGGCCGCTCAGTGAATGTAGTGCCCCCAGAGCTGTTTCATTTACTCCCTAAATGCAATTTACGCGGTGATTTACGCGTATCACCTTTAAACACGAGTAAATCAAGTGATCGAAACGGCACCTACCTGTAGGTGTGTTAAGTAAACGTGTAGATGTTTTTAATGGCAGTGCAGGAAGCGCTCTGCTAATTGGCAGGCTTTTCTGTCTGCGACAAAGAGAGGCCCAGCTTATGGCGAGCCAGATCACAACAAACCCAAAGCCCGTGAATGATGTCAGCCCCCTCACAAGCACAGCAAAGGGGTGCATTCATTCAGAGGATTGTAGAAACTATTTAATAGGTGATTGTGAAAAGAGAAGAGATTTTTTTAAATAAAAAGTGAGTTTCACTCCGCTTAAATCCGTGTGGATACATATGGTAGATGTTTAGCCACGTGATTAAAGCCCCGACTCTGCATCTACGGAGCCCCCATGCAGCTTGTGTTTCTGAGGCCGACAACGAAAACTTGAACTTATATTATCAGCCTGTAAACTGGCTGTTTCTGCAGCCGTGACACAAGCTGCAGAGCAGGCTTGCAGTAAAACGGAGGGGGTTGAGAGGGTGGGGAGGGGGTTCTGTGTTGAGAGAGCGAAGCTTTCAACCTTTAATCCGCATGTCAAAAGCATCGGCTGCACGGCAGAGGAAGGAGAGGAATCGCCCGCGCCCAGAGCAGTGCGGGTTCGCCCCCCTGACGCAGCAGCCTATTCTCACGCAGGACCCACAATGCGCGGCGCGGGAACGGAGATGGTGGTAATGGCCTGTTGGGAGGGTCTTTCCATCGTTAAGACAAATAGCTCTCTGACAGTGACGCTATCAATGTAAACAATTGCATCGTGCAGCAGCGTGCACTCCTTCCTTCCTTCCTCCTCCTCTTGCCCACTTCCCTGCCCTCCTCATTTACTTCGCTTTTTTTGATACAATACTTGAGGTCAGGTTTGTTTTGACATGGAATTTGAAGTCACTGGTTGTTTATATGAAACTGAATATTTATTTTTGTGAATTTTTCTGAGGTTTCTTGTACATTGATTTGTGAGTTGTAAACCTATATAGAAAAACTGCACTCGAAATGGAAACTTGAACGGTGGATTTCTGAAGCACTTTCCCTTCCTCTTTTCTTTTTTTTTTATTATGGAGCATTCATTAAACGCGACTGAGTGTAATTATCAGACTCGGTCTCTTTCTTTTGAGTTGGACAGTCATTTGTTGTGGAGGGGTTTGACCAAACTGACCTGGGATTTACATTTGGGTTATGAAAACAAAGATGTGAGGGGATTTGAAAACTTTTTGTTTAAATGTGGTTTCCCTTTTCTTTATCTTTTATTTTAGGAACACAGCTGCTTTTCATCATTGATATTGCACTTAGCTATTACATGGCTCAACCTTTGAATTAACTCAGTAACACCAGTCATTTCATAAATGTTTAAAAGCGTTTAGGGAAATTGGACTACTATACTCTTCAATTAAATAACTGATGACGATGTCGTCCTGAGGCTAAATTGTTTCAGATTGGAAAATAAATAGACCCCAACCAGATTTAGTGCATATCCACAATGTGGGCAGTAAAATAACAATAGAACCTATGACTATGGCAAATAGCTACACCTCACACATGGTTCCATAGAGTATCTTCAGTCTGCTGCTACTCTTAAAGTGAGGGAATCCCTTCCCCGGTGTGTGGCGGAAGAAGTGGTAGGCCCGCGGAGCCGGCAATAATAACAGGAGGCAAACCGCAGACATTTACGCATGCAGCATTTCCAACCACTGCGCACGAGCTGGTGCAAGGCTCGCTCTGATATATTAAGAGAGAAACCTCAATAAGCTGCGCCTAGAGTCCTGCTGGGACGCTGAACATTTGTGCAACTCGTAAAACAGAAATACCTTATAGCTGGCATGCTTTTGCAGGAAGCTTGTGTGCAGAGATGGTATATACGTTTTGGAATTTGGAAGAAGGCACAATAGTTGCTTCAGCGCGCGCAGGAGCAACTTTTACTGAGAAGCTATGAGCAGACTTGCTGTTCGCTCAATCCGCACTCTTTGACGCGATGCTTCCCTGATTAATGGGACTCTGCGGTATAAGGTCCAGGCCAAAGCCCCGAGGTTGATAAGGGGATCCGGGGCTGGCAGGCTGTCTGGCCCCGGCCCGGCTGCTGCTGCTGGAGCCTGGAGGGGCCACACTGGGAGCAGAGGCGAGCCATTATACTGCTGCCGGCGTTTCAGGGTTAAATTCCAGTGCGGATTGGAAACCAGTAGACTGTAACTTCTATAGAATAACAATAGAAAGAATAACGCGAACAAGACAAGCCGTAACACAATTTGTTTTTTATTTAAAGAAAAAAAGGGCACTTCTCATTGCTGCTAAAATTATATTTGTGACTGCGTGTTTGGAAAACGAAGTTATGGGTAATGCTGACAGACACATGCCGCGTTGAGGTCAGCACTTTGCATTGATCTTTGAGACAATTAAATACTCGGAGACCGTTAAAAGCGCTCAGCTCGTTTTATGTTTAATCTCTGAACTGTAAAGTATTTGCCCGCCACTCACCCCTTCACACAAGGTCACTCACAAGCTCATCATATTTTAATGTGAAATATCAATAAACAAAACAGGGGGAGGGGATTTAAATTATGTGTGTGTGTGTGTGTGTGTGTGTGTGTGTGTGTGTGTGTGTGTGTGTGTGTGTGTGTGTGTGTGTGTGTGCGTGTATGTATTGTCGTTATCTCAGGCGTTTAAAGCATCAACAATTACAATTAAAAAAGTACCGTATCCCCTCTCTCTCTCCCTCTCTTTGTAAGTCTCAGTGAGCAGAAGAACCCACGAAATGTGCTCTCCACATGATAGAATAGCTCAGCACCCACGCACTTCAGCCTTGATGTGTTACACGTTTTGCTTTTCTCTGAGCATGTTGTAGATCAAATATAATTTGCAGCGTCAGTCTATTAAACAGAACATTTTTGTTGTTGTTTTTTATAATTAAGGAAAGGTCAAGCTATTCAATTAGAATAACTTTAATACATTATTAGATAAATGATGCACTATTTACAATGTTATTGGTGAAAGGAAAGCGATATATACTTTTCAGTATGTCTAAACACACAAGGCAAGACACTTGTCACCTACGAGATGATCCCATATGTATCGGCTTCGCTCTGGTTTAGCTCCTGATAACCCCAAAGCCCCGTGCAACACCAATCAGCGTGTGCACGTAGCCTCGAACATTGTGTGACTATGTAAACTACAGTGGCGATGAATCAAATAAGTGATGCAAAACAAAGGGGGGAGAATATTAAATTGGTGGTAATTATTTCTGTATTATTTTTTAAATAAAAGCTTACTCCTTTAAATGAAGTAGAAAAGACACGTGGTATTTCAGTGTGAGTGCATGGGTCAGGCTGAACGGAGAGCAGAGCTTCTGTTGGAGGTGTAAAACAAACTTTCCCCATGAGAAGTAGAAGCTCACGGCTCCTCGCGCGCTGACCTGAGAGCTCCTCGGTGGAAACATGTGCTTTTCCCTCTTTGAGCTGCAGCTCAGAACAACCATGCATTACATGAACAACAACACTGTCTCCCCCCACTACTGTATTTATATCTTCTTGGTTCATATTTGACACTTTTTGAGGTATGAGCCAAAAGCACTTTCACGCTTCAACAGTTGTGACTTTAAATAAAGTTTTGAGTTTCATGAATGGCCATCGTTTAATTTATGGATGGAGGCTATTGACGACATAATTATCAAGTGCTTTGTTTGTGTTGCAAGAATTTCACTTTTTTTATTGACAACCATCATTTTACACAAATTCGTTTTTTACTCTTTATACAAAATCACCTCGTAAATCCATATTTGCCAGCTATGAGCATGCTACTTGTACATCCTAAGTCTGGTGATTGGCACTCAATCAATATGCCTAAAAGTCTGCGACCTCCATGAATTTAAAATAAGTAGTGCAAAGGTCAGCGGCTCATAAAATTATAATATTGATATAATCATCATCTTCATCATCTTCAGTGATAGCACAAACAAGAATGAAGGGATATTTAACCTGTCCATTAGTTTAGGATAGTTTAATATCCCCGCATATCCGTTAACATTCCCATTGAGGACGTGTGCATGCATTGTACCTCCATCCCCGCTCTTGGCGAACCCGCGTGGGAAACAGCGCTGCCTCTGCGGGGTTTTACCCTGCTTCTCTGTGCACAGACCCGGGGTCAGAGGGAGGGATGGCGGCTTGTGCGGAGAGGACACGGGAACAGCGCTGCTGCTGCACGTTTTACTTTCAAAAACCGCACTCAGGCGTCAAATAGAGTATTTAGGTGTTGTCTAAAATATGGCTTTGTCACTGTAATTTTAACAATTAAAAAATTTGTACTTTTCTATAACCCCATAGGGTTAAACGGCAGCCATGCATTTTACATTTCTATTTAAATGTAGGATACCACCTATTTAATTAGGCTTCTGGTAACACATTAAAATGTATTATATTGTTAAAAAAAGTATGTACATGCAGCATCAATGTCAAAGTTGATTGTATTCATAATAATATTCTAATTAGGATATTCGTGTGATTTAGAATAGTCGACCCAAAGTGTGATTCTGGCTCTAACGTCATGGCCACCAGATCACCGAGGACATCTTTGTCGAAGTGACGTATTTTCCAGCCTGCACGTGTTCATTAAATTCAAATGCTCTCGAGTTAATAACTGACCCCCAAAGCGCTGAAAAACACGCGTTTCTAAAAGACACAGGGAGCCCACAGAGCTGGTGTCTGCCGGGTTCCCCTGGCCAGGGGGACTGCATGGGGGGAGGAAGGAAGGGGAAAAGCAGCACCAGAGGGCTTCTGCTCGGTCATGGAGCTCAACTCCATTTGTAAAGGCTTTCTGCGGCCAGGAGAGAGCCAGATCTAGTCGCGTTCAATGGAGACCGGAGCAACTTTGAACGCACCATTCAATCAGTGAGCAACATGCCCGCGCCAGTGACGCGCATTGGCCTCGAGTGCGGCTATTGCCCGCGTGCGCGTCAGACAACTGACCTCCGATCAGAATCACAGGAAGGTTTTATATATATATCGGCAGGCCAAGACGTCGAGGCTGATTTCCTGTTCATCGTCAAATCGAAACAGTGTTTCTGCCTCCGCCTCTGTTTTTTGCAGCCCGTATTGTGTGCACATAGCCCCTGGCTCCCACCAGAGGTTTATTGATGAATTATTCATCAGTTTTAACCAGAGGGTCATTTAAAGACCTATACAAAACTATTTACACATTCCTTACATTCAAACGTGTTTTAAGATCCACTGCTGGTGGGTTTGTGGACCTGATATCATAAGAAATGAATGCAACTTTTTTTGTCTTTTTTTTCTAAGGGTGAGGAATTGTTCTTTCACTAAAAACTATACAACTCAGGTTTATTTATTTTATTTTATTTTTTAAAGGTATCATAATTCACATTGTGACACAGAAACATGTTGTCTCGAGTTATGCAGATAAAAGACATGCATCATAAATATAGTTTTATGGACATATTTATTCACAGATATATTTTTTAATAAAGTGATTTTTTTACTGACCCACATTTTAGACAAACAACGTTGAAGCTTGAAATTCCTGTTCATTTTTTAAACTGCCTAATCCCCATTACATGAATGACTGAACATGTGTCATGTATGAGCATGTTTCAACTATACCATCCTTGACTTATTATTCTCAATATATATTACTATATAACACCTAATTTATATTTTGAATTTCTTTTAAATTAATACATATACATAAAAATCAAACTGCTCTTTGCCAAGAATGTATATAAATTGGGGAGACTATTAAAAAAATCCTTTTGTGAGATTTTGTGAGAATTAGAAACAATAAATAATTTGCCTTTATGTTATTTATGCAACAACCCATTAACCTTTGACAATATATTTTCTCTAAACTGGTTCATCTCACTGGTTTTACGGCTATATTTTTTAGAGCTTGACAAAAAGACAACTTTTCTATCAAAAGGTTTTTTCCTGTTTCCATTAAAAGTGGAAAAAAAAGACTGTCCAAAGATTTAAACTACAATAACCATGTGGCCATTTTAAATGCATATTTGGACATGTTTGAAAGAAGCGGCTCTAAAATTGTATACGCAATTTCACAGAGCACAAGATTAGATGACAACCTAAAGCTCCTGTGTGTTTACCCTTTATATCAGCTGATTGAAATGTTCCATGGCTTGAAAACTAATATCTGGACACTAGTTCCTTTTATAAAACCACAGATCAGTGGAGAACATTACACACTATAGGGGGATTTGAACACGGCCACAAGCAGCGGTGACCTTTGACCCCTCATACCAGGGAGTTAGGGACAAGGAGCCCAGGCTGGATTGGGGTTGAAAGCCACACACACACACACACACACACACACGCACACACACACACACACACACACACACACACACAGAACCTCCTCCACTTCTACAGGAACAAATAAAAAGTCTATTTGATTTAAATTAATAAGCAGATTTAATCCTTGAAATATGCCCAAGATGCAAAACAAGATAGATTTCTAGCGCATACATTCAGGCCACAGCTTGTTGATTATTTATGTCAGCGTTATTGCCCCTTGCAAAAGTCGACACACACTCTCACCTCAGTCAGGGCTATATGTCAGACGTCAGGCAGATGAAGAACACAGCGTACTGCCTTGCTGCAGGGCATGCATGCAGCAGAGTGTCAAAACCAGATTTGAGCAGATGAGCTTCTTTTCTTCTGCTCTTCAAGTGAAGTTTCTTAAATTGAGTGGATGAGAAATATAATAGGCCACTTTTGGGGGGTTGTCTGGGCCTTTGCCATATAAGGTTTCAGCCAACATTTTTCACTCTCTTTTTTTATATTTGGTATTCAGGATGTTGAAAAAAGGGGAAAGCCAGTATTGTTGTAACTAACTCCTTATTTAGGCCGGATCTCATTAGGAAGTTTTTCACTTTGAATGAAAAATCTGTAGAACCATCCAATAAAATGTATTTAGGTATAGTGATAGTCTTTATCACGCCATGTGGTATAGTGATATAAACATGTCTGTTATGCTTAATAATGTTAGACTTACTGTTGTCTCTTCCTTAAGTTTTATTAATATTGCATTAAGAGAGATAAAGTGATGTTCTCAATATGGTATATTCTGTCTCACTCCTACAGATATTCACAGCACTATGTTTGTTACTTTATTATTACTTTTGATTAAAACAAATCTATTGCATCAACAGAATACTAATCTGATACAAAAGGTTTTATCTTTTTATTTTTGCTTATTTCATTTGGTGATCTGTTTCCTTGACCAATTTCTAAGTGACATTACTAGTTGTATAATATCCTGTGAAACTCATGTCCGGATGTGTTTTTCTCTCTCCAGCCTCCGTTGTCAAACAGAAGAATGCTCCTGTTGATCCGGCTCTGATAAGATCTGCATGTTACAGTGGATCCTCGTTAATAGTTTGGCCTGATTGAGGCTTGTTTGGAGTGTAATCTGAGCCCAGAGCTGCTTCTCATCCCCCCAGGAGAGAGCCCCGTCTGTAGCTTTTAAATAAGGATGCTTTCATTGTTGTGTTTGAGCACAGAGGTGCCTCCAATCAGGACTAACACTTCATTAGGTTTTAATAAAACCTTATGCTCTAATAAATGCATTCTAATAGACCCACCAATGCATCGTCTTTGACCTATATTCATTACTCAATGAACTTTAGGTCACTGCTAAATCATGCAGCATGTCACCATATTTTAGATATTTATTTTCATCTTCTCTAATTCATTCTTCTTTGACCTCGCTCAGAATCTGATCCCAGAACTGCAGCTTACTTCTGGTCCATCCAACCACCCTGACCCTTCGTGTTTCCAGTCCTCCCTCGTGGACTCGTGGCTGAGCAGCTTGCAAGTGATTGTGTGAATGCACCGAACAAGAGGACCCGATGCGAAGAGTTTTGGGGCACACAGGAACTCAAGTGACCCGCCGGCGCTGCAGAGCAAAGTCCCTTTAACAAGCTCCAGGAGCGGCATCCGGGAGGGCTCGGCTCGTCGAGGGGCTCATTAGACACACAGGTCTGAGGAGCCACGATCCACTTCACGCAGATGATTGGTTGACACGTTAATTCACGTATACGAGTTAACTGCGAGTTCGGCCTCATTAATTACGTCACGTGAGTATTAATATGGAGACGCATATAATCCGTGCTTAATATGTCAGTATTCTATTAGGCGTTTATTAAATGTGCAGTTAGCTGCATGCATGCTTTGAAGTGTTATGTTATGGTTAGACAGATGGAATATATAACCTGCAGATGACACAAAATACACAATATCCACAATACACAGTGGCTTAAAATACATAATATAAATGGTATTACTGAAAAATATATGTCTGTAGGAGTCAATGGTGTAAAGCTAAACAGGCTGTCAAAACAAGAGACAAAGATATATGTGAAACCAAATGATAAACACCATATCCAATTATTCTTTCTTCAAATAAAACACATTTAGTTTTCTACAATGTTATTTATTTTTTAAATTGAGGATGGAGTTGTCTCCTCTTCTCTGGTGGAAACTCGCTGCCATGACTGCCTAATCTGTTTATCTCGTTTCATTTGTGTTTTGGCAACATGATGCAGCGGTTTGCCTCTCCGGCTTCTTCCAGTGTGCTTGCATCAGTTTCATGTGTCCCGCAGCTGATCAATGAAGTGCTTGTATCACATTTAAGTTGTTCAACAAGACCTTTGTGGTCACACCTGAACCTTCTTTCGCAATCTGGCACGATTTAGACGTGATCTATATCTTAACGCAACTGTTTGATCCCTGCTTTAGGGTGAGTGTTGTTGGGTCACCAGGTGTCACGTGTACTGCATTTGTTTTTGTCTCTCAGAAACTGAAAGTTTATTGGGAATTGTTCAGAAACTATACTGCCTTATGAGGACTTTTTCTTTCTTCTATAAAACAGTAATGACTAAAACATTACATTACATTTAATTTAGCTGAAGCTTTTATCCAAAGCGACTTACAATAAGTAAGAAAAGAACATTCGAGTTGCTAAGTAAACCATTTGTTAATATTGTTGAGGGGGTAGGGCTCTTGTGAGATCAGGCATATTTATCTGCTAAATTAAAGTAGCCTATAATATATTTCAATCAATTTGTATGAAAAGGTCTCTCTACTTTATTCTCATGAGGATAACTTTCATCTGTCTGTGATAACAAGGGGGATATAGATTATGATCAACATAGCAGCTCGAATATCTCTCTCTCTCTCCCTCTCTCTCTCCCTCCCTCTCTCCCTCTCTCTCTCCCTCCCTCTCTCTCTCTCTCTCTCTCTATATATATATATATATATATATATATATATATATATATCGTTTTACATCTCTTCAGATTAAAGTACACATGTTCATCCAACATGTATATCACTTCTTTAATTCCTTAACGTCACCTCCATAAACGCGTTAAGATGAGACAAATACAAAGTAAGTTGAGTTGATGGGCTGATCCCCCCCCCCTCCCCCCACTAATAATACCAAAACGCTTATGACTATATCTATTTTTCCATACTGCTCCACCTCAAGCGACTTCTGAGTCAGCTGTGAGGTTCCTCCCGGGGCTGTCTGTCTGTCTGCAGGCGCTTATATAACGCCTCGTCGCGACTCCCCGTTACGGAGCGCCGCGACGCTCATCTCGCAGCTTCTTTTTTTAAGATTTCGTTGACTTAATCATTTCCCAGTTGTATCGCCGCGCGCGGAAGTGGACCACGCAGCACGCGCTTAACGAATTAAGCAGGTTATTCGAGGCCCGGGGTGGGCTTTACGCACCGTCACTAAAAGCGCTACATGGTGATGTTGAAGGTCTGGTTATAAAAAGCCTCTCCAAGTGTGATCCGGGGACCCGAAGGGGGGCGGAGGGGCGTGGGGGCAATGAGCTCCGGGGGTCCCGCACCAAATAAAGCATTATATATTTCATAAATTAACTCACGTGGAATGATCCCAATTTGTTATGTAACCTATATGGGCGTCACATATAGGTTTCACTCCCACGATTGTTTTCATACATGCTGAATAAAAAAAAACAATAAAATTCCCGCTGTTTAGTTTTTTTTTTGGCGGGGGTGAGGGGGTCAAATGAGATTTGTTTGTGTCCATGTGCTGTGTTTACTTGGCGTGTATTTACGATGAGTAGACGTCTGCGTGTCCCTGGTTGGAGAGACGGAACGAAATCGCCAAATTCTGCGGTATTAAGTATAATAAATGGACAGAGAAAATGTGTTTGATTCCCCCCACTGTGTGTTTCTCTGCTAAAGTCAGCGCGAGGAGATGGCGCGGTCTGGCAGCGCCCCCTGCCGGCCGCAAGGACGAGTGGAAAATTCTCTTAAAGGGGATGTCTGGGAAACCGGAAGAGTTTTTTTAAGGTGGAACGGTGGAGTTAGCTGCCCAACGACGACGCTTCTTTTTGTCAGAAAAGGGCTCATAGGGCAAGCTGGACTCAGGCGAAACCCTTTCAAGGTTCCGTTGAGTTTTTGCATTTCTACCCGGAACCGTTTAGACTTGCTCTGCAAAAATATGCATATAGTAAAAGGATCCGAGCTTACTTCTCACTTGTATTCAACTAAATTATAACTAAGTTAAACAAAATAATACCACAGCTGGTGAGATATGTGTATCTCCTTTCCAGTTCAAAACGACGTTTTTGAAGAATGTCCATGATTTAGGAAAATATGAGGCCACCAGGACGAGCAAAGGGACAATTTAAGACACTAATCCACTCAGTTGGAATTCAACTGGATTTTTCGCCCCATTGTCCTTTTACTTGTCAGAAAAATATATATGTATATTAAAACTCACAATTAAATAAAATAGTTAAGATTATTTTTTCCAAACTTTAGACAATTCCGTGTTTAATTTCGCTTTACAGTGATATCATGGGTCGTTCAGGGCGACAAGCAGATGAGCCTGGTCCATAAAGGAAAATACTATATATCTCCCGTATAAGAAAACATTGATGTGATAACTTTGAGATACTTTTGAAAACTTCAGATGTTGTTTTTACTGTGGGGGAAAGAGCAGAGATCAGTCTCTGGCTCTCACGTGGTTTAATCAGCTTCATAAGGGCTGAATCAAATCAAGATTTGCTTCGTGGCTCGACGCAATCTTGTTTCACAAACATGGATGACATAATTCCTCTTCTTCTTTTGATTAAGTAGGCCTATCTGATGCAGACCAGGTCACTGTAGGACATATCTTTGTTTTACAGACAGAATAATTTCATATAATTTAAGAATAAAAGTGGGCATAAGGGGTAAAAATATAATATGAAATAACAGAACCCTTCCCACTACAGCTTTTTGATGTTTAGTTGTTTGTTTTCACCTCATAGTTTACATCCTTTTGCAGTGTTCGTGTTTAAAGAAGCAGCAGTTCAGACTGCAACACCCCAACAAGCAACACAGGCCTTTTTTTTATTATTGTTTTATCCTTTATTACCACTGCGTGGAAAACTCACGTGTAAAAGCCCCAACTCCTGCTGCTTATTGGTATTTTGTGATTTGCTGGTGACCTTTGTTATTTCCACGGACGTGGGAGCAAACCAAGCACTTAGCATTAAAACAAGAAAAATCGGATTATAAAGTTGTAAATGAGCATAATCATGTTAATAGGCTAGATAAATATTTAATTACATCTTTAAACATGTTGAAATACAGGGGAACAGCACTAGTAGAGACAAAATACACAACACTGCGGCCCTTAATCAAACTCAATATAGCATTTAATTACACGCGACATAGACACGTGACTTGCTCATTTTATATTATTTTATTGCATATAGCAGTTCAATAACGGTCAGTGAAGAGCTCCCCCCCCCCCCCCCCCCCATTTGCATACAGTCTCCTCTGTTCTCCTCCCACAGCCCGTGAGGTGTCCATGCACCTGCTCTTCTATCGCCACCACGACACTTCCGGTCGGCCTCCTGTTCGTCCGGCTGCTCACCTGAGCTCCTGCTTTAGTTGCGGCCTTTGTCCGCAGACCTCACGCATCAGACATGCTCGCTGCTTTGGTCCTCACGCTCATTTCATTGCGTTATCGGCCGTCTGCGGCAGCTCTTCTTCTTCCGGATCACGGGCACGCGCCATGGTTCATCGGGTGCGTGGACGCCAGCGGCAGCCTTGATGGAACCGAAGGTGCCCGTGACCTTGACCCGGTAACCTGCTCTGTCCGCTGCCTGGGTGAAGGGTAAGTTGGGGGGGAGACTGTGAAAGAGCACGTTGAGTCAGTTGCATTTAGTCGGAAGTCGGTTTGTGTAAAATTACGAAAATCCACTATCCAGTATGATTTTTTTTAAATCACTCCTTTTGGGACCAGCACGCAAACACATAAGCCTCTATTTTTGCAGTTTATGCTCTTATTTTGAAATACTACAGGATAATATTAACGTCAAACAGTTTTATACTATAGAGGACTTGGATGAACAAAATAATTGGAAAAATCTGAAAATAATTCTTCAATAACCAAAAAGACTTTTACATTAGAATAAAATGTGTGCTTTGGTCTCTGCTCAGTCAGATATATTGGTGTGTTTCTGCATAACTCAGCAGAGTATTTTGTTGTGTTTGCAATAACACAAGGCATATTGCTGAAAAAGAGTTGCATTGATGGATTTCCAGCAATATAAAAATAAAACAGAAGTGTCCCACCACATGAGTACTGAGTTATGTGTAGATGATGCATTTGTGTAGATGATGCATGTATGTAGCACTCAGACAGTATTTCATTAACTTTCAGTATTTGTTGTTGAAGGTATCAGCTTGCAGCGTTGACCTCAGAGGCTTGTTACTGTGGCAACCAGCAACATGGTTTGGTGGCCAGTGAGTGTTTCAACACGTCTTCCAATGGAGGGACAAAGGATGTCAGAGGAGAAAGACAAAGGTGAGACAGACTGCTGCCCTTTCCTTTGTCTTTCAGTGTCTAACCACGGTGTCTCTGTCTGATGTCTCCATCCACACATAAACTGAGGGTTTTATGTCCTTTCTGCCATCTGAGTGAAACATGCATATCCCTTTTCTTTTCTTTTCCTTAGTGCCTACTTGCCTGTTGGAAGTGAGCAGGGAAGCGTGGCTCTCTACAGAACTGAAGGACCATTTCTGCACAGTGTTCGTCTGTCTACGTCTCCAGAAAGAGTGCATGCTGGGAAGACTTTTGTCATGAAGGTTTCTGGAAGCCTGGCCGGACGCCCCAATCAGCCCACAGGTCAGCTGCTACTTCACACACGTTCTCTGAAATATGACTCTTCAAGTTACACACATGGCTTGACTCCTGTTTTATATATACTGCCAAGTCAGGCAGTATTTATAACACAGATAAAGATGTGTCCTCCTTTACTTACAAGTGAAAATACTTTTTTTATACTTTACATTGTGTAGAATTTAGTAAAATATTTTTTCATCTGTCAATTATAGTTTTTGCCTAAATTAATGGTAATATAATGAATTATATTATTAATTAATATAGTAATTATATATGCTCATGTTTCATTATAAATTATTATCATTGAAATTATTAGAGAAAGATCCATGCTCAGGTTTGCTCCGTCTGTTGACTGAATTTTAGAGACATCATTTGTGTTGTCAGTGTTAATGTATTTATTAATTTTAACTTTAAAAGGTTAAATTATTTCACAAATAAATAACTTTCAAAGAAAACTGTTAATATATATATATATATATATATATATATATATATATATATCTATACACGATTGGAAATTAACTAGAAACAAGCTACATGACGTATTTTAGTGGAAAACACATTTTCTATAATTGTTTGTTTACAGCTTCACTTGTACTGTGTAATGTGGACACACATTATCAATGATAATTCATATATATATTAAATATTTTTAAATCATTTAAATTATATAACTATAATGTTATACAAAAAACTGCTCGATATCTATTTCCAAACACTTGAGAAAATATTTTATTATTATATTGTGTTGACCAGTGTCATTCAGAATGCGCTCGTTAATGGGTTTAATGTGAAAAAATATATTTCCACACAGAAAAAAATTATATCAGTGTATTCTATTACAAATATAAAAAATAAAAAATAAAAATATTTGTAGCATTTATTAATATTTCCATTCCCTGTGATTTTTAGGGATTCCGGGTCTGGGAGAGGAGGAGCTCTCTTATGTCACTGTTGAGTTTCAGGAAACGACCACTAAAGGTCAAAGTTCACATCACGTCAACGTGTTGGATGACGGCTCCTTTGTTGTGTCATCTGATTGGATTTTGAAAACTCCAGGAAAATATGAACTCAGTAAGTTAACTAGAGCAGACACATTTAGTCAAATGTTGAATAATAAATCAATTAAAAATATGTATTAATATGTATTCACCTTGTCTCTCCTTTTCCTCTCATTTTAGACGTCAGTGTTTCCAACCCCCTCTCAACAGCCTCCTCCACCCTCCACCTCTCCATCTTGCAGCCCTCTGCAGACGGCTTGGTGGTCTCTGTGCTCCACGGACCCCTGGGTGCCCCCTCCTGCATCCCTTCCCCACAGAAAGACTCCCACAGTGGGACTGTGGAGGCAGCATACCTGGGGGACCCTGTCACGCTGAAGGCACACATGGGCAATGGTCTGGCAGTGGAGTTCTTTTGGTGGACTGCGCACAAGAAAAAAGAAAACCACATGGAGAGAGTTGAGATGGTTTGCCTTCCCAACTCAGAACGCTGGATCAGCACCGTGGTAAGTAAGAGAAGCACTGCTAAGTAACTCAAATTCAATTTAGTCTCTTTTAGTTGATCACAATGTACTTTTAACATTTACCAAAATGGAACAACAAAGCCTTGTAGTACAATTTAATTGAACCAATTTTGGCACATTTATCAATGACAACCATTAGCTGTTATTTTTCCTACTTCCATAATTCACGTTCAAAGTCTATTATTAACTTCACATATCTAGGGATTGCACATTTTCGTAAAAATAATTAGGTTTGAGGAGAATAATTCAGTTAAAATATGCATTTAATTAGAATAATGCAAATATCTGATAGCTCTATAGTGGTCAAAACAATCAATGAAATGTAGCAGATATTTGGTGAAACTAACAAACTATGGTCTGAATACACAAGCAGAACCCATCAATAACAGCCAACATTAATAATAATTAAACAATTAACCTGTATCAAGATTTACACAAATCATTTATATAATTAACCTTTCTTATTTAAGAGGGGTCAAGGGTCAACACATAGAATGTGAAAAGTCCACTAAGTATCATAACTAATCAATAATGTACATAATAATGTAAGCATATATTTAGTGAATTATTATTATATTATATTTTTTAGCCTCTTACTCAAAGAGAAAGGGATACAACAAAATCCTAATGCATTTGTTTCTTTGATATTAATTGTAAACCAACAACTAACGTAAAGGGGGTTAGAACCAAGACGTACTAAATCAGAGCTGCTGATATGTTGAATTATATAGAGATATTGTTCTCAATTGGATAGTTGATGATTTGGGGATTTAGAATGATGAAAATGTGTTTTTGTTAATCAAATAAATCTGATGAATTAAAAAAACATAATAATAAATGCTCTCCAGAACTGGACCTTTGACACAGAGGGAGCTCACATGGTGTCAGTGAACGCCTCCAGTGCCTACGGATGGACACAGGAGACGATACACATTGTGAGTTATCTGCTTTCATTCTCTGAAAATGTCACCCTCATTGATTAAATGATAATTCTAGTCATATTTTAAATGTGTATTATTGTAAACAAATCCAGGAAAAGATCAAAACCAATGAATGATTCATCAGTCTCTCAATACTTGCTGACTTCCGCAGCCTGTCTGGAAAATCTAGACCTCTGAAATCTGGACCTCTAGGCACAAGAATCACAGAAATCAACACATTGTTGTTTTTGGTCTTTTCCTTCGATTTGTTGACATTAAGGGAAATATGACTAATTTGTCCTTTAATCTCACATGTGTCTGTGTGTGCATGTTGTCTATGTCCATAATATGCACGTGCGTGTGCTTGCAGGTGGTCGTGCCTCTCGCCCTCTCTGACCTCAGAGGTAGTGAATCTGGGAATCAGCTGACTTCTGTATGTGGCCTGAGGTCTTCTCCGAGTTGGAAGTCAGCTGTTTCAACACACACAGAATTCAACTTGGAGGTTGTCGGCCCTGCCAGCCGAATGGGGTCGGGAGTCATTTGGACTTTCAGTTTGGATAATAGTGCTGATATAAACATGAGAACTGAAGAGTGGAACGTCAATGTGTCTCTTACAATAGCAGGCCGTTATAAAGTGGCAGCTACGGCCTTTAACCCAATCAGCTGGGCCTCATTCTGCACACACATCCTCGTACAAGATCCAGTTGGAGAGCTCTTAATGAATGTTCCCAGTGTGCTCACGACAAACCGAAAACACCCAGTTTCATTTAGCGTCACAGCGGGGTCGAACGTGACCGTGTCTCTGCTGGTGAATGCAACGGTGCTGTACAGAAACAGCAGCTACGCTACAGGAGAGGAGGCGACGGTGGTTTTGCTTTTCGACCACACCGGGACGGTTGAGGTGGAGCTTCAAGCGGAAAACCAAGTGTCTTCTCAGAACAAAAGCGTGAGAGTGTGTGTTGAGGGAAAGAGGAAGTTGTCACAAGTTAGGGTTAATGCAACGTGGCAACCACCTACCAGTCAAAGTCCTGCTCTCGACCTGGCTGACAATGGTGAGAAAGTGTGTTTAATGAACTCCCACTGAGCAGCACAAACCTCTATTAGGGTATTCTTTCAAGAAGTAAATATTAAGTAAATTATTTTCTTTATATTTAATCATGACACATTTTTCAAACTAATTAACTGTATTTTTCCTATGTAATCCTTTTTTCAGACTTAATTCAATTAAGATATTGTACGTTATTAGAATATTTTCTTTATCATTGTTTTTGTGTCTTTGGTTCTTACTTTTTTTTAAACTGTCAAAGAAAATGAAAGCTTCTCTTCTATCACTATGACTTTCACTTAATATCTTCTAAACAAGTAAAAGTGTTTGATTTCAATCCAAACTCGATTCATTTTTAGTTTAGAACGTATGATTTAAATTGTGTTTCATATTCTTTCTCATTATTATCCACCTAAGAGCTCCCTCATGGTCAGTGTTTTGGTTCATTTTGTATAAATAAAAAAACAAGTTGAATGAAATCCTAAGTAAAGAGGTAAAAATGAGACACCAAAGTATGGTTTACATTTATACTCCTGTGTCACTTTTTAAACCGAGTGCCTTCATGTGTTAAGTGTAAAAATAAATGTTACAAGAAATGTAATTTATATTTATATGTGTTGCAATATCTTTTATGTGTTTGTCTCCAAACAGTGTGGATTTATGCAGCAAAGCAAGCTTATCCCACAAATACAGATATCACGTTCCTGGCCATGGCTGGAGTACCAAACCCTGTGGAGTTCCTCTGGCACTTTGGAGACTCGAGATCAGACAGAACCACCTCAAGAACCGTCACCAAAAGATACCACAAACCTGGCAGGTATGAGACACAGATGACGTCTTCAAAATATGATGTACACTCTTCTTTGTCTCTTTACATGTGCATATAGTTTCATCTAGAGTATTTAGATAAATGGAAATACAGATCTTTCCCTGAATAGTATTTTTGCCAGCATACAAGCTAGTACTTACAACACTTAAACCCTCCTCTTCAATGCAGGTATGATGTGGTTGTCGTCATGTCAAGTGGCCGGACCTCCCTTACCTCCGATGTGTTCCCGCTGGTAGTCCAGAGGTCAGTGAAGCTCAACAGGCTGGTCCACCAGGCGTCTGTCCTGCAGAACCACACAGTGACGCTGAGCTGCCGGCTCAACGTGGGTACTGACGTCACCTTCCTCTGGAGCTTTGGAGACGGATCATCCAGGCTGGGGCGGAGCACAGAGCAGCACGTCTTCCACAGGCGAGTTTCACTATCATTGTTGATTTTTACTTAGCTTTATGGTTAATTCAAATGTGGATGTTTATAAGACAGCTAGGCTCATGTGATTGATTGGTGTATATGTTAGCGGATATATAGTACAAATCTCCAGTGCATAAACGCTCAAGACATGTTAGATTGAATTTAGAATTTTTTTTTTTTTATAAGAGACATTGTAACCAGAGACCACTGAAAAGTTATTTTTTATTTTTCCTTTTAGCACAAATCTTGGTCATAATTAACAAATGATAATAATTTGAAGGACCCTTTTTTTAAGATATTATGCATTTATGAGAAAAAAAAGACTATTAGTCAATCTATCATTATCATATATTTATAAACTCAAATCAATATTGATCTTGGTTAAGCTATAGTTTATAAAGAAAATGTATGGACCAATTTGTATTTTTAAACATGATTTTCTTTTTCAGGTTATGCAAATAAATTGTATGCATATTTCTGCCTGTGTATATTTTGTGTGTTTCTGTGTTTTTACTCCCTGCAGGACAGGAGAGTTCAGAGTGGACGTGACTGTGTCTAACCTGGTCAGCTCTGCCTCTCTAAGTGGTCACATCTTTGTTGTGGACCGGCCTTGTCAGCCTCCACCAGTGAAAAACATGGGGCCTCGAAAACTACAGGTACATTTTACCAAACAAGACTTCTACCTGAGTGTACTATGGTAAAGTAGCTAAAAAGGTAATTACATTGCCACCCTCATCTTATGCATCTTCTCTCTTCCAGTTGCGAAGATATGAGATTATCCACCTGGGAGTGACCTATGAGACGGATGTTGACTGTGACATTTCAGGAGGCCTCCATTACACCTGGACCTTGTTTGACTCTGCAGGACGGGTCTTCCCGTTGCCTCTTGTAGACACCCGCAGACAGAGCCTCATACTGCCCAGCCATCTCCTGCACTATGACACTTACACTGCCATAGCTCGGGTAAGTATAGAGAAGAAATACCCACATTGACCCTTAAACTGGACCAGGGACTTGGTGTCCTGCTCCTGAAAAGACAGAATGGAGACTCCAATAGCCATTGCTCTGCAGGTTCAGGTCGCTGGCAGTGTGGTGTACAGTAACTACAGTGTGAGAGTGCAGGTGATACCGAGCCCTCCTGTTGCCTCCATCCAGGGCGGCACCAACATCTTCATTAACAACCGGAACAACACCGTGGTAACCCTGGACGGGCAGAGATCCTACGACCCAGACTTCCCCATGAACCCAGTCAGGTACAGAAACAGTGTAATGTATGCAGGATTGTACGGTAATACTCACATATGCATTCAATCTTAACCCTGTTTCTGATGGTCTTTGCTTCACAGCTTCAGCTGGACGTGTAAACCAGTCAGCACCATTACCAGCTCCTGTTTCAACCATGGTGTTCCCACTTCATCCCCTGTCCTTGTATTTCCTGCTAGTTTCCTAAAACACAACTTTGACCAGTTCCAGTTCTCGTTAAACATCCACAGCGCCGAGCGCTCAGCTTCATCAGAGACCTTCCTCACATTAACACCAAATGTGATCGGGTGAGAGTTATCCAAAATCAATAAATCACTACGGACCGTTGAAATTTGGATGCTATAAAGAAACATTTTGCCACCATCAAACAGTGCACTGTACCGTGATACGGTTTGTGACATGTCTCTGCATGTTTCCAACCCAGCAAGGTGTCGGTTTACTGCCCTCAGTGCCAGGGAGACCAGGTGAACTGGCATCAGTCTTTCTCGGTCAGCGCCTTGTGTGAAGGCTGTGATGTTTCTCCAAAATACATCCAGTACACCTGGAGCCTGTACCTGGTCAATGCGTCATCTAAGCCTGTCATAGAAGGTTAAACAAAATGCATGTGGACATGTATAGTACATCATTTTGTTTTCAAGAAAATAAATCACCTTCATTCTATTCTTTTCTATTCTAGTGCCATTTTGTTACACAGTGGATCTCAGTGCTCCATCTACCATCATGGAGGGTCATGTCACTTCCCCTCAGACTCCTGGGACTTCCACCCGGAATCCACCTGCTGCAGGTGCTTCACAGTTCAAGTGGTTGCCTCTGTAAAAACATATATTAAGGAGACCTGCATACTGAAATAGAAAATAACACCAAAGTAAACTGGACTTCCCTCTTTTCCTCCTCGCTCAGATTCGACAGAGCCCAGGCCTATCTCATCTCTCGTGGACATAAGAACAGGATCAGGTAAGCTGTTACTGCCACGGTGCTGATAGCTTTTACTGTTTAAAATAAAAATGAACTCACACAGCAGGTATATTGGAATCAAATGTGAATATGTAATGTTTACCGTGCTTGCAATGAAACAAAAATGTAGAGCCATTTAAGACATGGACATCCAGAGGGCAGATCAACAAGAAGTAATGTGCAAGGTAATTGTTACAGTAAAGTGGATAGTTTATGAATAATTGAACAGCTTTTCCTCTTGATGTCCAGGAGAGGAGCCCTTTCATCACCCCCTGGGGGAGTTTGACCCTCCAAAGCCTTTGTACTCCTCCACTGAATACCCACCACTTGCCTTTGACAACAGTGGCGTCCTATATTCAGACCATTTTCGTGACGTTATCAGTGAATTCCCAACTGATTCTGACTCCTCTGCTGACTGGGAGTTTCCCTTTCCTGTTCTGGAGACCAGTGACTTGGGAGGTCGACAAGGTGAGAAAGAACTGAGCAGAAATATTAGCTGTGAAGCTTCTTAGATCTGGCAGTCACACAAATCAGTCAAAATCAAATTATTATTTCATTGGCCCTTAGAATGATCAAATTAAAAGGGTTTTCAATGATTCTGGCTGACTGGACCTCTACTCAGGTGAAAGCTACGTGGAGCTATGCAGGGAATTATGTGAGATTAACTAACTGTAGTGATGTAGGTACGTTTACTCAAGTACTGTATTTAAGGATACTTCTGACATTCTAGTATAGTGTACTTTCGACACCATTATATTTGATATCTTAAGTAATATAGTTAACTTGGCAGGTTGATAGTAAAAATAGATTTTTCCCTGGAGGAAATTCACAAGCTACCCATCCAGCACAGCAGTATATAAAGTAATTACAATTAGCTCCACATACCAACTGCAACATTAAAGTGATTTGTACAATAATGCTTCAATAATTATAATTTGATATATTATCATGGAATAATACTTTTTATTTTGAACTTTTACTCTGTACGTATTTCAACACTGTTGTATTGGTTTTATTAAGTGAAAGATGCAACTAGCAAACACTGTGTACCAAAAAGAATGAATTGTCCCGCCCTTAGAGAGCCAACACAGCTACTAGAGGGGGAGGGAGCTGTCAATCAAGCACAGTCTGCGCATGCCCACACAGGCCAGAGAAGAGGCGTCTAATCAGGCACAATAGAAAACACCTGTGCAATGTATAAATTAGTGTTTAGGGTCTTGAAACCTGCATCAATTATGTTTTGGTAATTCGGGGCAGTGGAAACAAACTGTAAACACAATACTAATAGAATAATAAAGTTAATATAGCTAATTTGCTCCTGAACAATTACGCTTGTAACACGTGAGATACTTTTCAGCATCTCCCGTTAGCCCAACCGTATTATGCAGTAAAGCTGATTCTATGACATATTCAGATTATGACGCTCCCTTGCTGAGCGCAGAGGAAGGAGACCCAGGTGTTTCAGCAGGAAGACCCACAGGTGAAGTACATCTCTCTTGTTAATACATATTAGTGTGGGAGGTCGTGTGTTAATCACATGCGTGTTATTACCAGGTGTGGATGGTGAGAGCTTCAGTCCAGCCAGTGATTCCTTTCATGACAAGGGGAATAATCTGATGGATTCCAGACCATCTGTTGTGATCCAGGAGCCAGTTTTGATCGATCTACCCAGAGACCCAGTAGACAGAGGCCTTTTTGAGTCCTACACTGACACGGGTACATTATTCAGGAAACTCAGACACAGATTCCCACCCCCCATTCCCGTTGTTAGACACCTTTCTTTCTCTTTCCATCTTCCCAGGCATTTCCTCCCCTTTGCTCAGCTTCAGAGCATTCAGTCTGATTCCCGGGAGCAGATACATGTTGCAGGTCACTGCCAGTAAGTTTCACAACAACAAACTGACATTTTTCCCAAAATGCAATGTGCATTGTCACAGAAGCCTCATAGTGATTTTCTTTTTCTTTTTTACCTTTAAGGGTAAAATTCAATAACCACATTCTTAATTGTTATAATTGTCTTGTAAGAGATGTTAAATAGATGTTTGTTTTTCTGGATTGGGACCACAGTGGTGTGTAAAACTAAAATGATAATTACCTGTACTGTGAAAATTGAAGGGGTGGATCTCGATGCTCATGTGATTCCTGCCTTTTTCAACTCAGAATCTTCTAACAGTTTTCTGGGCCGGACTCAGCTATTCCTAAAGACCAACCCTGCTCTAAAAGGTGTGATGTGCCAGGTGCAACCAGTCAAAGGGAGGGAGTTATACACACACTTCAGCATCTTCTGCACCTCAGGGAAAGAGGTATTTACTGTCTCATAAAGTAAAGACATGCACACACTCTCATAACTACTTATATAAATGATTTGAACCTGCATAGTTTAACAGATGTGTGTAATTTAAGGTCCTATGTAACAAGACATGCCATGTTCCATACATGCCAACTCTCTCATGTGTGTGCTGAAGGACTTACTGTACGAGTACAGTGTCAGTGTAGGAGACGGACCTCCTAGGACACTGTATAAGGGGAGAGACTTCCAGTACTACTTTAGACTTCCTTCTGGTGACCCCAATGATGACCATAAAGGTAAACTCAACCAGACACTGAATTTAAGCTTTTGTAATACACGAGGATGCATTATCATGAAAACGTATTGTCCCTTTTTCATTCATTGAGCGATTGATTTTTGTTCCTGTAGTAACTATTTACACAGAGATCCAAAGCAGCACGTATGGGGCGGCCTCTAAACCTTGTCCTGTCACCGTCCAAGTCCAACCAAGCTTCTTCAGAGACGTCGCTTCTTCTTCCCATCTTGATCCTGACCTGGAGCTGTAAGAATCACCATGCCGTCAATCCAGTCAGCATTATGGTTATGTTGCAGGATATTGTTAGAGGGGTTCACTGTAAATATACTACAGTACAAGGTATAATAGTTTTGGCAGATTAACTTTTGTGTTCCCACAATAGTTTTACAGTACATCTTAACAAGTTACTGTCTTACCATTTATGTATATGTATTGTAACAGGACGGTACAGAGGACACAGGAGTTAGGGCAGCGCAGCTAACAAAGGCAGAGTCAGTTCTGCAGGTTTTCTAAAGGATTTTGATTAAACAAACACAAAAGAACTCAAACATGGCTGAGTCCAGAGCTCTATCAAATAACTACTCCAACTAAAGTATCTCAGCCGGGCCGCTAGCCGACTCAACCCTCTTCATGACGAGGCAAAGCCTCTCTTCTTCTCTCGTCACATCTCCTCCTACTCAGTTCCCCCTCCTTGCCTTTTGTTAACCTTCCTGACGAGGAGATCAGGATCAGGTGTGTCTCGTCCCACACCTGATCTCAATGCTCTAACGACGAGTGGGTGGAGCCTTCTGGCTGGAATGTATGCCATCCACTGCACCTCCCCTTAGGTCCTTACAGTATATGTACTTTATACAGTACATTGGTGTGCCAGTAATATCTCTTTCTCTCCAGTTCAGAGTCAGGTCTGAGGAACCTCTCAGCTCTGGTGCGACTTGGAAACAGTGTGGAGATTCGTAACTACGTCAGTCTTCTCTCCAGCATCCTCAACAGACTCAGCCTCGACACTGAGGCCAACACACGCGCACAGGGACGCACACGCAACGTGCTCATTTGCACGGTGTGTGAGCTCGAGAGCGGTGGACAGGTACACACACAGACCTATACTAAACCTCAAGATTAATGCAACCACGTTTTTGTGTTCAACAAATCAATCCCTATACTCCCTATTCCCGCTAGATTTAAACAAACTTGTCCAACTTTCACCAGCATTTTAATAACATTTAATTCTAGGTGTCAATGGTGGACAACATCAGCCTTCTGAAAAACCTTTTAGAAGTTACAAGTCAGGTAGGTGGAAGGTTTGTTAAGTTTCATTGACAAAGAGACACTGATGGATACATGCTGAAAGATACATTTTTTTTCATACAACTCTCAATCCTGTTTAGGTGACATTAGCGAGTGCAGGGCGAGTGGCGGTCCACGTTCAGGTCATCTCAGAACAGTTTTCCAATGCTCCAGTCTGGTTCTCTCAAAAGACACTCAACACCCTGGTGGCCCTGCTCTCACGCAGTCTGCAGGCTGCTCTCACTAGTAATCACTCCACACCTGAAATGTCCACCGGCGCTGACATTACACAGGCATTAGAGTCAGACCCACATGATGAAATACAGGACTCACCCAGTGGTATTTACATGGACCATGGATTAACAATTTCAACAAAGCAGGCGCTGCAGCTTGTAGCTGATATTCTCCAGACCGCTTCAGACCTGATGCTGGTGAGAGAAGACAAACATGTTCTTGTTCATATATACTCAAGAATTGCATGTTTTCATATTTGTACCTCCATTTATTCCTCAACTGTCACACTTTTATTTTCTCCAGAAGTACATCTTGTCCCATGAAGCCCATGAGCACAGAGTCGGCACTGGTCTTATTGCCTTATATGCCGCATACCTCAAACAAACCTCCACAGTCCTCAGCAGTGGCTCAACCATCTGCTACATGCCCGACTCCCTGATCCAGCTTCTGTTTGTTCATCGCAGTAGAGAGACTGAAAGCAGACCACATGGACTGTGTGTGCTCAGCGTGCTGACCGAGCTCACCCACAGCCCTTACCCCTGGGCTCACTATCCTGAAACGGTGAGGCTGGCATGGTATGATGATGCTTAGTGATTAAACAGCAAGGCATTGCTCTCATTTTCCTCTGCTGATTTCCAGCTGAGTGGACCAGTGGTTGACCTCAGTCTTTACAAGTGCAGCACGAAGAGAAAGATCCCTGTTCGCTCCCTCAGTCAGCCAATTAACATCGAGCTGCAACAACCACCAAGAAACGTACGGCACTATTTCTTCTTTTCTGTTTGCTCCAAGTTGACTCCATATGCACCATATCACTACATTAGAGCACATTGTTCAATGAGACCGGGTGACCATGTGATCACATCCATTCTGCAGAAAAGCGCTGTGCCTGAGTACGTCCTCCTATGCAGCCAGATCAACTACCACACCTTCAACATTACCCAGAAGCACTTGCGGCAGGCCATCCAGCTTAGTGTGGAGTTCACGCGGCCGCTCAATAAGGTGTTTCCCATCATGCTGCTCTTCAGGTAGACTGGTGGTGACATGGATTAGATGTTGTACTCATTATCATCTGATAGTTAGAGCAACATAATACCACAATGTGATTCTTTTCTTGAGTTCTTTTTGAGTAAAATGCAAGAATGTGACATGAAAACAAACCAAGAGTCTTTATTGTGACAGGATGTTTGAGAGGCCGACTCCCAGCATGCACCATCTGTACAAGATTCACCACTGGGAGAGCAACGCCACACGGTTCACTCTGCCTCCATCCTACCTCAGTGGTAAGTAATGTCTTCATTCCATCTTTCAGATTTCAGCTCTGTCCCTCCTCTCCCTCCTGGTCTTTCCATCTGTTAAATGATTGGTGTTCTGATCATATTAGAGAGTAATCAGAGTGTCATTCACTACCTAACACCAATAAGAAATTATGCTGATTATAGATTAATTATTATTTTGTTACATTTCCTTGTCCTCTCACTGTTTCCAACTGGTTTAATACCAATCATTCTAGAGAGTCTATCAAATTCACTATACTCAAAAAGGCTTTTTATTTTTTAAATACAGTTTTTATATAGAATAAACGGGGCTTTAGCAATGTGTTAAACAAACGTGTCACATAATATGAAATGTAAGTAAGAGCACTCATTACAGAATTTATTTTCAAAGTAACCTTTGGGCCAATGCCACATATCATACAATTTGAGCTTAAGATAATTTGCAATGCTCTTCCTAAATGGGGTCCACAAGAAAATACACAGAACAGCACAGAACACAAACAACAATACAATGAAACAATGAGCAGTTGATAACTGAACAACAATAACTTATCAATGGTAATAATCATAATTTAAAAGGCTAGGTTTTTTTGTGACTGCAGAAGGATGATTAGTTGATGAATAAGTGTCTTTGATTTTTCATTGTACCATTTCCCACAGGAATTGATGTAGTACTCTATTCATCAGTCTAATGCTTACATGTTTTTAAATTTCTAATGTAATCTCTATACTCTGCAATCCGAACTGGATTGCCGAAATCCTTACATTTCTAGCTGCAGGGGTTGGCCACTTGGCCCTGCTGAATGGGGATTTTGGGACAAACCCCAGACACAAGCACCTAACTGAACAAGTCAGCTACAGTCTCTCAGTGGACAGCAGCCTGTGTTTGTCCTGGGACGGCCACCAGGGGGCCTGGACACACCTCGGCTGCAGCACGCAGCAAGCAGAGGCAGCTACTGCAGTCAACTGCAGGTAAGAAAGGGATTAAGTGTGTGTGGGCATGAGAACGTAAGACCTTCACAGACGGGAGACACACACACACACACACACACATCCCTGAAGTACCTGAGGATTAACATACATTAATCACTTCTTGCTTGTCTGCCTTTGCTGTTTGCCTCAGTTGTCACCAGTTGAGGCCGCTGACTGTGGTGCGGCAGCAGATCCAGAGCAGCCATGACACAACGAATCTGGACCCGTTCCTTAGGTGACCTAACCCTCCTCAGACTTGGACGATCTAATTAACAAAAGTCTCTAGGTTACTAATACTGCAGCAGTCATTTAGACCTTGGACGTTGGAGCACATGGTCCAGTACCACACATATAGAATAATAATAATTTGGGGATCAATTAAAATAAATATAAAAGCCAAAGTAACCTGAGATAAAAGTTTTCCATGTACTAGACATTTGCTTCACTCGATCATTCTGGTCTCTCTCCCTCTCTGTCTCCTTAGTGTGTCCAGTGATCTGACTGTGCTGTGTGTGCTGGTGCTCTGCGTATGTCTGTACATCCCGGGGTTGGTGGTGTGTCAGAGAGCTGACGTTGTCGCTGAGGCAAATCAGAGCGCACACTACCTTTCTGACAACTCTCCATGTGACCCATATCTTTATGTTGTTACAATCCACACTGGCCTCTGCTCTGCAGCCTGCATGAGTGCGAAGGTGAGAGCTTTTGGTTTCATGTTGATGTATCATAAAGTAGCCGACATGGTTCGTAAAGCACAACTTGCAGGTGGAATCTTCTATTCAATTTGGCAAGATTACATTTTGTGGTGATGAGGTTTGGTGCATGGTTGCATTCATAGTATGATGCTGCTCCAACTTCTCTTGTCATGATGTTGGTCTGGCTGCTTCTCTGACCATGGCTGCTTTGAGACCCTGAATCTCAAACTGAACCTCCTCCTTCCTGCTTCCCCGCTCCATGTCAGTGATGACATTCCTTGTCACTCCTCCACTCTCACCCTTAGCCTCTTCCAATGCAGACACAGCAGCAACGCCAGAAAAACTGCAGCACTCCTCATTCTGATGTATCACCTGTTTAACAACTGCAAGATGTAGTCAGACACGTTTCGCTCATTTTTGTCTTTAACTACGTGTAAAACCAGTCACTCAAGAGGCGGTAAAAATACCTTCAAGCATCCGTGGACACTGCACTAGTTTGAATTATGTTTTTTAAACATCTAATATATGTATGTTTTCAAAATAACAACATCCATGGCCTGACTTGTAAACTTCAGTGTTCAATCTCTATTGAAGTGTGTATGGGTTGGTTTTCCAGGTTTGGATTAAACTAAAGTATTCTTATAAAAGTCCATTCCTGTAGTAATGTGTTTGGGAAACCTTTTCTCCGTGTTTTTCAGGTTTACATAGTGCTGCATGGTGAAGATGGGTTCTCACAGACAAGTGAACTAAGAGTCCCAGGATGTACTCTGTTCAGGAGCAACTCTCAGGACACATTTATATTAAGGTAATAAAAATATCTCCAAAAAAATAAGATGTTCATATTTTTTCCCCACATAAAATCAATACACTAAACTTTTAGCCACACATTTACTACAATTCTGTATAATACTTGGAGTAGCTTTACGTTTGGTTTGCTCGTTCATAAACTCTTCAGTGTATTCTCTGACACCACAGTGCAGCAGACAGCCTGGGCCCAGTGTGGGGGGTCCACATCTGGCATGACAACTCTGGACCCTCCCCCAACTGGTACCTCAAACAAGTGGAGGTATCCGAGGTAAAGTCCACATGTCTGTAAATGTGTTGTTTCTTCTGTTTGTAGACTTTCACTTTGACCATCAGGATGCGTTTTTGTCTGCTTGTAATACAGATGAGCAGGGGGCATGTGGAAGGACGTGCTTGGCTCTTTGTGGGTCGGTGCTGGTTGGCGCTGAACAAAGATGATGGCCGGGTGGAGAGAATGCTGCGAGTTTGCACTCATGGAATAGGCTTTGCTAAGGTAGAGCGCTCAGGTACACAAATGAACACTCTGCAACAAAAAACATCTTTTAACCTCTTCTCCCATGTGGCCCTGGATCTCCACCTGTGTACTTGCAGATGTTGTGTCTTAAGCTATCGGACTACTTGGCCGACTACCACATCTGGATGTCTTTGTACAGCTGCCCCTGCCCTACTGCGTTCACACACACTCAGAGACTCAGCGTGAGCCTGCTGCTACTGTTGGGATACGCATGTGTCAACACAGTAATCATATCACAAATGAATAATCAGGTAGGTTAAAAAAACAAAACAAAACTTCAGAGTTCGAAACTTGATGCAGTTTCAAATAAATGCTGTTGCTCCTGATCCCTTGTTTACAGTTGCCATTCGAGCTGGGCATCATAGATCTGTCAGCTGTTTCTCTGACGACCGGAGTATTAAGTGTGGCGGCAGCGTTGCCTGCAGCTGCAACTATATCTCTCCTGTTCCGACTGCGTGAGGTCAAGAGGATGGGGTCAGTAGTCCAACACACGAAGGGGAGACGGACTGAAAAGGACCATTTTGGAGGTTTGCACTTAATTAAATGGAGTTGAACACATAATGTATCTTCTTTCTTAGGAATGGACAGTGAAAATGTTGCCTACTTAGATCACATCAAAATGTCAATTTCCTCTTTTTTTTCCCCACAGTATGCTATCAATCACCATCTGTCAATTTGAATCTCACAAAATGAATCTGCTTTATCCATTATTTTACATTTACTCTTTTTGCACATTCTTCCCTTTTCTTGTCTCCTCACAACCCTTTCCCTTATTTCCTCATTTTGTGTTGTGGCAGATGCCCGTTCGTTAAATGACAGCGTATTCGAGCCCCATCTCTATTGGAGCAGTCTTCAGCAGTGGGCGCAGGACACCTGGAGGAAGAAAAACCAGGTTACAGCTTATTCTGTTTTCTCTTTTTCTCACTCTCTTTCCCAGTCTCTGTATTTGTTCTCACATTTGCCGTGCCTATCTGACCCTTCCTCTTGTGTTTGTAGGGCACAGACCTGCTGTCAGTGTCCACTACAATTCTGGAAAATAAAAGCACAGGAAATACACCTGTAATCCAATCAGATGTAGTCACAAGAAAGGACTCTATGGAAGTTAGGAACTACATAAGACCAACACTTCAAAATGTGTTGCTGATTACTGAGAGGAACAATGTTGATCAAGCACCAGGGGTCAAAGAGTTAGGTATTTTAAGTGAAAGCAGCAGGTTTCCTGGAGCCCAGAGGGCTCTTTTGTCCGGCACGAGGGATCTAGGTCCTGATATTCAGAAGGAAGAAGATCCTCAAGGGAAGTTTTCATCGGACTGCAGCTTTGAGGAAGACTGCTATCACCAGGCAGCACACAACAGGCTAGCATGGAGAGGATTGAGGCCGCTCTCTCAGTGGTCTCACTATCTGGCCTGGACACTGTGTCTGCTGCTGTCCCTCTCCTGCCTTGGGCTGTCTGCAGTGCTGGGACTGAGGTAGTAGATGTCTGATGGGGTTCAATTGATGACTATGAAGAGGAATGAATGGTCAAGTGTGAAGCCAGTGGTGTGGATTATGCTTAATTTATGCATTAATAATGATGACTTTCTGAAACATGATGTATATCTCATGTTATCATGTCTGAGAGTCAAAACTATGTATAACTGTGTTTTCTTGTGTCAGGTTCAGCAGCAGCAAGGTTCTGCTGTGGATACATTCTCTTTTCTTCTCTCTCGTGTTTTGCATCTTCCTCATCCAGCCAGCCTTGGTAAAATAATTCCAGCCTTTTCTAAACTGTATTCCACATAAAGAAACATGTACACCTTAATCCTGAAGTAGAAGTACATAGAACATAAATGCAATAGTCTCTTAACTACATTTAACGTTTTCCTTTATTTTCCTTTCCTAGATTATTACAGTGGCAGTGACTGTTTCCTTTTGGCAAAGGAAAAGATCAGACTTTCATAGCTTCTTCAGAATAAGAGATATTGAGAAAGACACTTTAAAACTGTGGAGCAGCAGCACTGCTAAGCAACCAGCAGAGCAGTTTGGGACATCTGCTTTTCCACAGGAAGGATGCTCACACCTCGAAAAGGTGATGGCCAGACTATTCTGTTTTATTCTGTTCTCATCTTTTGGTTTCTATTAAAACATTTAGTGAATTATCTTGATTAACAGCTGCTTGGAGCTCGTCAGCGAGCCCGGTACCTCCGTCTTGTGCGCCCACCAACTCCAGCAGAGCTGAGGAAAACCTGTGGAAAGAAAAGAAGAGAGGCACTCATCCATTCCACTATTAGGTGTGTGTGTGTGTGTGTGTGTGTGTGTGTGTGTGTGTGTGTGTGTGTGTGTGTGTGTGTGTGTGTGTGTGTGTGTGTGTGTGTGTGTGTGTGTGTGTGTGTGTGTGTGTGTGTGTGTGTGTGTGTGTGTGTGTGTGTGTGTGTGTGTGTGTGTGTGTGTGTGTGTGTGTGTGTGTGTGTGTGTGTGTGTGTGTGTGTGTGTGTGTGTGTGTGTGTGTGTGTGTGTGTGTGTGTGTGTGTGTGTGTGTGTGTGTGTGTGTGTTAAAGCTGTGTAAGGAATTATCTCCTCTTGTCGTCCAGGGATTTATCACTCTGTGGCTCCATGCTTGTCCTGATGCTGTGTATAAGTTATGGGGCCTCGTTCACTGACCATTACAACCTCAATAAAGCTGTCAGAAAACAGTTTATAAGGTAACCTGCACACAGATGCTGTCTCTCTTTGTACTTATTGCTGTCTGACACACTCAAAAACCATCCTTTATCTTTCAACAGTGGCCATGGTGAGGCATTTATGTCTATACAAAAGCATGAGCACTGGTGGAAGTGGACACAGAGCAGTCTCCTTAATTTACTGTACAAGAATGCATCATCCACAACTGAGGTAAGCGACAAAGGTTCTGCAGCCATTCACCACTCCACGAAAGTTTCTAAAGGATAATGAAAATGATTCATCCATCCAATGCTAATCAATGAAAATATGAAAAGAATTTACCTTGACCATGTGTGCAAGTCTCTACAACCCATTGAAGAAATGTCTCTTTTGAAGGAAAAATGTATTTCATCATTATGAAACCAAATAAAATTTTCACCAACAGTCACACATCTTGATTGGAGAGCCAATCCTGTGGAAGACGGAGGCGTCCAACTCATTTCAGGGTCAGGTAACAAAAGGAGACATGCCTTTACATCTATATTACACTACTGATATAACCTCAATTAAAACATTGTGTTTTAGTATGTGCCATCATAAAAAATATGTTTGAAACTATTCTGATGCACACAAAACTAAGATTGATAATAGTTTTCTATAATAACTAAAGAACATAACATTATAATATGATGTGTCTTGTAAAATAACAGCAAAGCAACCACATATTTCATGAATGATCCATTGCAATACTTTGCTTTAATTTCAAACAAATAATCTGTCACATGGTATTTCAGCACATCCTTCAAGACATCATTGTACTTTGCACTAACTCCCCCTGTAGAGTGTACTGTTTCTCAAACATGTATACTGTAGTAGTCCAGCGACAACTTACAATACCTGTCTAGGTTTAGCATTTATTACATTTAGAGATTAATTAATTATTGTTCAGTGCGTTTTAATCGTGTCACAGATACCAGAAGTGTTATATTTGATTCATGATTTGTTCTGAATGTGTCACTTTGTACTCTGACGGTCTATGACTACTCAGGTCTTTATGCCTCCAAAGACATGTTGTCGCCTGGGCTGCTCCTTGGGACCAAGCACTACGGTTGGCTTAGGCCTCACGAAGTAAGAAACGGACACGTGGCAGAAATTATTATTATTTTAGTTTTTCCTAATGAGGTCTCTGGTGAAAAGGGTCTTCTGCGGGATCGACGCTAATGTCGGTAATATTGTCACCGTCCTCATTCCGTTGTCCTCTGCTCCTCTGCAGGTCTGATGCAGCGTCCACGCTGAAGCTCCTGCATTCAGGTGGCTGGCTTTGCAGACAGACTGTGTCTGTCCAGTTCACCTTGTTCAGCCCTGCCCCCAACCTGTTCACCAGCATGACCCTGCTCTCTGAGCAGAGCCCCACTGGGGCCCTGCTGCCCTCTGCCAAAGTCCGGTCAGTTAGACTGTATCACACTCCTGCTGTGGGGGACTATGTTGTCATGGTGTGCCAGGTAAAATGCTACATCACCTTTTTTTATCTGTGAAAACTATTTAACACCATCATAACTACCATTAGATTAACACTGTTCTCAACATCTCATGGGATTTTAGGTCAGTTTTTGTCGAAAGCCTTAAAGCTAGGGTTGGTAACCTTGAGAAACTAGCAAGAGTATGCTGGATTTTGAAAATGATCCAACTGAAAAGCTCCAAAGCCACTCAGCCAAAATAATCATAAAGAACGTTAACAACCAACATGCCCATTGTTGGTTCTCACCGCTCACGCAGCTACCGCACAGTCAGAGTGTATTGTACATTATTATTATTACTTTTTATTTTTTGTCAGAGCATTTAAAACAGCATTTATTGATTGCTGTCGGGACATAATGAGAATTTCAACAAATAAAGCAAAAATGTTTATGAAGAAGAAAACCAACCTGTGCTTTAAACTTCCTCATGTATTCTCTTCCTCCCCTCCAGCTCCTCTTCCTCATCTTGTCCCTGCTGCAACTCTGTAATCAAATGTACGCTATAGGGCAGCAAGGGCTGATGGGATACTGGAGGACACCAATTAACTGTCTGGAAGTGAGTCTTCCACATATGTATAAACACACACAGGCAAAAATATGAATACCAAAATTATAATTTATTTAACTATCAAAAGACTTGCATGCACACAGCTTGAAGATACAGTAGACACATGGAAACCTGCACAGGCACGCATACACACTCGGCCACACACCAATTCAAATAAGATCACAATGACCTCGCTTAAAGGGTAAAGTAACCTGTCGCTCTTAAACCAACATACCGGTGAGGTTTAAAGGTCAAAGCACACAGCATGGTTTCAACTGTAGAGTATGAAATGTGCCTGATTATACTTTTTAATACCTCTCTCTCTCTCTGTGTGTGTTTTGCAGGTCAGTTTGCTGACAGTGTCTCTAGTGTACTATGTGTATTACATCTGTCACTCCATCATTATCATGGAGGTTGTGGAGCTGCTCCAGAGACACAACTACAGAGGACATGTTGATGTCAGCCTCCTGGCTGCCTCGGAACAAGTGAGAGAAAGAAAGAGACAGGAAAACTAATATTTAATGTTGAGAAAGCAGTTCACTGCCCTGCTTCATTTTATCACAGAAACATCAAAGCCTCATCTTCAAAGAGATCATTCTGAGGACTTTTATTAAAAATGTAACAAAATAAATTACATTACATACATCTAACTGCTAGAAAAGTAATTTAGAGATTATAGTGTTGGTTCTAAAAACAACAGCAATGATTAAGAAGTATTTTGTGTCTGCAGTATATTCGTACTCTGCGTGGCATTACGCTCCTTCTTCTCACCATGAAGTGTGGGACAGTGTTGAGGGGTAACGCGACCTTGGCATCCTCTGCTGCACTCCTCACCCGGTCACTCTCCAGCCTTTTCTGGCCGACGGTAATCTCATTGTTGCCATACCTCTGCTATTACCAGTTAGGAAAGGTCTTCATTCCATTCAAATTGCTATTGACATTTTGTTTTAACAAATAGCTCACAAGTAGGTGACACGTTTTCAAGTTCTATACGACTGTACCATCAGATAATGTACCATTTTTTTGTAGGGAAGTATAATAAAACCATCAATGTGGTATTCCACATGTTTTGCATTCATGTGCACTACAGTGTACCATCCTTGCTTTGGCAATGAAAACATAATGATAACATCAACTGGTGGTCTCAATCTTCTGTTCTAGATTTCAGGTCTTATCCTGATGGTGGCGCTGGCCTGCGTTGGCAACCTCCTGTTCGTACAAAGATTCCGGGCCTTCAGCTCACTTCCTCGCTCCCTTCAGACCCTACTCGGTCGCTGCTGGGGTTTCAGGGCTGTTCGCGGCCTTCTCCTCTCCGACCATAATTTCCTTTACCGTGGGCTTCTCTACCTGTCCTCTGTAGTGTGGACAGCAGTGGTACATATACATATATAATATGAAGGGTCTTTTACTTTGTAAAAGTTGTGATTGTTGCATGCAATACGTCTACTTTTTCTCAGTGGAAACAATCCGTCAGAGTCTACAGTATGCTGTGTATGAACAGTCATCTGTCTTTCTCGCAGGTGATAGGTGTGATGTCCTCATTGGTCAGACGTGCTAAAAGATCTCAAAGCTGGGGGAATGTCTTCACCATGGCAGAATTAGTTGACTACATCAGACGGAGGCTCTCTGAGCTCACTGGGCAGCGAAGACGAGCATGGATTGAAAATCATGTGGAAGGAAGGGTGAGGGAAAAAGCTACTCTGTCCATGAAACCCTGTCAAGTCAACTAAACTGAGATTCTTTTATTGAGAAAATACTTTTTGGAGACATATGAGATTATATTCAGGATGAATATATCATGCTATTGCCCATGCTACTGAAGAGATGTTTCCCTGTATGCCCTGTAGCCTCTTATACCTCAAGTATTACACCACCAACTTACATCTGTAGAGTTTATATTAACTTTGCCCGCTGATTTCTTTCAGACTTATTTCTTTGAGGAGTTTGAAAGCTTAGTAGATGAACTACTGTTCAGACTCAATGCCCTCTCAAGCAGTCTGCACCCCACTCTGCCCCCCAAAGCCCATCACTACAGGAAGGAGGACAGTCCCGTCCTCCTACAGGAGCCCTCCAACATGAATGCACAGGTGAGCCAGACACAAAAAGCATGAAAACACAGTGCATGCACCCATATACTGTACATAGTTGCTCTCACATATAATACACTGTTTTAAAAAGGTGCATTCTGGAGCCAGTGGTGTTTGAACAGTATGATTCTGTTCCAGGACTGTGTAAGAACACAAAAGACAGAAGGGGAGATGATGAATGAGCACACAGATCGCAGTGGCCATGGAGAGACCTTACCAGTATCTCACCTGCTCATGTAATAACATTTACCATCTCCTGCAGCCTTTAAATAGCATAAATTATAATAAACTGAAAATACATAAATTAGGTGTCAAAAAAGAAAGAAGAATTCTAATGTTTTTTTCTCTATGACACTGCATTTACCAGGTCCAAGCTCAAACCAGAGATACTGCAGAGAAGCCAAAGGGGGGACCCTTCCTCCTCAGACAATGTTGTGGTATGGGATGCTTCACAACAACCTGAAACACTAGCCAAAGAAAACTTAAAAGGCCCAGAGCTCCAGACATATTTAAAGGCACAAAACTACCTTTCCCTCCCAGAGTCAACATCACGCATCAGGACAGAAAATACTCCGGAGAAGCCACTTAATGAATGGACGAAAACAACTGTCAATTTATGCTTAAATAAAACACAGTCCACAAATACAGAGGTTGTGGTGGAAGTTCTAGTCCACCAGGAGCCTGGAAGTGTAACGCCAGATAAACAGTAGGGTCCTTATGCAGTAATTGCGGATGGGACACAGCAGGCATTTCAAAAAACAAGATATGCATTTTCTATTCTATTACGATTTACTGTATTGTGCTATGTGTGCCAATCATCTTGTAAATCTGCTTAAATTGGCAAATACTATTACCTGGATCACATAACCATTCTTTAAAAAAAAATGTTGATACATAGTGCATGTATTGTTGCAAAAACTGCATAACTAGTTGTTCATGACTTTGTAGTTGAGTTGTTGAATGGTTTACAAAACACAAACGCGCCTTTGTAATGCATAAATAAATGTGTGAATACATGTATTAGTTAGATTCTCTGCATTCTCTATCCTGATTCCTTAAGAGCCGACAGATATGTTTTCATTGAGTTGTACACCAAATAAAGGGATCCTTTAACTGTTGCAACCTGTATTTTTTTTAAAATGTATTTGTATTGACTCATCAAAGTAGCATATCTGTTTTGTAAACATATATATGCAACTGCTTTTTGCAAACAATAGAAGTCCTTGTGTTGACCCTTAGGCTTGGAAGACTGGATTGTGATGAATATTCATTGTTTGTTCATCATATGAGGTAAACGTGTCGTCTCTCAAAGTTGCACTCAAATCAGCATGCAATTTCGCACTAAATACATTTTAATATCAAATTGAGTCTCTAACACTATTGCCGTGGATGCTTTCCAAGACTGGCCCCCGTACAAGATGGGAAATGATCAATACAAGTATCCAATAGAATCACCCAACGTTGAATTGAGTGGCGAATTGTGATTGGAGGACGGCCGAGGACGAGGACCAATCACAGCGTGGCAAGTCAGACAAGTTCCAGACGGAGGAGGCGGTGAGCCCGGGTTCTGCAGTGATTAGTTTGTATGAAACCACGAGCCTAAGGCGTTTACAGCCAAACGCCAGTATTGATCCGGACAGTGTTTTGATGATATTCATCAGCGTTAATTAGTTAATTTATTTTAGCCGCATACTTGTGAGAAGCACTTCGTTCACAAAGGGCCGCGCCATCATCGTCGGACGATGAAGAAGGTTGCTCTGCTGCTGGTTGTGTTGCTCGGCGTTGCACATTTTTCAACTCTGAGCAGATGTGAGGATGGTAAGTCGGAGCCTTTTTTTTTTTTTTTTTTTTTTTTTACAAAACTGCGTTGATTGCAACTAAATGTGCTATTGAAGTAAAGCAATGTCGCGGTGTCTGCGTGTTTCATGCTTGTTGTTGTTATGCAAACTAAGCTAGCTAAGTTACTGCAGCTACTCTGATAGTTCTGTTAGCAAGACTAACTAGCAGTACAGGTAACCTAAACACACAGTACAGCTAATTAGCAGTATCGGTAACCTAAACACACAGTACAGCTAATTAGCAGTATAGGTAACCTAAACACACAGTACAGCTAACTAGCAGTACAGGTAACCTAAACACACAGTACAGCTAATTAGCAGTATCGGTAACCTAAACACACAGTACAGCTAATTAGCAGTATCGGTAACCTAAACACACAGTACAGCTAATTAGCAGTATAGGTAAGCTAAACACACAGTACAGCTAACTAGCAGTACAGGTAACCTAAACACACAGTACATCTAATTAGCAGTATAGGTAAGCTAAACACACAGTACAGCTAACTAGCAGTATAGGTAAGCTAAACACACAGTACAGCTAACTAGCAGTACAGGTAACCTAAACACACAGTACAGCTAACTAGCAGTACAGGTAACCTAAACACACAGTACATCTAACTAGCAGTACAGGTAACCTAAACACACAGTACAGCTAATTAGCAGTATCGGTAACCTAAACACACAGTACAGCTAATTAGCAGTACAGGTAACCTAAACACACAGTACATCTAACTAGCAGTACAGGTAAGATCACATTACAGCTGTACTGTTGGTATTTAATTAATGCTGACATTAATTAACGGTAATGGTAATGTCAGCAGGACTGCCACATACTATATGGCTGTCCCCAATCTTAATAGTCTGTCACAGTTGTTGGTGTGCAGTATCGCCACAGTAAAGGGTTAACCCTCATTTGCATGTCTCCTTTTCTTGCTTCATATGATGCTCTTACTTTTGCTCCCTTCTATTCTCGCCATGAGGGAACACGACCACTGCCCATGCAATTGCTCGTGAAATCAGTTTGTCTTTTTTTTTCTTGTTAGATGTTGCAGAGGAGAAGGATGCTGCTGATGAAGACAGTGATGAGGAGTATGAAGAGGAGGATGACACAGAGTTGAAAGAGGAGAATGGAGTGCTGGTTTTCACCAACGGCAATTATGACACTTTCATGGAAGGCAAAGACACCGTGCTGGTTGAGTTTTATGCCCCATGGTGAGTCTGTTGTTCCTCCAGGACATTCCCTGTTTAGTTTCTACAGCACGCCTCTCACTTTCCATATTCCTGCTGACTTCTCTGTGTTTTTGTTATCTCTCTATTCTTTTAGGTGTGGCCACTGCAAACAGTTTGCCCCAGAGTATGAAAAAATCGCTCAGGCTCTTAAGGAGAATGACCCTCCGATACCTGTGGCCAAAGTGGATGCAACAGTAGCTGCTGCTTTGGCGACCAGGTTCGAAGTGTCGGGCTATCCCACCATCAAGATCATGAAAAATGGGGAACCCGTGGATTATGATGGACCAAGAACAGAGAAGGGTAGGGTCTTTTAATTAATTGAATCATCATCGCACCCTTTCAAACCGTTTGAAAGGAATCGTGGTTTTAAGGAATCAGCGTCTTTATGTTGCATTTTGTATTTTTCTGCAGCTATTGTGGCCCGGGTGAAAGAGGTGGCTCAGCCAGATTGGAAGCCCCCTCCTGACGCAACGCTGGTGCTGACCAAGGACAACTTTGATGAGACTGTTAACAACGCAGACATCATCCTGGTGGAATTCTATGCTCCATGGTCAGTCAGGAGATGTATGAACTAGACATGTCTAATTATCACTGTCAACTTATTTTCTGTTGGCAAAAGAAGTGACACACTGATATCCATTGGAGGAATAGTCAGGCAAATGATGACTAAGGTTTTTTGTAAATCTGTACCGCGGCTATTAGAACTCTTTGTTATTACATGCCTTCAGGTGCGGCCATTGTAAGACCTTGGCTCCAGAGTACGAGAAGGCAGCCAAGGAGTTGAGCCAGCGCTCTCCTCCCATTCCTCTGGCCAAGGTGGATGGCACTGTTGAGAACGAGCTAGCCACACGTTTTGGAGTTACAGGCTATCCCACCATCAAGATCTTCAGGAAAGGCAAAGTGTTTGACTACAACGGACCCAGAGAACAGCGCGGTAGGTGGACACTAACAAGTTGTGTACTGTAAGGTTTAGATGCATACAGGCCTGAGTGCACATTTTATTTCTGTTCATCCATCAGTTGATCCACTCTTTCTCTCTAGGTATTGTTGGCCACATGGAGGAGCAGGCAGGGCCTCCCTCCATCCAGATCCAGGCAATAAAACAGGTGCAGGAGCTCATTAAGGAAGGCGACGATGCAGTCATAGTCGGTGTGTTCTCCAGTGAACAGGACGCAGCCTATGAGATCTACAATGAGGCCTGTAAGTACCATGAGCTTGGAGGTGTGTTCGAAGCACGTAACTAAGTGCATTTTGCTTCATTCCTGCCTTTTTAAAAAAAGGAAACTTTGGGGTCAAAGTTCTAATATCTCTACATGATAGTCTTTAACTGTTTTTCTTCAAATTAACTATTTTCATTGCTGTCTTTCTGGCAGGTAATGTACTGAGGGAAGACTTCAACTTCCGTCACACCTTCAACTCTGAAGTGGCCAAACTGCTCAAAGCTTCGCCTGGTCAGATTGTCTTAGCTCAGCCTGAAAGGTTCGGCTCAAAGTACGAGCCAGCGTCGCACACACTTGCAGTAAAGGTACTTTTTGTGTGATCATTTTGAGTTTCTCCTTTTTTTTTTTTTTTTTGTTAGTTGTGATTCAAATTGGGTATGACACTCAACCCTAAATGACTGCCTTCTTTCAGTTCTAGTAGGAGTGTAAATCATATCAGTGTGTCAATAAGGGATTTCACTTGAAGAGCGCTTTAAGTTAAAAACTTTAATCAGGATATAGAATGTTTGTTTTTTTCTCTTGAGGAGTCACTTTTGAAGTCTTGACACTTATTTATCATACAGGACTCTACGTTGGTGTCAGAAGTGCAGGAGTTCTTCAAAAAACATGCAATTCCTCTGGTGGGCCACAGAAAACCAAGCAATGATGCCAAGCGCTACACCAAAAGACCCCTGGTTGTTGTTTACTATGGAATTGACTTCAGCTTTGACTACAGGAAAGGTGAGTTTCTCCTATTTTTGTTAAAAAAAAAAAAATTAGGTTTGACCTAAGATGGTGTTAAAGAGCTAGTATTTAGAAGGAAATATTTTACTTTCACTAAAGTGACTTATTCCAACTTACTTTTTGACATGCTATACAATGTTTTTGTTTAAGCTTTTTCAGCATACTATGCTGTGACATTTTCCACATGCTACACAAATTCAACTGGCTATATATATATATATATATATATCTCAACTCTTTATGACATACTATATTTATTTTTTTCAACATACTATATTTATTTTTAATATACTTTTTACAACCTATGACATTAATGTGACAATGTACTATGTTTTCTTTTTAAACGACTATTTGTCATACTTGTCTGTCTTGTCGACTCATATCATTTTTTGTGACATACTAATACTACTTTTCATTTTTAGCAACGCAATTCTGGAGGTCCAAGGTGCTAGAGGTGGCCAAAGACTTCCCAGAATACACGTTTGCCATTGGTGATGAGGAGGACTACGCAGAAGAGCTGAAGGGCCTGGGCCTGAGCGACAGCGGCGAGGAAGTTAATGTGGGAATTCTGGCAGATGATGACAAAAAGTTTGCTATGGAGCCAGAGGAGTTTGATGCTGACGTGCTGAGAGACTTTGTTCTGGCTTTCAAGAAAGGTTGGTGTTTTTTGGTTAAATGTGAACTTTGAAGGATGATATCATGTAATTTTAACATGATTTTACTTCAGGCACATGCAGTTCAGTAATTTCCACTAGTTCTAATTAGTTAATATGATTTGCTGCAATATATATTTTGCATTAGTACATAAAATGTACGTGAATACATTTAATTGGGAATCCTCATGAAACCTTAGTCTAGTGCTGACCAAAACCTTGAAATACACGCAACAAGTAAATCTACAGAAACATGTTAATGAAACTGAGGGGAAAAAATGATTCACTAAAGTACACGCTGAACTTCAAATGACACTTTCTGAATGTTAATTTCTGTCATGTCCACAGGAAAGCTCAAGCCCATCATCAAGTCCCAGCCAGTGCCAAAGAACAACAAAGGACCAGTTAAAGTTGTGGTAGGAAAGACCTTTGAGGAGATTGTCATGGACAAAGAGAAAGATGTCCTGATTGAGTTTTATGCTCCCTGGTGTGGCCACTGTAAGAAACTGGATCCTGAATATTTGGCTCTGGGCAAGAAGTACAAGGGGGAGAAGAACCTGGTGATCGCCAAGATGGACGCCACAGCCAACGATGTGCCAAACAAGAGCTACAAAACGGAGGGCTTCCCTACAATATACTTTGCCCCGAGCAACGGCAAGCAGAACCCCATCAAATTTGAAGGTGGAGACAGAACAGTGGAGAGCTTGAGCAAGTTCTTGGAACAGCATAGCACAAAGCTGTCACCGAAGAAAGATGAACTTTGAACATCTTTTGATGATTTGCAAAGAACACTTAAACGTGCTCGGGCAGAGTGTTGGGGGAAGTCTCTGGGAAGGTGAAGGGAATACAGTTACTGAGTTATTATAATTGCAATGTTCAATCATTACGTTTCTGTCCGTTCCAAGAGATTCAGCTTTCTTCTGTATCTAAAAGCAGTTAAAGATTTCAGTTTTTTTAAATAAAACACAAAATGATGGGAGCTTTTTGGGCCAACACTCATGACTTTTTGTTGCTGTAAATCAATACAAGATGGAAACTGCTTTTTGTAAATTTATTCCAAATGTAAGTGTTGACATTTTATACTCAGTAAACAAGTGTTCTAGAAATCTGATTTAAATTGCATTTAAGAACAATTAAAAAAGTAATACAAATCTGAAACTGGCCTTGTAACGCATCAATTTGCCCTGGCAGTACTCTGTAATCACCAAACAGGTTAATTGATACTTCCAACTAATTTGGATGCATAAGTCTCTACAGGACAGTGAAGCAGCATCTACGACAAGGACGTCTGGATTATTTCAGTATTTAGACTTAACACAATCAGCAATTCAATGCTGTGCATTAAAACTGACATCTTCACGTACACAAATCATCTCATTTTCATTAGCTGTCTAAATAAGGAAGCATTCAAAGTTCTTCGCTGATGCAGAACCGTAAAAACAAATCTGATCTTGAATGGATACAACCATGAGAGATGAGTTTTGCAGGAAGTGACATTAAGACTTCTTGCCTCCTTCTCACAAAGGCGCTTAAAGATACTGGCAATGAATGAGTCAGTTCTCTATTATGAAAACTCTTGTGTAAACCGTATGTGGAAAGCACGGATCTTTTGCAGCACAATCTTCAGCTTCTCAGTGGGAGGTAGGATGGTCATCCTGGAAGCAGCAAAAGGAAGAAGGATGTGGGTTAATGGCAAGTGTAGTGAATTACTTTGATGCAAATGAGTTTCACGATCATTCTGCTATCATGACCTCAAACTAGGAATCAAACCAATACAATGAAGTGCAAAGCAGTTAGAAAAGGATAGTTGTGTTTAAAAGGCAAAAAAAAAGACCTTTTGCAGATTAACTTTAAATACACTGAACATAGCACGGATAAAGCCATAACATGATTAATGGCCAAAGAATGCTTGCAATAGATTCCTTCATTTCCACCATTAAGTTCAGGAACAAACTGAATCTGTAAAACATCCAGGACAGAACAGATGGTATAGCCATGCCAACCTGAAGTGGAAGGTTCCCTCCCTCTGGCCAAAGCCACTACCTGGCACCAGGCAGATTCCCTCCTCCTCCAGCAGCTTCATACAATAAAACATGTCTGGGACGAGACCGTCCGCCTGTAGATGGACACACAAGCGTTTGAACACATCTACGCAAGAAGCAATTTGGGGTGAGGCTCATTAGTGACACATGGTAGGTGTGCAGACCGTTGCCTTGTCGATGGCCTTCTGCGGTAGAGATATGCGTGGGAAGGTGTACATGGCCCCCTGCACAGGGTTACAGGTGATGCCGGGTACTGTGTTGAAGATCTGCTCCGTTAGCGCAGCCTTCTCTGCTAAAGCAGCCAACACCGCTGTCCGCTCCTGAAGGGGCCGCAAGAATAAAAAACAAAAACGTTAGTCTAGTATGTCGGAAAAAAAAAGTCCTAGTATTGAACAGTATGTTATAAAAAGTAATAGTTAAAAAAAAGTATGTCTAAATAATTCATAGTATATTATGAAGTCATAAAGAATTGCATAGTTTAGTACGTTGAAGAAAGTCAGTAAAGTAAGTCTAAAAACAGCATGGTATCGCATGTCAAACAGTCATAAAAATGTCTTGCATAGTATGTCAAAGAAACACATAAAAAGTTGTATAGTATGTCCGTGTGTACTAGTACACTCAGACACTAAGCTAGGCTGTGTGCTAGCTGGTGTGTTCCTCTGACCTTCATGAACTTGTCGTAGGAGGGCTCATCAGGCTGTGGGGGGTTGACCACCATGTCCAGGAGAGCTTGTCCAGGAACAGGGGGGCACAGACGCACCGACACCAATTTGGTAAGTTGAGCCTTCACCTCAGGGTCCATGTTAATCACCTCCATGTAGCCGCCACGGAATCCACACCTGACGAAAGCAAAGAGTTGAAAGTAGTAAGTCAAACACAAAAGAAAGAAAGAAAGAAGAAAACCTTTTGTAGGTTTAGTGTGTGCGTGTGTGTGAGAGTGTGTGTGGTGTATGTGTGTGCGTGGATACTCACTCTCCCATGTAGCATTTGGAGGTGGAGTGAAAGGAGGCCATCTCCACTGTAGTGGAGTACTCTGGTCCCATCTCAAACAACACCCTTTTAAAGGAGTGAAACTTACAGCCCTCTGCATACACATTATCCTGGTAGACCTGAAATGGGAAAACACCTAATTAAAAGCACATCATTATCCATAACAGAATTAACTGAAATGTGCATGTCACTGGCACGACAAGCTGATGTGCTCATAGCTAATTATATACTTTATTTAACTGCTGTACATTTTAACAGCTTAATGAATTAAGTGAGTATTTTACCATTTTATTGAATATTTTAAAAATCGGTTGTCAATTTAATATGTTTTCAGTCATCAACAAGGATGATAGATACAAACATGCATGTCCTTACTTTTTCAACCTACATGAATAAGGTCATAGATAGTTGACGACATTATATTGAGAGGTGTTTTGTCAACCACTGTTTTGTGTAAATGCATGACGTTAACAGATAATTGGCAGAAAAAGGAATTGTGATGGTGTATTACTTCATCAGCCATGAGGAAGAGATGCTCTTCTTTGGCAAATCGGATCACATCTTCAATGCACTGTCTGCTCTGGACCTGACCTATCACACAGGATAGGTTGATGCAAGTCGAGTGTGCACATACACACCGACAAAAATTACACAATTCCAGCAACTGTTGGATTTAACACACAGAAACGACTATCACCAGACATACCAGTGGGGTTTCCAGGGTTGATGATGCACAGAACGCGGGGATTACAGTGCTGCCTGGCGGCGTTGACGGCTCTCTTCAGCTCTGCAATATCCAGACTCCAACACTTGTCCTCATCCAGGTAGTAATTGATCTGCACGGCGGCCAGGTCGGCCAGGGCCGCCGAGTACAGAGGGTACTGGGGGATGGAGATCATTACCCCCGTACGATCACGACCCTCGCCATACACCAGCAACTTCAGCATGGTCTGGGATTAGGAATGGCAGGGAGGGAGAAGATAGGAAAGGAGGGGAAGAGAGAAAGAATAAAAGTTAAGGTGGTAGGAGTAAAATAGGACAACATTTGGGAGAACAGTATTTTGCCTCTCAACGGCTCTGAGCCGGCCCCTTTCCCTCCTTCCCTCCTTCCCTCCTTCCTGCCGCCACACTTCTGGTGCCCTTGCTTTGACCACACCCAGCTTCGAACTCTGTATTTTATCTCAGCGACACACCTGTTAAGTTTTGTGACGGCAGCATGGCGGTTGATAGCGTTGCCAAAATCGATCCGCAGACATATGAACACCTGGCAAAGTACTCAAAACCGCTTCTGTGTTAGTTTCCGCTACTGTAGGTGTTTCCCGGATCACATTTCGCTGTACACACACACGCACACACACACACACACACAGTGTTTCCTATGAAAACTGAAGAAAGCTGTATTGACAGTGACTAAGGTATCTGGGTGGAATAAAGTTACAGATGTGCAAAGTACAACTGATCACATCATAAACCAGCCAAATAAGGAACACATTTATAAGCCAGTTATACTAAAAGTGCGTCACCTGTGCTGCATTACAGCAATATATCAACTCGTGCTTCTGCCTACAGTTTGTCAGCAGTCTGAGAAGAGACAATAAAACAACGTGTCACATACCACAATGGCATCACTGGCTCCGGTGGCAAGGTAGATGTTGTCGGGGTCGGAGGAGATTCCACCGTCTCTCTTCTCAATGTAGCGCGCCACATCCTGACGAATGCACTCGATGCCCTGGCTGGAACTGTAGGCCCCTTGAACACATGACGATGAACTTTGAATCAAACAAAAATACACTACATTGATCGGTCGACGCTCTGTTTAAATAAGAGTACAGACTGTCCAAATAAAGTATTAATGAGTAGACAAATGGAGGGGGAGGCTAATGACATGCGTGTCGGAGGGAGGGGACGTAAAGGTGATTGGTGGTGTGAGCGGGAGTTGGCTGACCTATACTGTGGCCGGCACAGGCCTCGAGAATACGTCGGGCTCTTTGCTTGGCATCCTCCGGGATCTTGTTGTCGTCCAGGAGGTCGGGGTAAACACACAAGGCCAAGACCTGAGAGAGGGAGACACATATCTTACTTTCTGGCACATTCAGTTTGTATGACGTGAGGAAAGTCTGTAGTTGTCCTACCTGTCTGAGAAATGTGATTGGTTTCTGGCCCATGGCGTGGGCATCGCCTATGTTAGCCTTGATGACTTCTGTGAACGGTTTCTTGACTCCCTTGAAAGATAAAGACAGAACTTGGCAGGTAAATATCTGAATATACATTATAGAACAACTGTGGAAAGTGTAGAACATATTAAAACAGTGGGGAACCTGATGACTCCCAGTTGTCTCTCACATGTAGCGACAGCTCCTTAACAAACGGGATGTGTGTAAAGACATAACAAGAATAACGGGAAGGAGAAACGTAAGTCAAACATTGGAAATTTCAAGAAAACAATAATCTTAAAACGCACAAATTCTTGTGTAAATTTACACGTTACGACATCTTGACTTGACTGTGCTGCGGTGACATTTAAGCACAATAGACCAACAGGTCCGTCTTTCAATCAGAGGATCGGTGGTTCGATCCCCGGCTCCGCTAGTCCGCTGTGTCCTTGAGCAAGACACTTAACCCTGATTGCTCACCGTTGCTGTGTCTACAGTCTACTGTATAGCATGTAAGTCGCTTTGGATAAAAGCGTCAGCTAAATGAAATGTAATGTCATTTCTGAATTTCCTGCCCAGCCAGTCTACATCACTAACCTGATAATATTAATGTGATTTCTTATTTATTTATTGACATCTGTGCAATGCATCACTATAAGGATACTATGGCAAGCAGCAGTGCACACAACTCTTAATCTTAAATCATACATCGGGTGCACGGCAGTAGCAAGTACCAACAGAGACAAAAACACAGCACTCACCGATAAACCCGGCAGTCACTGATAAATTACGGGCAAAAGAACAAACTTGTTTCAGCTGGAAGCCATCATCACGGTAATTAAACAAGCAATTCATGAAGATAAAATAATCCTTTATTAGTCCCACAGCTGGGACAATTAAAGGATTACAGCCGCAGAGTGGATAGTGCAAACAAACAAACAACATAAGTAGAATAATTAAGTAGAATGTTGGCACAAGTTAGACACACTGACTCCTTGACACTTGTTAGAAAATAATGCTTTATAGTGCTCCTAGTGAGAGCTAGAGAGTTTACATTGGAGGGTCAAGACAAATAAATAACTCTATATGGATTATCAAATATCGAATGAATGACACTGTATGTACTACACAAATGTATTAATCAATTATGAAATGTATTAGGTGATTGTGGAATGAATCCTGAAAACATCACGAGCCCACAAACAGTTACGCAGCCTGAAGATCGGAGCAGATAGATAAGGAGGACGTGCTCAGGAATGTCCCTGAGGGGGTTTGATTGAAGTCCTGAGTACTGTTGTTTAAGCGAGAGGGGGTTTGGGTTGACCAACACCAAAAGGACGAGGTCTTGTCCAATCAATGGACTGGAAGAGATGCTAGCCAGAGGAAGGGGGGCTGACCCCAAAGCTGAGACATTGTGAGAACATCAGCAGATCTCTGGGTGCCTTCTGCCGGGCAGGTATGTATGAATCTGCTGCCCGGTAGGGGGGGGGGGGGAACATCCTGAAATGAACATCCTGAAATTTCCATTTCAGCTGGTTATGATTACATTAATCTTGTCGCTGAAACGCGTTTGTTTTTTGCCAATAACAAAACAGAATTCAATTGAATCAGAAAGTCCTTCGTCTCTTTGAGCTAATTAGACCTACGTACGTATGTTGGTGCCTGTAAGTCTGTTGGCCGTTCACCACATGCTGCAGCTGTTACTGTTTATCAGAGGAGGTCAATTGACAATAGATGTCTTCTGCTACTTCATACCAGGGCTGAGCCATGAGGTTAAAATAGATACCGTGACAACCGTGAGGTTTTGGCTTTATGGTTTCTGCATTCAAAATGACATCCTTAAAATAATCGTCATTGCATTACCACTCTATGCTGATGTGAATTACAGTGGAAATACGATGTCAAAGCAAACAAAACAGAAAATGTCCAAAGAAATTCACATTTGACTTGTTGGGAATCATTTTACCAAGTTAAAACACAATTGAATAGCACATATCATCATACAAGTATACTCAAAGAACAACAAATGCTAAAAGTGAGTTATTACACAGCTGTGACGCGAGCCAGCTGCTTCTCTTGCTGCAGAGCACAGGGGGAAGTGCAACGCCTGTCTCAAGCAAACACATCCAAATATAGCCTTTCATGTGCAGTTCAAGTACAGACACTGCAAAGAATATTAGTTTTATTATAAACCCTTTTCGAGTCAAGTCAGAGCTGATCACTTAGGGTGAGGCCGGCACCAGAAGTGGTTTATTTGGCGCTGTCGAATCTCTGATCATTAGTTTCATGGATCTGAATTGTGCGAGATTGTTCTGAACTTGTTTCCCTGACTTGTTTGTCAGCAGGTAAATGTGATGTTCCCATGTTACGGTCTCAGTGCAAACATGGAGGCTATCAAGCCGATGCCCTGTTTCATCCGGTTAAACCATCAGAGAGAACTGCTCTCACCAAAACAGAAACCTGCTTTACAGGAGTGGACTATAATGCATTGTATTACTACTCCAGCCAGCCAATTATCAGTAATCATGTCTTCTCTGCCACTCCGGAGAGGTTGTGACAGCAGACTACATCGCAATAGGATTAAAGGAAATACACCAGGCAAAAGGCCTCCAAGGGCACAGGGAGAACTTTCCTCTTGACCGAGTCAATATTATCAGTTCTATGACCTTCCATGACCGAAAGAGCAGGTTTGCGTAGGAAATCAGATACCAGTGGGTTTGAAATCTAAGTAAGTGGATGCAGCATGTTTCCTTTTTAATCCTCGTCTACTCCCTTGTTCTCGAGCAACAAAGAGGCCGCTGTTCTCTGGGAAAGAGAGCAGCCCGCCGGTTTCCCCGGCTCAGCACTGCGTTGTCTTGCTCACTCGGCACCAGGCACTGATTACACCAGCGAGCAAGGCCAAGAAACACTCTAGGTCAACCGGCTGAATAGAGCCTGACCTGAATTCTCCTATTACTTATGATATATTATGAAACTGACAACCCTCTGTTCAGTCATGCTGGAATAATTGGAGCTGTACAATCTCAAGTTCTATCAGATGCTAATTGATGAATAACAACAATTTTACTTACGGAAATAGAGATACAAGTAACCCTCCTAATTTACATAACCAAGGAATAGAGAAATGGAATAGAGAAATGGATGATATCAAAAAACTAGAAAATTTCGCAAGAAATTTTGAAAGTGTGGCGCCTACTGCCGTAATAGCTGAAAATAATTGAATATTGCTGAATAAAGCTCAATATAGCTCAATAAAGCTGAAAATAGCATAATATAGCTTAATATAGCTCATTTTAGGTGTAAACTGCTGAATATAGCTCAATATAGATAATAGCTGAAAATAGTTGAATATTGCTGAATAAAGCTCAATATAGCTGAATAAAACTGAAAATAGCATAATATAGCTTAATATAGCTCATTTTAGCTGTAATTTGCTGAATATAGCTCAATATAGCTCATTATAGCTGTAAATTAATGAATAAAGCTGAATATGGCTAAATATAGCTGAATATAGCTAATAACTGAAAATAGTTGAATATTGCTGAATAAAGCTGAATATAGCTCAATAAAGCTGAAAATAGCTTAATATAGCTAATTTTAGGTGTAAACTGCTGAATATAGCTGAATATAGCTGAATATAGCTGAATATAGCTGAATATAGCTAATAGCTGAAAATAGTTGAATATTGCTGAATAAAGCTCAAAATAGCATAATATAGCTTAATATAGCTCATTTTAGAGAGAGAGAGAGAGAAAGAGAGAGAGAGAGAGACAGACAGACAGAGGGGAGGGGTGGGAGAGACACAGAGAGAGAGATACAGGGGGAGAGAGAGATACAGGGGGAGAGGCAGACATTCAGAAGTCAGTTGCCCTATGTGTGTGCGTGTATCTGTCAATCAAAGGTTTCCACGGTGATAAGAGCAGTTGGTCCTGTCCTGACGAGCTGGTGATTCGAAACACCTGTGTCAGTTAGTGACTGAGAGGCAGACTGGACTGTAGATTTAACCAAAACAACCTGTCAAACAAATGAATGTGATAGGAAAACCGTAACTCGGTTTAAAAAAATGAAGGCATCGTGAGAAGCACAAGACTTTTGTGAACGTTGCCGTGTACTCAAATGTTTGGGGGGTTTAGAAATGAGAGCGCAAAGGCAGTTCAAAAAGGGCCTCCGTTTGCTTCATGAGAGAAGATTTTGCTCCGATTTAACATGGAGTGTAATGGAGCAGTTGGTTGACTTCATGTCGCTTTCAGGCTTGCTGACAAAAAAGTAAATGTTTGTGGGATTCCACGACACATTTGTACAAGCAAGCACAAGATTTCCTACGTTTTGTGCTATAAATTATGCCTGTAGAGTGAATATTGGGGCAGTAATGGCAATTTACAAATATTTATTTCTGATGAATCTGAAGCTTTCTCGTGCTCTAGCGATGACATCACGTGCTCTGAGCGTGCACTTCACGTGCACTTCACCCCACACACACCCATTGTAAATTTTTTCGCCGTTTTTTGCGTTTTTCAGGAAAACCGCCGGTCGAATCTCTTAGCAGGGTCATAGCACACGATTCCCGATCAGGCCGCTCGTTTTGATGTATTTTGTACGCATGTGCTGGCAACGCTCCGGGATCCTTAGTGGTCCAAAGTTTAGGCGGAACAGGAATAAATAATAAGTATGCAGGAGAATATAAAGTTGGGCTGCTGCAGGGCTCTATGAGCCCTTGCTGGCAGCGCCACACTTAATAACTCTGGCTTTGACATTTTCTGTGATCGAACAAACTCATAACTAAATAAGACGCCTCTGTTCTTTCTCTGTGTTGTCATTACTCCATTGTCACTGACAATGCTGACATGCAGCAGCTTAGACCCAGGCCTGTCATGCCAGATGTCTGGGTAAGGCTTTATAAGGGTCATCCTCACACCAGCACATGCACGCACAAACACACTCAGTAAAATCTGCTGAGCCATCAGTGAAAGTGTTCCAGTCACAGATCTGACAGGAAGCACACCCGCAGAAAACCTCCTGACCCCTCAGAAAACTCCTGGACTTCACATTTCAGACTGTTCTCACTCACATTTGCATTGCCGCGAGAATAATAAATGCATAAAGCAGGTTTGTCAATAATTGCAATCTCTCTTCTGGACTTTGGATTTAACCGGTCTAAAATAAACCTGTATAATTCACGAAAAGAAACACTTTTCGGAGCTGCAGGAAAAATATTCCCGGCAAAAAAGTTTGGTTTTCCTTTTTATAAGAGAAGGGGGGAAAAAACGTAGATTACCAAGAATTCAAGCACTTTCAGCTGAACTGGGGCTGCTTCTTTGCAGATAAAGGCCAGTGACGCTGCTGGGCCTCACAGCTGCGGCTTCGTCCAATGAACTCTCTCCCCAGTGAGGAGGGAGGTGGGAAAACAAGAAAGACAAAAGAGGATAGAGAATGTACCCTCTCATCTTACATAATAACCCTCCACGATATGCATATCCGCCACCTCAGGCTCCAGCAGTAGAACGGGCCCCTCCGGTTCGTTCTGTGTCTTGCAAAGAGAATAAACATAACTGCAGAGAGGGTTGCGTTACAACTTTTAAAAGGATCCCTGCTCAACTTGAGCAACCTTCCTGAGGAAAGCATGTCTGGTCAATATGTTCACAGTAATGTGAGTTTGAGTGCAGCGCAGGACATAACAGCCCCACACTTGCTGTCATGCGGAGGCTTTTAAAAGGCGGCCTACTGTCCAATGACCTAATAAAAAGTCCAAGGCAAGCATTATTGATCAGGGCTACATACCTCTCATTCCTCACTCCAGACTAATGTCTGACAATCTCTTGAGGAAACGAAGCATGTTAAAAAAACACGTTTGCTCACAGCCCACAGTTGCTGCTGTATGCCAATGTAATAGTTTGCAGCTGCAGGTTTAAACACAGAAACTTCCACATACATATACTATACAGTGTTATCTCCCTATCCCTGATCGATCTCAACGCCAGTTTCGCGTGCAAAGAGGCGCGCGCACGTAACAACCCCCAAACTTTGCGCGTACCTCTTTCAGCTCCTCTTTCATACCCGCCTCTGCTGAAACTCTGAGACCCTGAAGAGGAGCAGTCTAACACTAAGAGAGCACGCGCGCACACACAACTATGCAGTGTTATCCTCCCAATCTATGATCAATTTCAAAGCCAGTTTCGCGTGCAAAGAGGCGCACGCACGCCACAACCCCCAAACTTGGCGCGTACCTCTTTCAGCTCCTTCTCTAACTGCAGAGCCCGTTGGACGATGGCACCGCGGACCGCGTACTCGACCCGCCTCACATTGGGGTTCATGTTGTCCAAATTCAGCACCTTGCCCCTGCACGGGAGCCCGTTCGCTGCCTGCTGTGACATGTTGGTTATGTCACGTGCACTCCGTCTCACCGGACTCAAAATCTGAAAACAGAAAAAGAAGATTTAGACATATCAACAATGAACAAGTGGAACTATAGACGTGAGAAAATGACGTGTTTTCCAGCTGTTACCAGTTGTTCTGCAGGGGGTGTTGGTGGAGCTCGTGTGTTTACTTCCACTCCGACTCCTCTGAGCTACAACTGACAACTCTCGGTGTTCTTACTCTCACCCGGCCGCCGCCGCCGCCACGCCTTCGCTCGCCTCCGCCCTCGGTTGGCTGGATCTCTTCAGTTACTTCGCCCCTGGCTCTCAGCGTGCCTATGATGCCTTTACGTGCTGTCGGAATAACACCAACTCGCGAACAGCAATTGGACAGATATGTCTTTTATCTGAAACTATAGGAGTTAACTATTCGTAATAACTGACTCGCCCACTTGAGTAGAGTAAGAAGGCAGTTGTAACTGCAAATTAGGTGAAAAAGGATTATTCATTAAGGATTGTAACTTAAGTGTTTAGCAGTTCTGATAAGTAGCTCAGTAGCTATTATGAAAGTACCAATACAATATAAAAACACTGCTTCATTCAAAACTTAAGCCCCCACATTGATTTTTTTGTCAGTGGAGGCAGACAAACTAACAACATAACAAACATTGGCCAATTTGTACAAACATGACCAGCAAGGAGCTTTACATTGAGAGCTTTGTGACATAAGACAATATTACGACACTAGGTGTTTGCCTATGGTGTTGCAAGGAATCATGGGGCAGGAATTTGTCAGAGATCCTTTAATCTATCATGTGACCCGCTTGAAGAACAAAGAGATTTTCTGGAAAAGACCCTCAGATTACAAAGGTTAAAGCAAATGTGGTGGAGCAAGACTCTTCCTTTAAATGTATTTTTTTGGGACAAGAAAAAGTGAGCCACAGAATTAGCTGCCTGTGTGTGAGAAGGACAACGTGTGAGAAAGAGAAACCCTCAGATGTCTTGGAAAGGGCTTGGGAAAAGACATCTGATATCTCAATCCAAAACGGTTCACAGGCAAGCATGCGATGGATGTACCGGCGACCTTGCGTCGTGCCTATGCGTATTTATGGCTGCATCACGCGGCAGTCTGTTCCATTTTGCCTTTACCAGACAGATCAACATTGCAATAAAGAAAATACTTTATAACAGCGCTCACTGCCGCTCAGTAGCCTTGGCTCACATTCAAAACATGTCTGAACATGAATAGGTTCCATTTGTAACATGCAGCATGCACAAGGCACAATGTCCTGGACAATGTTAAAGTCTGTGTGTGCATTAACGTGCAAGTGGATAACAATGGAGCCGAAATTCAGTGTGCATCTAAAAGGAAAAGGAAAAAAGTTTCACTAAATAAGGCAAAAGCTTGTACCATTATAATAACACGAAACAGATTTATCCTCTTGCAATACTTTTTATTTTATGAAATGTATGTGTACGAAAGTGTTTACTGTGTGTATATCATGTGCTGCCCTGGCAGGTGGATCAGAACGGACTGTGACATTCAAGAGGTGCTGAAAGTGAGTAACCACATGATGTAAGAGGAAGAGAAAATGCATCAGGGGACAGGTGTGTTAAAAGTGCAACTGCTCACCACAAGTGGGAGACATCCTCAACGTCATCTCCTTCTCCAACCATGAGGCCATTATTTGACCCCCACTAATGTATAAAAAGCCCCAACACACTTAAAGCAAACCAACATGATTGTCTGATTCCGTCCCCTTTAAACAATACCCAGAGACGTAATGCTCAGATCCATTGAATACAAATACAAAAATCATTTGAGAAAACATAATGTTTTATATATTTTGTTTTTCTAAACAGTGCTGGGTAAAAATCACTAACAAAACGGAATTGTGATACAGAAAGTGCACTGACAGCACATCAAGTTGATGATGAGGATGATATATTATTTTATCCCACTGCTCGCCAAATTTACACGTGGGACTTTGTGCAAGCATTGCAAACCTATCAAATCTGCCAGCTAAAGAAGGCACCAACCTTTAACAAAAGAATAACCATAAGTGATATATCATCTCTTTGATAAATATTTTACCTTCACACTTTAATCTTTAAAAAACAAATTTACACTGTACACCCCCCAGCCATATTCAGTATCAGATAGAATACATAATGTGATTCCATTCAGAGAGTAGAAAAATAGAAATACTGACAAAAAATAGAAATCTAGAAATGGTAACAAGGGGCTGAGTACATTTTTCCACTGATTTAAATATACATAGATGATCTCACATCTTATTTAGTGACAAACAGTTGATTTACAAATTGTAGGCTTTTCGGTGCACAAAAAAAAAAAAGAAGCAACATCAGCATATTTTCAGCCCAAGAAAAGGGGGCAGTCCTTGATTTCATCTTTGCATTAAATGTAAATTCAATGTAGCTATACCGTATAATGAAGCTATCCCAAACAAACAATCTCTCAACCACAAATGACCCCCCTCTTATAATTTAAATGTTTCACGTACCGTCAAAGCACTCAGTAAAGAAGACAGAATTTTCATCTCATTCTTAATTAAAACAAATAATCTTGAACTGACATTCAAATGCAGCTTTTTGTGGTCGATTCAACTTTCACATGATTCTACGGCTTTTCAACGAAATGTCAATCTACAGTAGTTGAGCAGTGTAGTAAGAGATAAATTAAGTAACAAACAAAGGCAGAGCAAAGTAAACATTTGCTTGTAATTGCCTAACATTATCTAAATAAGAGGAAGCAACAGGGAATGCTTGGACCTTTAGTGTAAAGTGTGTGTTGTATTGAAAAAAAGAGAGACGTAAATGACAAATAAGCATAAAGATTCCTCTTCAGTTTACTGACATGCAGTGTAGATCAAATCCTCATTGGCATGTGACCTCAAATTCAGTCTTCAATTATTTATTTCAAGCATGTGTGTTTTGAAAGGGTTTTGCCACTTTGGAGTGTAAAATGCCTAGCTTCTCTACTCTGTAGGCAAAGTGTGTGTGTGTGTGTGTGTGTGTGTGTGTGTGTGTGTGTGTGTGTGTGTGTGTGTGTGTGTGTGTGTGTGTGTGTGTGTGTGTGTGTGTGTGTGTGTGTGTGTGTGTGTGCCAGACTGTCTACATGAGTCCACAGCAAGGCTCCTTATTGTTAGACTGGTCCTCCTCAGGGGCTCTGAGTTTCAGCAGAGGAGGGTCTCCGCTGGCTGGGGTGAAATATACCTGGTTTGGGGAGGCTACCTCCTCTGCATCGGGGGTCACTTGGAGCTCTGGCTGGGCTTGAGCGTTTTCCACCTCGGCCGTTGCTCCAGAAGGCTCCTCCTCTAAGGAAGGAGGCAGCGGTGGGGGAGGTGCTGGGTACTTATTGAGCTTGGCAGCTGCCCGCTGGCGTTTCAAGTCAGCCAGTGTTTGGTGCGATTTCTCCCGAGTCATACTGTCCGCCCCCTCTCCTCCTGTAGACCCAGCTCCAGATGCTTGGCTGAGCTGGTACGAGGCGCTGCGCTCCATGAGACCCCCACCACTCCACAGCTCTCCAGGTACAGAGGAGGCCAGAGAAACAGAGGAGCCTCCGTTACCTACACTGGACACAATTTTCCTGTCTGCAGCCTCGAGTTCCTCTAAACGTGATGTGGCTCCACCAGTAGCAACCTGACACACAAGAGAGTGTAATCAGCATCAAAACAAAATGTGTGACAAATAAAAAGACAACTTTAACAACGGGATACATTTTCATAAAACATTTTTTTAAAAGTCCACACACCAAGGTCGCATGCTGGTGCAGCTCATTGTCCGTTTGTCTGTCCTCATCGTCGTCCTGTGGCTCTGTCTGTCGGCCGCGCTCCTGCCACACCATGGCCTCTTTGTGGTGCTCCCGTCGGTACAGACTGGAGCGCTCGTTGACACTGACGCGACGTACCACCTTCCTGTAAAGACAAACGAGAGAAAAAAGGGAGCCGTAAAGCTACACTGCTATAACTTGTATTAGTTTTCATCCATCTGCTACCTTGGGCTCTCTGGACTACTGTCCCCGCTCACCCTCTGCTGCCAGTACTAGAGGCTCGTCTCTGCAGGGTGCTCTTCTGCCGGTCCTGGCTCTTCATGATGGCATCATGTTTGTGCTTCAGGTCCATCAGTTTGGCTCTGACCTCTTCATCCATACACACGTCTGAAAAGTCAGTAGCGGCAAAGGTTAGACGCTGGATTAGGTATGGATTAGCATTTCATAATTAAAAGTGAAATGTACCGTCATTTACTGAATTTTGTTACAAGGTAATACAGGATGAAAAGTCTTCTGGTCTTACCCAGAGGCGTCTCCTCCAGCACAGACTTTGTGTCCAAACTGGCTCCATGGGCCACCAACAGTTCCACCATCTGGATCTATGGAACACATACAAACAACCCCATGAATGGGCCATTTAAGAGAAGTGGAAGGTTCTTATCTTTCGGTCTGTATGCAGCACCTACTTGTCCCCAGCAGGAGGCGGCATGTAGCGGCGTCCAGCCATCAGAGTCCTTTCCCTCCACCAGAGCTGCATGCTCGAGCAACAGTTCCGCCACCGACAGGTAGCCGTTAGCAGACGCTATATGGAGCTGGGAGAGACGTTCAGCATTGGTCAGTCAAGTGTTGGCTTTGCTGGAGGCTCTTAAACATTTTAGTCTTGTTAAGAAATTGCAAGTAGCACTGTGCTGCTGACAAATAATGCTAACTTTACTTTAATCTGGATTTATGAAATGTAAAGCGGGACATTTCAGACTTTTTGTTTGTGTTATGTTTGTGTTTTCCCAGTTCAAGATCTTGAATAAAAAAATAATAATCAAAATACACAGGTGCAACCAATCATTCATATCAAATTTCAAAACTTTGACCAGCCCTTTCATTCTTGGTAGATCCTTATGATTTGGGTTGCTTAAAAATATGCTAAATATCCCATCACATCCTAATTTATAATTATTTAATCTTCTTCATGTACAGTAGACCTCTTGCCATCTCACCAGTGTTGCTCCATTAGCATCCTGTGCGTTCAAGTCCGCTCCGCTCTGAACCAGAGCCCGAATGTCAGCCAGCATGGTCGTCTCTTTAGCCCCTCGACATTCATCTATACGATCCTGAGTTATCCCTACACACACACACACACACACACACACACACACACACACACACACACACAAAAAGAGAACCAATGACACCTATAGTAGTAGCACACCGACACTAAGAGACTGAATGTCTGTCAAAGAAATTTGTTTTAATTTTGGTTTGGGACTTGTCGTCAGTATGCGGCACCTGATTTCAAATGGAGATGTGTTAAGCTTGTAAGAAAATAAATGCTATTAAAGAAACTACACCAATTTCTGGCAATTCACTTGTACTGATGAGCTGTCTGTTGTTATTGGTACTGGGATTGCTGATAGTGTGCTCCCTAGTGGGACTTTTTATTGCTCTTCTGTTGTTTGTATTGCAGTGTTTGTTTTGTTTCTTAGTTTTTCAATTGCTGTTTTATTGTGTCTGCTTTTTTAGAAAGAGTAAGAAGTGTAAGGTTTTAATACAACTGATCATTTATCCCTGTCACCTGCACGGCACTTGTGGCCTTCACCCAGGGACTACAGCTGAAAAATATCTTGAAGCTATATCTGGTTCAATATAAGTAATAAGCATTGTCCTTGGTAACTAAACAATAAATAACAGGTTGATTGTGACTCATCTTACTGACCCTGTTCAGCCATAACCATCTCCAGCAGCTCAAGGGTGGCCTCGTCTTCACAGAGGTCGTAGGGCATGTTGCCATCTGCATTGACAGCCAGCAGGTCAGCCCCACTAGAAACACACACACACACACAACACACACACACACACACACACACACACACACACACACACACACACACACACACACAATACAGTCAGCCACTCTGGAATATTCCTAAACTTGCAAAGTGTTTTGTGAGTCAGGCTGCAGCCATATTTGCATTGTTTATTTAAAGTAGACTCTCGCCAAGAAGGCTCAGTTGGTCCAGAACAAAAATATGCATTCTGCATTCAAGTACAATTTATATTTTAGAAAGCAAAATTTAACCTAAGACAGTTGATTTTAATGTCATGAAAGCAGGAAAAATGTTCTATGGTATAAAGGAGGTGTGAATGTGGGGATGAAATTCATGAGAAAACTCACGCCTGAATCAGAAGCTGCACCAATCCAGTGTGTCCACAGGTGGCGGCAGCGTGCAGCGGTGTCCACAGCTCACTGTCACAGGCATTCACACAGGCACCGGCGTCCAGCAGGCACTGCACTATCTCCACAAAATCATCAATGCAGCACTGACGAGAGGGAAAATGCAGATGTATGAAAAGGTATAAAGGAATGCAAAGGGAAGCACAGACAGCAAAACACAGGCATAGACGACGACAGAAAGAAAGTGTACTTTAGGAAGACAAGCATTGAGAGAAATGGATTAATCCATGCATCATTATTTATGGAACATAATACACTAGTTTGAGTAATATAAGAATGTGCATGCATGGCCCAGCTCTCTGCTGTGTAAACACAAGGTTTTCCAAGGGGAAGAGCAGGGTCAACTGCTTTTAGAAAGAGTTCCTTGTGCTCACAAATACCCGTCATGAATTCATAGGAGCATGTGTGTGGGTTCATTTATAAAGAGACATAAACGACACAGAGAGCAAAAGAGGAAGGGAGAGAAAGTGTCCATCTGAATTGTAAAGATTTCTATGTAGCTTTTGAATTTGTGTTTCAAGGCAAGCAAAACCTAGGAATCTTGTTACGATGGTTTCTTCTAAAATCAGACCGTAAATGTTCAGGAAAGGAATGCAAGCCGAAGCAAGCTGCCCTCACTCTTCAAAAACGCCTCTTGGAACTAAAATAGTGGGAATGAATCAGTGTGTTCATGTAAACTGACTTAAGATAAGTTACGGCTCAGACAAAATAAAGGCAAACACTACTTAGTGATCTGAGAGCTGTGACCGCACACAACATCAACATGCACGCTGCTCAAAAGGTGACCTGCCTCGCCAAGGTCACACAGTGTTTGTAAAACTATGTGGGTGACCTCATCCCATCTATTGCAAAGCTGTGAGTGTGTGTGGGAGTGGGTACCTGTGTTTGTTAAAACAGGCGGGCACTTAAATCCCTAAATGCTTGCAGAGGTTTGTTTACAGTAAACAGTGGGTGCTCGGCGACTATAAAGGAATAATTATATGGGGCACACGAGCAACATATGTATTCCCTTGTCATCATATCACTGGCTTAGCTGGGCAATCTGGGGAACAGGATTGACGGTGCTTGCAAGTGGGAGGCCAGTGAGGGCAACTAGGTGTGTGTGTGTGTGTGTGTGTGTGTGTGTGTGTGTGTGTACCTGATGTAGGGCTGTCAGTCCATCCTCGTTGACCAGATCTGGGCTGACACCACTGTTAAGAAGCTCCCTCACTAGAACACAGACACACACACACACACACACACACACAACACATGACACATCACCTCCTGGGCAGAGTCCTTTCCAGTTAAACATTATAACACTTTGCACATATCTCTCTGGCCTAAATAGATATAAGAAACGGTATGGATGCCTGTGTGTTAACAATGAACGTAGAAGCTTTGCCACTATGATTAACCTTTGACCCCGTGGCTGGCAATAATGCCATTGAAAACCAAATGCCTCTCCTATTACAAATCAAATGTGACCTGTCCAGTAAAAATGCTGCATGATTCACTTCCTTTGAATCACATTCTATGGAGCACCGGGTTTTCATATAAGGAAAAGCCAACAGCAACACAACGCAAATGAGCCAGGTGCAGAGGTCATAGTATCCCCTGACTTTCACATCGGGGCTGCTTTCACAGGTAAAGGATTTTGATTGGTCTGAGCAGGATGGTCGTGGATTAGTCGGATATCACTTCTCAACCTGTCTTGAGTTGCTTTGACTTATTTACTCCTAATTTAACATGTTAAACATGTTAACATGTTAAAGCTCTTCAGTCCACTGTAATGGAGGCTCTCTAAAGGACTTGCATCACTTGAGTGTGTGTGTTTCTACTTACCCTCCTCCAGGTCATTGCGTGCAGTTGCATCGAGCAGTGTGATGGACTTGGGGAATGTAACTTTGGTGGTGCGCGCCTTCTTCTTATCCGCTTTGGCCCTTGACCCTCGTGCTGAATCCTTCTCCATCTGCGCCCAGCCCTTCAGCTGCTGAGTGCGGCGCTTCTGGGCGTGCTTCAGGCGTTCGGTGGCACTCAAACGCCCAACCGTGGCCATCTCAGCCAGCAGCTCGCTGTGCTCTGCTGCCATGCCACCACAACACTATGAACGAACGTCACGGCGGCTTCACTTCGCCGTTCCGGTTTGTTCCTCTTAGTCCGAAAGGATGCTAAAAAAGTTGCAGGTTCTCAAACTGTCCCTTAAAGAGGCCCTTCTGTAAGGCCAAACAGGCCTACGTTAGGGCCTGTGGACGAGCACAAACAAATACTGCAGTGTATCTGTAAATATATGAAGAAGAAAAAACTCAAGCAAGCTGCAAAAATGTCCGAAGTACGATGAAACAAAACAACTTATATTGTGCAATCACGTGACGGATATCTCCATGATTTAAGATGTAAGCAACACAAATAATTGCTGCAATGTCTCTTTCCCATCCTTCAGATGATTCAACTCTTATCGTGCCATGGGAAAAAGGAGGGGAAAAGATGTCCAAAATATTATCATCCAAGCTGGGGATTGTAACCAACTGTCAGTCCTCCGATCCATATCAACTGTTGGGAACTTGGCCAATGGTCCATCAAGGGAAGAGAGAGACAGTGAAACTATAGTGCTACAAAGGCAGAGTCAAACTATTCTCCAGGTTGGATGCTCTGTCGGAGCTTCTAATCCAAAGTGGGGGTGACTGTGTCCAAGACTTGGATCCAACAGAGGGGCAATTCTTTGTGAATCCATAGTGAGAATATGGTGGCAGTAAACATACACAAGGTAGGACAAACTGAAAAGGGGCCTCCGCAGGACTCACACAAGGCCAACTTTGGGTAATGCAGTGACAGGATTCAAGTATCCCATGGTTGTGAGTAGCGGCTATTCCAAAGTCAACTTGCCGTTGTGGTCGGTGGACGTTTTTGGCAGGTCTTCAGGAAAATAGAGCAGGAAACGAAGATCTCAATGATTAGGCCCTCAATAACATTGTCTTCTGTCTGCAACTGTGAGCAGGGAGAGAGGAAAGAAAAAGTGTGAGTGCTGTGTTACAGTATAATGTATGTGCACTGCTCTCCTAATCCTGTTGTCTTTAACCCCTGAGCTCCTTCCACCAACTCCCTCCTCTCCCACTCCTCTCCCAGAGGAAACCTGAGACAGTGGGACGTGTTTCATTAATGATTGACACACCTTGCAGCCCGACACACACTTCGCTGCCATTGACATACACGGGGAAGGGGGGGGGGGCAAGACTAATAGAGGGGTTTAGCAGAGAAGCCGTTAAATATCTGCGATGTTTCAGTGCAAGTACTAACCCTGGCAACCTCGCTGTCATTACCTTTCGTTAACTTCCCAGGTAACTCACCTGGGCTCACACGCACTCTGCTGTTTCCAGGTGTCTCATTTATTATTTAGGCCTGGGCTTGTGAGCGCTGCGAGGAAGGTCAACTAGAGGCACTCAGTGAGATAGAGAGAGTGACTGACAAGACGGTAGTCCTGGGCCTCAGAGCCTCTGCAGCAAGCGGCCAAATACCTGAGAAGGTGGGTAAACCACGGCGCTCTATAGATCAGCTGATGCGGCCGATGCATAACAACCAGGTTGCAGTTACATGGTTCCTCTTTGGTTTATTTCCCAATGAGCGAAAAGTAGCGTTGATATTGTTTTCGAAATTATGCTTGTGTTACCCAAAGAAAACTGGGCAGCAAGTCAATACAATTTGTAGATATTCAAATAAACCTTTTATAAGTTGTACTAAATAGACTTAACTATGGTTAGTAAATAATTTACTGAAGACACTTTTGGGTGCCTGGTTGAGAAACCTCCCTCTGGCTGATGTTTATTCTTTCTGTTTGATAATAGAGGTGTTATTAATCTATTAATTTATGTTTGTGGGGTTCACACTTTCTAGTAAGCCAAAGTCTACAATAATAAGTGTTAATACATCTTTTTATCAGTGATTCCCTGCACGTTCCAGAGGTTGTGCGGCCCCTTAATGGTGTGTATCTGATCAAATAAATTACTACCTTAAAAAAGGTACATCCAGTGTCCTGCTGGATGAAGATAAACGGCTGGGAACGGGTCTTTTCACAATCCAGCAACCACAAAACCTCCTCTTATTGATGGCTTATAACTGATTTATAAAGCAGTAGGTATTAACCATGAATAAAACCATTAGCTACAAATTATAAACCCTTTGTAAAAAGTTATAAAACCTATGACACACGTATTACTTGAAGAATAACAGTGTATCTAACAGTATCTGCAGCATAACTACCAAGTAGTATAAGCCACGTCTGGGACAGAGGGCCATATCTGTTATTAATACCTATAGAGAGACCTACCAGTCAGAGTTTACATTAGGCCCACTTCCTAGCCAACTAAAATCTCAATAGTTTTGGCCCTGGGGACAGACAGACATTTGTCATGTGTTCCTTTACTATGCCTTCACACTATTTTTAGGATACCTAACCTCTCACCCTTTGTCACAAGATACAATGTAAGGATTTCCTTAGCTTGAGGTAATAAGCTTAACTCTCCCTCTTAGACTTCAGGCCACAACACGGATCATTCATTCAAACAATACACACATGGACATGGACTTGGAATGCACAGGCATGCTAGGTTTATTTTATAATGGCAATAATCCATGGGGTGACACTTTTTATTTTTCACAAGTCTTCCTCCAACAGGAAAAAAAAACAGTGTCCAAAGTCCATGTTCTTGTTAAATGGTCAACAGGAAGGAAAAGAAACTCTGAAGGAACAATAATGGCGAGGCCTAGTAGCCTAATCTATTTTTGGTGTTTTCAACCACAGTTAACAAATGAAAAAGGGAACATGATTTGTGGTATTTTAAGGGGCTTTAAAAGGGATAAAGGATTGGAGAAAGGGGGGAAATCCTTGCTGGAACTGCTGTATTAGTGGGGTAATACCTAACACAATCTGAAAGATCAGTGGAATAAAGATCCCAATCTTAAACGTTAGTATTGTGTGGCTCACAAATAAAACTCATTTTTGAAAAGAGTTAATACTCATAAGGCTGCATCTGACTCAAATTCCAGATGACTCAGACAGTATTAGTATCACAAAATGTGTTTTATTAAACAAAATAGCATTAAAAGAAGATTGGTCAATCTGCATGTTACAATACAGCTTCTTAGTTAATCTGTTGCTCCGTGCTTTTATTGATTTGTGCAAATCAGAAACGTCATAACGTATTTGCAAGTTCATAGTATTGTTTGAGTGGAGTCCACTAACATTTAAAATTAATATCCTATGACAAACAAGCAGTATGAAATGTTCTTTCAGCTTCAATTAGATGACAGTGCACATCTCAGGGGCATTATAATCATTGCAGGGTCTAGTTTGATGGCCTTGCACTGACATTGTGTGCCTGATTTAGATTTATGATATGACCTTCTTTTGATTTGTAACATGACTGAGCATTGTGACAATACAGCTATATATATATATGATACATGAGATTTCTGTGTTAGAAATTTACACTTAACTCACTCCAAAATCACAATTATGAATAATATGCAGTCGACGGTTTGGGCCACACTCTGAGCGGCATTCTCTGCATCTATTTTTATTTTAGCGCCAATCACAGATCAGGTTTTTTATGACAATTAAAACGGTTTACTATGTTTCCACCCTGACTCACAGCATTGTGCCTCACCCGACAGTAGGATCTGTGCAGACATGACCGAGCTTGTATATATTGTGTTGCCTAAACAGAAATACAACTTACTCTATTTCAAAATCTATGACCTGTGAAGTGATCACATAGCTTTCTAGGAAATGAATGGCAATGCTACTCCTCCTGTGTAATGTTGGATCAGAGACTTTAGTGTTCCTTTAAAAACAGGAAAACAAAGTGAAGCTGTAGTTGGTGAGAAGTTACTAACATACTAACTCATTTCTGACCAGTGTTGAAAGCATCGGCATATTCTAAAGCACACCACCAACTAACACAGACATGTTCTATCTGTCAACAGCTTTAGTCTAAATATCATCTCTCAAACAATCTTAGTCCAGATTCAATTGACAAAGTGTTTCTTAATGGACCACAAAAGACCTTCTAGGGCCTGTGTCAGTAAATAAGGTAGATTATACCTGTTGCATTAGAGGTGCGTTCAGCTTTGCTCTATAAAAACATATGAGGGGTCATTAGTTATGTTAGTGGAAATAATAATTATTCATGATATTTACACATTAAGTTAAAAAAAAAAACTGTAAAGAAACATGCACTACATTAAGGCCAACCAAGACACACACATGCAAAGTGACACAGATGCTATCATTCTCCCACTCATTACACATTTACATGCAAACGCACACACAAACACGCACACACTCAGGGCACAGTACAACGTCTCCTGATAAGCCGTCTTGGCAGAGCGAGCTGGACAACTCAAATCTTTGCTAAAACCAATCAGTGCAGGGTATCGAGGGAATGGAGCTGAAACAGAGACTCAGACAGGACGATGTGTACTGGCTACTCCAGGCACACCGACATGAAAAACACATCATGTTCCACCGAGAACATAGATCCAAATAAATATCATTATGTTATGTTCAACAACACAAGGTCCACTCACGCCTACAATCCAGGAACCACTCATCATCAAGTACATCATCAACATATTATCATATACCTTCGGCTATGTTTATGGTAATGATGCGTACCACCATTCTCTGAGATGAAGATAATGGAAAGGGGATATATGGTAAGGGGAAATTAGCTGCCGGGCATATTTTATGTTTACATAGCCAACTATATTGAATACATGTAAATGGAAACAACTGAATAAGCATGGGAGCCTTGTACGTCTGTCACCACTCCTCCTTTCTGCTCCGTCTGTGTAAACCAATACTTAACACAAGTGTTTGCATCAACCATGCAATGTGTTGTTATTTTTAAATTGACCCTTTCTTAACTATAACCTTTCAGTGTACGCTTCAGAGCCTGAAAGTGGAGAGAACTCTGCAAGTAGCCTCGTGGGGTTGGAGCTGTGGGCCATCATTTGCAAGGAATTTTAAAAAAAAAAGTAAAAGCAAGGGTGTGGTAAAAAAGAAAAAACAGCTTTGAGATCCTCTCAGCATCATATTGTTGTCTTGCTCTGACAGGCCAGCAGCTCAGTCAGTCTCAGCCTGCTGTCGCTCACTTACCAGCAGCCAAAAAGTAGCAAGAATGAACGATTAACAGCTTCTGGGTATGTTCAGGTACGTCAAGGTCAAAGGTAGAGAACACGATTGTGAAAGAAATATCTAATTGCGATCCGTTTGTGGCTGATTATGTCTTGCAATTTTAGAAAGTATGATCATTTTTACATCACTATTCTCATTAACAAACATATTTAAATGAATATGGTTTGATTTTCTTATGTCTTTAAATTTGAAGCACGACAATATTACATTTAAAAATGGTAATTTCACATAATTTTGAGTAATTGTGCAGCCCTAATAAACACAGAGAAATTCTTCATTAATTAGGCCGAAATGGCTGTTACTACACCAACAACCAACAAGTTTAATATTAACAAAGAGGAGTTCAATCAATTCAATATTGAATGGAAAAAATACAGTCAACATAAACAGCAACATTTCTGTGATGTTGTGATCTTACCTCATTCATCTCTGTGCTCAGTATGCATCCTAACAGATCGATTGAGAACTTGTGGCGATGCAGCGACCTGACTTAAGGAAGTGCCTCGTTAGTTATAAATTAAGCCGCTGTATACATGCAGAATGGGGAAATTGTTGGTTGGTAAACCGTGTGTTAGCCTTGTGATTCTCTGAGTCAGGCAGAGCCCAGACAGACGAGAAAAGACATGGTGAGATCACGGATATTTTACTAACTCTGGCATGGCAGCACACACACACACACACACACACACACACACACCAAGAAATACAACTAAACTTGTTGTGCGTTTTTTGTGCCTGCCTCAATCTGATATTTGGCTACTTTTTCCATGTAGTGACCTAACAGGAAGGGCCGTCTACACCTGCTGAGGAACATACACTTTCATTCAACAGCTGGGATGAATAGACCAGTATGAATACACACACAAACTGAAGCTCATACATTCATCCAGTGGGTGGCACCTAAGAATTTACAAGAACACAAGTGAACACACAGCTAAAACTCAGGCTCAGCCTTAAATCTGGACCCACTGGGAAAAGCCCATCAGCGCTATGTGCATCATTCATGGCTTGCCATCATAGAATAACATTGCTCAGCTGTTGTATACAACCACCAGCCCGGTGTGAGATTTGATGTGACCTACGGCACCGTCCTGTTGGTTGGGGCAAACAATGCTGAGTCAATGCAGCTTGACGCTTTGTGACCGATCCCGTCTGCCATCTGAACCAATGCCAGGTGACCTGAACAGCCTGCCTAATAATCAGAAAGGTGGTTTTGAACTATTACTGTGCAACTTAGAAAATAATAGAAGTGGCACTTCTATTATTAGCTGAGGGTGGAACAAAAGCTTTTGAAGAACACACCTTGGGCGTTTCTTTGCTACTTTCTGACATTTTAGAGCTCAAAACTATAATCAATTAATTGGAAGAAAAAAAATCTGCAGAACTTTAACCCTCCTGGGAAGGACAGCATGTGAATGACTGCAAAAGAGAGGGGGGGGGGGGGGGGATCTACTTGAGAAGAGGTGGGCACATCGTCATGTCATGTGTTATGGTTTGAGCTGCTCCATATAATCACTCAGATATGCCAGTAATGCCACAGAGTAGGGATAGAGAAACAAAACGAGGGGGGAAACCAGACAGTGTGCATTTGTGTGTGTGTGTATATATATATATATTTTATATTATATATATATATATATATATATAGCTTTTTCTGGAGGACAGGATATGGAAGGATGTGAAGGAAAGAATGCGAGGGAGATACAGCAGGGTACGAGGAGGAAGGATGGGGAGGAGGCAGACAGACTAGCCTACTTTTAACTCCTCTGACAGCTCTGAAGCAGGAAGTATGGTCACGTCATGCAGGCGCAGAGGTGGAGAGGATGTTAGGCATAAAGAATATTTAAATAGGGCCCACGGGATGAGATGATGTATATGACATCCACCTGCAGAATCTCTCACATTTAGACATACCCTCATGGTGGTAAAGAAATGCCTCAGTAAGAACAGATGAGGGGGGAGTTATGCAACAGAGAAGGAATGTTACAGAGAGCCAAACCTTAGCAAATACAGGTTGACCTTTAAAGACTTGCTCTGGTCATTTGACTTGTTAAAATAATCTTATCATGAAGAAAAGAGCTATATTAGTATGTCAAAGAAACATTTTTATAATGATCATCAAGTCACTCACTGGGTTCAGGTTCCTCCTTCCACAGTATCTAACAAATCCACAATGGTGGATGCACACTTTGGATCTAAATTTAGTGTAAGATCATAGAGGTTACAGTCAACTAAAAAATAACACCGAAGTACAGTGTTGAAACGTAATCGAACATTTTAAGATCCTTCTAGATCTTTGACACCATGCAAGCCTCTGTGTGTGTGTGTGTGTGTGTGTGTGTGTGTGTGTGTGTGTGTGTGTGTGTGTGTGTGTGTGTGTGTGTGTGTGTGTGTGTGTAAGAGGCCTACAAGCTAATCTTGGCCTATATTGTGAAACCTGCAAATATTTGACCATACATACCAAGGAAGTGCTATTGAAAAGGAACTTTGACCACACTTGTGAGCAAAACCAGTCAGTGATCATCAGAGAGAAAACACCGAAAACAAACATAACATTGACGATCAATCTGCCAATTGTGTTTTTGTTCAATCAACTAATTGAACCAAAGATATTGAGTTTACCGTCATAAAGTATATATGACAAAGAAAAGCTGCCAAACCTCACATAAACAGAGAATGATAAATGACTAACTATCAACTGCTTATCAACATAAATATACTTGTATTCTTATATTACTTGATTAGGTTTGATCAAATAATAGTTGTTCACCTCTCAAGAAGTTGGCACAAGAACATGATTGGCTGTACAACAACAGGACTGGAGCACGGGATGGGATTGGACCCATTTGACATTTAACTATGAGCTGCAGCTACTATACAAGTTCTACAGATGTCCCTGATAGTAATAGTAGTAATAATAATAATAATAATAATAATAATACTAATAATAATTGAATTTTATATAGCGCTTTTCAGGACACTCAAAGATGCTTTACATAGGCAGAAACAGACAGAACAAAACAAAATTAGGACAATGGAGCAAACAAAACAAATACAAGGAACATTTTTGGTATTAAAGAAAACAGGAGAAGCTAGAAAATAATAATAATAATAATAAGACTTTGCGCTTGTTAGATTAGTTACCGTTAGATATGAATTAGTAAGCTTAAAAGGAAAAACCCCTGTCACTTTTAACTTTAACAGTTACAGTCGGTACAATCTCTGTAAATGGCCATCAAAATAAAAAAGCAACACCGGACCTGCTCCCTCCGGTCTGGTCCCGTGCGCGTGGAGGATTAACCACCTCGAGCGGCAGATTAGCTGCCGCTCCCCTCGCGAGCGGTCCGCAGACGGGCTCAACAGGTGGCTAGTCTGACAGGTGAGGTAAACAGCTCGTTTAAGCTGCCTGCTTTCATTCACCGCGGCCAGGTGCGGGTAAAAGTTCACTATGGCCGTCAAAAGAAATGGTCGAGGCCGCTGGGTGAGCAGCGATACAAGTCGGTTGTCTGAGATGTTGTGTCACGCTAACGTTACCTTAGCTCGGGTTAGCTCACCGAGCAGCTAACCTAAACTTACACGACAGCCACAGTTGACTGAGTTAAGGGTTCACGTAGCGCCGGGTGACAATTTAGTTTGAATGACGCACGTGAAAGTGAGCAGGTCGTACAATGTCGACGTGAAAAATGAAGTACAACAATGTGTCGCCACCTTACCTGTCAGCCGTGGCTCCTGTGCGGGTGTGCCGCTGTGTAACTGAATCAGCTGCAGTGCCCTCGGCTCCAGCCTGCCCTCCAGCAGAAATAAATGCTTCACCATAACAACCGGACCTGCGCGCTCTCTCCTCTTCCTCCTCCTACCTGCAGGACGCACTCTCCACCAGGGGGCGACAAAGGTCCGCCAGCTGCGCTGCAGGCTGTGTGTTGCTTTTCAATGAAGCGTCGCCTCAGTCCAGTCATTACACGTTGTTACAGATTTAGATGGTCCTTCACATTTACACACACATACATTTACCATGAAATGAAATAGACAACGCCAACGATTTGAATTAGAAATATAATCATATTGAGAATTAGAATCAGAATCAGAATCAGAATTAGAATTAGAATCAGATTCAGAATCAGAATCAGAACTGTCTATTCCCAGGTACATTACATATATGGAATTTTACTTGGGAAAAGGTCCATAACAATAAACAAAAACCACATACACAGTACCCATGAGACATAATTGAAAAATAGAAAAATATTACAATGTACAAATATGGAAAACAAACAAATAGCACCACCATTATACCATTATAAATATCTGATCCCAAAGGATAAAATATAATGGAACCAAACCATATAAGTAAATTGCTGCATCACTAAAGAAGTAAAAGATACAAAGCTGTAGTCAAGATGAGAGAAAAATAAGATTGCTCAACTTATAAGGGGGAGAAACAATGATTTGAGTCAGGCAAATATAAATACTGATGAATACTCTCAATGTGCTTACTGGCACTGAGTTATGGAAACAACAACAGTCTGAATGTCTTACGTGAGCTGTCAATGGCCCAGCATCAGGGGTGAGACTGTGGATCCCTTTTCCCTTTCCTCATCCCAGATGGAGCTGGCACTGCAACCATATCCAACAACGTAGCACTTTGCTGCAGTATCACATCTGGCATGTAGGTATTTATAAGAAAGTCTTAGCGTGACAGAATAATATAATATAAATATTAGACACTGCTGTCTAGCCATTACACAGGACATGCCACTTTGGTGCAAGGAAGTAATGTAATGGATAATGTGAGGAGGAGAAGACAATTTCTGATACATGTTTTAAAATATAGCCTACATAATGTTAAAATGAAAGTAGCTGTATAACTGGAAATTGTGGTACAACAAATTCATAATTGTTACAGATAGGTGCACATGAAGAAAGAGAACAAACAATTAGGGTGACATGTGCAAAAGCACCCGGGGCTTGTTTAGTAAGAAGAATGCCATGCGCATGTTTGCGTGCATAAACATGTGTTTGTTACAGAGTTCATGTCTCTGGTTTGACCAACATGAATGTGCTTCAGTCTTTTTACAATAAACTGTCAGGGTGTATTTGCCCTCTTGGTCATGCTTTTAAAAATGACAGGCCCGAACACAAGCGCCTGTAAAATCCCTAAAATAAACATCAATTTAACGAAGACAATCAACCTTACAGTGGTACAATTTTGAAGTAGATGGATCGCCTGGCTGCTTTCCAAATCGAAAGGTAGCAGCATCAGAATCAGCTGCCAATAGACACAGATAGATGGTGATGACCCTGAGATCTGCTGATTTTTAAATATTCAGGTATATATTATAGTTTGTCAACCTGCACACCACTGGAGTGGATATATGATGCAATATACAATGTGCTGTGCATTGTCCCTGTTAAATAAACAATAGAATACAACAAAATGATAGTAAAACTTAGGGAGAAATAAGACTCTTGAAGTCCTGAAGCGTTGACCGCACAATACAAACTTCCTCTCGCTTTCTTGGTCTCTTTCACAAAGAGCTAAACTTCGTTCCTCCTCTCCATCTCAGTTTCAGGACGCATCCCAGGCCGGCTTAGGAGGGATTTGTCCAGACACAATCAGGCTATGTGAACAGCCTTGTCTTGGATGCTATCCTATTCATATGCTTTCCCATTCTTCTCATGCATGGCTCACTAATCCTCACTAACCTATTAACTGGCCCTCTGGTAGACAGGAAGAGACAGCTTGACAGTTTGTATTTAAATCACTCATTTAAATTGGGTACACACATTGTGTGAGGTTTGCCCGTACACGTGTAACTGTCCAGCTCGCCAAAAGAAAGAACATTCTCAATCGAATCAGCAGAGCAGTGGGAGTGACTTATGGGATTCAAGCTTCTCACTGAATTTTGGTGAAACCACTAGAGGGAGACACACTTTCTGGCAATGCAACAGAGTGTGTGGCGACCAGAGAAGAAAATCACTGATGCAAATTGCAACAGGTGATGGAGGTTTGTTGCTGGCCATGTCAGGGAAGCCATCTGAACTGGATAACAGGTTCAAACATTTAGTGTTTTACTGCAAAAATTACAAAAGCTGCACATCCACGAGGTAAGTTTTTCACACTGGGCAATTAATTATGAAAACAATGCTTCTGTGCAAGACAATTAAAGTCTTGCACAGTCTTCTTTATGTCTGCAATCACCTCATATACAGGATCTAAGCCATTTGCCCTGTGAATTGCAAAGTTTAACTTACATTATGAGTAGTGAGGTGCTATTTGGTGTCATTTAAATTGAAGGGGATTCAATTCTGGTTGGTTGCACAAAATGCAGATTAATTGACACTTAATTGTGGATTTTGAGGCACAGTTAAGTTGTGTGATACCAGTTAGAAAAAGTCTTACACTGTGAAAATCGACTTGTTTACGATTCTTTTGTTTCTCTGTCTTTCTGGTGACAAATGTGGGTGGTATGTTAATCTGATTCAGGATCTGGTAGGATGTGATATAAATCATTAAAATACAAATATCGAGTAAATTAACCTACAGCTCAACGGCACAGTGATGCGTAACACAATATAGAAAAGCACTATTGTTGATTCTTGGATTGAGTAAAGCAGTTTTTGTTTCAGAGATATCTTTTCAGGCAACTTTTCAGGGCAACACGATTGCTCCTGTTTAAGGTGTGAATGTCCGACCCACCAACGACACTTAGCAGCTTGTAAGCGTCAGAAAACCCACAAATGGTGTTGAACGGCCCCCGTATTTCCTCACATGCTAAGCAGCTCTTTTGGGCAGGAACAGTCTCCAGTTTGACAACGGGGTTCCTCCTAATCCAACTTGTTTTCACTGTCTTGCTGGGAAGAAAGCTTTTGCATATTAGCACTACGTTAACATGAACAAAAGACATGCATTCCCGAAACTTAGTCTTTCAACACTGAATGGCATCCTGCACAGTCACAGGGAGACCCTGCTGTGCGCAAAACACCCCTCGAATATTGCGCACAATCAGAGCACTACCATAATGTCTCCAAATAATTTATTCTGCGTCATCTGACCAATTACAATTTGTACATTATCTTCAAAATAGAAAAGCAAAGAGTTTACATTGCTCTCTAGATTAAGGTTACACGGCAATATAAGGCAATAACAATTTGACAACTTTCAATGTGTTCCTCCCAATCTGAAAGGTCTTATTCTGACTCAAATAGTTAAATCAATTTGCTATAGCCTGTTGAATGAATGAATGAATGTTAAATTGTGTAATTGTTTAGACGTTTGTATATTAGCCATTCCCTTTGTATATTGCTCACCAAAAATTGTTGATTGCACGTAAGCCTCAATCGAAATTCTCTTTCTAGGACCACACCCCATCCCCCACCAGGTTTTACTTGTCCCCTCTTCCCAAGTGTCACTCACTCTCGATAGAAAAGTATTTATGGTTTCAAATAGCCTTCACAATATGGTCTATAAGTTAAATGGAGATACTAAGGTGAATATATTGTTCTTGTCTCTGGAATTTTAATATTTTTTTAAAGTGTATTGCCTAAACCAAATACGCACATAATACCGTCGGTCCTTGTGCCTAAATCTTCTAAGGACTGATTCCAAAGCAAACTGACTCTCTGCGTTGTAAGTGCATGTTGATATTATCATAAGGGTTATTTACAGGTCTTTCTCTCGCCCCTCCTCGTACACAGACCCTCCCCAGCCCCCCGGGGCGATCAGGCATTCTGCTCTCAGATAACGCGTCATTCCCCCCCTCGATTAAGCAGCGGGATTTACATGAAACTGTTAATTGTTTGCTCTTCAAATAGTCAGCCTGGAGACAGCAGTCTGCCAGAAGACTCTTTGACCTCCCTCCCCCTCTCCGTGCTCCTGTCCGAACGTGCGGGCCGATCTTCCCCTCCGGCTGATCAGCATGACAAAGCACTGGCCGGAGCAGTTTGCCCTCTTGGCACCACCCGCTCTGTCCCACCTTGGAGAACATCACGGCCATCAACTTGACTTCCAGCGTAATGCGCAGCAGAGTTTCCCTGCCAGCGGTGTAGCGAGGAGCTCCACAGCCCAAAATTGGCCTCAACAGCTGGCTCAGACTGTTCCCCAGCAGTTGTCGCGCCTGGAGAAACCCACAGCGGGCCACGATCATCTCCCCAGTGCCACGGCATTCATGGATACAGTCGTACCAGCGGGCTCATCATACCAGAGCCCTCAAGATGTCCACTTCAAGCAGGAATCTATCACCCAGGACTCGTGGAACAGTGAACGGGAGAAGAGTAGCACCAGCGGGGGGAAGAAAAAGAACTATCAGCGGTATCCAAAGCCTCCGTACTCCTACCTCGCTATGATTGCTATGGTCATCCAAAGGTCCACAGAGAAGAAACTGACGCTATGCGAGGTAAGCACACAATTAAATGACATACCTATTTCTGTGTTTGAGGGCCCAGTGCTCGAGGCAATTTGGGTAGAGGTTGTGTTTTACGCACGGTGCTTATTAAGCTTTTTTAATTTCGCAGTATTCTATTGAAATAAAATATTTAAATACTCTGTAGTATAATTCTATCAGGGCAGTATTTAGAATCCGATGATTGCTGATACTTCTCTATTTAATAGATCAATATCACACTGACAGATCATTTACAGTTCATAAAGTGACACAAAACAGCAGCCTCTTAGTGACACTTGAGTGACTCTCGCCCGACCATTCTTGGTTATCCATGATAAGGTTAGACTGCAGTGAAACCAGACACTAATCTGTATCAGGAAAGTGATAACAAGGTGATATACAGTGCGTGGTAACATCACAGTTCAGTTGAAGTTCTTATACTAAAGTACTATACAACTTTAATTTGTACATCATCAATTTCTTGTCTTGTTTTTAATTAATTTGTTTAGTCGTCGTTCACTTCTGCACTTTGTACTCAGTTACTCTCACTTTTATACTCTAATCAGTCATCACATCAATGTGTATTTAGATAGCCTTTGCCTCACTGCATAGTATAACTGAAATGCAGTGAAGACAAGCATCTTTCAGACCACCCGACTGACTTTTTTGTTATATTTCTAGATTCTCAAGGAGATCAGTACTCTCTTCCCATTCTTTAAAGGAAACTACAAAGGCTGGCGGGATTCTGTGCGACACAACCTCTCCTCGTATGACTGCTTTGTGAAGGTATGTTAAAACATGTGTTTAGATCCCTGTTAAGTCATCAGTGGGCTTGATGAACAAAATATAGACTTAACATGTGCTGGAGGGCTTTAGATTGAACCTTCAAACCAGTCTTGAGATTTTATCCACTGTTATTGTGATGGTTAACAGTGAAACTATGTCAGTCCTGCCCGACTAGATTGTCAGACTAAGTGATCATCTCACTCCACCCTCCCTCAACCTGTAGGTGCTGAAGGACCCGGGGAAGCCTCAGGGCAAAGGCAACTTCTGGGCAGTGGAGTTGAGTCGTGTTCCTCTGGAGCTCCTCAAGAGGCAGAACACAGCTGTTTCGCGCCAGGATGAGACGATCTTTGCCCAGGATCTGGCCCCCTATATCTTGCAGGGACACCAGCCAGAATCGGAGCCACCACCGGCCCTCGTCACCACCCTACCCGCCATGTGCTCAAAAAACCCCTCCCCACCACAGGAGGACTTGTTCCGACCCAAGCTGGACTCCTCCTTCGCCATCGACTCCCTGCTACACAGCCTGCGACAGCCTAGTTCCTCTGGGGAAGTGGATGCGTCTACCAGGGACTGCTGGGGCAAAGGGGAGCGCCCTCTGTCTTCCCCATCTCCTCGCCCTCGCTACGCCTCCTCTGCCCGTAGTGCCTCGGCCAGTTCTGCCAGCCCGGCCTCCACCTCCTCATCGGATGAGGAATGGAAAGGCATTTCCCTGTCTGGGAAGCGTATTCCTCTTGATGGGGAAGCTGGGTCAGACGGTTACGAGGACTACAGAGCGCCACTGCACAAGTCAGCCCGGCGGGAGACGGTTGCACCTCCATGGGAGCTCCCTACCTCCTATGCCAAGTATGCACCCCCCAATGCTGTTGCCCCACCCAGCATACGCTTTAACGGAGGTCCTCTAATGCCGCTGCATGGCGGACTCCCCCTTTACGGCTATGGTAGTTCTCCTGTAACACCTAGTCACTTCCTAGGGCATGCCTATTGGCCCATACTCCCCAGTGGACGAGTTTCTGTCCAAGCCCCTCCCCTCATTATGGACCTGGACAACATGTTGCAATCTGTGCCTCCGAATAAGAGTGTGTTTGACGTGTTGGTACCAACCAATCATAACTCTCACCCACATCATCAACCACCCAGTCAGTACACACTACCGAATGGCGCTCCCCTAAACAGGTATCCTCAGTACTGACTGACTCTGAAATAGTGACTTGTTTCCTCAGACTGAGCCACACTGTCACTCAAATCCCACTATGATGCAGGACGGGAGGTTCAATCAAGATCCGCAAAGTAAACAAACTTCTGCTGCAGATTCTGCTAAATCCAGTCTCACTAGCTCCAGATCAAGAAATGTTGACTGTTTAATATGCAAAGAAAGCGCTGACCTACTGAGTGTATGATCGATGGATTCATGTTAATAATAAGATGAAAAGGTTTCTTTTTAAAGGACATGATTCTCAAAAGCAAAGACCTTCCTCACCAATGTATGGCGTATTAACTGGTTTCCTACTTTCTACCTCAGGCTTTCAGAGAAATGCAGTGTGTATTACTGCTGGCTCTTTGCACTGCCAACTGTATTTGCACTGTTTTATATATATATTGGCATACATTTGCTTTCTTACACAACTTGTTGTCTTCCTACTGTGACGGCTGAATGTATTGTTGGATTAAACCTTTAATTTTACAGTCATGTGAAAAACTAACAGCAATGAGCTGGATGGTTGATACATATAGTGAATTTGAGCAACAAAGTATTAAATGCAATATCTTTTTGTATGGTGTATCCTGCATTTTAAACAGAATATAGAAATGTTCGGTGAATAACTAGCATCATTTGATTGAAAATATATTTTTTTGTCTTTGTCAGGGTGTGTCTGTATGCACAGATCAATGTGTACACACCTGTTATTTGTGAGTTTTAGTTTGTTTGTTCAGATGGTTAAATATACAGGACGAGCCGTCTACCGTAATGTTGTTCCTGTTTTAAATTTCAGTACGTCTGCATTGGTCCTATGCATCTACAACAGCAGATTAACCTGATCAATAGTAATAGTCTCTTCCATCAGTGTTTGACTGCTGTTTTTTTACACTACAAAACCAATCCAGGATGCTATGTGGTTAGGACACTGGAGACAATCAACCAGTATCTACCTCAGGTTTTAAATGTATTGTGGACGTTGCACTGACGGTTGTTTGCACTATTTGATGTCATTATCGTCTTCTGAAGGAAATTGCTTATAAATGTCTGCCAATACCTTTTCAGGCGAAAGTTCTGTTCCTTTGTTGCCTTTCCCGTGGTCTTGTTGAAGGCTTGTATGATAATGAGCCAGAGTGAAAACAGCTTAGGGGTTTAAGTATCAAAAGAAGCTCATGGAGTTGAACAGGGCATGAAATAAAATGTATATTTTAAATGGGCTGCTCAGTATTGTGTGTGTATATATGGCAATAAGTCAACTAAAACTGCAGAACAACTTTATTTTATTTTTATACTGTGCATTTGTAAATGTTGGATTCCACTTTTTAAGTTTATCATTTCGATGCTACTGTTTTCATGTTTGTTCAGATGGTCGGTTTATTTGCTTGACCGTCTGTGTATTTAAAGCTGGATGTTAGTAGTTATGCACGACGACAACTCGACTAACATTCGTCTTAATTTTACTATAAATCTGTAGATCATGAAGTCCAGTATTTCTGGGTTCAGTGTAAAATCATAGGCCCTCTTTGTTGTACTGTTGGTAGCAGTTAAGAATTTGACCATTTTCACATGAGAACTGATGCTGTGACATCAAGGAAACTGACCTAGCCTGAAATAGTTCCATCAATTAAAACCTTCTTTGAAATGAGATGCATCTTTCCCCTTGGTAAATACATATACAATGAATATGAAGAAACATAGAATATCATTTAAAACCCCCTGAAAGGCATCAATGCTTAACTTTGCTGGATTGTCATTTTGCTGCTTAAATGTATTAAAAGCAATACTTCACTGACATTTCAAGCAAAAACAAAGTTAAATGTATATTAAAAGTGAAAGGCAATAATGCAGAAACAAATTCTAAATAAAAATCCTATTGTCAATTAGCAACTCCATCTGTCAACTCTCGTGGAGTGAAAAGGTACATTTACTATACATTTATTTAGCTCAAGCTATTGGCTTTCCCTCTGAAATGTAGTGAAATATAAGTAATAAATCACAAGACTCATTGCTTTGAGGTATAATGCATGTTTAAAAAGATTAGTTCAGTTTAGTCTTCCACAGAAATTAAAAATGTTTCAATTGTTTATTTGCACTCTTTCTTGCAATATAAAAAATTTACCACTAAGCTAATGTTGACATGTTTTCATGTCCATTAAATCCATCAGATGCTCTATGACTTGATTATGTAGAATCTTACTAATGCTATGCTATTCGAACGATACCAACGGCATATTTTGTGGATGCTGTGTTGCCATTCTGTGTTTCACAGATATGTTTAATTCCACGAATAATACATTTGTCTTGATTGGTGCTTGTTTTCTCTCTCAAAGTCTCACATTCTCCCATAATGAGAGTACAAATCCCCATAACCTAAAGCTGACTATCAGCCAGTGGATGAAGATGGAGATTGTCCCAGGCAGCAGGGGGCGAGTCTCAAATCCTCTCCGGATGATAGACTGTTTTACTGCAGGGATTGTGATTTCTTAAAGAAGGAAAACTATCTTTGATCCACAGTGCGTGGCGTCTGTATTGGAGTTTCTCGCACACAAACATGCACACAATGCCAGCTGATTTACATCAGCAGTCCGGCAGCCATCAGCCTCCTGCTGCTTTCCACTGCTGTGGCCACTATCTCTTTATCAGCTGCCTACGCATGCCTGCACTCCCTCACCATCCTTCCTGCTCTCCTCCCTGATCATTCCAGACTAAAAGATGGGAGGAGGGGGACACCACTTAAACGGGGACATGTCCCCCTCCCCCAAACACACGACCACTCTGGGTTGCATCTCAACACTCCCCCTCATGAATTTACATGTATGACTGGCAGTCACAATGAGCCTAGGTGGTTGGTTGTGTGCATTTTAACTTGTTAAATTTGAAGTCCCCACCCAATAACCCTTGGAGTCAGTAAAGTATCATTTTAAGGTATATCTTTGAATGAGCCAAATTAATGTTATTGAACATCTTGACCAAACAACCCTTCAACAAAGAGATAGAAGTAAAAAGTGTGACATAACTCATCTGGTATGGTCGATGGAGCACTCAACTGCTATATTGTGCATTTCCCAATGAGATTTGATCAATCTTTGCAAGCGCTTCAGAGTTTCTACATACTCTCTGAACACATTTCCTCCAACACTCAGAAACGTAGAAGTGAAACTACTATTTTCTTTAAAAGAAATAAATAGACGACAATCTAGAAAGTACAAATGTGGTTTATTTGTCTGTCCTGTTGAAATAACAGAAGTACAGTAATCACATTGTGACTTTGTGGTGTTAGATAAGTTGTTTCATTTAAAACACAAGTTTCGCTTTTCTCTTGCATTAGATGGGATTTCATTAATTTAAGAGCATTTCAGTAGGGAAAACAATTCCCATGGCAAATTTGTTGCCTACATAAAATGAAATGTTTACTGGGATGTGTATTATCAGAATAAAACTGGCTGAAGTTCTACTCAGATCTTCCTTGTAATAAGAAAGACATTCAAACTAGCGGGTGGAATGTTACATTTAACTGAGCAACACATTTTATTTGTCCATGACACAAATCTGATTGATGCTGGAGCGATCAGTCTTTTGAATATACAGTATGTTAGCATACAGATTCTGCTAAGTGTTATTGTAATAATTTCTGTTCTAGTGATGCTGACTTTAATGATAGTTGTTGGTACAAGTAGAAACTTGTTTCTTTTTTCCTCGATCTTTTTAAAGAATGTATCCATCTTGGACAAAGAGCCCTCTTCCATCTCCCACTCTGCTGGAGTTTCTGTTATTTGCCCACCTCATTCCTCCTTCTCCTCTTCTGGCTCATCAGTCAGCTCTCCCCCTCCTTATTTATTTTCACACACCCTCTTGTGCCATTCGGTATTCAAAGACACTGCCTCTCTCAGGGAAAGACTCATTCAGGCGCCTGCGCTTGGTCTGGGGTCGTCTGTTTGTGTCCTCCTCTCCTCCATAACCCCCTCCTCCTGGGGTGTAGAGGCAGAACATGTCCTGTAGGGGGAGACACACAGTGGATTCAGCTGACTATTCAGTTTATACCAACAGTTGTAAATGTAAAGGGTTAACCAGTGTACTCTGATTACTTTCAGACTGCTTGACCATATTTTAAATATGAAGCTGTACTATTTATTAGCTAACTATTTAATAACTGAAGAGGAAATTCAACAAATGATGGTTTCATGTCATATTAAGAAGTTTGGTCGCAATTATATTAGAATAATTATAATGTAAATAACATATAAAATGATGCAAAATAAAAAAATTCTGTTTATTATTACCATCGCTATTATTGTTGGTATTGTGCCAGTACAGGGATACTTATTAGCATTTCTTTCACAGATGCACATTATGCAGTCTTACCCCGGGCTGAAGGCCGACACTGGTTTTGGCCCCCAGGTTGAGGACTCGGCCGTCTGCTCTGTGAAGCAGGTTCAGCCCTGCTGCTCCGTCCTCACCCCCTAACCAGCAGAGGGAAGTTAGAAGAGATGTAGTATAAACAATAGAAAAAAGAGTGACACCACCAGAAAACAGCACCAAAACATGAAAATAGCTGCTGATGGTGAGAGTTTACCCAGAAGGCCGTAGGGACGGGTGGATCGCCTCTCAGTCAGTACAGACAGAACCACCTTGTTCCTGAACAGAAGTTTCCGCACCACACCGTCTCCACCGCAGTATGTTCCTGCACCTCCGGAGCCGGGCCGCAGAGAGAAGTGCTCTAAAATGACGGGATATCTGAACATACAGATCAATAATATAAATTATTGTATCATCATCACCATCACCATCACTGGACACAATAAATATATTTTTCTTTCACAAATTTAATGTCGGACCTCTTCTCCAGAATCTCGGGGTCAGTGATGCGGGTGTTGGTCATGTGACTGTGAACTCCACTCCGCCCATTCCAGCCTGGCCCCGCCCCTGCTCCCCCAGCAACTGTCTCGTAGTAACCTATATTGTCACTGCCAAATGAAATGTTGTTCATGCAGCCCTGATGAAAAGAGGAATGACAATAAATAAGCATAACACTTAATCATAGTTAATATGGGTACGTTTGGTTTAATGTACAAATCCAGTTTTTCTCACCTGTGAAGCAGAGCACACCTCAAATGCCCTAAATATGACGTCGACCACTCTCTGGGATGTGAGTACATTTCCTCCCACCACAGCTGCATTCTGGGAAGGCTGAAGGATTGAGCCAGGGGGTATGATGATTTTGATTGGTGCAAGGCATCCCTGGATATGAAAAAAGAAAGAAAAAAAACGTAAAAATACAAACTAAATTGAAGTGAACTTTTTCTAAAGAGCTTGACTTTATTTTTTAAGTGCAGGAAGAAATACTAAATAAATATGTAATCAAACAATTCCTGAGAACTCCCTGAATAAACGTCCTGACCTGATTAAGGGGAATGTCCTGTCCCACCATGCAGCGCAGGCAATAGATGAGGGCCGAAAGGGTGATGGCGCGTGGAGCATTGCAGTTCCCCCAAACCTCTGTTCCCGTCCCTGTGAAGTCAAACACCGCGCTGCCCTGTGGGGATGGAGGTCTTTATGTGAATTGCTCAGTTCATTGTGCGAGACCAAACGTTGGGATTACTATGAGGAGATTCTCCCTGCTCACCTCTTCCTCATTAATCTGAACCCGCAGTCTGATTGCAGTCCCATCATCCATGAAATCTTCCGACTCCACCTCCAAGGAGCCAGTCTGTTGCCGTCGACGACGAGCAAAGTCTCTCAGCATGTCCCTCACCGCCAGCTCGGCGTTACTCTGAAGCATCGACACAAAGGCTGTAGTAGTACACCGCCAGCAGCAGTACTTGCTAGTATTCCCTTGCAGCCGCAATTACCTGAATGTATCCCATGTAGGCCTGGACCACAGCTAACCCGTAGCTGTCAATCAACTCCCCCACCAGCTGGCTGCCTCTCTGATTGGCCGCCACCTGAGCCCGCAGGTCTGACAGGTTGTCATGGAGATTACGAGTCCCAGAGGAGTCTGGGTACTGGGCCGGAGCCATCAGGGCCTCAGTCAGAGCTGATGGGGAAGCAGAGGGAACAGGCATGAGAGAAATGGAGAAAAGGAGACGGAAAAAGAGAAAAGCACTATTGGAAGAGGGATTAAAGAAAGTAAAACGAATGAGTAAATGTTAAATTAAAGTTAAAGATGACAGAAACAAACAGCGTGAGGTGATTACGTTGCTTTCTAAGCTCTACATATCACTATACTTGTGATTTATGTTTTAGCTTATTAACATTACTACATAAGTATTTAGTACGTTTATACACGGATTAAGACCTTCCAGCAACTGGTTTGCATTTTCTTTAATATGCAAAATATAATAATAATACAACGTTTAGAGAATTAAACCTTGCACAAACTAGGCTTTGCATCACTTGCCTTTATTGTTTTGTTTAAGTTACATCACTGTTGCATTGTAGCAGGGAGGTAAAAACAGGTGAGCATTTGCTCATAATCATGCTTTTTATATCTCAAGCAATTTAGTATGTTTTAAAAAAGGTAGTTATTTGGCCACAGTATGCAAAGTCACTGCTATAGTTAACACTCCCAGCAATAATACGTTATTTAGACTTGTGGGCAAGATACAGCTCTGTATCATCTCCTTTTCCCTCCTCTCCTGATCCTCCTCTCTTACCCTCTTCCTGAAAGACGCCACCAGTGACAAGTTTAAAGGAAATGAAGACAGCCCCCTCCTGCTGAAGGGAGGTGGAATGGGGGGGCATGGAGCCTGGCGTGATGCCTCCAATGTCGGCATGGTGCCCTCTGCTGGCGACAAAGAACACCGGCCTGCTCACTCCTTTCCGAAACACCTGGGAGGAAAAGATGACAGATAACGAGGAGGAAACAGGTATGTAGTAACAAGTACGACTGATGATGAGGTTAGCAAGAATGCAGACAGAAGGTTGGGCAGACTGACCGGTGTGATGACTGTGAAGTCTGGCAGGTGGCTGCCCCCGGCACACGGGTGGTTGCTCAGAATCACATCGCCTTCTTTCAGCTTGTTCCCCATTGATCTGAGCTGCTCAGAGAAGAAGAAGAAGATCCTTTGTGTCACAATGGGGTGTTCATTCTTAAGTGTTTTCAGTAGTATGTCTAAACTCAGAACCCTCCCCAACAAGAGCCACCTGGTACTGGACGGTCTCTTGCATGGCCCCCAGGTGGACGGGGATGTGAGGTGCATTGGACACTAAACCACCGTCTGGTCCGAACACAGCACAGGAGAAGTCGAGACGCTCCTTGATGTTGGTGGAGATGGAGGTTCTTTGGAGGACTCTACCCATCTGTTCTGTAGAGGAGGAGAGGTGTAACGCAACTGAGCAAGCAAATGAGAAAATAAAACTGAACCTGATATAATGACCCACAATGCACTCCCTAATTGTCTGCCTTCCTTCGCCTAGTTTCTGCTCAACAGCGTTTAACTCCCGTCTCATTCCCTCCCCTCCCCTCTGTCGTGTACCTGCTATGCTCATGAAGCGGTGAGAGAAGATGGAGAGCTGCACCGTGTTGAGCTCAGTGCCCAGAGCGCAGTGAGGGTCGGAGCTCACGGTCATACAAACATCGCCCCCTTCTGTCAGATGGGCCTCACAGCACGGCTCCACCAGGATGGTACTGATGGAGGGAAAGAATACTTTTAAACAAACACAGCTGCAGGTAAATACAGGCATTTAAGGGGGACATATCTTGCTCACTTTTCAGGTTCTACAAGAACAAGTTTACATGCACTAATGTTAAAAAAAACATTTATTTTCTCATGTTGTCGGTCTGAATACACCTGTATTTACCCTCTGTATGAAACGGGCCCCTTTAGCGGCTGTCTCTTTAAGTCCTCTTCCCGGAAAAAAAGCTCAGTATGCTCTTATTGGCTTGTGAGAAAAATATAGGTCGTTCTCAAGCCGCTGGTTGAAATACTCAGAGATACTTAATCCTGACTGAAACACAATTAAGTAAATTAACAGTGAAGTAAAATTAAAATGAAATTGGTTGGTGTCATTGGAACAGTAGAGTTCAGTAGAGACATTTTAATGGGCTACATTTGAGCAGATACCGATCCATTAAAATATGCCTGGAGTGACTCTGATAGGGATACGTAGGATTGGCTCAGACATCTCAAAATAAAGTGTTTTCCTTGATGTTTATTGGAAAGCTAGTAATAGCAGCAAGGGGAAATGCCTGCCTGTTTTTGTCAATAATGATGGCTGGTCCCTGGATGCTGTGACCACATGGCAGCTCCTCCCATAGATACACACTGGTGTCCAGGTAACCTTCCTCAAAGTAACACTTGGTCATCTATGAAAAAGAACAGAGATTGCCACAAGAAGTTTCATTACTTTGAACTTTCCACTGTTATCCATCTCATAATGTATTTTAGCGATATGCATGTGTAAGTGAGTCTGTGTACCGTGACTGGTTTGGCCTGTCCATGCCCAGTATTTGTTTTAAACACAGATTTGATACCAGATTTCCCACAACCCCTCACTCTGATGTCATCAACCATGATGGCTCTTTCTGGGATAGTGAATCCAAACTCCTTCAGATAACTAAAAGAAGAAAAAAAACAAACAAACAGAGGAGGCAGAGGAGAACAATGTAGGTTAGAGACCAAGAGTAGTGTAAACAAATGTCAGCCAAGGAAAGGCTTATATCCTGTGGATGATGGCGTGTTTGCCTATACAATGTGAACAGGAGGAACAAAAGGAGCAAAAGTGGAAGTGGAAATGAGTGAATACATGATCCAGGCAATAGCGCAGTAGGGAAATAAATCAACAAATCATGGAGCAAATGAGTAAAGAAGGAGCGAACCGCTTGGTGAAGGCACTGCGGAAGTCTCCAGCGAGGCAGGACTGGGCGTTGGCGGGGTAACCGGCAGCGGTGACCATGAGAGCGCAGTCGGTGCCCTTGTAACGCAGGTGAAGGAAGACCTCAGTGGTTATCTGACCGCTGAGGAGGACAAGAAACAAAGGGCTGTGTCATTACTTGTTAAGTGTTTAGTGAGTGTAACCAAACCATGTAGTGTTGTGGGTGCTGACCCGGTGAATCCGCGTGCGCAGAGTGTGTCGTGGCAGCGCTTCGAGAGCTGCTCCACCCTCCGATCGAGCTTGCCGAAGGAGCGCTGCTCGTACTGCAGCGAGCACGGCTCCTGCACCTCCTCCACCACGTCAGCTAGAGCCAGCCCGTAGGCCGACAGCACGCCGCTGTATCTGCAACACGCAGACACACACATTACAGCCACACACACACATTGTGCAGGAATACGACTCTCTGACCCATCACCCTGAACCCTTACTTGTGAATGAAGACAGACTTCATCCCCAAGGCTCGGGCAATAGCACAGGCATGTTGGCCACCTGCACCCCCGAAGCATGCCAACACGTGCTGGGATGTATCATGGCCCTTAGCCTGTGGAGGTATGGGAGGTGGGGGAGGAGGGAGGGAGCACCAGAAGAAAAACACATGATTTTAAATGTGTGACACATTTAACAACCACACATTCAACGTTACTATTTCCCCCAAGAGGCAGCTAAGACTTGTATAGCCCAAATACCTGTGTCAGAGCTCTGATTGGCCGACACATGGCCTCATTTGCAACACGAATGAATCCCATGGCAACCTCCTCCACGCTCATCTGTGACTTGCTGGCTCCATTTGTGCTAACCTATGTGAAAACATAAAAACACATTTTAGTGTCATCATTAATACTCCCCAATAGAATTATTAAGACGATTTGACACTCAGTATTAATTCATATCTTAGTATCTCAGTAAATATTAGTGCCTGTGATTGGTTAGAAGACAAGAAGAGGTTGATCTCCTGGCTCAGAACATGGAAATGCTTCATGGTTTCTTCCAATGACAGTGGTTCATTCTCCCCTGGCCCAAAGATCTTTGGGAAGAAGGACGGGAGGAGTCGACCCAGGGCTAAGTTAGCGTCGGTGACAGTCAGAGGGCCGCCTAGGAGAATCCCACAAGGAGTCAAAAGGTTTGTTTTCCTTACTCATGCTGTTCACACATTTAACCAAATTAAACATGTTCCCATCTGGTGTTTTAACATCTGTTATGTAACTCTGTGCAAAATGTGAAACAAAGATATTTGCTGTATGAAATGGAGCTATTCAACTCTCCTACAGGGAACATCAACAATGAAGTCACAGTCATGTGTCTTTTTGTGAGCACACACAATTCCAACTGAGAACTACAAAGCAAGCTTCAGTTATATCATCTAAAACTTGGACTTGTGCCAATTTCCAAACGTCATGCTGCTAAACCATATTATAAATCCAGAGAAGGGGGAAGGGAGCAGGACATGAGAAAACAGAGAACAATCCACACCCAGATCTGGGATTTCTGACATGGAGGGTGGATCAGCTGGATTCAATATGATATAAAGCAAAAGGTTCATGAGAAATCTATAATGTACCATCTACCAGGCCGTGGAAAGAAGAAATCACAACAATACATTGGGAGAAGTTGGAAATACTAAAAACAGAGATAAAAGGGAGTAATGGTGAAGAAGACTGTTACTGTTACCTTTCCTGTAACAGGCTGGTCCTGGATGTGCACCTGCAGACTCTGGTCCAACCACAAACATCCCTGATCTGAGAGGGAAGTAAAAGGAAGGAGAGAAAAAAAAGTTTAATGAATTGTGTTCATTTGAAATCAAAGCTAAACAAAACCCAAACAAGTAGAAAGAGTATCAGGAAAGTGAGAATACAACCTCAAACATGCAAAGCCCTGACAAAAGTGACCAACTCAACAGTCATCTATGCAACTATTTAGCTTTCAGATACATATGCATATAAATCACTTTAAGGAGGTGGTTATTCTTAGTTCCAAGAAAATCTGTGAAGAGCAAACATTTTGCAAAGCTTTCATTTCTCATAGCAAAGCCCTTTTCTCATCACTGTGCATCCATTCTTGACTCATTTGCTCACAAGATGAACTGCAACCTGCCACCAGAAGGCAATTGATCAGACTTTGCACAGCTCCCTCTGCAGCCACAAAAGGCTTTTTACAACTTTTGTTTTAAATCACATATGCAGTAGTACTCCCCAATACTTGGAAACAGACTTTGATGTGTACATTTGGTAGATTTCTACAATAGTCAAAGTAACGATGGGTCAAAACTGACAATTGACCAACCTGAAGAAGAGCCTCGATCCTCCGCCTGCAGCCACAGTGTTGATGTCCAACTGCGGTGCTTGCAGGGTGACTCCGGCTGTGGTAGCCTCGAACACGTGTTCATACTGGCCAGCGTACCGACTGACATCAGTGGATGTTCCTGGAGAGAAAGACAATACAGTGGCAGACAGAAGGACAAGAAGCATGGCAAGCTGTAAAGGTGTATCAAGCACAGAAAATGTGTTTCCCTCTTTTTCTTCAATCTGTAATGAATATATGAAGTGAATGCCAATTGTAACACTGGTGTGTGAAAGAAATATAAGAACATGTAACATCATATGTAATAATCCAAGTCTGAGACCATTTATATGCACCTTTCAATCCAGCACTCCACTGAGTTAGAGTAAATCATTCTGTCAGATATCAGGCACAAACTGTGCCTCAAAGAACTAGCAAAGAGCAAGAAGCTTCTCACATAGTCAGTGCGCTCTGTATTTGTTCATGTTAATAACAATAAGCCCCAGCATTCCTCCTACTTACCACCCATGTCAAAGCCAATAACAGGTTTTTTCTCCGTTTGGCTGTATGAAGTGATGGCGTATCCCACCACCCCTCCCGCTGGGCCAGATAGAACGGCCCGTGAACCGCAGAACTGCTCCATGGGAGTCAGACCGCCATCTGACTGCATGAACAGGACGTCCTTGTCCTGAGGACAAGAGCTCAGATGAAACAGGGTTTTTAACTGACACTCAGCTACTGGAACATCTGGAAAATCCTGTCTATGATCACAGATAGGATTTTTAGTAAACTAAGCAATTAATAATGTGATATTTTGTATCAACAAAAAAACAACAACAAGAACACATATATTGATGTGTGAAACACACCTTCAGTCCACCCTTGAACCCAGAGGTAAAGCCTTTTAAATACTGATGAATTTTGGGTGTGAGGTAGGCGTCGGCGCAGACGGTGTAGCCCCGAGGCACCGCCCGCACCATGGGCATGACCTCACTGGACAGAGACACCTGGGTGAAGCCCAGACGACGGGCCAGGGCGCCCACTGCTTTCTCATGATCAGCAAATCTGAAAGAGAGAGGGGGGAGGAATGGGGTGGAGCGTTAAGTCAAACATTAATAAAGCTGCTGCTAAGATTCTATTGTGTGTCTTATCCATGTAAAGCTTTATCTGGGACAGGTGAGATGAAGAAAAAATGTTGGTTAACTGGTTTCCTGAAGGTGCCCCTTCAACTCAATCCAAAGGCGTTGAAATATTTGATCTACTCTGAACTGGAAGGAATTAGAGGCAACGACTTGAATGTGTGAATGGATTTTGAGGAATACATAGGAATATGCTCGAAGTTAAGTGAAAAGAAATGGGATTAAAAAGCATGAACTTTCACCAATTAAATCCTATAGAAACAGGCTGCTGGACACCAGCCACCTCTGACATGTATGTGCATACCACTCCTCCTACAGAGACAAGGAGTCTCAGAGCAAGAGGTGCATGATTGAGTTTAGAGACACAGAAAGAAAAAAACTAAGTGAGTATTTAGTTAAAAGTACAAATGTAAACTTGTCTTGGGGAGATGGTCTGAGAAGGAGCGAAAGCTAACGGACAAAAGAGAGGACAAGATCTCAGATTAGGCTCTTGCGTATATACACTTCTATTCCCTGAGGTGCAAAAACAAGATGTACTACTAACGTGTATGAGTGCAGCAGCAGGACGGCAATACTGGTTATCCCACGAGACAGAACTCCCCTGAGGTCTTTTTCCACTCGCTCAAGATCGAGCTCCCTCCACACCTCCAGAGAATCTCCTGTACTGCCTGAGGGGACACCACAAGGATTAAAATAAATTATGTTAAGCACTCATGCGTGTGCCAGTAGACTGAGTTTACATTCCTACATTCACAACCAAAAAATACAGAGTATGGCCTTTGTTGTATTCCCATTTCCACGGACTTATCAGTGATGAGAGCGGAAACAGAATGACGGCTGAGGAGAACTAGACTTGGCGGATTGGATTTGGCGGTCCGGTACATAGTGTTTCACACCTGTGACAATACGTTTGGGATCTTTTCTGGGCAGCTGGCAGCCATCTTGCCCGAGAACAACTCGCTCATCCACCTCTATAACCTCTTCATACAGCACCTCAGGAACCACCACCTCCTGCATACACACAAAAACACAAGGCTTGTGAATTAAATGCACGCATACCAACAAGGGGAACATCTAACGAGCGGTACATGCCAGCGATACACAGATAAGAATGGATGCAACTATTGCAACATGCATGCAGAAGATGGATTTCTGACAGCTTGCTCTGCAGCAGGTCATCAGCTTCATAGATAAGTTACCATTCAAACCATTAATGGTACAACTGCAATGGGGGCAAACTCCAAGACCTGCCCTTGTATCTGTGTCTATATCACTAAATAATGTCTAAACCTTGTGTTGCAGAGACACTAGAGCCGCTCCAAGGCTACTCATTAACACCCCACACAGTATAGCCAAAAGGGCATTATGATGCTCACAGGGTAGATGTGGTGAAGCGGTTCGATCAGCTTACTACTTAATGACATTCAGGTAGCAAGTCAGATAAGCATGTCTGTACTCGCTTTACCTTTTAATATTAAACATGTATGTATATATTCATGTGTTAAGAAACGCCAGCATTACAAACCAAATCAAATAGTTTTGGCCTGGCCTGCGTGCCTATGTGCAACAAATCCTTGAAGCCCTGTGTGACCAGCAGTGCAGTCCTTTCTCCCTCTCTCTCCAGCAGTGCGTTGGTGGCCACCGTTGTGCCCATTCGGATCCAGCCAATCAGAGTGGTGTCTACGGGCTGCTCGCGAGGAAATACCCGCCCTGTTTCCTGTCAATACATCCACACAAACACACACACATAAACAGATCATATACTCTTCTGTTCATCCAGATGATGATGACATGATCTGATCTGAAGTCTGGATCTGCTGCCTGCTCATTAATAATCGTATCGTATAACAGTATAACTTGAGGTTTTAAAGTCTGTTATTTGTGTTTTTATGTAGTAAAACTTTTAAATTGACATCTTGTCCAGGACTCCTTATATACATTCTGAATCTCAATGGGATTATCCTGGCCAATTAAAGGTTAAATAAAAATAATATAAATTGAAAACAGCTTAATTGAGATCAATGGCATCTTGACTGAGTCATACTCATATCATAGTATTGTGTTAAAAATCTAATTCAATGAGGAACACAGGCAAATGTTGGGATTTGTGACTTCCAAAGTCACGACAGCTACCTTGACAATCTGGGGCTCAACAACAGTACACACATATATTTGTATAAATGGAATATTAACTACAACGAGCTTCCTAATATTTCAGAAAACCAGCCTTTGTTTGAATACATCCATTCCGTCACGTTACCTCTTCCAGGACTCTGCGGATACCCTCAGTGGGCGCGTCTTGGTAGTTCTGGGGGTCCCGGGACAGCAGCTTCAGGACTCTCTCTCGGCCATCAGGCAGCCGGGCAAACACATCGGTGAAGGTGCCTCCCCGATCGATGGCAAAGTCAAACTTCCCCTTAGTCTCAGTCATAGTGGAGAGAGAGAGAGGACAGCTGCTCCTGAGTCTGTGACTGGCTGGAGTAACAGAAGGTAAGAAAGAAGGAGATTGACCACGTTCACCATGCAACACTGCATCCTTCTGATAGGTCAGCTGAGATACATATGCATTCACTTTATCAATACATGGCATACACACCGAATGCGTATCTTTCTCTAACAGTCGTATGTATTTATATTACATTCAATTGCATGCATTGCTATGCACGAAGTGTCTACAGCCCATTCACGGTCTGCGTGCAAGGCGAGCGTGCACACAACGTTTCCGAGTCCACGAAGATCGGACCAAACTAACTGTAAACGACCGCAATACCCACCCGAACACCGCCGCTGCACCTGCAGAGTGTTAATCTCTGATAATCCAATAAGGAGCAGATTCTCCTCCCTCTATGGCGTTGTCGTTACAAACGGAAAAACAGTAATAGGAGCTCCTGCTACGTGCCGCTGACCTGTGTTTAAGTCCCGCCCCTCTGCGAGAAGCGCGCTGCTTTCTAATTACGTAACAGAGAGGCGATCCCATCATGAAGGTCCCTAACGGATCTTAAACACAAAGATTTGTTTTTAATCAATAACTCTTTCAGCAGCATTTATTACCTGAGACAAGCCAGTATAGTGCATTGTTATCGCTTCTCAGAATGTTCTGTCCATCCTATCAATCCTTTGCTGTTAAAATGAAATAGACCTCCCTGTGCCTCCACGTGCACCCGCTGTCCACACGCCCACGTGCCCACACAGCGACACTGACACCTGTTGGCGGTACTGGTGGTACAGACTGACAATAACATGGGACACGTGTCCTCTCTCATGATCTTTCAATAAACAGAAAAAAGAAAAAAACAACTTTATAGGCCTAGAAATATATGCAGAGGTGGAATGTAGGTAAATACATTCCTAATCAAACACTGACTAGGAACATCTCACTGCAGAAGTACTGTTTTCTCTACATGCCGGTAATCAACAATTCTTATGGATAAAACCATCTTTTAATCTTTATTTTATTGGCTTAAAAGTTGTTGCATCTAAATAAAGTAAAGAAGAAATACATATGTGAGGTTAAATAGTATTTATTGATAATTAAGGCACAACTGTACATCAGCAACACAGAGCTGATACTCTAACACAAGTAACAGTGAACACTTATTCGTGGCTCATCAGTGCGGGGCAGTAGTGTAGTCGAGGGAATAGCCTGAACAGAGTGCAGTTGGTGAGCCGGCATGCTCTTATCCTGGTTAGGGTGATACAGAGTACGCTGTGGATTTCCCATTTATGAATTAGGGTAACACATTCATGGATAGATACATTAGAAAATGTTACCATTGATACAAAGCTTTCTCATAACAAAAAAAATAAGCTGTTAAGTATGCTGGCTAATATAACCATATGCATCGCAAGCTCCTTAACAGGAATATGAGTTTATTGACTAAATGTGTTTACATGCGCCTTCTCAGAAAGTATTCAAGTATTGCAAACTAACATTTGACTATTAATCTACCGCTCTGCTACACAGCTGGTCAGCAGCACCTCAGTGACCGCTGCTCAAATACAAAAGCGTGTGAGTCAATGCAAACAGCACGGTTCCACTCAAAGTCAGGTGGTTAAACAACAGACTCAGATTAACAATCAGACACACTTCAAACCTCTTTGGTAGCTAAGGCATACATGCAGTCAGACTATCACACAGACACAAGAAATAGAACCATATATAACTACGTACACATTCTTGATCCATCTCAATGCATCAAATTGCATATCAAGAACACAACATGGATTTTGTCAAGTTCACCAGAAAACGTCATCATAAACACCCTGCTACATTTTGTGCACAAGAATAAGGCCACTTGCGATCCGGTATGTAACTACCAAAACAGAAAACGACACACCTGTATTGTTATATTTGCAGTGCAATCATTGTTAAGTTGAAAAACCTTCCCTGCATACTGGTAATTTAATTTATACTGAATGCTGACCTGTTCAAATCACACACCTGCATGTCAAAATTTGAGAGGCAGAGCTAAATGTCAACGTATAATTTGTTATCCTGAGTGCACTGAAAAGCCCAGGGAAACAAGTGATGGTAAGAAATTTGCCGGAAGGTAATGTAGAATGCTTCCAGTTATACCAAGGAGGATGCATTGTATTACAAACCCAGTTTTGACCTAAACAAACCTTTTCTAGAGGATAGTTTATTTTACGTTGAGTCTTTCATTCCCTTCTACCATCTGACCGCCCTGGAGATTCTCAGTGGCAGTTTTGGCATTTAGGATGGCATTTCTGATTGTTGATGTTGCAGCGACATCCTCCGCTGGTGTCTCCGGGACCCTTGGAAAAGATCAGAATAATAATTATCAAACATTTAAATTACTTAAATGAAGCCCTTTATATTTTAAACCACAATGTTTTGGCTGTATTTTGGTTTTTTGTTCTTAAGATTTCCATTCCACAGATGTAGACCACCAACACCACGTGGCTCATAAATCATATTTATAAATCCTGAGGGTGCCATGAGGAAAGGAAGGAAGCATTTCTTACCGTAGGTCCCCAGCGGGGCCCTCTTGTTACCCAGCAGATCTCAGTGTGACAGACAGTGCAGCGCAGCCAATCGCATCCATCTCTCTTCTGCACAATGATGCCACACTGGGGACAGTACATTGCCTCACCTGACTGCACCAGAGTCTAAAAGACAGAAAATGAGTGTCAGTTTTCATTTGCTCTGTAAGCACTTAAAAATACAAAGCCATCTATCTACGGGTTATAGCATAATCTCTGCACTTATACATGGATTGGCAATGTCATTGATACATACATGTCATCTAATACTGTACATGCAATAGCAGTTCCAAAAACAGTGATAAGACTTTTACTGGATACACAAATGCTCAAGTGTATTCAGCTCGCCTTAAGTAGCTGTGTCGTCCTCCTGGCAGCTGAGTCATTTATAGCGCGGGCTGCAAGATCATCCTGGTATTGCTTGCAGTTCATTCCCTCGTGGATGGACTGAGGAGAGAAGAGACATAGAAACAGGGACAGAAAAAGAAACTCAGTGAAAGTGTCTGATGTATAAAGATAGAAAACATTTCTGTTTTTAAACTGAAGTTAGCTTGAGGGGACAGGACCCATTCAAAACATGTGACTCTTGTGTCACTTGCTTCTTTCAAAGAAGATGTTGCTGTTAAGTATCTCTGACTAATTGATTAGTGCACATTATAATCTGTATCCCATTTGTTGTGCGTTTATTCACATTTACATTCAATGCACAATCTCACGTGTTTCGTACATGACAATTTCCTAGAAACTATGAGAGTAAATTATCCTGATGATACTGTAACATCTGTGTATATATACTGTACATACTTCATACCTTGCAAATCAGGCAGTTGTGTTTCCTGCAGACGGGGCAGTGGAAGACATTGACTGTGTCCTCGTACACACACCAGCCCGGACAGTCCGGGGTGGCACAGTGGTAGCTGCCCTCACATCGAGACTCTGCCACTGACAGACCTCTTTGCAGCCAGCGCTCATACTCCTCTGCTGGCACCAACTGTGAAGGAGGAAGGGAAAGACATTGTGGAGGACTCCTGAACCCTAATAAGACTACGAACAAGTTATAATCGGAGTTCAGGTGAATGTCTGAAGAGGACAACGGTTTCCATTTGACTTTAAACTCAAGTCACGTGTTGTACGTGTTGCACATGTTGTACATGTACATGTGTTGTACAGGCTTCATGTTAGCTGAAGCAGCTGAAATCAGTCCACGGGGAGAGAGGTCAAAGTCTGGTAGCGGAGCAGCTCAGGCTTCTTGGCTGGTATGGACAGAGTTTGAATGAAAGGAGCTTCACTTGCTTAACTAAAACAAAATGTACAGCAAGATTTATTTACATATATTTTTATGCTTCGTGACCTGCTAATATGCCAGTTATTAAGATACTGTCTGTTCTGTAAGAGAGCAAAGACATGGTGTAACTCACAGCCCTGATCTCCCTCTCCTGCAGGGAGCAGGCACAGGCATACGTGTCATCTCTGTAGGGACAGGCCACCTCCGGCTCCTCACTCAGCATGACGACTGAACGTAAGCACTCTCTGTGCAGACAAACACGCAGACACAGAGAGAAACATCCAGCATATTCAATCAAGCTAAAACAAAATGTTTTATATATTTCCTCATCTCATTAGCAGACCCTTCCTCTTTCTCTTGGTAAAATACTTCCTTGCCACTCCCGAGTCCTACCTGCAGAAGCAGTGGAGACACTCCCTCAGCAGGACGCCCTCTCCAGGCTTCAGGTCCACGTAGCAGATCCTACAGTCCACAGACTCTGGGTTAGGCAGCAGGTCCTGGCCGTCCATCCTCACTAGCCGGGCAAAATTCTCCCTGCGCTCCTCTTCCCTTGCCTGGCACAAGGGGCGTTGTTGTTGAGATGGTTATGCCAATGATATGTAAACTATTACCCTTCACTTGTTATCATAGGGGCACAATGACTTTGGCAATGCAGACAATTTAAGTATCGTCGGCTAATTTACACATGCAGACACACACATTGTGTACAAACATTTTATTTCAATGTGTTTCACAGAGTATATACAATTAACAGTGCAAAATTAACAATCAGGCTAATACATTCAACTTGGTGGCATGCACTGCTCTTTAGGAGTTCATTAGAAAAGCCCACTTATTGCTGCTGAAAGTCAACAGTGATTATGATTATCAATATACGGTGCCATCTTTCATAACCTTTACACTAGACTCTGACCAATCTATTTGCCAGGGCTTTTACCCACAAAGCGAGGTAAGTGGGGTAGCTATATATCTTTGGGCTTCACTAAGCTGCAGAGCAGGTCAATTTCAGAGTACACCAACACCTGCACACAGCCTGACCCTTGACCTGCTCACAGGAGGTTCAGTGAGTAGTGACCCCAAGAGAGTCAGACTAACTTAAGCTTACTTCATGATACAGGCTACAGGGCCAAAAAGTTTATGTGACAAAAACTTTTTTCCCCAAAACTCTCAAATGTCAATATTGGACTCTGAAATCTAGTATCCGTCAGGCACTATTTTTCACCAGAATATTTTTAATAAAATATAAAATCATCTGTTCATACAGTTACTGTAAAATTGAATGAACATGCAAAACACTGCAGCCAGGGATGCACCTGTGCCACCTCTTGGTTTAATTATTTGATCAATATTAGCTGAAATAAGCCTTAATTAGGCTTTGGTGGTATCTGTGCATTTTAAATGAGCTATTTAACCTACATTCAACTTCAGGGAATCATATGCTTTCAATTAAAGCACACAGTTATACTAAGGCCTGTACATGATTATTTTTTATGCAATCTAAAAGTGAGTGTCTGATGAGTGTAACGTAAATGATGCTACAAGTTCAAACTGTCTGAGAAGGAAACATGAATAATACATGTGTATGTGTGCCCTTGTCTGAGTGTATTCAGTAGTCCTGGTCCAGGTTATACAGGAGGGAGTTGTTTTGAGCCCCAGCACTCCTCAGCACCTCTCTTCTCCCTTTCTCCTTCAAAAAAACAGAGACAGAAGAGAAGAGAGTCAACCTGAGAGGGCCTGCAAATTTGAATTCAAATGTCGAATTTGAATCAATTTCATACTTCCTCTCCTTAGTATTTTGTCATATTTGGAGTCCTGTGTTGCCACGCAGCTTTTTTCACTAAATCTTGTTAGACCCTGGCTTTTTGTTGAACCTTTCTGTTTAATGCGACCAAATAGGACACCACAATAAGGTTTTACTCTAAGATTATATAGACGAAAGAAGACGCTGGTTCATGCATACAGGTGTGTCATTTTATACTATATGTAATACTTTGGGTGCCAGGTGTGCTCGGTGGTGCAGGTGTGATTGAGTTTTTTTATACCTGCTGGTACTGTCTGACAGCCTCCTTCTCCTGCTGGATCCGTCTGAGTTCCAGTGCATCGGGTCGGTATCCCCCAGGGACGACGTAGCTGTCTGGGCGATTTGTACTGCAGATCTCACAGCCCGGCCGTGTTGGTTTGTTAATGTAAGTGCAAGAAGGGCACGACCAACCCTAAGGGCCAGAGTAGTAAAGAGTACGTTTTCAACATGAGAGAAACAAAGCAAGTTCTGTCTCATCAAATTACTTCTTATGACGTATTTTATCAAAAGAAACCACTTGAATTAAACCACCATAACTGCTGTATATTACCTGGGTGGAGGCTGTGCTGGGGCTCAGTGCTTCATTGAGTTGAGGCATCTCTAGGTTGATGAGATCTCTTATCTTACTGACGTTTCCTTTCTCTGTCCCACCTGAAACATTTATTGAGAAAATAAATAAACGTAGAATTAAAACTAATAAGCAACCAGTGACAATATTCATTTATGACTGGTTTGTACCTCTATGTATGTAACCTTTGATTTATGTACTGTATGCAAGTGCAAACCCTCCTACACTGACCTTCTTTGGTTTATTAATCCAAAAGAAATAGGTCTAAAAGAAATAATACTGCACTGTCAATTACTACATTTACCAAACATTCCACTATTGTTTGGAATATGACAGAATGGGTCATTTAAACATCATATTCCATCTGGATATAAATATGTTAAAAGAGTTTTCAAGAGTCACAACACCACTCAGGTAGAGCTCGAGCCAACACGTAATGGGGGAAGAGAACTCTATACATTCAGTTTTGGTAGAATTACTTTCACACGACTAAAAAGACTGTGGCTTTATAATGTCACGCTAGAAGAGTATATGGGTTTTAACCACACATTGGACCACATTGTAGTGTTAATGCAAAGTTTTCAATTCAGTGGGGTTGCAGCGCCGAGATGATATTTTCTGGTATTGTTGCAGCATCCTTTCCTTACACAGTATATTGTAAAGCACTACTTTTACTTTGTGTTGGGCAGCTACTCTAAATAGCTCAGGTCATACATATTTTATAACTAAAAGTGAAAAATGTTCAGACTTCTTCTTCCTATTACTATAAGGGTTTGTCATTTACAGAGTATTTTAAGAAACTGAGAAAAAAATGCACCAGTGGGTTTTTCATGGGCATTAATGGTGATGGGAAACACATTACATTTATACATCCATTTGTTTAAGGTCCTGTGTGCTCAATGCCATTGAAAAGTTAAAGAATATTGTATCTGATACTGGTCACAATACCACAAGCTAATGCTCTCACCCACCAGTGTTGCTGCTGGTAGGGAGTCTTGAAGGCAGGGTGACGTAAGGCCTCCGGTCCAGGGATGAGGGGCCATTTGCAGAGGTAGCAGAGAGGGGAGGAGTGGGGAGAGGCAGGGATGGAGGACTGAGGAGGAGGGCACTCTCCTGGTCCTGCTGGAGGACTTGGAGGGTCAAGCGAGCATGACGGGCTGACAGGAGGTACAAGAAGGATGTGTCGCCGTCCTGACGAACCCCGTATGAAGCCAGAGAGCGCTGGTCGGTGCACAGACACTGGCCAATCACCCAGCGCTGCACCCGCGGGTGAAAGCCATACTCAAGAAACATCTGAGATGGTAGAAAACCAAAGAAGGAAGAAAAGAAAGACAGTGATGAATCTTTAACCTTTTCGACAGAGTAATAGTGGTTCTTTTTTGTAAAATCTGATTCATGGTTTTGAGCTATATAAATACAATTGACATGGTTCTTTCAGGACACAAATGAAGAAGAGAAACATTCTTCAGACTAACCTGCTGTTTTAGTGCTGCGGTGGTCATATGCGGGGAAACCTTCACAGTGACACAACAGGACGAAGACGAATCTTCAACTGCAACAGCCAAGCTGTTCAATCAAATGAATCACAAGACAATAGCCACATGAGCTACTTTATGTCACATTTTGAAATATAAATCAATCATGTTTTTAACAATAATTAATAATGACAAAGCTCCTACTTGATTTCAGTGTCTTCATAGTCTTTGGCAGAGGGCTGAATCGTGAGTGCGGCACGTTGTCGGGCGAGTGTGGCTGCAAAGTCAGAAGCAGACTGCATGTCTCCTTCTTCTATGGCTCGGGTCAGCTCTATGCAGGTATCCTCTACAGATGGACACACACGCACACGCAGACACACAGAAACACAGACAAGCCCACACGGGTGAACATACGGGCAAGTGTGTGCAGAGGATGTTGCCATACCACCAAACAGCCACTAGAGGGCTAAAATGATTCAATGAATGAATGAATGAATGAATAAAACGAGTGAGGGAATCAGTGAATTAGTTACATCACATCTAAAACAAAATCTGGTAATAATACATATTGTAAGGAATATGTTCAGCGTTCCTACCTGTTCGTTGCAAGGCCACGGTGTTCTGACAATGGAGATCATCTAGGGGGCGCTGTGGATCATTCTCTTGAGGGGCGACTGAGAAATGTGGAAAACAAGGGCAAAGCATTTTGATAAAGAAAGAAAACACAAGAAAAAAAAAACAATCAATGTTTCCACAGTCCCTATTGTCTAATGTTGTATCAGTCTGTCTTTGTGGGCGGAAATCTTCAACTTCTTCATCTACACAGGAATGGAAACTTTTATCTTAACAGAGCCACTTTCCAGTACAACAGTCAGGAACTACTTACGTTTACTTTATTATTTTCATACATGCAAGTGAGTAAACAAGGGCATATTATGTAAGTAAGCACAGACTGATTTATTGAAATTCCCCCTAAAGCCAAAATATGAGCAGTGAAAAGCTCTTTTGTACAAAAAATACTGAACCGGCTTGATTCAACAAGCTCAATTAGTTCACTAAAGGGCAAATTAATTCCACAAAATCACACACAACAGGGATTGTGTACTGCCCATTGTACCATTTAGGTTTGAAAAGGCTCAAAGGATCATGCTATAAGGTATGACGTATCTACATCTCCCCCACCTTCTTGCTGTGGTTGTTTTCTAAAATAACCGTGAGCATTTGGCAAGACGGGCGACTGACCTCTGAGTGCTTCTCTCAGGGAAGAAATCACCACTGTAGCCCACTCCTGGGCCTCCTGCTCACAGCGGAAGTTGAAGCTGATGCGGTCATGTGGAGGTCCCGCCAAACTCAGCTCGTGGCACTTTGGTGACTTCACCTCATAATTTACTGTCCTCAGATCAAACTCAGCGATGGTCTGGGAAAGGAGGAACAGGGAGTTAGAATAAAGGAGATGAGGTAGGGAAAATTGGGCAGGAAAAATAAATCACTGCATGTGTAGTAAAAACATAATTTTCACATAGATGGCTACTTGCAAACACAGTGGCCTGAACCCTGGTGTCCAAGACAGCAGGAAAAAAATCTCAGGGGTCCCTTGATTATTATTCCCTTTATTATTAATAAAGTAATAAAGAAGAAAACAACTGTTGTGGTACATCAAAGTGTAGCATCTTCTGATGCCCACTAGCTTTCCTGAACTTCTTTAGGCCTGTAAAAAATATTTTAATATACAACCTGTATTGAGAGGTCAAGCATAGACATAGCCTCTTATTACAGGGTCCCCAGCAGTGCTGTATTACCAACTGGACCATGACCTTCTAAAGCACATGTGTCAAACTCAAGGCCCGCGGGCCAGATGTGGCCCGCCACGTCATTTTATGTGGCCCGCGACGGCTTGGAAGGCATTGTCGCGGATCCCTTTCCGGTTCGTCGCGGACCCGTTTTCAGTGATTTGCGGACCCGTTTTCAGTCGGTTGCGGACCCGTTTTCAGTGATTTGCGGACCCGTTTTCAGTCGGTCGCGGACCCGTTTTCGGTTCGTCGCGGACCCGTTTTCAGTCGGTCGCGGACCCGTTTTCGGTTCGTCGCGGACGCGTTTTCAGTCGGTCGCGGACTCGTTTTCAGTCGGTCGCGGACCTTTGCATGGGCAATATAAAAATCCTGTGATTTTATTTTGAAGGGAATTTTGAATGCAGCAGAGTGCGTCTATTCACACTCCTCAGTGCTGCGTTCACAACACACTTGCATGAGTTTACACACGCACTATTTGTGATAGTTCACTTCATTCCCGACCTTTTTATTATGTTTGTGCATGAAAGCACTGCTGAGTCTGTTAAAAAAGGCTGAAGTTATAAAATGATTATGTGTGTTGTATTACTTTGTGTCCTTAAGATGCACTTTGGGGTTTTTAATTGAGTGTAAAAGGGAATATTTCAAACTAGTTTTTTTGTGTTGGCATGTGAGATTCTGTACCATTTCAGGCTCAGACTGCACCATCTTTTCATTAAATCCATTTGAGAAGTTGAGCATGTTCCTTGCTTTGGGTCACGGCCGGTCATTCAGGGGTGATGGTGCAGCCAGACCAGTAGAACCACTGCCCCAGACCACATGCATGTTATTATTGGCTAGTTATGTCCTTCTCAACTGTGACAAAAAAAGCTTTGAACAAAGTTAATATAACAACGATTGTTTGATCTTTGTCTTTGTTATTGTCTTCTGTTTTAAGTTTGATCTTTGATAGAATAATGTGGGTTTATATATATATATATGTATATAAATGCATGTACAATATTTTTACACTTGAATAAACAATACAAAGACAGTTATTTAACAATATGTTCGGTAGTAGTTAAATTTATACAGTGTTACAACCGGCCCTTTGAGGGCGACCATGATGCTGAAGTGGCCCGCGGTGAAAATGAGTTTGACACCCCTGTTCTAAAGGTTCAAAGGCTCTTCGTTCACAGTGTGGCAATGCCTTTGAGCTTATTGGAAGTTACTGTGATAATATGTACCAAAAAACGTCTTTATTCCATCTTGAGGCCATGTCTGATAGAGTGAACATTAATTACCATGTTGCGTCATTTGTACCTAAATAAACATTTGCTGAAACAGGTCCCAAAAATAATATGTGGCCCTGGTAAGAAGCCAGTATTTCCACACACACCAAGTCCTTGCACTATGGAGTATGAAGTCCTATCTATTACAACAAGTCATCCTGTGGACACATTTATTTCCTCACGTTCCCCCTCAAAAATGCACCACCACCAAACTCTACGTGGTGCCTTGAACTCACCACACTCCGGCCGGTCCCGCTGCTGTCCTGGAGCGACAGCCGGAATTCCCCGGATTTCCCCGGGTCCATGCTCAGCTGCAGGCGGAGTGATTCATCGCCTGCTCCGGGAAGACACAGCGGCCGAATACCGGAATGGCACACCGAAACCCGAACCGACATGAGGACGGTTTGGCAGCCAAGTTGTGTCTGCGAGGCCCCATACTGAGCGGGCAGGGCGGAGGACTGGTCCGGTGTGTAGCCGGGGGTTTGAGCCCAACCGCCTGAACTCAGCGACATCCTGGCAGCAGACGCATGAAGGAGACAGATACACGGAGTCCAGTGGGTCGTTTGCCTCCTGCTGGTACCCGCTCTCGGTTTAAGTATCCGTTAACGACCTTTCTTACATCGCATTTTGTCGCTGGATATGTATCAGCCACACTGACAACAGGAAGCAAGTGTAACGTCTGTCAACCGTTTTTGGAGCGACGTCCAAAAAGTGGAGCCCCAGCTCGAGGTTTCACTTCTCTCTTCCGTTTTCGTTAAAGCGTCGTTTCAGGCGGATTTAGTCCTTCCTGTTGGTTGCGAGGCAATAACAGTACTCTTCGAGATATCCCTTTCCCTTCCTAACATCGAGGTTATTACCAAGAGGTGGACACTGGGAGCGATGAGTGTGTTGTTGACGTTGTTGTTGTGTATTCAGTCCTAATGCTTTCATTTCATATTGCGCATGCGTAGTAGGTTGTCTTCTTCTCTGAGATTTAACGACAGCTGGCCTCCGTAGTTTTGCATTGCTGCCATCTAGTGGATTTACTTAACTCCTACAGTGTCCGGTTTGTCCGATTGCTCTCCACTTGAAGATGAGATATCATCTGCCTTGTTCATTTCCATCACGCTCCATTGTTTTCTTTCATGCTGCTCTTGTTAGCCTTAATCTTTTCTTCCATCACGCATCCCTGTCTGTTAGTGAACATTTTTAGTTCCTGGGAATCTGCGTCCTAAACAAGCTGCCATGTTTATAGATAGATAGATAGATAGATAGATAGATAGATAGATAGATAGATAGATAGATAGATAGATAGATAGATAGATAGATACTTTATTCATCCCAAGGGGGAAATTTGTTTGTAGCAGCAGCCAGCAAAAACAGAGTAAACATACAAATATTAAGTAAAATACTCAATATAAACAATACAATAAAATAGCAGAGTAGAACATATTAAATGTAAGAAAATTAAATAATAACGAAAATGCAAAGTATATACAGTGTATATAAAGTATATACAGTGAAATAGAATACATCTCCTTTCGGATGAAGCTTAAACACGGCTATATTTCTTGAGGAAACATAAGAAGGCAAAATTCCTGGACCATACTCTTGTTAACTTTTACAGAGGAGCAACAGAAAGCTCATGACTAGACACATTACAAACTGGCATTGGATGTGCCTGTGTGTGTGGCACAGGACATCTCTATACCCTCTACCACAAAGACAAGAAATTAACCTTGAACGCTTCTACTTACAACTTAAAACTAAAAAAGTACAAATATTCCTCCGTTTCTGGTAGTTTGCCTGCAGTGTTCACAAAGAAAGTGCCTTTCAGATTAACATGTCCTATTCCTAATAGTCACTATTACCTGCTCTTTTGTTTCTTTTCATCACAATGCCTTTCGTCTGTTTTTTTATCTTGACTATGCCTTGTTTTTTACTACTCTTGAATGTGTTTATTATTTCAAATAGTGAGTCCTGGCAAAGGATGTACCTGATTTAAGATGCACAAGGAAGAGTCTGAGTCACAAACATCTATAACTTAGTTTAATTTGTTCAATTAATTCTGAAGTCATCACTATGTTTACAACTATTTAAACTTTGTGATACAGATCCCGTGTTTCCTGTTTTTGGATATGTTATCCCATTGGAAAACATCTTCATATTCATAAATCTGCAATTTAATTCCAGATCCATAAACTCCACTTCCATATTCTAACTTTGATCTAATTACAGCTACATATATATTTCAAGGATGCAATATTGGCTATCTATGCAGTGAAGTAGAAGCCATTTAGTATTATATGTGTGCCCACAAAGGGGCAGCAAAACATCTCATATAAAACATTATACATCCTCCCTTCTCTTCCTGATATTAATTCTGCTGTTGTGTGTTTTGTCATTTTATGAATTACATTAGAAATATTCAACCAGCTGGTAAAATATGGTCTAGTTTTATGTATTAAACAATCTGGCAGTATAAAGTAATTCAAATGTGTCCCATCCCAACCTGCAACGTTACACATGCTTTTTACATTTTAATGCATCAATAATTGTAATCCTTTTAATATAATAGATGAATGGGGTAAATCAGTATAATATGTGTTATTACCTTTGATTTTCTAAGTAACATTATGAGACTCAAGACTTTTAATTGTAAGTACTTTTAAATTGTGGTTTTGCTACTTTTCTTAAAGTAAAGGAAACGTCTTATGATCTCCCTCTCTTTATGCAGATGCTGCTGCATTTTGTGATATTTATCCATTAATTAGTTTTTTATGCTGTAACTTGCTGTCTACATGTTTATTTATCAGTTCTTCAAATATGTCCTTCCTCAACAGTTTAATGCTCAGCAGGTTAACAGCCTGTGTGCAGTGTAAGATTCTACTCTATAATTTTGGATTGGAAGGGCTCACACACTGTTTCATTTGTTTGGCTTGTCACAAAGTAATGTGACACAAAGCTATAGCATATTAGGGTCATTCAAATAGTATAGATGTTTTTCCCACGAGCAGATAATTTGACCTGCCTGTAGAGAAAGCACAGATGTTGCTGAAAACATTACCGATGGCGTCATTCTACATAGGCGTCCTATATGTGAGCCGGCATGCACAATAAAACCGAAGCGGAATTTCAGCCATCATTGATTACTCTATTCAGTGCTTTAGTGCGCTTTTACTGTGACATGTCAATCGGTCTTTCTTCTTCTGGAAAATGCTGTTTCCAATCACTTCAACCTGCAGTGGAATGATTCTAAAGAGGTGGATGTGGTCACGACCATCCAGGTGAGACCCATTCCATTGGACTTGAACCCGCGATCTCCAGCCCTGGAGGCTAAAAGCATCCACTATGTCAACTTTGATGGACTGCAGCTGTAACACATGTCCTCATTGATCCCTTTTTAAATTACTGTATTTACAGCATACACGTTTATATGAATGACAAATATTGATCAGCTTTAATCTCAATTGGACAGCATTTTCTATTTGTTGAAAAGTCAACTATTAAAATAGTTGTCTTTTCTATCATTGTAACTGCTGAGATGTGTGTTTGGTATTATGATGCGTTCACGTTGGAGGAACTATAGGAAACTTGGAATTTGAATGTCGTTTGTTCTGAAGGAAATCCTGCATATCCTTCAAATAAATGTCCCTGCATGCTGACTACTGACTTCCCATTTATAAGCATTTTAAGACAGAGGGTCACCCAAACATGGTCAATGAATGTCCCTGCCCACGCACTCTGTGGGTCACGAATTATGAGGCAATTAAACAAAATATACTGTAGCGCGTAAGGGGAATGATTTAGACCTCACAGTTAAGCCGGTTCAAGCTGTTAATCATTCGGCAAGCAGGGTTTTCTCAATCAATACCACACGAACCTCTGTGCCCCCATTCACAAAAACAGCAATAACACAGGCGAGATGAAGCCATTTAATCAGGTGCTGATGAGACTGTGATGTCATTGTGTCACATGTCAGAGGATACAACGGAACCAATCTTGAGCGTGGAAAATGTTGACTGAAGGGGTGATTTTTTAACCACATTTTGTGAATTTAGAGCAGTGATGGATAAAAATAAGTTTAGAATGAAAAAAATATACATTGCAATGTATAAATTATATTTGTTTCAATAACTATTCATGAGTAGCATCATAAGAGCATATTTTACCCACCTTTTCACATTTGAGAATTTGGAACCAGCGAATGTTTTTTAATTTAAATAATAGATTTTCACAACTCATGTGATTCAGTCAATTAACCAGTTAGTTGATTGACTTATTTGGCATTGACTAGCTAATTCGGTACAACATTTGATTAATTCCATCCTCCATCTAATTATTTAATAGCAAAAAGTAATATTATATGATATGATTTTATTGGGGACTAATATATTATGACTTGATTATTTATTATCTGTGTTGATCACACCTGGTTTTATTATTTGTGACTATTGTCGATGTGTATTTAAGCAGGTTTATGCACGAGTGTATGTGATAAATTCTCTGCATGTGGATTGTGATGCTGCAGTGTGTGTTGTGTGATGCAGCGACTTGCAGCCCAAGACAAATTTCCCTGGAGAACAATAAAGTATATCTTATCTTATTTTAATCCCTTTAGCTCTGCATCTACTGCAGAACCCATTGTCTTGGTTCTGCAAATGAGCATGTATTACTTCAATAATTGACAAAAGAACCCCATTATAGTTGAAATACATGGATTAAGCACATCTTAAAGATACATTTTGAGCAGAACCGTCACTCAGTTTCGTGACCTTTACGGACATTGTGTTAGGCCCGAGGTGCTTTACACCTGCTACATTTCAGTGAGAGATGTTCTCCTCACCTTGGCCTCTCACTTGTGAGTCATCACTGTCACCTCTCAGCACATGCTAAGGGCTGGACAGTATTATGAATTCACATGCACCTCCACGTATGTCCTACAGTGTATTTAAAGCTCTATCTCGCTCCTGAATCATTTTTGTATTGTGTTTTTTTGCTCTCTCTGATGTAAAATATAATATTTCCAGCTGCAACACTAAAACTGTCATCTTGTATTTCAGTATCAGTCGTTGCTTTAATATCTTAAACGAGTAACATTAGGTGCATTGGGCTGTTTGAATTTACAATCTTTGGAGCTGATTCTTAAAGTTCCAAAAGTGTAGTTTCCGGTGACGAGAATCCACCGAGGTTTTTGCAATAGCTGCTTGTGTTCTGCCTTGCCCCCTGTAATCAGGCTGATTGATGAAAGGCTCATCAAAAACGCCCACCACAGTCTACTCGGGGTGGCGGGTCTCCCCATGTTCACTAATTCAAAGTTGTCCGTGTGTTATTGACTTCCTGATGGACTGCTCTGCTGCGTGACAGACATCAGGAAAGCTCCCAAACTAAACCTCCTTTCTCGAAGAGATGATGGGGTTTAAGGAGTGGGAGGAGAGGAGGCGGGGGCAGGGGGTGCTGATGCATCCTGTAGTCTGGGACCACTTCGTGTGTGACTGACGTTCTTGATTCATCATCCAACAACAACATGAGCAGCATGGATATATAAGCTGGAGCACACCTGCTCAACATTAACGACTTCAGACCTCTGCCAACTGACCTGAGCCTGTTCCCAAAGTTCAGGGTAAGGAGCTGCCCTGTGGGGTTTACATTATTCTTTTCTTTTCTTTATTGTGTACAGCCTTGCCTTTCACTGTATTAAAGATAATGAGGATACTAATAGGTTATGTGCTTAATGTTTTTTTTTCTTTTGAAGAGATGCTCCAGCTAGGTGAATTTGTGTTAACTATTTTAATACTATAACTGTGCTACACCACATTAGCCAGTTCAATGTGCTTACACAGGATATTGCTACTCTAGAGTTCATGGGAACAGCGTGTTTTTAAATCCTAATTTCAGATTATTATATTACTATATGAGCTTTTGGTATTTATCCTTGTGACACAATTTAAATGACTTAATCATTCATGGTCTTTTTCATCTCTTATAAATAATTGCCTACTCTAACTGCATGGCATTAAGATATTTTTAAGTCTAATTGTATCAGTTTCACCTTTTTTCCGAGTTTGTTTCACGAGTCTTTCTGTTTTCAGTGTCCTTACACGGTGAGTGATACTTTCCTGCCCCGCGCCCCTCCGGATCCTCTCGGGTGCCCCAGTGACTCCAGCATGCTGCCGTGCGGAGAGGTGGATGTCCGGCACTGCGTCCTGACGAGCCGCTGGCTGCCCGCCGCTCTGGCGCTCCTCCTCCTCGCGTCCTCCAGCTTCAGCAGCGCGCACAGCACCACGGAGGAGCACGACTTCCACATCGTTCACAATGTCGACAACAGAAGTAAGTCGTGGTTTTGTGTATTCATTATGACCTGAGGGAGATTTATGAGGCGTAAGAAGACAGACAGAACAACGGTAAGATATGTTTTAGAATATGCAGAATGTGGATGGTCTGCTTTTGGCTCTTAGCGGTGAGTTCAGTTACTTTCTTCTACTTTTTGTTCCCATAGGGATTTGTTGTAAAAATATCTTTCTTCTTTACTTCTGTTTACTTTTAGATTGAACTTCTATAAATTAAGTGTGTTGTCAATAGACTACTGTTTGAGTCGCAATTACTGCATTCAATGAGCTATTTGATTTAGAGTTACCTTAGAATGAGGAATATCCTTATCCCCAATGTGTGCTTGTCATTTAATCTATCAAGTGTGTTATTTTGTAAGAAATTGCTGTCTTTATTTGTATTGAACAGTGGTCCCAGTCAATATTAATGTATTTTGAATGATTTATTATATATTGAACAGAAGTTTAAGAGTGAATGTTTTTTTATACTATTGTCTATAGACTTTACCATGCTACAGTAATATACAGTAAATGTATAATTTTTTTATTTGTACTTATCTCACAATGACTTCAAAGTAATTTCTTCATATATTTCCTGAATGAATTAAATCAGCTTAGAAAATCATGTTCACATATAGTGTTAATCTATGTTAACACTTAAAAAAGAAACTAGAGACAAAAAATAATGTGAATGTCTGGACCAATCTCTTTCCTTTGGGAAAAATATTTTAGTTTTCTAAGACCACAGGATTTATTGTCACTGAAGGTCCACATCTGATATTATGTTCTTGGTGTGGTGTCCAGGTCCAGAGATAGACCCATTCTGGTACGTGGGGCGTGGGGTGAGACCCATCGGGCGCTTCGGGAAGAGGCACAGCAGCGTGGAGGCTGTGGGCAGCCGAAGGGTGCAGCCGGTCCTCAGGACGTTAGGGCTGGTGCTCCACAGCCTCAGAAACAAGGACAACTTCAGGAAAGTGCTGGATGGGGAAGACAGGGATTGGCTACTGTGACAGCGAGTCCTACTCCCTTCATCTACAAACTCTAGAGTGTCTTCACTTTTTTTTTTATCTTGATTGAGGTGATAAACTTGTTTGCTCTAGCTCTTACCTGTATTTCTCTCTGGTGTCTGTTATGAGGCCTTGGTTGATAGGATCCTTGATATCTGTCCATAAAAATGCATTCTATATTGATTAATAAACCAGGATGTTGTGATTATATCTGTTCGTCACTTTGCCTGTAGCCTTCCTGTGTTTGCAGGTGCAAAACAAACAGTTTCTTTCAAATAGGGAAAGCTTTACGTTCGCAATTTTTATTTATTTCATAATACATTTTTGTCTCGGAGTACTGTGGCACATAGAGAAACTGTATTTTTTGCTTGTTAGTATTTTCCCCAACATATGGATTGCAACAAACGATTGCCCATTAAAGTGAATGGCCCGCCTGTGGCGCTGTGCACAGTGAACCTCATTGTAGTCATTCACAATGGATTTAAACAGGAACAAAAGTAAGATCTGTTTTTAGCTCTGTGTGAATATCTGGGACACAGTTACATATTCAATTAGACTTCCTGTGTGAATCCAGCCCTACAAGTCATGACAATTATACACAGTCTCTTGCACACAACACTGAAAGATTGGTCAACTATGATTGGGCAATACACATTATTCTATATCATATTCATCTTTTCACACATATACATATATTAATAAATTCTGTGATGAGATAATTATTATTTTACATTAGAAAAATACAGGACACTGATGATTGGACCCTTGTGGCTGTGCTTCTTGTGGGGAATTTTACATCAATTTTGATAAAACCACAAACATGCTTTTATACATTAACACCTCCGGCAGAACAAGATTGACAAAAGTACAGGATCAATGTGCAAAACCCGAGATGTGAAAGACTGGGATGAAAAGGTCACTAATAGAAGGGGCAGAGCATTCATACAGAATATCACACCTTTTAGTTCAAGCGGTCCATCAGGAAATCCAACTCCGCCCTTGATCTGTATAGCCACAGCAAACCCTTTGACAGCTGGTATACATGGCTAACTGAGATTGTGACGAATGTAAGTGGTCACAGAGTAAAGAAAAATAACCCAAAAATGAAAGGCAGTATTCTCAAATCTAGTGTTTAAGGAGTACAAATACAGTATGAATCGTATAAGCTGCTTCAAAAATGCCTGTTGTCACCCATGTTTTTGTAACATTTACCACCATTTACCAGTAATGATACTGGCAGAATATCAAATGGTAAATGCAGGCATAGACTGAAAGCACTTTGAGTCATCACACATGAGAGAGTCTGATAGGACCGACTGAGGAGGGCTCCTTTGAGGAGAGAATAAAGCCTTTAATTTGCAATAGTACTTATTTCAGTGGTATTGCATAAAAATGTTCAGTAAGTACAAAAATAAATTGCTCGTAACAAAATCATGGTTTCATGGCATTTGTTATATAGCCCGTCAGACTTCATTATGTAAAAATCTTTACAAGATTTTCTTAATGTAACACAAAAGTTCAGACATGACCCAGCGAAGGGGAAACATGAGAATACCTTTTTGTTGAAATAAAAGGCCACAATGTTTGAAAGTAAACAAAGAAGATGACTTTGGGTTGAAGAATACTGCACGAGGGAAGGCTGTCAGACCAAACCTGAGCATCAGACGAAGAGTCTGACGCTCAAACCTTATTTTAACAAATTTCAATAAGCGTCCACATTAAGGCTGTGGTGTGTGTGTGTGTGTGTGTGCACTGAGCAGTTGTTTTCCTTTTCTAAATAAAGGGAGAGCATTTCTCCAGTTAATCTTTAAAACTAGCATTTATTTAAGGAATAGTTATGGGAAATTCACTTTTTCCCTTTCTTGCTGAGAGTTAGATGATAAAATTGATGTGTTTGTAGTTCTACACTAAAATACTGCTGACTTGCTTCACTTAAAGACTTACATATTGAAATAAGAGGAAACAGCTCTGGCTCTCACTGAATGTAACAATATCTGCCTTTTTGCACAATTTAAACCAACAAATATCTATTTATCAGTGGGCGTTAGAAGTGCTGCTTGGCTAATATTTGTACCTATTTAAACAGAGTCAAGCCAGCTGTTTTCTATTGTTTCCAGCCTTTATGATAAGCTATGCTCACAGATTATTCACCGGGGAGACATTACAGTGGTATCAATCTTCTCCTGTAACTCTTGGCAAAAAACTAAGCTAAAATTATGAATCTGCCTATTTGTTTTGAAGGCTGTTGACAAAGTTTTAAAGTGTGCTTTGTGATATATTATTGCCATCTAGCTAAAAATATTTTGGCCCTGACACTTGTGTATCTAAACACTTTCTGGTAAGTGCATGGATCCTTAAAATGGTTAAAATATCAAAAGGTGTAACATCGTTCCCCAAATTAGGATTACTATATGCTGGCTGTGTGTGTCTGTGTGAAATCAGAAACACCCAAAAAATCTCCAGAGGGGCCGACAGTATGATGAGGTTCCTCATGACATTTCAATGAAGATGCAGTATAAAACACGGCTCAGCCTCTTTTTGGGACACTGAATCACAGAAGGTTTCACATGATTTTTCCACTTCTTCATTATACAGTAAATCACAATACTCTTGCAAACAGATAAAAAAAAGGAAATGGTTATTTTTGTCTGTACAGATATTATTTTTCAGTTGGGAGGGTTCAGTTCATGAGGAGTGTTCGCGGATGTTTAAGGCAGAGACACAGACTGTTCCTGTACAGCGTCATCCTTGCTTGATATGATGCGCGTGGTGAGGAGGAGGAAATGGAGAATGGAGTGGGAAGATGAAAAGAGACAGTCATCCCTTCTGTGAGCATTGTGACTGACGAGGTACCGTGCCTGGCTGAGGGCTGAGTGCTTGGTGGGTCACACAGGGCAGGTGTTGGCCCCTGCTTGGCCTGCAGCTGGAGGCGGACACTGGGTCAAGGCACTGGATGAGACGGACCCCCGTCCCCGGGGCGCTGAAAGTGGCCCCGCGGGACTCGTTGTGCTGCTGACTGTTACTATGGTCGAAACACTTTGACCTGCTGCTCGGGCTCCAACTTTTCTGAAAAAAGAAAAAAAAGAAAACAGCATTTAGCAAATCGGAGTATTAAAAGAAATATGAGGTTGTCCAGAAAAAGAGAAACTATTATTAACATATGATTCAGATGAACACAGCTGACTTGTATCTAAATGGCAGCACAGTCTCCCCAGCCATACATCTTGAGCATAATGTATGATGGACTGACAAAAAAAAGAACATGCGAAGCTGGAAACAATGATGATTACATGTATTGGTCACTGATTTTGCCCCATTCTCCTGCCTGCTGTCCGTCTTTGGAGCTGTGAGGAAAAAGCCACCCTGAATCAGCGCTATTGTATGAATGCTGCCGAAGAAAGAAAAGAGACAGAAATGCAAATAAAGACAGCCCCAACAGAAAAAGGCCATTCACTGACATGAAAAGGAACCAACTTCTTGTTGGTTGATATAACAGCCTTCTCCCCCTGTGCTGTGCCTGTTTCCATTTGGCTGCTTTACATCTAATGGAGCTTTTCAGTTACTTAGTCCCTTTTCAGCAGATGTATTCACTTTAACATCCATTTAGATGATTTGTTATTTTAGGACAAAATGCAAAATGTGTGATGTTAACTAAAGATCCCCGCGTCTCTGCCTCACTCCCCATCTCCAGCTGTCTTTGTTTCACACACAGAGCATGTGAGCCCAAGGCTGTTAAGCAGTTACCTGGGTAGAAGAGTTTGCATTGATGACGCACAGTATACTGTATAAGTCAGCGCAGGTTTCACGTTACTTTTATTTAACCTATTGATGTCTGATAATTAGAGGGATGGACAAAAGAATGAACAGCAGCCGATGCGAAATTATTCTCCTGTTTGTTCTATGTAAGTCTGATTTGATGTTTATTCATTGGTTGGATCCTGTTGTTTTTGCCATGGATTTCTGTCCTTTAAATTATTTTTTTTACTTACTTTTTTACTGGCGTTGTTTTATTTCTTCCTCTATATGCCTTTACTGTTTTTTTTGTCATTGTATTTGTTGATTTAAATGCTTTTTGTTAAGCACTATGAGGTGCATTTTATGTGCTATATTATTATTATCAATATTGACTATGGCTCAGTGGTTAGCAAGTCTGTCTTTCAATCAGAGGGTTGGTGGTTCAATCCCAGGCTCCGGTAGTCCATGTCGTTGTGTCCTTGGGCAAGACACTTAACCCTAATTGCTCACTGTTGCTGTGTTTACGGTCTACTGTATATCATGGAAGTCGTTTTGGATAAAAGCGTCAGTGAAATGTAATGTAATATTTGGTCATGACTGAAAATGATATCCATCTCTGTCGTTTGTAGTTAGTAATTGAAGAAATATGATGTGTTGGTTTGGAGATAATCCATTTCTTTAAAGTAGTTTTGCACCAACGCTGATAGCTTTAATTATTCAACACACTCATCCAACTTTAGCAAATACATTTGTTTTTTATTTTAGTTTCAAGCAAGCACTATGCCTAGATATACCTAAATACATATATGTTATATAATACATGTATTGATTGTATTTCATTGGTCACTTGCTTTTGCTGGATCATCTTTAGTTAGACCAAAACATAATTCAAAAACACTTATTTCATTAGAGGTTTGCATTTGTCATTGTTCAGACTGTATTTTTCTTTATCGTTTGCATTTTATTTATTTATGCATTCACATAGTTTTCTTTGTGTGTAAGTTTTGAGCAACATAACAACTTGTGTGGTACCTTTCAGTGGAGGGGCTGGAAGCTTCCTCCTCTGATGGCGTGATGAGTCCAGGGTTTGAGGCTGCAATCAGAGCATCTGTATCATACACTTCATCAAGCATCGTGATGTTCTTATTCAGTATCAGGTTTAGTTATTTCATTAGTAGTACGTTGTGTGCACATCCACAAAATACAGTATTTAGTGTTAAAATGTTAGCATACAAAACCAGACTAAGATAGTTGTACACTGTAAAACATTTCAGGCCAGTTCAACTTACAAACGAAAGTTCGCCTGCTGCCTTGAAAAAGCGATTTCACTCAACTTAAAAATTTCCTTTGATTCAACTAGGAAATGTAAGTTCATAAGGTTGATGTAACTACAACGAGCTAGTTGTCTCAACATGATGAGTCAAGTTGTCAGAGTTGAGTGAACTTTTAGTCCCTTGTTTAAACTTGATCCACCAAGTTAAAATAACTTGTACAACTTGCCATTTTAAGTTAAGATGATTTACATCACAAATTTGTTTCAACTTGCATTTAAATGTTATTTTGACTGATAATTGAAAGTGTGCTTGCTTTATAAAAACGAAATGACCAATAATTCTTGATTCTGTTAAAAATATATAACATTTATTGGAAGAAAATATACACAGACTGAAACATTGGCTACAAGTACATCTCAACACACCCAAATATACATGTGTTAAATACATGTTTCCCACATACAAGTGGAGGCACTCTGACAGACACTGACAGTATGTGTGGTTGTACAATGACAAATGAGAGATAATTACAACAAGTTCATACGTTTTCAATATAAACATAAGAACATTGTAAACACCCCAAAAAATGGATACACACAACTTAATTGCATACTTTCAAAAAAAGGGAAACATATAATTAGAGACAGCTGGAGATAAGGTAGTGTGGCTGTGAAGAGGCAATATGTGGGATACTGAGAACTTTACAAAAATCCATATAATACATTTTTATAAAAATGTATTATATGTTTAATTTCTTAAACACAATTCTAACAGCCCCACAAAAGGTGTTACGTGTCAAAACAACCAATCTACAGTTTAGAAGAGTTTTAGTCTAAAGCTTGACTTTGATATGTGCTCTAATTGTTTTACTGGCTATATTTATAATTATTATTATAATCTGGGGCAACTGTGGTTCAGTGGTAGAACAAGGACGTCCTTCAATCAGAGGATCGGTGGTTCGATCCCCGGCTCCGCTAGTCCATGTCGATGTGTCCATGGGCAAGACTCTTGACCTCTCTTGTGTGAATGTTAGTTAGTGATGGGCAGGTGGTACCTTACATGGTAGCTCCTCCCATCAGTGTGTGAGTGGGTGTGAATGATGACATGTAGCGTTAAAGCTTTGAGTGGTAGGAAGACTTGAAGAGATATAAAATATACAGTCCATTTACCATTTATCTGAGCAGTTTGCTTCTGACCCATGGAATCTTGCTGAGCACTGGTCCGGTTTAATGTTCATGAAGGAACTCAAAGGTGTCGTTCATATTACGGGGGCACTCCAGGTTAAGGCAGTAGATTGTGGCCATCAACATGGCAAAGCCTGTGGTACGTCTCTGAGCTCGTGTTGGATGATCTTCTCTGCTACTTCGGCCACATCGAAGACTGTCAAAGGACCTGGAGACATATAAAGACATTCACATCTTAACAGACATCTCCAAAATAGTACTAGTTCAATGTTTGGAGAATCCTTATTAAAAATCTCTAAAACAAAAAAAAGGTGAAGGAGACTATTGAAAAGACAGTTTGTAATTATACAAAATCTCTGTAAAAAATAGTGTGGCTAGGGGTAATAAAACTAATGAACACAAAACATGTTACCATTGTCACATTACAACCATTGAGTGTAGTAAATGTGTAAATACAGTGTCTTACATCACACATCCGGATATTGTCAGAGGGATCCTTTGAAAGATAGCATGGAAGACCAAGCAGGGCAGCTGTTCTTCGGTTTTGGTTTGCATCCTAGGAAAAACAGATAAGGGTAGATGAATGCAATACCAAAAGGTATAATCCTAACTTGAGTCCTAAACACCACCGATGATGATGTCCATGATGATATTTATAATACTGGATTATTCTTCTTTGTCAATTAGAGGGGAATTCACAAAACTTACATTTCCACGTCAAGTACTGGACATTCTTGATGACATCTGTAAATTTAAAAAAACAAATGAATTGCATATTTAGTGAAATGAGTTTCAGACAAATAAAACCCACATATATTTGTATTTATTATAAATATAACGTGCATTTACTTTATGCTTCAATTATCAATCTTTTACATTTCTAAATGCTGTCTGCTGTGTGGGTGCAAACATGCACCACGCGGCGCGCATTAATACAAGTAATTACTGGCATACAAACTAAATATCAACCCATTAATAAATACATTTTGCCCACTGACAAAGAGCAAGCAAAGAGCAAGCAAAGCATGGGCAGTGACTCAGCCTTCAATGTGAATCCCTCAGCCATGACTTTATAGCCGGCTTAATGTTCGTGGATGCTCGTGTTAGGTTAGCTAGCACGCGCGAGCTAGCTAACCTAACAAGCTAGCTAACCTAACAAGCTAGTTAACCTAACAAGCTAGTGGGCGGGTAATGAAAGACAATTGCGGTCACTTAAGCAAATGAACCAATAGCTTCTAGTTCTACATTAATTACGTTTTATCAACTGCAGGACAAATAAAATAGGTCAACCATTTGTCTTAGAAGTTCATGGGAAAAACTATTAAGGGAAATTGTTAAGCTAGCTGAATATTAAAGCCACACAGTTAGCTAGCCTTTCCAGACCATTGAAAAGCACATTACATTTACAGTTACATTACTAACGTTACCCATGCTATTAATTAAGAAAAATACTTAAAGTCATAATTTAAACTCACCTTCATGTGCCGAAGCAAAGCGAGAGGAATCCTCAGCTCTGTTCAATCCGCTCTACTTGATGCAGGTGGAAAGTAACGGTGAATTGCTCCGCCTCGATTCACTGGAGGTTGTCAGGTTAATAGACTCCCTCCGCCGGTGGAAGTAGTCCTTTCTTGTTTACCACAAAATGCCGATATTTTCATTGGAATTTAAGTATTTGACTTATCTGCAGTGTTTATCCAGTAGATTATGGCTAGGCTTCAACCTGGCCATGGTTTAAAAAAAGACAGTTTCCCTAAAACTCAAACATGACAACATTTGTTCTTTTATCCCCCACTCCCGCCTTTTTCCAGTCTTTTTTTTTTTTACTGACAACTTAAAGAGCCAAGTTGAATTAACTTGAACACATTTCAAAGAAGTCAACACAACGCATTACTGTAAGTTTAACTACGTTTAACTTGAACAGTTAAGTTCAAAAGCTAAAACTTATCAGAGCTCTTTGAGTTAAAGAGAAGTAGTAAGTGGAAGTAACTAAACAGGGCTGTGATGTTTTACAGTGTAGGGTACTCTCGGGGCAGTGAGTTACCTTTGCCTTTGGCTTGAACTTGGAGAAATGATTGCAGACAGTCACATTCATCCCAGCTGTTTTCAGAGCTGATATCCTTGCCTCAATGTTTGAAATCTTAAAAGGACACACAGACTTTATTTCAAAACACAATTGAACACAATATTAAAAATGTAAAATCTAAGGTATCCTTGAGTTTGGCACAACTGAAGATAAAGACATATTCAGAGAAAAGGGAGACCTCCTCCAGTACCTGTAGTTCAGACTGCTGAACCTGGGCAGCGGCGGTGGCCACCTGGTCCTCCAGGAAGGCCAGCTCTGTGTCTGTGGTGCCGCTCTCAATACCGCGGGCACACTGCTCCAGGTCTCCAAGGGCGCCCTCAAGCCCGTACACGGCTCCAGCAGCCAGGTACACCTGTCAGGGTAAGAATAATCATTTAGCTCCAGCTAGACATTCAGTTTCTAATAAGATTGAACCTCCAAAATATTTTCTTATTGGGTAGAACATCCTTACATTCTCCTCCATCTTGGTCAGCCTCTGGTCCAGCTTGCGGGTCTCCGAGCTGTTGGAGATGGGAGAAGCACTCATGGACTCAGATGGCGTGTAGCTCTCGCCTCCTGCCTCACCAATCAGCTCCTCTGTAGCATTCAAAACCTTCAGCACCTCGGTGGTGATGCTGCAGAGAGAGGCCGCCGAGTACTTCTGCTTTATTTGAAAAACACATACACAGTACAGCATTCAGTAATATAGTTAGTTAGTTTGTTAAAGCCAAAAATATTGAGAAGCTTTTGAAGCAATGTTGGGAGAAAAAGGACGTGAAGCAGTAGAGAACATATATTTAATTCAGTCACAGTTGTGTGACATTATAAAATCATGAGGGGGAAAACATGTTAAAAATCACCATTTGAAATAAAAGGCACAAATTAACTCAACATGGCTTAACCTGAAGGGTTGTGTTTTTATCAGCACGTCATGTGCTCAAGCTGCGCAGTTCAGTCATTTTCCAAGACCATTGTGCAGGTGACCCTTTAACACACATTCGTCACTCAGTTCTCTGCTACCTAGTCAGTTGCTTTTGTTGTGCAGAATAAATAACTGGAGGTGAGAAGTGCAGCATAGAGGATGGAGGAGGAGGAAAGGAAGTGAAGGAGGTCTGAAGACAAAGACGGAGGAGTAATCTGTCTCCTGTTTTTTAGATTGTGATCAGTTAAAATATGTTGCAGTGAATACAATATCCATGCATCCTATTGCAAACAGTCAAACATAAGGATGGCAGTTATAATCAGGATTTCAATCAGCTATCATATTTAAAATTAGATTCAGATGAGTATGGACAAATCAGTTGGCCGAGATCTCCCACTATATCAAGATAATTTACTGACAAATAAAACATCATGTTTTGTCATTGTGTTCACTGCCAGTCAAAGTTAATAGTAGTAGCTTGTTCATCCAAATCCAAGCTTGTTTCCAAATTCAGGCCGCCTCTAAAGAATATGAATTCAATGACGTGGAAGGCTTAAGAAAGCAGCTGGTTTTTTTATGAATAGATGAAAACAGTAAGCAAGCAAAGAAAAGAGCAGTGAAGAGAGACAGATGTAATTCAATAATGAATGAATCACTGGCTGAAGCTTTGATCAGTGGGATCGGAGGCGTATTGATCCCTCTCTCAGCCAGACAGGTAGTGTGAAAGGAAGAGTTTTAGGTGGCGACAAGAAAGGCAGGGACTAGATACAGTATTGGATGAGAGATAAGAGGCAGCAAGCCAAACCTCTTATCTTAAAAAAAAAAAATCACTATTGAATGATTTTAAAAAGACTTGAGAAGTAGAGATGGACGGTCTGAGATATTAACTTGGGTTGGTCGATGGAGAAAAACATGGATGGTTGTTAAGAGGCTGATATTCTCATCCTCGCCAAAGAACCAGTCCATCCCCCCATCAGATAGTCTGACATGGAACACACTAATGTAGAAACTAAAAAGATAAGGACGTCAGGTAATTTGGGGCACTGTTTGGTATATTAACAAGAAAACCGGCAAAACATTTGAAAGACGACCTTAGAACATATTATGAACCTCTGCAATATTTCTAGAAAGACACACTGATGACATGTTGAGGTAAAATGATACAGTCACTTTACAACTTCCTATCCTACACATCCTGCCACGATGTGTATCTATCGTGTCTGTGTGCGTGCGTGCGTGCGTGCGTGCAAACATGACATATAGGTATAAAAGGAAGCTGTGAAAACCAGGAAAAATAGGTCACACTAAATGTGTCATACACATTGTGAAAGATACGCATTACTCACAGGAGTCCTTATAATGAGCCTGGCTAATGACCAACATCGACCCACACGCTTCGGATGTAACACTAGGACAGGTAGTGAGCGCATAAGTGCCTGTCCAAGTGTGTGTTTTTCACAGGCCTATCGACCGGCCTTATGTGGGTTTTGACCATAAGCTCATGAATGGCGTGGATTTACTATGTGGAAATATCAATACTGAAACACTGCTTTTAACCTTAGGGTTGGTACATTCAAGTTTATGAAATGTGGTGAATTTCAGTATTTAGATCTTTACTGTGTCCAAGTTTTATTATAATGTAATAATATAATGTATCACTGTCAATCTCCATCCCAAGGGGAAAGCATTTAGCTCATTTATATTATTTGTGCAGTGTATTGCTAGACAACCGTGTACATTAACAGCACTCAAGCTAAGCCCCGCAGATTCAGTGAACTTACATCTTTGTGTATTTACAGTTCATGTTGTCCCTTTCCTAGTATGAACACACTGCTTAGATTTAGTAACATGATGCAATTTGTCTATTCATATAATTATGACCAGAATCTATTTGTTAAAGTTGATTTTGGGAGTTGCTATGTTACTCTTTTTAAGGAAACTTCAAATCTTTGTTTTTAAATAATGTAATTTGAATTTGTTTGATACATCATGTACTACATTTGAAGTGTTTTAGTACGAGCTTATAATTTACTTACATCCATTTATAGGATACGGAAGTGATAACTTTAGCAACAACAAAGAGTTTCTTCTTACCCAAAACACAACTGGGCCTGTGGCTGTTTTGCATTCTGACCTTTTGAGACTTTTATTAATGAAAAATAAAGATATTTGCAGCCTGGATGGATGTCTTCCAGTACGATTCTTGAAAACCACTGCAAAGCACAGAATTTAGAAGGCCAAACCCCTAAACTGTTACCATTTACTCGATATAAAGACAGCTCCAACATTTTCTGCCACTACCAACTACTAGCTGCACTGCCAAGACCTGAAGCTTTCTATCCTGTAGAAATAAGAAAATAAATACACCGCCAGCAAAAGGGAGAGTTCACCTAATCACAGATATGTGTGTGTGGATACGTGTGAGGTTTGTATGCATGGAAAGATGGAGGTTTAATTACAGAATGATGTTCTCGAGCATCCTTTTGCTTTCTAGCCAATGTCTCACCTGCTGTAAGAGAGAGGAGAGCAACTGAAGCTTCTGCTGTTCATTCTGTCCCTCCTGACGCACACACACACACACGCACACACACACATGCACGCGCACACGCACACACAAACAAACCAAAAAAAGAGGGAAGCACAGAGAAAGAGGGAAAACACAGGATGAGGGACACAGAAGGACAGCTTTGTTTGTCATATAAATAAAGAGAGGAAGGTGGGACTTTTTCGAGGGTGAGAAAGAAAGAAAAATAAATATCAAAAGGCAGACAGACAGCACAAAAAGCAGATGATGAGGGGTGGACACAAATCTACTGTAGTTGCTTCTATCCTCCTTACCTGGTTGTCTGACAGCACCCCCTCCTGGGAAGACGGCGTAACAGCAGGTGAACTTGCACTGGATCCACTCCGTCTTGCTCCCGATTTTTGTCCCGTCTCTTTCTTCACGTCTCTTTTATGTTGTCTCTTACTTTGTCTGTTGGGCTCTCTCTTATCTCCTCTCGTTTGCTCCTGGTCATCTCCACTCTCTTCCAAACATTCCACTCCTATCTCCAACTTCCTCTCCCTAACTATTCCTTCCTCTCTCACTGAAGCACTCTTTATTAGTCTCTCACTTCTTTTCACCTCTTGTCCATTCACTTGTTCCACTGTTTCACTTGCTTTCTCTCTTTCCTTACAGCTGGTCCCATCTCTTAATCTGTCACTTCCCTTCTGCCTTTCTCTTTCAGTGTCTTTTGGCCGCGTCTCCTCTCCCTGTCCGTCGCTTTCTTTATCCGTCTGTTTGTCCGCGGGCCACTTTGTGCACTCATCCTCAGATGAGCTGCTGTCTTTGCTTTTGGCACGGCTGACCAGCTGGCTGAGTCTGGATCGCCGCTCCTCTTCCAGAGGGTCTCCTGGCCCTGAGCTGCTGGGCGAGTGCTGGGACCCTGGAGCCAGAGAGGGGGGCTGTGGAGGGCTGGGGGCCAGTGAATTTGGAGCCACTGTGTCCAAATCCTCTGGCTCGGGTGTCATGGCATCTAATTTGAAGGCGTCTGGTGCAGCTGTGGCCATTGGCATAGTGTCAGGTATGGACTCTTCCTGACTTAAACCTCTCTTCAGAAGGGCATTGAGTAGAAATCCACTGTTTTCCTTTTGTGGGGAGACAAAGGGGCATAAATACAAACTCTGTGCGCAAACATCAAATCCTCATTTAAAAAAAGAGTCCAAACAACTACAGAATAGCTGAACAGATGAGGGAGCCTGAACTGCATCACATATCACTGTGGCAAGGTTCCCCCCTGCCCGTGGATCCGTGGCTCGCACATACACACTGGACTCGTTCGTTCGTGGGTTAAACATGCTTTTATTCGTGCACAACACTCTGTCTCCTACTCCGCATGTCACCAACCACACCCTTTTCCCTCTCCCTGCCGGCTTAAATAGCCCGGCCTTTACGCGCTCATTGGTCTCAGCCGCAGCCCGCTAACGACCTGCAGCTGATCCCAACGAGCGCGCTTCTCTCTCCCCTGTCGCAGGTGCGCTAAACCACGCCCCTGCCCCACAATCACATCTGCCTCCCAATGGGAAACACTGTTTTACACTACATTTCTCACAGGTGGGGATTTCAAGCCACTGACTAACACTAGTCACAACTGCAGGGGAGAAATCTCACCTGCACTAATGGGTAGATGGACTGCGTGTAGCTCTGGCCTCCAGCTTTGCTCTGCTCTGTTGACGACTCCCTCTTGCTTTTCCTGCGTCGCCGTGATCTTCTGACCGGATCACTCTGCCTCTCCTCAGCCTCGCTGCTGTCTCCCATCACCTGGGAACAGACAGGTACTTTTACTCAAGTGCAGTAATGAGGTACTCATACTTGAGTATTTCCGTGCTACTTTATACTTCTTATTGACAACATTTCAGTGGGAAATATGGTACCTTTTACTACACTACATGTATCTGACAGTTATATTTCAGAATAAGATTATAGAAATAACATACACTTTCTAAAGAGATCATTTTATTAAAAATAGCTGTTCAAGGCACAAAGAGGTGAAATTATCCAATTCACAAAAAGAGAAAAGTTCAGAGAAAAGTCCAAAGACATTTTAACAGATTTGGGCAGAATCATTGGACTAACCTAATGGTATTAAAAGGAGATAACAATCTAATCTCAATATTTTATAATATTTAGGATAAAAAAAACAAGACGCAAAGTATAATTTGGTACATTTTGCTTCTGTTATTTTCTGTAGGTTATTGAACACTATTTGAACCCGATTTTACTTGTAATTTTACATTCCAGTATTGGTAGTTTTTCTTAAAGTTGTTCTATGTTCAACCTGCTACAAAATGAGACAGACTGAGTCCAAAGTTCAGTGTAAATTCATTGCATCTAGTAACATAACACACATTTACACAAGACAATCCAGAGTTTCTCACCTTGGGGTTAAAGTTGACGTCCAGTGCCTCTGAGTGGAGTGGGTACGGAGAGAGGTTCTGGTGCGGGTTTTGGTGGTAGAGCGGCTGCTGATGAGGGTGCAGGTGTGCGTCCGGTGGCCCTTTCCTCCTCAGCAGGTTGTGAGGCGCTTTGCGAGGACATGCCGACAGCACTGATGAGGCCTCCGAGTCTGAGTTGAGAGTCTCTGTGTTGGTGTACTGGCCGGAGGACGGTGAGGTAATGGGGAGGTGCTGGGTGTACGTCCACTCCGGGTCGTGCTGCGAGTCCGTGTAGTAAGTCTCATCGGACAGTTTGCGGCGGAACTGTCGCAGCGCTGCACCCCAGCCACCTTCGTCGTGCTCCTCGGAGTCGGATCCCATCTCGTCGTAGGCTGACACGACGCCGGACTCCTTTTCCAACACGCTGAACACCAGGCTCTTCCTCTTGGTGAGCAGGCTGGGCCGAGACAGCTGTGAGCTGTGCAGAGCGATCCAGTTACCGTCTGGGCTCTGGAGCACCGAGGATGCACCTGGAGAACGTGAACAGACAGCCGAAGGTTTAGAGGAACTAACTCCTGTTTTTACCGGTACATTTTGCATTGGCTCGGTGACCTCAACTTCTATTAGAGTCAGTGGCAACAGCAGAAGCAGTGCATTTAGCCATGTTTTTGCCAAAGTAGCCAATACACTCACATTTATTTTTACCCTTTAAGCCATCAGGGATGAGTGTTTTGGTGCAGCATAACTTACTTTAAAGTAAAAGAAATTGTAGTGAAACAGTAAATACAACCCAATCATTGTTTATGTCCAATATCCCAAAAAGCAATAAATGAGTCAAAATGTTGCCTTAATCTTTGTGCTAGTAAATTACATTCCCATTCTGATAAAATCACCACGCACCTTATGGTGCCAGATGATTATTTATATGGGCATGAGTTAAAATACTTTACAGATAAATTCGATAAAAGCATTACGGAGTACAAGTGAGAGAGTTGTATACATTGAAAAAGGCGGTACTGCCTTCCAATATTTCCCCCTCTTATGCACTGCATCATTAAGATATATAGCAGGAACTGCTTTAATCAATGCATTATGAATATCAAATAGGATACACAATTTCATCTGCATCTGGAAAAAGGAAGAATCAAAGGAACACTGACTCGCTAACTGGACATTAAACAGAGTCTGTGAGTGTGATGTTTACTGGAGTTGTCCAGGCGGTCGACACTCTTCCAGCTGGGTAGGGACGCGGCCTTGCCCTCCCTCTTCAGAGAAGCGTACTCCTGCAAGCCAGCGCCTGCTCTGGCACCCTCCTCCTCCGGACCCTTTTCGGGGGAGTCGTCACTGGTGAGGGAGAACGCTGACCGTGACCGCTGCAAGCAACACACACGTCAAAGCGCAAATAGGATTTTGTGAGCAACAAAATGCTGTCATGAATGAAAGCTATAGCGTTTAGACTCGCACCTCTGCTGACTCCGCAGTAATGGAAAATCATTATCTTTCTCAAAGAAACTTCAATGAGGAAGATGTTTGACAGCTCTGGACATTTAAAGTAGAACATCACCCTCTTCTCCATTTTGGGCTATTTTCTCCTTGAGTCTGATTGAGGCGCTTCAGACAGGTTATTACTGCTTTGACAGAGGCAACAGCACAGTGGCCACAGAGGTCACATAATCCGTATATCTATATATAGTAATTACATAATATAAAGGAGAGCACTTGGCCCATCTGGCTCGTCCACTTCCGGTCAATTTTGTTCAACTGTAGCTGTGAGTCAGCAACCTCATCGGTAGATGGAGCTAGAAAACAACTAAATAACTCTGTGTGTGTGTGTGTGTGTGTGTGTGTGTGTGTGTGTGTGTGTGTGTGTGTGTGTGTGTGTGTGTGTGTGTGTGTGTGTGTGTGTGTGTGTGTGTGTGTGTGTGTGTGTGTGTGTGTGTGTGTGTGTGTGTGTGTGTGTGTGTGTGTGTGTGTGTGTGTGTGTGTGTGTGTGTGTGTGTGTGTGTGTGTGTGTGTGTGTGTGTGTGTGTGTGTGTGTGTGTGTGTGTGTGTGTGTGTGTGTGTGTGTGTGTGTGTGTGTGTGTGTGTGTGTGTGTGTATAATCAAAAAATACATTTTGCCAGTCCTTTCATTGGCAAGGGACTAATTTAAGTTTAGGATGAGGTTTTCTGGTTGGATTAAACAGAAATCCGTTTTTTAGATGTGAATCGAATGTTTTTATGATGCAGATTTAGAGGCTGCTCCACTGAGAATGAAAGGAGCAATAAGGAGGTGGTTTAAACCTGATTCAGGTGCACAAACACACTAAAATCTTGATCTGGATTTAACATCAAGTGAAAGGACTGACACAGGTACATGTATGTTCAAGTATAGGCTGAGCTGTGTAGTAGGGGAGAGAATAATCTTACAGTGGGTGGGGTGGACCATTAAGATTACCCAAAGGATCAATATTAAGGCAGCACAGATTCTAGTGTGCATTTGCATGCATAGTGACTTAGTGAACGTGTTTGCAGAGTGCTGATAAACAGAGCCCGTCCCATGGCGGGCCGAGCAGCTGAGGGGGATCCCCTCGCATTTCGCGGGACTTTGATCTTCGCTGAGTGAAACAGTGGGTAACAGAACGGCGATGTCAGGGGAGCGCAGCTTTGATGCTTTACTCTCACACGGGACGATGACAAATCTCCACGAGTCCCTGCCTACTAGCAGCACCAACCAATGCCAGGTGTGCGTACAATGTAGATATGTGTATGTGTTACTGTGTGTGCCATTGATCTCTGTGCGTTCCTGTAACCTGGGTGTCAACACATTGTGTGTTATTTTCTCAAACCTGGAACATTTAGTGGAACAGGTAAACTGTCTTGGTATCAATCAGGATTGGCTCATATTTGCAATATTTCTAATGCTTTGCTCAAAGTCTGCCATGTCCAAGCAATCCTCTAAATGAGTTGCTTTGTTGTGTTTATACTTGTTTTTGTTGGCATTAGGAGCTATTAAACTACACATCATGGTGCTTTTTAGAGAGTACATTAATACTGCATGTAATAATGAAATGTGCAACATTTCATGTGAGTCAAACCCCTCACCACTGGCTTACCCAGAGGACATCAGGAAAGGAAAGAGACCAAAATACAATGCTTAATCAGCCCACATCGTCACCACATATATGTGACCGATGCTACTAAAGTTACAGTGATTTTCTGCCAAAAACAACATTCCTGTGTCTTTTAAACCTGGCAAATACTCAGACAGCGGCTGGTCCACCCAGTGGAACACATACCAGAACACAGACAGAGGATGATTATATCATGTGCTGCGAAGTGAGAACACCAAACCGCCGTTCTTTAAACACATGGTGCACGATAGAACAAATGCTTCTGGCCAACATCCGACATGTCTACACCCACCGACACGACGGGGCACTTTTGTTTTGACTGCAGCGGATATGGATGGTATTTGTTTTTTTGTTCTTTTTAGAGACTGACCCAGAGAGAGTAGGAGGCTTTGAGGGGGTCCTGTGGTTCGATGGAAGAAGCTTGAGGCTGAGACGGAGAGGGGAGTTCACTGGGCTGGATCAGGGACTGAGTCTGAGGCCAGACAAAGTCATACTCTGTCTGCATCTCTGAGCGCTTCCTCCTCTGGATGATCTGGGAAGCAAAGGAGGGAGACGAAGACAGTGAAATTAGAATAAGTGAGAAAGCTGTGAGGTATGAAAGAATAAAGCAAGCTTTATAAAATTGAGGAAAAAACCCAGAATAACTGCAAATTGGAAAATAAAAATGCATTCCCATGAGAGCTTTTTACATCTACACTTAGGCATGAATAATGTGCTATAATGAAACTTTAAAACCGATAATACAGAATTTTCATATAATATTATGCACCAGCATCCTGGGGCAGCGAAGCTAAAATGTTTAATTTTTTCATTTGGAAAGCAATCACATAACGGAAAACTTTACGTTGTGTAAGCAAATTACAATACTTGATGAAAATGTAAGCGGTTGTCATTTGAATCTTAATTCAAACTGGGATAGCATATTTAAAGACGTCCTTTTCTCAAATGCTTCTACCTTCTCAACATCAGAAGAAGAACAGAACTTTAATTCTTTGTTTTCCTGTGACTACTCTCTAACAAAATGTTATATTAATGCAAATGATTTAACTAAACATTATATTGGTCTACTAATCTGTCAGTCAAACTGTCAAAACGAAGAAAGAGGTAGGACCTAGCTCAAAGTATTTCATTTTCTAGTGTTTACAATTTACAATTGAATACAGTTAACTAAACTTTCACATACAAGGGAAAAATAAACAAACAAATAAAAACGTACTCAACCTACTTTTTGTACAATTGTTGTGGCAAGTTCCTCTATGAGCTCCTCTTTGTGGTCCTGCAGATACCGAGCCTCATTCTGCTTCTCCTACACACACACACACACACACACACACACACACGGTTCAAAGTGACTGAATCACCAGCAGAGAGAAACCATGACTGCATCCCACTGATACTGAGAGGAGAGACGTAGGAGGCCATGACAGAAAGCGGGGATAGAAAAGAGGGGCAAACGGAGAAGAGGAGAGAGGCAGAAAGAGAAAGAATGGAAGAAGAAACAGAGGAGTGTCTCACCAAGCTGTCACTGAACTCCTCAGCCTTAGCGATGGCCTCCTCTATAGCCTCCTCAGCAACACGCAGGGCGACTGTGAGCGTCTCTGCCATACTGTGTCCTGATATCACACACATGAGCCTCACATGAACATTTCTGAGATATTTCAGCTGTGCAGCAATCTCTTCGTCCCCTAACACACATTCCTGCCGCTCCCTTTAATCTCTGATCAGGCTGTTGGCGGTGGAGTTGCATGATGGGTAATGTAGGTGGCAGGTTTTGACGAGGAAGGAGAACATGTGGAATATAAAAGATATCTCTGGTTCTGCTGCATCCACATTTATACTTCGTGATGGACAGTGTTATAAAAGTGCTGTGCTAAATACGATGGAGAACTTACTAACGTAGAATAAACTGTCCATTAGAACAGCACAGTTTAATGGAAACACAGACCCTCCACCCACACACACACACACGTGCAGTGTGTGTTTGTGAGCTTCTCAAGATCATTATCTAAATTGTATATCTCGTTGCGTAAACAACTCATTATTACTGGCAAACAATTTAAATAAGCCTCATCATTAGATTGGGTCTAATGTGGTTGTTTGCCATTTTTATTTGCGAATGAAGGGGTGGGTTTGCACAACAAATGGCATGTGTCAGGTGCATGTGTGTCTAAATGCATTTTCTGCGGTGTGTAGGAGGCTACAATTGTATCTGCGCGTGTGAGTGCTTTTGTTCAAGGCGGCATGTCACTGGTTTTATGGGTATCTTGTGCATTTATATGTGTATGTGTGTGAATTTTAATGTGTGTAGTTTATTGATCAAACATTTCAATTCACTTAAGTGTTGTGTAGCACTGATGTGGCACCCAGCCTCCCCTCAAAACAATTAATGAGCAATAAACAAAACAGCTCGACCTTTTAAGCAAATGGAAAAGAGGAGAAACGCAACCTTTTTTTAAGGTAACGTTGATTATACTGACATTGTGGCTGAAATGAGCCACACACACTCTGCTCGTTCATCAGCGCATCGCTCACCTTCACTCTGTTTGTAGAAGGCGGAGTCGCTGCCACAGATGCTGCCATCGTTGTCGTTGCTTCCCTCGTGAACGCTGCTTTCTGAAGGGGTGGAGAGGAAGACAGATTAAGTCTGAGGATGAAAGCCTTCCAACTGATGGCTGTCACAGAGATGCAAATATTCAGCTGATATCATATCATCATAATGTAACTGCATAGTCTTTTACACTGTTGCCACATTAAAAGTAGGTTACACTGTGCACAATGCCACGAAACAAGCCGCTTTTTTGTACTCGTGTCAACTGTATTCCCAACTCCATTTTGTCAATTTTATGCTTTTGTTACTTCTTTCCCTATTGTGCATAAAAAAAAAACACAATAAGAAACGACATGACAGTTGAAAGAAAATGATTATTCCCTTTGCCTTTCAAACTTGTCACATGCTGGCACATATCATAGGCATATTCAGTGCACATGAGCATCACTGTGTAGTGTGTTGTTTTCTTTATAGCTCATTCAGGCCAAGCCTCTTGTGAGTTAGTGCTATATTTGTGTCTTTTTCAAACAAACTCCAAACGCTAGACTAGAGCCACAGCGAAGGGACATTCATATCAACCCAAATTAAACATTTGTGATTATAATTCTGAGACAGGTCTTCTTAAAGAGCTGTGAAATCCCAGAGACGGTGTAGTGGTTATAATATCTCCGCCTTCAAAACCACATATTCCCTTAGTGGCCCATTAACTCCTGTTAGACATCTGTCTTGTGGTTTGCATTTATTGTGTGCCTGCTCATGGTCCAGCTGTTAAAATGAAGAGCGTAAATGGACGTGCAGCTTATTAGGAAGACATACTGTCAGACAAAGCAAGCAGGAGAGGGTTTTGCCAGACCACCGAGGTAGAATGTAACACTGGAATGAGGGGAGTCCTCTAACACTCCAGGTACATTTCCATTTCATCCCCTGACCACAGGCAATACCCACTCTCCAACATGGCTGCTCCAGACAAAACACAAAGAGCGCCCTGGCTCCGGTTCCACCTCTGGTCCCTACTTTAGCTCATTTCCATCCATAAGCCAGAGCCAAACCCAAACCCAAACCAAACCTATCCTATCCCAAACCCGGGCCTTGTTCCAAAGCTTCGGCTTAATGGGCAGAACACATGAAAGTACAAAGTCAGGCAAACAAAAACAAACACGTCAAAATCAAACAAGCTGGCATTTTCTTTTCCGTTTCCCCTTGACAGCAGCAGTCACACAGCCAGCCGTCAAATATGTTATACTGTTTCAGCTTTACTGCAAGATGAACTGCTGTTTGTCAAAGCACTGCAAAGCCTTAGTGCAGGGCCTGTAAGCCAGCAATCACAAACTCTCACATTACTTCACAGTGACAGGCTGTAACTCAACCAGAAAGGACATTTTTTCAAAAATATTTTTTCACAAATCTAACTTCAGGCAAAAATCTGCCGAAACAGTAGCTTCGCACCACCCAGTGTATCTCCATTCACAGGCCCGGTCCTCCCAGTCGCCGCATGGTGTAACAAGTCTCCAAACAATTACACGCTCCACCCGTCCTTCACTCCCAGAGTTGTCTCACGCCGACTGAAGCGGCGTCCGACACCGCTGTACTGTTCTCGCTTGGTTAGAGCCGAATTATAGTTCCTGGGAGTGTGGAAGGTGACAATAGGTGGGCAAATTACCTGCAGCAGCTCAGGACAATGTAGACACAAAAGGACTGCTGTCAGAGAAAGTGAGCCGCCTCACAAGACTCACATACAGACAGGTGGGCAGAACCCCCCCCCCCCCTCCCGAGAGAGACACAGTGATGCTGTAACACATGTACAGAATAAGAAAGGTATATCAGGTTCATCCACCGCACACCGACTCCAGCTCAATCTTTACATTGCAACGTCAACCTCTGTCACAACAGCCTGTCAGCAAAATGGCCATCTGTGAGATGGATAAACCCAAGTGTTGCTGTCCCCTGTCAGTCATTCGGATGCAGACAAACAGTCCTGTATGCGGATCATGTATCAGCAGGAAAATGTACTAAACATCATTTCATTAGCTCTTTCCTTTCATTTTGTTTGTCAGATGCAGTGGTCAGAGGAAGCTCAGCATGTTTACTGAAGTAAAATCACTCACACTTTGAGGCATTTGCAACTTACTAAAGCATTTCTGATTTACACAATTGCCAAGCAAAATATTTTACTTTTTCATCACATTATCTGACAGCCAGAGTTACGTTGCTGACTAATCTCAGTATGATGCATTGGTAACTCGACTTGTAATCTGTAAGTATGTTAATTCAGGAGTGGTGTCTGAAATATTGCATGTGACCAGAATAGAGGTATTGAGATACTTAACTTAAAGCTGCCATTGCCAATATTTTTTATATTATTAAAATATAATGACAAAGTGTATTTTAAAAGGCTCGATTGAGCCAGATGGACTATTTTAAGCACCACTTTGGATTTAACATCTTTACAGCCTTTCTAAGATGACAGGGATCACTAAGGGGAGGCACCAGCTCATGTTTTTGTTCGTCATTCTTTCCACTAAAGCCTGCTGCTCATACGTGAGTCATGTATGACACAACAGAGGGATGCCTTTGTCTTTAATTGACCCTGAAGGGCACTGCTGCCTTGTCATTACAGAGATGATGGAAGGTCAACGTGCGTCTCAATCCAATACATTCCTCCTCACGTCGAACTTGTGTATTTTCTCCTCATGACCATCATCTCACCTTTGTCCCTCACCATTTGCCATCCCGCCACTCAGGGTTGAGGAGGAGGAAATGGCTCGATATCGCCATGGTAACCACACAGACGACAGCGGTGGTCTACATCTTTAAGGGTGTCTGAGTGAGTGTGCATGTGGGAATTATTATTTTGTTGTTGTTATGACAAGCAAATCATTTTTGTTTCGTAAGTGGTTTTTGTGGAACATAATTTGACACAATTCAGACACTCAAATAAAATAGATAAATATAGTGAACTAAAGGGAGTTATTCAAGTTACACCCATCGATTTAAATATCACAAAAGAGAGGCCACGCTCGCTGTTAAATATGTTGAACCCAGTAAAGACTAAAACTAACAAAACTTGTTTTTGCCGCAATAATCAAACCAAAAAAGGATTGGGGGCAACTTAGTGTGTCCGGATTTACGTCTCTAAAGTGTGGGAGGAAGTCGAAGCACTCGAAGGAAACCAACTCTGATTCAGTAAGGAACATGAGGCCCCCAGCCACTGAGATGGAGGAGCCTCAGGGTGTGGGCTCCTTCTCCCTACTGTCCTTGTTCATCTTCCTCAAACTGTCCAGTCTCAAGCTCCCTTCTTTCTGGAGCTTGGTGGAGCTCATCCACCTTTCCCTACCTGGAAGGCAGTGTGCTGATCTGCACCCTGGAGGTGAGCCTTCAACACCTCCACCTGGTGCCTGGAGTCTCCCTATCCTCCAGCTGTTTGACTCACTTGTTGGAGACACAGCCGGATATCAGCTTGAAGGTCAAGATTAGTTATAATTTGACTGTGATCAACTGTATTATTGCTTTGAGTGTTCTAAGTTTTCTTACTCTAAAAGTGGTGAGTCACCACTTTTTTTGAAATAACTGAAATTAAATGATTTTGTGAGATTCTCAAAAATATGAATCTGTGTACATTTCTCTTGACAGCAGACGATGACTGTCCTCTCTTCAAACCCATGGAGGAAGTATTGTGGACCTGTCAAAACCTCGTATCAGGAAGTTTGGATATACAAAGTGTCTGATTTGACACCATAGACTGCTATTTGCATCCCTTCTTCTACCAACAGTCATCACATTAGCAAAAGTCTCGACTGTTCTCCGTCCTGGCTCCTCGATGGCGGAATGAGCTCCCCAGTGACATCAGGACAGCAGAAAGTCTCTACATCTTCTGTCACAAACTAAAAACACATCTTTTTTGACTATACCTTGAATAAAGAAAGTAACACTGTAGTAGCACTTTAGTAGCACTGGATTGGCTCTTACTGATGCACTTTGTAGTTTAACTTTATTGAAGAAATTGTACCTTCTTGATTCTTGTTGTTTTTATTCTTGTTTGTACTCACGGTGGAATGCATTTATTGTAAGTCGCTTTGGATAAAAGCATCAGCTAAATGAAATGTAATGTAGTATGTTATGCTTAAGTAACATGCTGAACATGGTAGAGTAAACATTATTTGAGCTAAACTATTCTAAGACATATTTGGTACTTGATTGACCATCAGAGAGGAAACAAAAACGGAATATTAAGTAATGTATCACAAGTTTGGGGAAGAATAAATATACTCAACATCTCGCAGTTGCAACATTGCACCCCTCTGTTCCTCTCAGAGCTCTAACAACCCCACCACTCAAAAGCTGCACTCTTCAGTCCAGGTGTAAAATTAGACCACTGAACGTAGAGTTGAACAATAAGGTGTGATGGGACCACTTAAACCAGAAATCAGAAAATCCTTTTGTAAATTGCACATTCAATGTAGGGACTAAGTTGAGTGAAATAGAGTCTCATAAAGAGAGAATATGTGGAGAAACAGAGGGAACTAACAAAAGACTGTATAAATAAATGAGCCAGTAAAGTTCCACTTAGAGCTAACGTTCCTGAAGTGCCAACAGCGGCAGCAGGAGGAGGAAGGAGAGCCCAGACGGTTTCCTTTCAATTACAATGCAGCATCTGGCAGCACACGCAGCCTCATAAACAACGTCCTCAGAACAATGGCTGAACTGACAGGGTGTCTGTTCACATCACGACAGGCTGGGCGATAGCGGAAAGTAAACAAACGATTAATACGTCTCTTTTATTCGGGAGATAAGAGTTTTACTCGCCTTTAGTGGAGATGATGCCAATGTAATTTAAATCTGCCATAAAATGAAAATAGGGTAAAACTGCCCTCTTTTGAAAAGAAGATAAAAAAAAGAAATCCATAATAAAGACCTTTCAGTTTGTGCTTGCAGCATTTACAAGTGTGTGTGTGCAGAAATGAATTGTTCCCAGGGCCAACCTGGCTTTCAAAGTTAAAATCATGGAGGTGGAATGTGAAATGAAGGAGCAAATAATGGTTTTAGTAATTACCAATAGCTTTTAGTAATTCATTTTAACATTTTCATAATGCAATTACTGTCACCTGTGGGCCACTGCACCTGGCTTGGGATAATCGTTCTAGTGCATGAACCGAGCCAAGAACAATGCTGCAGAAAACCACCCATATCGCAGCACGGCACAACAGAAAATGAAAAGCTAAATATCAATCCCACACACACACTGCATGAAACCGAAACATAAAACAACAATTTAGAGCTCAATTATTGAAAGATCAATGTCGGACTGGTTGACATGGCACCGTTGTCTTCCGTTTCCAGCAGATGTGAAGAAGTGTGGGATGTAAGAATATTAGGATTAAAAACAACACAAATATTATTCTAAAACAATGGCTGTTTCTCATATCTATATAGTTATATATTCATTCTGTATGTCAGACTTCACGTATGCCCAAATGCAAAGTACCTTTCAGGAAGATGGACGTGATTCAGATGTGATTGTGAACACAAACTATACAGACAAAATCAGTTTTCAGTACATCTCCTTCATTTGAAACACATTTGTCCATGAAGGCAGGCAAGCTGACGAGCGTGCATAGTTTTCAGTACCACACAAACAGAGTTGCGGTTGCATTCTTGACAACAATGTGGTCTGAGCCGTGTAGTTTTCAATAGTAGCAGCTGTGGGATCCTGTTTAACATTCTGCCTTTCAATCGCTAGAGACAGAACTCAGGCAACAGACATGCTTAAAAAAGTGACATTACGCCTGTGAGTATGTGAAGTACTTAATACAGTATTATTATAATATATGTATTACTTATAAGGCGCTGTAGAAAGCCTTGAATTAGTACAAATATATAGAGGTTAATCAAGAGATCTGTGTGTTTGTCATTCCTCACTTCCTAGTCTACATTCTTGATTTAACCACAGTTATGAAATAATGCTAGTTTTAAGTTTATAGTTACAGCTGTAAAAAAAATTAAAAATTGGCACCAAGTTGGTTAAAAACCAGAATGTATAAACGATGTGGAACATTATTAGGTTTGAATAGAGTATGAATCAGTAGTTAAGAGTTGAAATGCAGCTTAACAGTAGGACTAGTGTAAAAGTGGGAAGGGGATGAAGGATGCAGAATATTGAGTAAGGAGGTAAGATGATTAAAATGAGTAAGTGTACTGAGAAGGAGTTGAGGTTTTCTTGAATTGTCTTTGTTGGAAAAAGGATAAAACATCAACTGAGGTCCACCCTGACAAGAGTTGAATTATAAACTCTTTAATTTGGTAAAATCACAGTCAATTCTTAGTTTACTGTTAACATTCAATGACTGTTGGGGACATTTATTTTGAAAAACAAGCCAGCCCCGTTCTTAGTTTAATGTGAAGATCTTTCTGGAGCTTTCATTCTGACAAAATGCTTCCAGCATTCACACCCTGTTAACACTGAACAATGATCTCACTTGCAAGGTTGCAGCGTCTGTTAACAGTTTATATCTGTTTATTCTGCAATTTTTGGGTTTGATTTTTGACCAAAACAGCTTATGAATTGAAAGCCCTTCAGCAGCTCAAATGGAAGCCCACATGTCAGACTTTGACTCTTACACTTATAACCTCTGACTGAGGTTAGAAATACACTTTAGTAGTGACGGTCAAAAAAAGTGCATGATGGAAAAAAACTCATGAATTCAATTGATCCATATGGACTATCGAACCAGTTCTTTGTTGTTTTTTAATATTTAAAATCTAATTGTACAATAGAAACAAACTGGTTGTCTTTTTGAAACGTGTCTTGATAGGTTATCAAGTGCATAACTGCCTTCTCTGATGCAGTCAGGTGTGGTTGAGTTCCACAGACAGGACATAATCTCTTCCTTTGATATCCTACTGAAAAGACGGCATTGCATTCAATGGAAGATTGTTGGATGCTATACCATAAAACCAGACTGGAGGTGAAGAAGGATAAACAAAACTTACACTTTGATGGAAAACATACTGTATTTAAAAAAATTGCTGAGTTGTTGTGCCTATACCAATTTATCAAGGTGGAAACAAACACACTACCCCTCTTTAAGAGATGCTCTGCAACGGCAAAGCAAAGGGGATAATGCACCAGTCAGAAATGCTTGCACTAATACAAACATTTTTGTATTCTATCAATCACTCTATCAATATAAATTTACTTCATTTGAAAAAGTATGCTTACTTCAATTGACAGAACAGTTATTTTTCTCCTTTAACCTTTTACCACAACACTAAAGCTGCTCCGCTGTAACACGTAGCCTTTAGTGCACCGACGGCTAAGAGTGTTTAGTGCTACAGTGTTTCATTAATGTATGATGAGTAAACACAACCATTTCATGCTATACTGGCGTCAAGGCATTAATTACTAATTTAATAGATACTCGGATCAGCGCTTGGCATCTGCCGATCCACTTAATGAGGTACTTGAATCAGTTAAGCTATTGGATGATTCCTCTCAAATCTTTTCTTCTCTGATGTGTTATTTGATCCTCTTTACAGGACACACACACACACACACACACACACACACACACACACACACACACACACACACACACACACACACACACACACACACACACACACACACACACACACACACACACACACACACACACACACACACACACACACACACACACACACACACACACACACACACACACACACACACACACACACACAGTTTGGTATTTGTAACAGCTCACTCAGGAGCATTACTCTAGTGAAGATGATGGACAGGAAAGTACAAAGCACTCCCTCCTTGTTGTCTTCCTGTTGGTTTGAAGGTCATACATTCTCTCCGGGGACATGATAGATGTAAAACAGTCACATCTCTCTCACCGACTGTCATGTCATCTGGCATTTCACACTCGTATAGAACTGATTTCACAAGCATTGGCCCCTTGGTGATGATAAAATAAGTCAGCTTTACTAGCACATGTATAGAGGGAGCCTATATATTTCACATATGGTAGGCAAACGGTTTATGAGAATGTTTTACATTCCTGCAGCTGCTTTTCTATATGCATGAGACAGAGGGCCAGTATTAAGACTCTCGCAGAGTTTTTAGGCTACATCATAAAAGCTCCTTTTCTTGGAGCACAGAAGACCACGTGAGATGCTGTAACATCAGTGTGTTAATGAGCAACATCTTTATCTAATTGATTTTTATTTCCAATCTAGCGTGATTTACTTGCTCAAGCAAAATCTCATTATATTCAGTGAAAGTACAGACTTCCTGATTGATCATGATAATCTCTTACTGTTATAAGCTTGTTCCAACACTTGACATATCCAATTATTTGCTGCAAAAGAGCTTTTAAAAGGCATTTTCTTTCAAATAAATCAAAACCCAATCATATTTTTGGCAGGTCTAGCCATGACTTATTTGACATTTTCACAATCCCTTTTAATTCAATCTGATATATAACAGGGAGGGGGTGGTTGGAGGATGAAGAAAAACAAGATATTCCCATGCAAACACACACAAGAATACATAAAACAGAAAAATATATTATACGGTAACTTGTTTCTCGTTCCTTAATGTTTCTCCTATACAAGCCAACAATATCTGCTTTTTACATACAGATACACACAAGCAACATACACACACATCACAGTATATCCATAATCAAATGGCAAGTCAGCTAGCCAGTTAGTGGGTGCGGCATTGCGAGTGTTTGAGAATTGGAAGCGGTTTAATCTGTTGGGCCCATGTGAGTGGGGAGCCCAGCAGCCGAGTCGCTTAATCCTTCCTCCTCCACCCCAGATGATGTAAGAGAGGAGGGGAGAGGAGAGGAGAGGAGAGGAGAGGAGAGGAGAGGAGAAGAGAGGAGAGGAGAGGAGAGGAGAGGAGAGGAGAGGAGAGGAGAGGAGAGGAGAGGAGAGGAGAGGAGAGGAGAGGAGAGGAGAGGAGAGGAGAGGAGAGGAGAGGAGAGGAGAGGAGAGGAGAGGACTAGTAAGAGTGGAGAGGGATAGATGATTGGGGCTGTAAAGTGAGAAAATAAACCTGAAAACTGCAGGTTGAAAAAGGAGAATTGTCCCGGGAAAGCTTCCTTCTTAGATTCCAATTATGTCATGTTAGTAAAATGGAGAAAATTAACTGTAAAATGTCAATTTAAATGTAAATTGAGCCATTAATGCAATTTAGTACACTACATTTTAGTTTTGTCTTTCTTACACAGCAGACTATAACTCATACAGTTTAGCTATAAAAAAGGATTATTAAATCCACCTTAATGGCTATCTCTCCTCTTATTTTTGCAGTTTCTCTTGCTTTTATCACATGTTGTGTATCTATATCGTCTTTATAGTATTAATGTTTTCACTGTGTTTACGTGTGCGCTGAAAAGTAAATTCTTGGAACAATACAGATGTGAACTAAATAAACATGTGTTATTAGGCTAAATACTTGTAAGCTTCTTTCTGACCAGCATATTTTTAGATTTCCAGTGAGCCAAATCTAGCTTATTTATCCCGTAAAGAATGACAGATTTCACAATGGCTAGACGAGCTGTCTGCAAAAAGGAACAAGTAATAGTGACAGATTTTGCCAACTAGTTGAATTATAGCTGGAATCTCTAGTGTGTGGGTTGCACAGTTGCAGATTATAGAATAATATATAATAATGTTAACAGTTGTTTTGTCCTTATCACTCAAGCCTACAAACTCACTTTATACATTACACACAACATAAACGTCAGTTGTGGTCATGGTGTATTCCTAAACATCCCCTCATCTCAACACATCTATTCTGCCTCAAGTCTGACCTGCTTTGTCCCCTCTGTGCTCCCTTCATCCATTTAATCCCATGTACCAGGCTTTGAAATAATGCCCTGTAGTCAGCAACAGACCGATCATGTTGCAGTTGGGTCAAAACAATGTTATCTGGAGGGCGGGAGGCTGGATAAAAGCTGCCCTGGTGCTGTCCTGCACAGGAACAATTCACTAAGGACGCTAAAGTGGCCTGAGCCCCCAGGGCTTTACTGGCAGGACGGGTCCGCAGGGCAGCTCACCCGTAGTCTGTCACACACACACACACACACACACACACACACACACACACACACACACACACACACACACACACACACACACACACACACACACACACACACACACACACACACACACACACACACACACACACACACACACACACACACACACACACACACACACACACACACTTGGTTTCCTCAAATAAATGTATCCACATTGCAATCAAATGAATTAAAAGGGTAAAGAGAGGTGAAAACACAAAAAGCTCCACTTAACAATAGCCCACCCTGACCATAACCCAGATGTGTGTGTAAATGAGTGTGTTTGACTGTGGGAAAAAATCTTTGTTTCTACAGGCCAGAGAGAAAGTGATTAATTAAATCAGTCAGAGAGGGAACAAAATGTGTGAAACAAAGTGAGTGATCATTTATCAAAGCAAGCTAATGAGCAGTCGAGTGTGCTTGTGTGTGTTGACTACGACCAGAACCCGGCATCTATAATTAAGTTGTTTGAGGAAGTTATATTACGTCTCTGGCCAAACTGGCGTTTACCACAAAGTGGCACGACATTACAAGGAAAAGGAAGGCTGCTCTGCAATCAAAATGATGCGGACAATAATGATGAAAAAAAATTAACAATGGCAATGTAACAAAGATCATGCATGGCTGATTAAAAAGTATGTGAGAGGATGAAGTTACCTGGGAGATCAGAGAGCACTCCTCTCTCTATAATGTGCTTCCTATACAGAGTCTTCAAAACCTTGGCGCTGCCGAACCTCTTGAAGCGACTCTTCACGTTGTTATAATACCATTCAAGTGACTGTGTCCTTAAAACCCTGCAGACAAGAAAGAGAGGAAGGGAGGAGGGAAGAAAACATGATATTAAGTCAAAATAGAACAGATGGCAAAGACACTGGCAGAAATCACATTTTATTATAATAACACCAGGATTCAAACTTTGACTTCAAGCCAAGACTTCCATTAAGATCCGCTCAAGTCCAGTGTCTTTACTTTTATTAAAGTGTAGATAACCAGACTTTTTATAATGATTTCAATAAAGAGAAAAGAGTTTGTGGTTTTGTGTTAATGTGTATTTTCTTACACCAGGTTTGTGTTTGCTGTCAGTGTCATATTCAAATGACATTTAAATGTCTTTTAAAGCAAATAATTGGCTTTTTAAGAAGGTTCAGTGGCGCCTCTCTCTCTGTGGAGGCTGGATTGAAGATAGGAAAAGTATTTGTTTGCAGTTATTTTATACAGCATCCAAGCTGTGTGTTGGAATGAGTATGACAGCAGTTAATGCATAGGTTTTCAGATGTGATGTCACATCATTTTCCAGGCTTTTCCTCATTTCATGGTGCACGGTCGGTTGGCGCTCGAATGCCAACCAGTCAGACCTCAGGACAGAGCAGATGATTACATAAAGCAGTAATTCTAAACGGAGAGGGTTATGAAAAGCCCTCAGAAAAGTGCTCGCGTTGCGCCAGCGTTGCGTCAGATTGCATGAATCTCGGCCAACTTTGTGTTTAATCGGGCGGTCGCTCCCGCTCCTTTTATTTTTTCACACCACTGACACAATAGGGAGGCTAAACAAACACACAGACAGATTTACTGTGCAAGGAGACAGAACCACACAACCACAAACAATTTATCTACACACTCTTCATTCCCATGAACACAGCTTTGTCTTCAGAGGCCATATTCATGACAGCAACTATTGAGTGGTAGGAGTCTGTGTGTGTATCTTTGTCTGGACATTTTGTATATTTAAAGTATCCAAATTCTGAAAGTCTCTGAAAACTACTTTATTAGTGTTACATTACCATAACCCCACTGAGTTACTGACTTTTCCCCACTTTTAAAGTATGTTTTTGTATTCAGAATCAGAATCAGAACCATTTATTGCCATGTTTGTTTTCACATTCAAGGAATTTGTCCTGGCGGAAGGTGCATAACATTTAACATTTAACAATACACATTTAACAGTAAATACAGTGCATTAGATGGGAATGGATGAATGGATGAATGCATATTTACAACAGTAGAATATAAAAATAAAAATAAGATCAAGTGCATGGAATGTGCATGGAATGTAAGTGTTGTGTGAAAGTGGCGAGTGTATTTAAATATAAGGCATGAGGCTGTGTGCAGGGGAGTGTCCAGTGGGAAATTGTCTGGGGCTGACAGAGTCAGTCAAGTCAGTGGGGGACCCGGGCTCTGTTGATGAGCCCGACTGCAGACGGGAAGAAACTGTTGGTGTGGCGTGAGGTCTTGGTCCTGATGGACCGCAGCCTCCTGCCAGAGGGGAGGGACACCAACAGTTTGTGTCCAGGTTTTTAACTTGTATTCACACATGGATATAACCAGGCAAATAGACATTTTGCATTGTCTTCCCATCGGTACAGTATTTGAAGACCACTATGTTTGGTTGAAACATTAGCAATAACATCTTAAAAAAAACAAGGCTAGTATTGTATTCTCTTCTAATTAACCAATCCCATGAAAAAACTAAAATCAAACAAGTGATGCCAAAACCTGATATAGTGTATTATTCTTTGCCATAGACCCCACTAACATTAAAAACATTAGTTCACTTCACTACAGTGACATATTCCTTTATTACGATGAATACGAGCACTGTAGTTTATTTTGAGTTAATCCCACTTGCATGTTGATGCTTGTGTTCCATGAAAAGACTGGTGTTGAAGGTGAGGGTGGAAATAGCCGAGCTAATAAAGGGATCCTGAGTGCCCCCGAGGCAGCATGGGCTGCCACATCCATTCCACCACCCCCTCCTTCTCAACCTCGCTCCTCTCTTCCCTCTCCTCCTCGTTCTCAGTGGATTTATTATCCTCGGTCTCTATCAGCTGGGCTGCTCAATGGGCCTCAGCTTCTTAATTTCATGCCACGGGTCAACCCAGTCTAGTCACTCTGATGGTGGCTGCCGAGCTCCAGTAAAGGGGCCCGACTCTTTATCTGTCTCTGGGCCCGAGGAAAAAGGCACAGAAATGAATCTGGAAGAGAAACGCAGCGTCCAAGTGGCATACGAGGCAGAAATACAAATAGATTCCACCTGTACTCTGAAATGAGCTGGAGCGACCTGGAGCCATCCTTGAACTGCAACGTTATATTTATATATTATAAGGACAGAGGAGGGCTGCAAGTATATGGTGGAGATAGTTTCATCTGAGAGGAATCTGAGTTTACTTCAAATGAAGCCGTATGCCTCAGTAGCATGCATGGTCAAACTCGAACACCATGTTATCATTTTCTCAAACTTTTTGAAACACCGGGTGCTTGATTTAGGTCAGAGGCAGAGAGAAGCAGGCTATTATTTTCCAGCCAGTGACTGTGGATTTTGTCATAACGAGTTGTCCAATTTTCCACGTTCCGTCCCACTCATTATTATCCGACCCAAACAAACAATTCACCACATGTCTGAATTCAACACTTGTGTGTCTGTGCATCAATCAATCAATGTGTCCCTGTCAAGGCTGCTGCTATGACACTTTGTGACAGAACCAGTCAGCTGTCATGCCGAAGAGAAAGCTGCAGGAGGTTACTCCTTCCTTTGTTAAATACCCCACAGTGAAAATTCTGCATTTCGCTCACACTGCAAGAAGACATTTTCAGTTGCGCATGATAGAGATGCAGATATAAAAGAACAAAGTAAGACGGCCGGAGCTGGCGGAGAACGCGTCAGCCATTTAGCCGGCAGCCAGCTCTCAAGCATACTTTGGGTTTTGTTTTAAAAGGTATTAGATAACCCATTAATATATTACACCAATGCGATCCTTGAGTTTTGTGCAGCAGTACAAAATGTCCCAGGAAATGTTTATTTTAGCATATGTAATACAAATGCTTGCTTTAAATGTTGTTGCACTGTGGTTCAATGCTCTCATTTCTGTGCTTGAAACTCCCATTTGGCACAAAAACTGACAATAAGTAAATGCAAATGTAAACTCAGGCAGCTGCTCCCGTCTGTGCCGGCTACACAAACTTGTTGAAATTAGCCAAGCTTTCCCTTTCAGGGAAAAAGGAGAGGGATTTAGGACAGTTTGAGAGGCGTCTCGGTGAATGAAGCATGACATTGCTTCCCTAGAGTGATCTGATCTAAAAAAGATAGAAAGAAGGGAGGAGAGTGTAGTGGATAAGCAAAGGCTTTCAAGCAAGAGCTGCACTGCTGTGTGAGCTTTTGCAACACATATTTCATAATGAGGCTGGGAGATTCCCTGATGCTCGGCTGCTGCATGAATAAGTAAGAGGGATTCCTGTTGATGGTCTCCCGACACTGGGTTTACCCTTCCTCCATCATCACTTTGCCTTAGTTTGACTACTAGAAGCCAACGCCGCCTTTCTCATCCTCTCTTCAGTTCTTTTGCCTTCTATACTTCAGGAGATCGATTTGCACATTTAATAGAGGTCTAAATAAAATATATAGAAGAATTTATGTGGGAGTGCAATAAAAAGTATTTCCACCTCCCCTGGCAAAAGAAAACCATTAGCATAATTGACTTTCTGAGCCTTCTAATGAATTGGTTCAGCTTCTGTTGAGGCTGCTGTAGAGAGGGGAGCTCAGGGAGAAGAAAGACGAGTGCGGTTGACTTTAACAGAACATCAAATAGAATCTTCTGAAGACTTGCAGAGAACAAAACAAAAATTGAGATTGTTCTCAGCTCGAGGGTTAGATCAAAGCGTCTGATGTTCGAGAAGAAAAAGCCCTCGAGTTGTGGGGTCTTAATGGGTGAAAAGCTGAAGAAGTTAGGATTTGTAGTACAGTCTTGATTTCTTTATGAACTCTCATTTTCCACAAATACAACTGTTCTGCACACATGAAAAATCTATTTTTATATTCAAATTTTGGAGTACTAAAAGTATTTAATGAAAGTGCAATTGAATTAAGACAATCAGCTATCAAGACTCATTCCAAGAAGAACTCAGGAGTTAATCGGAAATTCTTATTTGCAAAATAAGAAAAATGTAGGTTTGGTGAATCATTATAAGGAGACTCTATACACATCACCTACGACCATCACCATCAACAGAACGACAAGGCAAGATGCTCTAGTTTTTCCTTACTTTTGCAATATGCACTGCCTCAATCAATCCAAATACAAATCATCAAGGGTATACAATCATCCACCAATCAGAACATAATTAGTCTTCAAGCAGATGGTGTGTCACTGTTCCCCCCCCCGCCCACACACACACACACACACACACACACACACACACACACATACACACACCACCACACCCCTTAAACCAGCCCCTCCCTCAGCTAACAAGCTAGTGACAAACGAGTCACATAACTAACAACTCAAGTGCAAAAAAATGGCAACATTTACTTTTGTATTTTCTGGGGCCACGAAAAGCGGTCTCCTGGATGAAAGTCCTGTGTTTGTTTGCGATGGTTTTGCATATACATTGCAGATATTCCCTTCAAGCTGTGCTGTCTGTGTTGCTACAATACTGCACTAAAACAGTCCTTTGAAATATATTCAGTACTGGCAGGCCGAAGGACAGAGGACAAGGTCATGGGTCAATTGCTAAAAAGCCCATGAGATGTTCAGCAAACCTTGGCACAGCAGCTCTAACCTGTCGGCATGATTTAAAATAGTGTCAGGTTAGCAACAGGCAGGACAATAACTCTCTCACAGCAGTGGTTCTGCACATAACCTTTCCATGAAGCAGCTGGAAAGCTGAGCATATGCATGCACGTTAGTGATTGACATTCAGATGGGCAGAAAGGGGAATATAAAAAGATCTCATCCTGCATACGAAGGTGGCTAGAGATGTTATTGTGTCTCTCCTTATGCAGGGTCTATAGAAAACCCTGTCTATTTTTCCATTTTAACCCAGCGTTGGGCAAACTCTGATGCACAGCAGAGGGTCATTATTGAACAGACCCGCCGTATGACTGGAGACACATTTGCATGCCACACAGCGGTATAAATTTGCACCATTTTGATTGGGTTTCTGGTACACTGCAGCATTTGACCTGGACAGCTACTGCAGGTTGACGACAGGGTATTCTGCTTCACTTACCTGTGTCTTTAAAAAGTCTAAATTTAGGAACAGCACAGCTGCAGGCAACGGTCAGGCAATTTACTCTGCCATTCCTTCCTCCTACAGCGCTTTCTTTCAAGACCCAAAGCTGTCAACTATTCTCCCCTACTCTCTCTGTTTCTCTCCTCGTCTGTAGCAGCCAGCTCTTTCTTCAGACCTTCACCATGCAGGGTGTTACAGATGAATGTGTCGGCACAGTATGGGAGATGAGTTTCATTGGGACAAAGTGCTCTCAGACAGAGCACGAGCAGAGGGACCAAAATGAATTACAAACAGCTCATACTGCGTATGACGTCAGTGTGCCGCCACGTATACAGCCAATACTGATTCTCAATCAGTTAGGATTAGATAATGACCCTTAAAAAAACAAACATGACAGCTAAATCATCAAACCTTTCTCCATTGAATCTGATATTCTCTTTGTGGAAGAGGCAGAACATTTAGAGATTTGATTTATGAAATGTTATGAGTCTTTGTCAACACCATATCCTCTTTCAGGTTATTGGCCTCACATCAGATACCTGCTATACTTGTACCAGTGTGTCCTGGCATGATCTAAAAGTCCACTGTATCCACTTCAGATGGAGATTAATGTAATCTAACTCTGGAGAATAATTTTTCTGAGCATTTGGTCCCATCATGTCCAAAAGTAAATCTTTGAGAGTCAGATAACTTCAATCCAAGAATGCTACTCAGTACAAATAGTGAGCATTCTGTATAATGTTTACAGTTCGTAATTATCAATAATACATTTAAAGGACCTATAGGGTACAGTGAGGCTGCAGCTAACTGTATTCAAACTCTAAGTCCTTCCATTCATGATTTGACTTAGTTCATGGTTTGAAATCTGTCTTTTGTTCTGTGTGCCTGCAGTCTGAATTACCAGATAGCACAATTTGTATTGTTTCTACCGTCACTCTGCATGGAAGAGAATAGAATTAGAGACATTCATACAGTAGTATAATTCAGCATTTGGCATGGACCACAATCTGTCTCCAATAAGAGCTGGCCCAGATGTCACATCATTTGTTGTTGTTCAGCTGCACATGTGGGTCATTTTAGCATGGAGGTCTGTTCAAAATGATATCAGATATAGGTCACTTTGAAACACTCCACAAAGTCCAAATTGTACTCCAAATGAAATGACAGAGCTGCACCAGCAGGTTTTCACAAGCTGCAGTGTATTTACATATACTTCCGTGTGGATGTATATAGAGCATATGGGAAAGTGAGATAATCTGCTCTCAGCCTCCTGCTTCTGCCCAGCCAGAGCACCACGTGGGATTTTAACGGGAGCATTCAGAGAGGCAGAGCTCTGCAGCAGCCCAGCAATGTGGAAAATCTAGCGACAGAATAGACTGCGGTTACGCTTTCCACCACTCAAATCTTTCTCCAGCTGGATATTCTGTAAGGATAATGAAAACTGCAGCTCCCTACAGCCTTTATGTGGAGCCAAAATCATAAAGAGCCAATCTGATAAGGGGCTGAAAGAGGCAAATGTCTGTAACCAAATGTATTTGTTAAATGTCATGTGAGAACTATAAAGCCTGTGATGGTAATTAAATCTCAATAAGGTGGCATCACTGGCTTTTTGTAGGTTTTTTTTCTAGGTCACTATAGGAGTGGGAACACAGGTTTTATCCTCTTAACACCTTGTACAGGAATAAAATAGGCTGAAATAACAGGATTTTAGAGATTACACAAATGTGCAAGAGAGCTTTTTTTTTTTTTTTTTTAAGATTATTAATATTTTTCTATTGCACCACATACAGGGTGGCAGGGGTCCTTAAAAGTTGTGATTGTGATTGTGATTGAGACTGCGTGGTAATCAGAGGATCCGTCATCCTAACTGGCAAAGTATCAATCAACAACCATGCCTGTGTTCTGCAGATACGCTCTTCTGCAAGTTACCGACCGGCAGTCTTTGCACAGTAAGCTCAGCTGGATAATAATGTCAGCTATAGATGTATCCTATCGAATGAGAGAGCGTGGGATTGGGTTAAGTCATTAATGTGATTCAAACCCCAGACATTGTACACAAATCACTTTGAGAAAAGGGCCAAAAAAACAGGATATTGGAGGAATTGCCTCCTGACAGAGCCCAATGTGCTGAAGTGCCAGTATTAATAGCCTGTTAGGGAGCAGAGGAAACCAGCCCGACAACACCAGACTACATATACTGCTGTCACCTGTTAGAGACTGAGGAGAGGAGCAATGGAGGGGAAAGAGAGGCCAGAGGAGGACATGGAAAGGTACAGACAAAGTAGGAAAGAATAACACAATGAACACGATAAGAAAAAAGCTCATTGCTTTGATTGCATCATGGAGGCATATGGGTCATTTGTTCCACGGGATCTATTTTGTAGATGTCTCTTTTCAATGCAGAACCACAGTCTATGTGGTCCATCAGTGTGTGTGTGTGTGTGTGTGTCTGATAATCCAGGATGCTGTGAAAGAGGGTTTTTTTCTCACAGAAAAAAACAGTGTATTCCCGACATCAAGGTTTGACAGTTGGCAGAAGACGCCTGTCTCAAGCAGTGGCCTATGCTACACTAAAATATCCAGTCACTTCCTGTTTGCATGATGGTAAACAGCTATCTGTGAAGTGCTGACTGCCTGGACAGAGATGAAAACAGTCCAGATCAGAAAAAGGTGTCAGGTTGTGTCTATGCTACTTTAAAGACATTTACCATGAATGCATTAGTTTCAATCATAACAGAGATGTATCATTCTATACACCAGAGGCTGCTTGTAGTTGAAGATAAATTCGATTCGAAATGAGTGTATGTAATGTTTTGTTAAATGCATATTATTGCCTGAAGGAGACTAAATCACAGCAGTGATTTGTGTCTGAAGCTCAAACACAAATAATGAATGAAGACTCTGAGTCAGATACAATGCTTTACAAATGTGATCACCAACACCAGCATGTAGTGCTTCATCTTTCAAGGACATTTCATGAATATAATATTAATGGCATTTCCAAGAGATCTCAGTTGTTCTCTGATAAAGACATAAAAAGCTCCAACAAACCTCCTTTTACATTTAAATGTGTGTTTGTGTCAGTAAGTATTTTCCTATTGAAAATATTCCTGTGTCTCTCTGACCTAAGGCCACATCCTCCGCTCTCTTGAGTTAATTTCTTTAGAGGAAAGGCAGCCTAAAAACAGGCCAATAAAGTTAGCCGGTTCACTGCACTCCCACCAATTAGGAAACCAATGAATGGCCCGCTTCCCGAACAAGCCTCTGGCTGCCCTCATCCTGGGACCAGCTCCCATCAAGTTAGTCACACAACACCAACCGAGAAACAAATCGGCGGGAAGAGAAGTATCTTCTCACAAGGTCTTTGTCTTTTTTCTTGTTTCCAGTCTCACGGCATGTCTGCTGTTCTACCTCCCTCATTCCCTCCCTCTCTACCTACCTACCTACCCATCCATCCATCTCTTTCCCTCTCTCTTTCCCGAATTTCCTGAAATTAGTGTTGCCAATGAAAATAAGTTACGTTTACACATGCATGGAAAGCATATGCAATTTCTTTTTGAATAACTGGAGAAAAACAGCTGGAAAAAACATGATTTACAGTATTTGAATCAAACCAAAAGTAAGTGAAACTACATTTGTGCAGTAGCAGCAAAAGACTTCTCATCTCCTGTCGGATGGGATACTGCTCTCCCCTCAGATCCTGATCATATTTTGCCATTTCAGCGTGAGACTTTTTCTCTATCTCAAGTTGCTGCTAATGGGCGTCCTTTCGTTGTTGAAAATGCTCGCTCAGCTCCAGTCTCAAGCTCCTTTCTGTCTGGAACATCGGGGATGTCTCTACCAATCTCCGCAGAGACTGGTTCTCTTTGGTCTCCGTCTCCAGCCTGGTAGCAAGCTCACCAACGTTTTCCTTCTGGCAGGCAATATGCTGCTCAGAGACCCTGGAGGGGAGACTTCAACACCTCCACCTGGGTGCCCCGAGCCTAGTTTTCCATCTGACCGTCCTCCAGCTGCTTGGCCCAGGTGCTGGAGACACAGGCTGGCAGATTCAGCTTGAAGGTCATGGTTCAGTTATAGTTTGTCTCTCGCTATCTGTGTTCTGTCCGTTGTCTACGTTCTAAGTTCTCTCTCTTGCAAAGTGCCGTGTCACCCATTGACACGTCTGAAATAGCATGTAAGTCGCTTTGGATAAAAGCGTCAGCTAAATGAAATGTAATGTAATGTAATGAAATGAAAATGTTCTGCCTTTACAGTTGCTGCTACCAGAGTGCCAGGACTTCAGTTTTCCATTAGCAGTTATAAAGATTCACTGAACAGTGGTCCAAAAGCTTCCGAGGAAATTAAGTTGCGTTACATTGTTCCATTTTACAAATAGTTTTACACTTCCCCACTTCACCCTGTCCGTGACGATGTTTTAAAGTAAAACAGAAAACAACAATGCATTTGTCCTTTTTGGGACTAAATCTACTCTTTTACATTACATTACATTTCACTGACGCTTTTATCCAAAGCGACTTACATGATATACAGTAGACCGTAGACACAGCAACGGTGAGCAATTAGGGTTAAGTGTCTTGCTCAAGGACACAATGACATGGACTGGCTGAGCTGGGGTTTGAACCACCGACCCTCTGATCAAAAGATAGACTTGCTAACCACTGAGCCACAGTCGCCCTATAGTGGCTGCAATCACATGATGGGAAGCCAGATAATGTCTCTACAGTGGCATCTTACGGTGTCGTCCCCTGGCTGGAGTGTAAAGGCACAGCCGCACTCAGTCAGTCTTTAATTGAAGCTCTTGCAGCTAATAAATTAAAGTCTCTTGCTTCAGAGCTGGATCCAGCTGACTCGCAGGTCAAAGCTCTGCATTATTCAACATGAAACAGTGTTGTGTTCAAGCTTATTGGTTTTGAAAATGAAGGGGTAATTATTCTTGTGGCGTTTCAACTTGTTTTGAAAATTACATCAGACTAGTCCACCAAAGCTGCATCTCTCTCAGATTATTTACAGTTTATTACCGCGCTGCTAAATATTTTCTTACTAACACCATCGGACCTTTGACACCACGTCTTTTTTTGGGGCTGAAGGCAAACGTGACCGTACCTTGAGCCTGACTCGCATACGCTGGTACAGAGCAAACAACGCTCGCCCGACTCTGGCAGACAGGGCGTGGGAGACGGATGACGATGAATCATTGATGCCCGGCACACAGATCACAAACAAAACACACAAGCATCCCCCCCCCCCGCCACACACACACACACACACCAGATGTATGCACATACACACATTTACCTTCTCTTTCTTACTCATTCGTCCTTTCCTATTTACAGCGTGGTGTTTTTCTCTGTGCCATCCCTGATTTTGTGGTGACAGAGACAGATGGAGGGATTGAGAGGGGAATGGCTCAGCAACAGAAGAGGATAAATCTCCCTCTGCCTTTTACTTTCGTCTGCAATAACACTAATAGCTACTTTTGGCTTCTGTTTGTCCGGCTTGGACTTTTGCATCTATCCTTTTTTGCACATATTTGTCACTTCTTTCACATCGTCTTCATATCCCATCACAACATGATATATATCTTATTAAAGTTGAGAGGGTTCACAGCAGCAAAGAGTCTCTTAACACAGTAGAGTGTTGCAAATTAACAAGTATATTTTGATGATCAGGAGATAACTGTGACACACTTGCGACACACTTAAAGGTCAGCGGTGGTGTTTTTGAAGTGCTTCTGTTGAATGGGTATCTATGACATTGTTATAAATCAAAATATTTAAAGGGCTGGTGTTTATGTTTGATGTAAATGATGCATGTCAGACAGTCACAGTGTGGTCATGCACGGATGGCTACCGTATAATCAGGCTAGAGATCATATGAAAACTATATATTGCAGAAGGGCGTTGGTGTGAAGTAGGAGCGAGGATAACAGATTGCATGTGGAGATGAACGCCATATAGACGAAATACAGCGCCATTCATCAACCGACTGCCCCTGTGACAGTCAACTCCACCCTGCATGACTTACAGTACGGATCACAATACCGCCACACTGTGAGGGGACACATATTTGGCCTTGATACCATTTCACCATGGGGTTGGATTATCATATTATCATTTAATCTACGGTACGTTTTATCCAGCCTTTTAATTACCCATGTAAGCCTCATTAGGATAAAACATCCCTCAACTGTAACAGAGGAGCCTGAAGCAAAAACATCACAGGCAAAACAGTGCAGTTTTAAACAGACTATTAAAAACAGACTTGCTGGATAGTAACGACCACATTGGGTCATGCAGTATGTTGAGTGGAATGCACGTTCCAGTGATTAAACTAATTGTAGTGTCCAGAGTATAAGACACTGCCATTTCAGCTTCTGCATTGCTGCTTTTCTTATTTGATCATTCAGAGGAACCCTTGGCCTCTTTCTTTAATGTCAGTATGCGCACACAGGCATACATCGCACTCCAGGCCAGGACCGCTGCATTATTAATGCCATCACACCGAGTAATTGAAGTCATGAAGCGGGGGAGATGGAGGGTGGCCGGCAGGGGCATCTAGACAACGTCTCTCCCTGCCTCTCTGTGGAAATTGTTTTGCTCATTATCAGTGACCTCTGAGTGTGATCGGTGCATACATCAAGGTGATACTCTCCGTCTGAGGGCAAAGTCAATACTAACACAGATTAGGGAGGCCAATGGATGGACAGACTTGCAGCTGCACTGCAGTCAGCTACTGAAAATATAAAACTATTTTATGAGATTGAATGCATGCTGACTCGGACATAGGTGACTTTTACATAAATGTTGATTATGTGTTCATTCAGACCATTACAGAGAGAGCCAAAATATGTATGTGATGCACCTGATGCACGAGAGGAAGCAGTGGAAGTGACACATGAAGGAAAAGGAGTGTTTTCTGTTGTCTCACAGGGAACGTAACTGATGGATTATTAAACTCAATTATTGACCATCATCAGCGCGAGGTTCCCTTGCCCTCAATTTTCTCAATCTGGCAAGAGGAAAATGTCCTCAACAACTTAAAATGTCCTCGTTCAAATGGGCTCGTTCAGTGTTTTCTGGTTTAATTGCTCTTTGTGCATCAGAGATGAAGTAATAAATTACTGCGCTCTTCCCAAGGCATGCGTTTAATCTCTCACTGTGAACATTTATACATTTGTGCTGCAGAAGCCTTGATGCTAACATGCCGACATTCAGTTCAGACTAAAGTCTCAATGTTGAGCGTGGAGTTGAAATGTAACTAGATCTGATCCAGTCGGATTGCAGTCGTGACTTTGACACAAAAGTGAACCAGGCACTTATACTGACTTGAGACCAACATGTTTAATTACCATCACATATACTAAATGAGGTGCAGGTCTGAAAAGGTCTAAAGACCCATCTGTAGATACTAAGTTGTGTGAGTTTTATATGTCACTATTGCGTTTTCTTTTTTGTACTGCGGTTTTATTATTTTAGGTCATTTTTCTCATGAATTCAAAAATAAATATTTACGAGTGACATGGTAAACATTATTCCAGTTATCAGCTAGTTAACATAGATGTTACACAATACTCAGCTGAAATTTAAGCTTTTTGGTTGGTTCATGTTGATTTATGTGGCTAAGGTTGTTCTGTGACTGCTGCATTCACATAAATGTATAACATGTCAATGTTAATGCTGGAAAGCGAACAGTAAGGACATGCATACTAAAGTGGCAACCCACAGGGAGAAATGTAAATGCTGGATGCTGTTAAATCAATCTTAAAGGAAGAAACCCGATTTGCACAGCAACATAAAGGATATAAACATGGACAGTGATGAGACAAACTAATAAACGGACTTAGAAATCCGACTGCTGCCCTGAAGCCGCAATACCATTCCATGGTAAATCTACAGCAAAGGCAGGATGAGGGCAAACTGCTCTGCGCGTGTTGTGCCATGTGGAGGTGGTGAGGAAAGGAATTAGCGTGCACGGTGAGCTTCCCAAAATACGTGTTTAGCCTGCACTCAGACTCATTTCCTCCTTCTCTCTCTTGTTTGTCCCATTGTGTTTTTGCCTGTCTTTGTATCCCTACGTCTGTTGATGTTTGAATATGCTTTTTGCAGCTGTTACTTTGTCCTACATGTTGTGTTACATCCGTGCGTGTTTGAGAGAGAGTGTGTGCCGCAGTGCGTTTGAGAGCAGAGATGTGTGTGTTTATCTGCCTGCAGGTATTTGAGGCAGGGACACCAGGTGGAATCCGTTACGTCAGTAAGTGGCCTCTGCAGGAAGGCAATCTGATATTTACCACCAGTGCATCAACAGCAGACTTAGAGTGAAATGTGGGATATCAAACACACTCACTCACGCTGGCTGGGAAAAAGTGTTTGCTGCAACCAATTTGCCCAAGATGTGTATGTTTCGCAAAGCGTTGAAGTAAACAGAAACAGAGTGTGGAGATGTGAGTCCTGCGGCTGTTTGGTGGCGTGAAAAAATGATCTCGGCTCAAGACGAGTGCAGAGAAGAGAGGGGAATAGAGAAAAGAGCGAGAGTGAGAAACGGTGGGAATGAGAGGGGAAGGGGCTGAAAGATAGAGAGGCCTTCATAGAAAATGCATGAATCTACTACAGAACCTGCATGACCTCAGCGCACCACTGCAGGTCAGAGCAAGCACATGTAACACAAATTCAACTTACATATCTAACTAACTATTGATTTGTGTGCGAGTGCAAGTGTCCAGCACACGTAGACCATCACATCAAGCAAATATTCCCACTACACGGAAGACGCATCTTGTGAAAAGAATTACCACAAGACCAGATAGACGTACAGTGGTGCATTTTTTTTTTTTTATCTGTGCTGTGTGTACACACAGTGCCTCTCTTTGTGTGTGTGTGTGTGTGTGTGTGTGTGAGTGAGAGTGTGTCAGCTTAAAATGTGTGCACGTGTGTCTCTGGCAGCTTTGATATCTCTCCCATTGGCAGCCCTGGTATGAACGGATGCTTTGATCCCGTTTGAGCATCAAACAGCATCACCCAAGTTCCTGTGGTGCTGCTCTGAACAAATAGCCCAAAAGACAGAGAGCAAGAGACAGAGAGAGAGAGAGAGAGAGAGAGAGACAGAGAGAGAGAGAGAGACAGAGAGAGAGAGAGACAGAGAGAGAGAGAGGGAGAGAGACCCCTATTGTTTTCCAGTGCTCTGGGCCACTCTGTGTTGCAACAGTATGGCAGCTACCTGCTGCACGATTTCCTGTGGTATTTCAACTCTCAGCTGCTTAATCATACTGAACTGTAAGGCATTCCTTTTATAGTGCACACAATTGTTGTAAAGTAAGTCAAAGCAGGAAACCCAAAACTCGTTTCCTGCAGCTGAAACAGGTCCACAACAAAGATGGTGGTTATAGTTATGCTTGATTTGAAATGCATCCCCTCCTGCTCGGTCTTGACTGTACATACATAACAAGCAGATCAACACTTCTCAATATAAAGTGTCTCCAATTATAGCAAATGTTCAACTTTCTTTATTATTTATCTATTTACTCCAAACAGATGGTTCTATGACACATTTATGAATATACTGAATCATTCAAGTAAACAAATTAAATTAAATTTAACACAGCAAATGCCCAAAAGCACGAGTATTTATGAAATATAGAAAGTGAAGGCATTAAAATATAAGTTTTCTCAGAGCTGGCCACAGAGGCAAGCAGACAAGCATGCTGGGAGCCGGCCAGCAACAACCATCTCGTCCCAGAAGCCCATGAGGTACAGACCTAATAACATCAGATGATCTTAAACAAATGAGATCATACAGCACTCCTCGCTCGGGTGGGAAGTCATGACTAAACAAGGTGAGCGGAGTGCAGTCAGCTCTGCAGCAGCACCGGCTAAGCCTCATTTAAAAATCTGAAAAATGGGAGAGGAGGTGCAATGAGACAGAGGCCCGGAGCGATGCACAACCATTAATATGCAGCGCAATAAGGGGTGTGTACCTACACACCATCTGAAGTCCTTCAGAATTCCCACAGTACAGAGAAATTGGGATATCTACATTAACATATTCGGCTAATTGTTATTCATTGACACAAGCCCTATTTCCCAGTACATTAAGTCCATGTGTGTGAGAACTGTGTGCTTCAAAGGCTACACTTACTGAAATGATAACTATATCAAACTATTGTCAGACACATTTTACATTTTACAGCCTTGAAATTACAAGTACAACTATGCCATTTACTAATTTTCCATCTCTTAAAAATGCCTCTTTTTAATTTGACGATATACAGCCAAAATTGGTTCTTAGTTACTGTTTTATTTAGTTTTTTATTATTAATTATTCTGCTTGCGAGCTCTAGCCTCCAGAAATACTGACCTGCTGGGTGAGTAATGGCCAATCAAACATGCTCCAAATGCACTTTCAATCCATGACTTCACCACAATATGCAATGACTATGAGTATTTTTAGTTCTTCAGTTTTGAGAAATAATCCACGTCATAAAAAACATTTCCTTTCTTCACAACTCGTACTGCATACTTTCTTTTATCATGAGCTGGCTGCTGCTTATGCTACCTTTCCTAAATTTGGAAAACCCTTTCTAATTATGCTTAAAAAGTAAAACTATTATTAACAGCATCAATATACCAGGGCATTGAAGAAAAAAACCTAATTTTCACTTTCATCAAGAGTCCTCTTGGTTTGACAGCTGAGGAATGTGCAATGAGTATGAAAATCCTGCAGTGCAAATATCTCATCTCTTTTATGCTACAGAGGGTTCACTGTGGCAGGAGATCAGACCGTGTGATCTGCCTGAGGGAGGGATGACGGGGAGAAAAAGAGGGGTGAAGATAGAGGAGGGGAAGAAAGATTACTATTTGTCCAGCACCTTGAAGAACTTTCTATCATTTCATGCCAAATTAGAAAGATACATGAGGCAAAGAGGACAAAGAGCAATAGTGATCGAAAAAAGTTTAGTGAAACTAAATTCTTGATCAGAAAGCTGGGACCACATCTACCAATCATGCAGCTCACATCCTCTCCTCTCCTGACAGCTTATAGCAGACGCTATGTGACACAACTGGCTGTGCTGTGGGGCGCCGCCCACGCTGGAGATCTTTCTGATTGATGCAGAACCAGGATGGGAGGATTCAAGAGGAATAGATATTCAAGACAGGCATTCAAATTTATATTGGAGTAATTCAGTGGTTACTGAAACACAGGAGCTTTCATTTGTAGAAATGTTTGGACGGATTAAAAGTCATGACCTCAGAAGACACAATTGAAACTTCTTTACCAGCAGCAATGCACCAGTAGCTGCAAATAACTGAGACTGTTTTAACATTCTTGTAACTGAATGATTTAACATTAAAGTTGAACTGAAATCTATATTAACTATATTTATTCTGCAGATATTGTGCCTGTTTATCCACTTTTCAAAAGAGGACAAAACCATTTTTGGACATACTTGAGGTTCTAAGTTTCAGGTCTGTGGGAGGGCAATTATACAGCAGCAGTTGACTGACACTTTGCAGACGTGCTATTAACGTCTGTGGTGTACCAACTGAATGGAGCTGTTTTTCCAGATAGCTTTTTAGTACATACTGCAGCTTTTCTGGCATACTATAGTATGGTTGCATGGGTACTGGAGCGCACAGTGGAGTGCCCCAGAGGTGAAGCCAAAACATCTTGATTTGGTGATAAGCTGGACATACTTTTTACAAAATTAAGATTCATGGTTGACACCGGAAGTGGTAGGACTTTGCCTCTCTATTTCACTCAGACTATCAATACGCTAGCGGTTAGCTGTCAAGCCAAAGAGAAAGTCTGTCTTTTCCAAAGAGCTCCAGGATCTTTACTCCTTCCTTCGTAAAGTACTCGAAACTGAAAATGTTGCTTTCTGCAAGAGTGCACTTTTGATGGCGAGCAGTGGAAATACAGATATAAAATATCATATTAAGACAAGGTGGTCCATTTGACCAGACTGTCAAAACTCAAAGTAACCAGTAGGATGTAACCTATGCACTACTTACATTACGTGGGGCCTTAAGTCATGACAAGAAAGTGCTGAAATCACAGGCCATTCTCTAACAACGCCAGCCAGTTAATATACTATGAACTATTTTTGTGTCTGTTTACATACATATGGCATCAATCACAATCAGAATCAGATTTATTACAAAAAATGTGTGAACATACAAGGAAGTTGACTCCAACGTTTGCATTGCTCTCTATCTACTAAAATAAATAGATAAAGCAGCTCAGAAAAAGGAGATCAAGTTGGATGAATAAAGGCAGGGAACAGACTGGACTATTAAGCCCAACTATATGAAAAACTAGAGTGTACTGTATATAAGTAAAAAGCACCAATGACCTAACTAAACATAACTAAAATGTATATAGTCAAGTGTTACTGTACGTTGCAAACTATGTAATTAGTGCAAATAAATTCCTATTGAATGGGTAAATATATACAGTATATACATGCAAACAAATTACTATATACATATATATGTGTCAACCAGAAATTGCCTCATGGAAAACACTATGTAGTGGAATATTATCATGGCAGAAAAATAAATAAAACTACATTTTTTTCTTCTTCTTGTTATTATAGTTTTTAGCATGTACACAACTCAAAACAAACACAAATAATATGCTACGGATTTCTGAGCAAAACTTAACTTACCACCCAGAAAGGAATCAGCCTCAAAGCAAAATTATATTTTGACCCTGAATGCAACACAAAGGACAGACGCACAACTAGTAACCAGCATTTGGTGGTAAGCCTCTTCAAGCTGTGGATGTTTTATTGTCATTGCTCCACTCTGTGGTAAACTGTTTCTGTCTCCAATCCCACTAACCCACAATAAAAACAACACGCTGCTTTAGCTCCTGTTCTGATCCACTAGCCAACTTACTGCATAAACCGATTTAGGAATCATGAGATTTCGAATCACCTGCAGCTCGAGCACAGTGAGACACAAATGACCCCATTCACGTGGAGTTTCCTCTCCATCACAGGAACCAAAGCCTGGGCTGTGCTACCGCACTTTAACTGGCTTCACACCTGGAGTGGTGCTCCGATCAGAGGTGGAACTGATTCACTCACACACACACACACACACACACACACACACACACACACACACACACACACACACACACCAGTGAAGCCAGGTAGACTTTAGTGTCTCAGTGCAATATGTGCATAACACACAACGGTGTTTACTCGACTGACGGTAATTAACACACTCACAAGAGGCAACATTTAAGGTTCTTGTGTGTGTGTGTGTGTGTGTGTGTGTGTGTGTGTGTGTACATGTTTGTGTATCTCTGTGCATGTATGTGTAGTTGTGGGTTTACCTGGATAGCAGTGATTTATCACCTGCTACAGAACCTCTCCCCCGACAGAGAAAAATGCTTTCATGGAACACAAGGGGTCACACAATGGGGAGCAGTTACAAAACAAGAATCCAGACTCACACACCCTCCAGCACACACAGATACACACAAACACAGATAGGTACTGCACACACACTGAGATTGCTTCAAGGCTGAAAAACTCTGCCGTAATTAGTTTTAAAGGAAACGCGCACAAATTGCATTTAAAATTCAAGTGCGGTTTCTGATTCAGGCTATGTTTCAATTAATGAGAGTAAGGTACTTAAATAGATCTTAGTCAAAGCTAAGACGGGACCACCAGGAGGTGTTCGAATCTAAATTACCAGTGTGCTGTGTGTGTGGGCGCAACTTGCAAGATTTCCCCGTGTGTTTCACTAGTGTCGAGCCCGATTGTGTGTAAAGTGCAAATCACCATCAAGAGTTACGGTCGACTGGTGGCTCCTGTGTCAGCTGGGTTGGACACGTGACAAGGAGGGAGAGAAGAGGACGAGATGGAGGGAGAGAGGGTGATAAGTGGCTCTCCCTCCTGTGCCTTCAGCTCATAGTTGCTGCCCTCCATCTGCAAACTGTTTCAGTTGATGGAAAGCTTCCTGTTCATTAAGTGTGGAAATGTTCAGGCGATTTAGTTCATTTTCTGTGCTGATTGGGATGAACTTGTTCTCCATAAATTTCGAGCACATTTACATGTGGGGAAGAGCTGACTGCAGCCATGGCTACACACATAAACCTCCTTTGACATGCATGTTGTCGTGTGTGATTTAAAAGCTCCACACAGACGAAGGAGAGCGGAGACTTCCATTCTTCCTCTACGGAGGCCTGAAGGTCGCTGTTTTGGCTATTTGTTGGAAAAGAAACACACAATAATCAGTCCTGCAATCCATCGTTCGTCCATCTGCTAAAAAAAACAGACATAATCGGAGCAATCGAGCAGCGAGACACAAACAGACATGGGCATGTAAATGTCTTATTAAAGCAGAGGCGTCGTGGCGGTGTGCACACATTTCATCTGCAGCCCGGTGCTTTGGGGCAGACCCTCCCCGTCAAAGACTAGTCTTGCTCACCCGCACTGATAAAAAATAGGAGGACAGAAAAAGATCACACTGTGACTCCGCCTCCTAGCCGCAGGCAACAGGAGAGTTCATGGAGTTGAGAGTGCTGGTGTCTTTACAAACACACATTGATTGCTATTGTTGTGGAAGCATTTTGAGGTGTTAAAATACATAGAATACACAAATAGAAACAAGGGAAACAGACCTCTAAATACACACTTTTGTGGAGGTCTTAAGGCAGGGGAAAGGAACAGAAGCAGAGCGGTGAAGGGTCATAGAAACTCATGATGCAGTCCAATGCAGTCCAGGGAAGAAGTCACTATGTTCCTTTGCTGCATCTCAATACTATTATGTATGTGCATTATCGCTGCAAAAACAATGCAAAGTTGTAAATCTCAATCTGTTATTCCAAAATGAATTCTGCTTTCCTCAGGCTGTTTAAGAAAATCAATTAAAGAGATATAGGATCTATTTTCTTTGTGGACAACAATGAAACCGCAGCATGTAGCAACTACTAGATTCAATCAAGTGATAAAGCTTTTTTTCTACATTCTTATTCCATTAAATGGAGACCAGGGTGAGAAAGAGGTGGAAATAGCCTCAAGATGTCAAATGACAGCTATTGGAAAAAGAAATTGCCCAGTTATATAAAGCAGCAAAAGGCAACCGTTCCATAGCTGCTGATGCACACAAAAATATAGACATTTTTACATGATGATACCAGAACCGGTGCATCTCTATGGTTAAGATGATGATGATCAGCACCTGGATTATTACTTATTAAACATACTGCTTTGTGCCTGACAGTTTGTCTGGTGATATCAATCCTGTTGATACCATCCATTCAATTCTGGTTATAGGTGAAAACATACAGCAAATATTCACATTCTCTGAGAAAGTGACAGGAGCTGCTATGGCAACAATAAATGGATGTGGCATGCATGTGATATCTGTAAATGTGAGTGTGTGCATTTGTGTAGTTTCATGTTAAGCAAACCATTACAGCAGTAAGCTTCTACTACGGCGAGAGAGTGTTTGTACGTGCTTGTTAACTCGTGTCCAGAGGCCTGTGATCCAATCAGCTCCTGCTTGGCCTTTAAAAAAAGACAGCCCAAAACGTAAATGGTTACGCCACCATGACAGCGCCAGAGCTCGCACCGACTCACATTTAAACGGTTAATGTCACACCTTAGCTGCAGCAGCGTGTTTGCGTGTCTGTGTGCTCATGTGTAGCTCAGTATTCACAGACTGTTTGCAGTTGTGCAATGCACAATACAGTACATTGATGCATTTCCATGCATGTGGAATGAAGTCCCCCTGATTGCAATATTTTAAAAGGAATTTAATGCCACAAAAATGTATTTCAATTGAATTAAATGCCCAGGGTGTGTGCTTACTGTATGGTTATGCTTATGTAAGCTGTTTGTGTGTGTGTGTGTGTGTGTGTGTGTGTGTGTGTGTGTGTGTGTGTGTGTGAATGTACAGTATAGGTTTGCAGCAAATGACATAATCTCCATGCACTCATGGTTTAGGATGAGATTATGAAATCCATAAAGTGCTAAGAACAGTTTGTCACTTTAGTGTCTCGCTGTATTACACACACACACACACACACACACACACACACACACACACACACACACACACACACACACACACACACACACACACACACACACACACACACACACACACACACACACACACACACACACACACACACACACACACACACACACACACACACACACACACACACACATCTGCATATTAAGCACAGAGAGTAGCAGTAGTTGCAGTAGCTCAAAAGTAAATGTGAAAAATGGATTATCAAGTAGAGAGAGCGGGGACATGATGGAAAGGAATAGTTAAAATATAAAAGCGACCAAAACTATAAAGGATGTACAAAGGAAAAGACGGGATTAAGCAGGGAAATAAAACAGCAAGAGGAACAATTCAATGCAAGAGTCAAAACAAAAAGGAAGATTTAATGGCATCCCGCTCTCAATAATTGGACATGTACTTTTCTTCTTTGTCATTTCCTCTCCTAATCTCTTTCATCCTCTTGCCCTTCCCCTCTTCCTCTCACTCTTGACCTTCACCTCCCTTCATCTCATGTGCTCCCCTTTAACATTCTCCCCACTGCTTTGGTTGGGGAGCCAAAACATGAAAAAAAATACTTTTTAGTTTCCACATAAAATGTTTTGACTTCTCCTATTGAACCATCGGTGTGTGGTGGGCATGTGTGTGATCATGTGCATAGTGTGTGTGTGTAGTGCTTGTGGACCAGGGCTGAGATTGCCATCAATTCTACCAGACTGCAAATGGTCATGCTTGTCCACCTCGCTCAGGAGGGAAAGCAGTGTTTGGTGCATGTGTGTGTGTGTGTGTGTGTGTGTGTGTGTGTGTGTGTGTGTGTGTGTGTGTGTGTGTGTGTGTGTGTTTTCGAAAGGTGTTAGTGAATCAGCAGTTTTGTCATGAGTCTTTTCGTTTGACACACCATCTGCCATTAACACGCAAACATCTCATATCAATTGCCAAAACATCCAACCATCGATGGCAATGTCCATCTCAACTACACCTGCTCGTATAAATGTAGAATTAACAGAGATATAATCGATGTATGCGTGTTAATGTACCTTTGCTTGCAGGCATGCGTCTGCCTGCATGTACGTTCTTATGTGCATCCATGTGTGAGTGGGTGACTTTAGCCTCTGAGTGTGTTCATGTGTGAGATGATTATAAATCTGCTTTCCCTAGACGGATCACGCTTGTGAGCAGCGTGGCCGTGCCACTGTGAATGTTGATGGACAGCCGGTGCATGTGAGTGAAACCGCTTGGCGGTCTGTTCCATTTTTATGAATTGATTTAGTATTTAGATTCAGCAGAATTACCAAAGAAAAGAGACCAAAAACACAGACATTCAGGAGAAGATACAGATAAGCCGATGCATTGTGAATGAATGAATATTGTGATTTTTGACTTAATCTGATGCTGTTTTTCATTTTTTGTACCCTCTTGAGAATGGAATAATGAGCATTGTATTCACAGCACAATTGTGTTTGTCTTTTCAACAGTTACAGTCTGTTTAGCACCAAATCAATGTCTTTTCTTTGCAATCATCCACTCCAACAGTGGACTAATAGCTATTTCCAAACCAATGTTCAGGGGGCCGCTAGCCTCAAGCTCAGCACTTGTGCAAGCTGTAAATCAGGGCTCCAAATGACGCGACTCCACCCGGAGAGAGAATAATTCATGCTAAAACCCGATTTAAGCCCCTTTAATGCGCTAATGAAAAGTGCTGTATTTATATGTAGCTGGTAGTCGGCAATGTTGTGACATCAGGCCCATCTGTGACTCAGTCTAAACCCCTAATGAGCCCGAGGCAGAGATATACGCAGAGAACGATAGAGAGAAAGGAACAGAGGAGTGTGTGAGGGAAGGGATGATCGATGCAAACCTTGCCACCTCTTCTGACTGCCATCATCCCTTTCCCTCCTCCTCTTCGCTGTCTCTCCTGCTCCCACTCCTCCTCCCTCCTGTCTGATACACCAGGACTAAGGGCAGCGGGTCTAACTCAATACACCACGCAGCAAAAATCAATGAGAGACAAAAAGAAACGGAGCAAGGGGATTGAGTGGAAAAAATAAGGCCAAGTGGAGGGCCAACGCATTTTTTGACAGCTTTTCCTTGCTTTGCAATCCAGACCACCTCCGCCTTAACATACACAAACAGCATTCTATGTCCTTCTGCTGTCATTTTTAATATTGCACTCCAAGTATCACAAAACAAAGCTACTAAATCCCATGCAAGGAGTATTTTGTGGAGTATTGCACTGTATTTTTTAGGAAGGCATTTGCTCAGGTAGGAAAGAAGACTAAAAGCAATGGAGCATAGGAATATAGACCCTGGCATAAGACACACCGCAGTCATATATACCAGGCATATTCACAGATATCCAAAGCTCACAATTCATTTAGCTATGAATGCATCACTGACTCACAGACTCCAGCGTTGTAGTATTTCCAACACCCCACCCAGACAGAGTGAGTCGGAGCACTAGAACAACTCCCAAGGCGTTGGACTGACATTCATGCGTAAACCGCCGTAACTGACATACATGAAACAAAGTTCTGTCGCACACGTTCAAATATGACCGTCTGGAGTGTCTCTTTTGAGTTTTTCTATTGTTCAATACATCAGATATATGCATTCCTTAATATCCAGTCTGTAAGCAGGGGCGTGGGGATTGAAAACACAAAATTGTAAAAAAAACGATGCATGGATGTTTATTCATTTTGCTGCCCGGCCGTGTCAACATCTGTCCATGCCCATCTTTTGCAGCAGTGTGTACATATCATCATTTCACCCCAACACACACATTACTTCGACTCGCACACGTCCCCCTCAATTTCCTGCCCTCTTCTACCCACCTTTTCATTACACTCTCCCTCCCAACTACCACGGATGTTAAAAAAGGCAGCAAACAATGCTGAAAACATTCTTTTCCATTAGAAATGAATATGAGAGGTCGATGTTCAAAACCCAAATCAAAAGAAAATCCTCAAACCACCCATCCCTGCAGCGCTGACTCCATCAAAGTCCTGCGTTCCCTCTCATTCATGCATTCACTTTCCCCGCTCTCATCAGTCTTCTTCAGTGCCCATATTCCCTATTCCCTCAACACTCTTCCTCTATCAATCCCTTTCTTCCCAATAAATGCCACACATTTATTTTTCTCCATCCAATTCCCTCCTACTTCAGCATCCTCCACTTTACCAATTTACAGCTTCCCTCGTATCTCTCGTCTCCATTCATTCCTCTGTCATTACTCTAATCTCTCCCACCGCTGGTGTGTGTGTGTGTGTGTCGAATGTGTGTGAAAACACTCACCTGCCCTTCTGGCATGCAGAGCAGAGCCAGGCTTTTCCCCTCTTGTTGTAGGTGCAGCAGGTCTTGCAGACGTTGTACTGGCAGTCCAAGCACAGGCGCTTGGGGTTCAGCAGGAAGGTGAAGGGCGCACAGCAGCGGATGCAGCAGTGCTCGTTGAAGCGGTGCTGCTTGGAGAGGATGGAGCATCTGCTGCCTTCCTCCGCCAGCTCCTGCTTCATCTCACTGAAACCGAGAGAGGGATAGGGGGAGAGGGAGAGAGAGAGAGAGAGAGAGAGAGAGAGAGAGAGAGAGGACAGGAGGGGGAGGGGGAGAGAGTGAGAAAGGGCGGTGAGCGTCTCGTCGAGTGGTAGAACGTGAAAACGGCAGAGGATTGCGATGCGGAATAATTGGAGATACTGTGGTTAATTAAAAATTAAAAAGGTGGGTATTAAAACAAGAAGAGGGGAGGCAGAGGGGGTCATGGTTTTGGTGAAAACACTTCTCCGCTCCCTCTCTCTCTCTCTCTCTCTCTTACACTGATTGTGGAATTAACGTGATGGCTGACATTTCAATTTGGGAAGACCTGTCATGCCTTGTTTGCCCACATCAGTCAACACCGCTGAGGGAACACGCACGTCTTCGACATCCTCAAATGAAGAAAAAAAGTACTGCAGCTTTGTTAATTAGGGCATGGGCGGCACTATGATGATGAGGAAGATGAGAATAAATTGGCATAAATAGTGCTAAGTTGAAGGTCCCTTGATGGGTATCTCATGTTCAACACACACAAATATAGCTTGAGAGAAAAACAGCGTTGATGAAAAGCCTCCACAGTCATACTGGAGAGCTGTTTGGGCTTCATTCCAAATGTTAGAGTTTAAAACTACGGTAATGAAGGAGCACCAAAGAGCACCACAGTCTCACTAATCTTAACGCCTCAGAGAATTGTTCACACTAATGAACTATTAGGATTATAGGCAGACATACTTGACCAAGCTCATTTAAAAATCACATCAAATCCACAACCACAGCTGACGCTGACATTCAAACAGCTGCACACAACAAACTGTGCATCGTTCCCTTCCTCCCTGCATATTTTGCTTATAACAGAACAGATAAGTTATCAAGATTGTTATATTCAAAGACTGATGAAAAGAAAACGAGAGACAGGATAAGATAGGTTGTTTATCGGTGTGTTAACAAGCAAAGCAGCTTTCCTATCCGAGACCTGTACTCAAATCATCACATACATTATGTACATGGGATTTTCCTCTGTATGACTTGCACTGACTGAGCAATGCACCATAAGCAGTGGCTGCAATAAATAATGTAATGTTTTATATCATATACCTTTCATCATTAGCACATATTGCACTTGTGTCAATTCCATTTAAAATAATACACAACGAGGAGGAGAGATTAGGTAACTGATACACTATCACCCATTAGTTGTCATTAGGCGCAAGTGGAGGCTGAGATGCAGAGATGGAGCTGTTGCTGCTGGGAAGGTGTGAAAGTGCGTTCAGCTCGAATGGGCAGTGAGTAAATTATTCAAGCTGCTCTTCTATACACTACACACAGCCAGGTTACAGCACACACTGCTCTCACTGATCCAGACATTCACACACTTACAGAGCAGATGCCATGTACAGTATATGCTAACAGATATGTGCAAAACATAGACAAAACATATCCTTATTTACGGAGAAAACTCCATATGTCTGGACACAGCGATGGAGCCAAAACCTGCATAGAATATAAAATGTGTGAGAGCATCCGAGGCCCAACTAAACAACCAAGTCAGACATGGAAAATTATGTTTATGGCAACTACTAGTACTGTATGCAGCATATTGTGATTTTCCTGTGTGTACTGCACATGTGTCTGTGGAGCCAGTGGGGGCATTGCAATATCCTGCTTCCCTAAGTTATTAACGCTGCTCCACAAGCAGATCCTCTGCTGCCTCACTGATTGCTTTTCACATGCATCATTAGACGCAGCATATTAACAAGATGAACAAACCATTTCATATACAGTGTCATGTGAGAATGGGCGGAGGAGTGTGCGTCCTGAAGGGCAGTAGTTGGCATATGCATGCTATAGATACTCACAAATACACAATCATGTACCACGATGTTCAAAAGGAGGTTTTGTATTCTGCACATGCAAGGTCACAGCTGCTGGGAAATGGTGGCCCCCAATCAAATTAAAACAATCTTTAACAAATCGCCAAGCAATATCAAGAAACTCTCCTCGTCTGAGCTGCAGCATCTGTTTCACAAAAGATCCATAATATATATATATATATTACACACCCAAAGTTTTGCAAGCCTAATAGAAGCAGCATGAATTCACATCTCAATAACTCCAAGAAGCCATTGCCTGGAAATCATTTCCTTCAGTTCTGATTAGGATCAAGTTCCATTTTGCCTCGCTGTGTATGTGATCAAGGTTTAATGAACAGCCCAGTTATGGCGGCTAGCTCCGGCCATTTAATTAAATGAGTGGGCGAATATACACATATATCCAAGGACAAGAGGGGTTTGTCATGCCTGGCGTCCCGACACATTAACTCACATCTCTGTTAATGAGACATGAAAACCTGTGATCATTTAGCAGCCATGACTGTAGATACACGTGGATCATCCAGGTGCTCGTAAGGTACAATTAGCTCATAAGAAATAACAGTAGTCACTCTTTATCAGCAACTTGCCCTTTTAAGTTAAATGTGTAATGTTAACAAGCATTTATATTTATGCTCCTACTAATTCATATTCAATTAGCTGGAATGAATATGGATTTATGTTGTTTAAATCTCTGGTATACTTGAATTGAGGCTGAAAAAAAATGCCTGGAAATTGTAAGATAAGAAACTAAATGGACCATGTTAAAGCCTGATAAATGTTTGGTCAATTGCTGTTGGTCAAGAAGGAACTTTAAATCCCATATTTGTCCTTGCAGTCCTTAAATGTAGAAAGAAAATGTAAATTTGAACCTGGGCATGTGTTGATGAAGACCATGAGATGTAATCAAAAAGCTCTAGAATCAGGTAATACATTGACTTTTTAGTTTTAACTAATTGTGTTTTTTTATCTTCATCTATAAGTTATTGTTAGCACAAGGTTCACAATGACAGAACAAGACATACATGTATATGTACTTTGTTAACATATTAATACTTTCATACTGTATGTTTATGAAGACGTCTACATGTATAAGAGTGACTCCTATGTCTTCAAATTAATAACTATGAGAGGAGACCTTAGGCAGGCATGTCATTGGTAGCAATACGTGTGCAAGGGAGTTTTATGGAAATATTGAAGTGCCCTCTCATCCGCAGGCTAAATTACCTCTTTCAGATTATCTTATTATCTTATTATTATCTTTCAGCCAATGCAGTTGTGCTGGCCGTTATTTCGAGGGTTTGATTGATTTATTTATTTTCCCTCTCTGTCATTAAGTAAGAACTGTAATACTCTGCCACCAATTGGCTAGTTGTTGCTTTCTTTGCCAAATTAGTTTATCGCTGATGAGCAAAATTATTTCAATTCAGACGTGGGAGCCTTCTTTTATAGCACTCTCATATATAATTATGATGTCCTGATTATGAGAGAATTTTTTATTTATTTTTTGCCATGGACATGTTACCTTTATGGATGGAATAGAAATCTGGAGATTTATGTGGTGTCATAATTAAACTTAATGTTGATATGATTAACAAGAAAATAAAAATAAAAATAAAAAACAATCGCACTTCATATAAAAAAAAAGGTTGCTCAAAGGTTGGTCAATCATTTAAATATAACTTGTTCAATAGACAGTGTAATTATGTGACTACCAGTTTGGTATTGGTCAATTGTAATGTTACAATGATTATTGACATCATCAATTCATTTACAGATTGTTTTCTGGATTACTCAATAAATTGTTTGTAAACAAATTAACTGCTACTACATGCACCACAGGTTTGAAACAAATAAATACAAACGTTTATTTCAATCGACTTGTCATTAAAGAATTGCGATGTCAATTAATGTCTGTGGTTTGGATAATGAGGACAATTAAAAGTTGTGACCTACCACAGATCAGAGCAAATGTGCTGTTCTCTGCATCTGCTAAATGCTTTACAAGAACAGATTGCAAGATGAACTCCAGAAGAAAGCTGCCTTGTAATTTTGAAACATACAGGTCTGGCAAAATGAACAACAACAAAGATCTTTGGATGCTGAACTCTTGAATTAAAAACATTTGCAAGTGTTTAATTAAAGCATAGAGCGAGTTAAAGAGAATACCAATTAATTATGTGATTTAAAATCCGGGTAGTGCAGTGGTATGTGGATTTAAGATATGTCTTGTATTTATGAGCTCCTGTCACTATACGGCAAATATTAATTGTGCTGGAGCTCTATTAACTATCATCTCCTTTTTCCATCAAGTCAACCCTGCCTTTCCCTCACTTTCACTTTCTGCTAGCGATGTAGTCGTCTCATGTCTCATGGCCCTTAGTTTCCATTGTGTCTCTCCCTCTTCCTTTCAGCGGACAAAAAGACAAGCTTAAGTTTTCCGAGTGAAGTTGAATTATGTTATGGCTAGATTTGTAATCAAGATAATGGCATTTTGAGGTCCAGTGTCAGCCTGGCCAGAGAACAAAAAACAATTGCACTTTTTTAAATGATGTATCACCATCTCAGAAGCTGTTCTCCAGCTCGGTGCGGTGCTTAAGAGTTACAGCACTGCTGACCGACTCAACTGAAAAACAACGTGATGAATCAGCTTATGTGCAAAGTTACCCTATTGTGCTTGGACTATGTCATTTTAAGATAAAGATAATATGTATGAAGACCAATTAAATCGTATGTTTCCTTATGAGGGTGAGGATTCATACACAATGTAACATCTGCAACTGGTCAAACTAAATGAATATCTTAATACCTCTAAAACAACATGTTCGAGCCACGGCTCGGCTAGTCCATGTCGATGTGTCCTTGAGACACTTAACCCTGAATTGCTCCCTGTTGCTGTCTACAGTGTATAAATGTAAGTTGCTTTAAATCAGCTAAATGAAATGTAATGTAATGTATTAAACACCACAAAAGGTCCATTTCTGAAGTACTGGTAGTGCAAGAGTGATGGCATAAGAACATTTATTGAGTATAAAAGGCTGTCACAACACAAAACAGTAGCCAAATTAGACTTTGGTGATGCTCTGGGGATGCAATAAACAACACTTATAAGAAAAGATATTTGTATATTTAGTATCTTTCAAATAACATTTTTTTGTTATTAAGGCATAGTACGGCATACCACCTCCATTCATACATATGGGATGAAAGTAATCAGTAAGCAAAAAGCGAAGGACTATTAAAATCTGAAATGGAAAATATCAAGCGCCGTTTAAAACCATGCAGGTTGTTAAAGCTTTTTTCCACTGACTGCACATGCATTTTCAGAATGTATTAATACACACAATAGAAAACACAGAAAAAGTGGATATACAATACCCAGGATGCAGAGAATGTCTTTTTTCTATATATAGTATTTCCTCCTGAATGTGGAGCCAAACACTACAATCAAGAAGGAAGAAACAGAAAGAGCATACTGAAGAAAAGCCATGTTGGAGCATTGTTAACCCAGCGTTAGTAGCCGAGGGGAGGATCCTGGAGAAAATGAGCATAAAATATAGCAGCGAGTCTTTGATCAGGGCTTTGATCTGCCTGCTGCAGTGGAAACCCACAACACCAGTATGTTCCCCATTACACCAGTAAATCATACAGCCCTGGAGCAGAGAGAAGTGGGAGCACACCTGTCTGAGAGGACTGTGTGTGTGAGTGCAAGTGTTGAGTATAAGTGTGTTCCTGTGTGTTTTTATTGATCTGAGTCAATGTGCATTTCCACGTGTACAGTAGCCAGATGCACTCGGTAATTGTGAATTGATTGAGGGCTTACCAGACACTTAAGGTGCTTTTAGTTGAAAGTGGGCAATTTGAAGTGTGAAGATGTTGCCTTCCTGTTTCTGTGTAAATTTGCGTGTGTGTGTGTGTGTGTGTGTGTGTGTGAAAAGCTGCAATTTCTCTGCTACTTCAGCACAATGGACAGCGCCATGGATATATCAATAAACAGCACAGTGTGAGCCACTTATGTGCCACTTCTGAAACTGCAGTGCGTCTGGTGGAATCACAAGCAGCGTCTACACTGGCCACAATCAGCTCTGGCGGCCGCGTTGTAGCCTGAACACGGTGCAGCTGCACCCGGTGGAGGCTACTGATATTTCAAAGCACAAGCCTCAGTCAGATAAAGGATCGATGAGTCCGGCAGACTAGACTAACATACACGACCCCTCTGTCCCTGCACTCTATCTGCTACTTGGGGATGGAGAGGGGTGGGGGGGCTTAAGAAGGGGCATGCATTTTGGTCATTTTGCTAACAAGAGGGATGGCATCCACCCACAAATCCCCTACTGCATGTGTGTACGGTGTTAAATCTGTACGTAGTGATCCTTTCCCACTGTTATTTGTACAAAAGTGACACATTCTACGGTTGTGCGTAATGGCCTGTAAGTGTGTATTATGTGTGCATGCATGCATTTCTCTTTGTCCACCTTGTGTGCATTAGAGCTGGAATTATTCCTATCTGCTCCAGGGTGAAAAAAAGCAATGAGAATTAAGTGCAAATTTCGGCTCAATCGAAGTTCATCCAACTTGAATGGCAACTCCAAAAGAGAGGAGAGAGAAGCACTGTAGAAACGCTCAACTGTCTTTCTCCTCTGCAATGCAGTGGCATGTGGGTAGTTTCAAGGTAGAGCGTTTCTGGCATTTATTAACAATCCAATTAACAGTCCAATTAACCTTGATAATTACATTCCATGCACTTTATCTTATTTTTATATTCTACTGTTCAATTGTAAATATTCATTCATTCCCATTTATTGCACTCTGTTTACTGTTAAATGTGTATTGTTAAATGTTAAATGGTATGCGTCTTCCGCCAGGAAAATAAACCTTGAATGTGAAAATAAATAAATGGTTCTGATTCTGAGCTGCATGTCTTTGGACTGTGGAAGGAAGCCGGAGAACCCGGAGAGAACCCACGCTGACACGGGGAGAACATTCAAACGCCCAGACCGGGATCTGAACCCCGAACCCCGGCTCCTCTTGCTGTGAGGCGACAGTGCTAGCCACTAAACCACTGTGCAGCCCACATATTCAGCCATATATAAATATTCAACTGATCAATTTACAAGTGAGCCCTGAAGAACATGCTAAGGAAGATAAAGTAACCTCAGAAGTACCCAGTTCTCCTGCAGGGTGATGTGTGCTAAAGTCCTTATCACACAGCCCACTACAACTTATTTAACAGCAACTCTACATCAGCTCTCTCATCCATGAACGGTTTGACAAACAGCAGTTCTGGCCAAAAAATCCATCTTAGTATATCATCAGCAGGGAGTTTCAAGCTGATACTCAGCCAACAAGGTAATTTTCTCCAACCAGTGCGGGCAGTAAAATCAAGGGCTGAGTGACTTGAAATGATGGAGAGATATAATCCTCTAATCCTGATAGAAAGCCTGTCATCTTCATCCATACTCTCCTGGTTGACATCTGGAGGACTCTGCCATTAGGTTCCTCTAAACTCAGCAAGGTTCAAGACTTTATTGCACATATTTATTCTCGCAATAGTATCTAGATCAGCATCTCTTTGGTCATGACAACTTAAAAATTAAAAGACAAATGTGTAATGTATCTGAAATATATCTATAGTAAAAAAAAACACAATGTACTGTCTTACAAAGACAAAATGTACTTTATGAAACCTCAAAGGCAGCAAAAAGTAGAAAGACAGAATTTTCCTTCAGCAATCGGTAAATTAATTACTGTGAGCCTGTGTTCCTTTTACTTTTATACTTTTTCCTATGACTAAAAAGGGAAAGAAAATGTCCTGAAACTGCAAATGGGGGGCGACTGTGGCTCAGTGGTTAGCAAGTCAGTCTTTCAATCAAAGGGTCGGTGGTTCAAACCCCGCCTCAGCCAGTCCATGTCGTTGTGTCCTTGAGCAAGACACTTAACCCTAATTGCTCACCGTTGCTGTGTATACTGTATATCATGTAAGTCGCTTTGGATAAAAGCGTCAGCTAAATGATACAAGAGAACTAATGATAAGGAAATGAGCCCAGAATGGCATTACACATTAAAGAGAAAATGAATAATAGTACATCTGCACAGGGTCAGCTAATAAACTAGGAGAGACCATACAGGGTGCAATGATGAAAGGCCAGGATTACACATCAAAGCTGGATATTATACACTATAGGACTAATGCATTGGAAGAATTGACAGCGAGCATACTAATGCAAACCACTGCACTACGATCGGCGTGTCAACATGCTCACAATGTCACAGACGATCCGACACTAGTGTAGTTAAGAATACTCCCTCTTTCAACTCTCTTCAAACTTTATATATTTGAGATGAAAAAAAAAATAGTTTTAGATATGGAACTCAAGCTTCTTTGTATTTTGTAAAAGAATGCGGCTAATTTATACAACATACATTATTAATCATGTTCATTTTTCTGGTGGCCTTGGTGTGGTTTATTCATCCACTGCATGAGTAAAGAGGAAAAACGACTTTTCTCTCTGCGCCATGCTACTCCCTTTCTCTCTACTATCAGACAACAGGACACAGTGGAGGCTTTACATGCATGTCATCTCTTTCTTTTATCCAGCCTATCATTCTGCAGGTGGTGTATGAGAACCTCAAGGTGACCATAACAGGGACACTGTGATGCTGCTGCTGGTGTTGCTCTCCATTCCTCTCTCACTTGAAATTAACTAAGATAGTTAATAAACACAGTGTGTGTGTGTGTGTGTGTGTGTGTGTGTGTGTGTGGGGGGGGGGGGGGGGGGGGGGGTTGGGTGGTGAGACAAAGCATAGGCCATGTGGATCCATGAAAGATTTGACACTTGTCACACACACACACACACACACACACACACACACACACACACACACACACACACACACACACACACACACACAATCCTGGAAGTATTCAGATCCCTTCATGTCAGAACATCCTCCTTGTGACAGCCAACTGTAAATGTGAGTCCTATACCAAATAATTATAATATATTCTTAGCAGTTCTGCTTCGTATGTCTGGAGTCTTAAACAATATGTGTGCATATATATCCTTGCAATAGGAGAACTGTGACATAAGCGCAAGAACCTCAGGGTGGAGTTCCCACAGAAATTCAGAATGGAAACACCCACCCGTCCTTCCGAACCCCCGGTTGAGTTGTCCACAGGGACCCATTCTGTCAGCCTCACAGAGCACACATAAAGACCTGCTTCATCTCTTCACACATCAACCCTGCAGGCTTTCCAGCCCGTTGAGCTAAGAGGCATGTTAGTAAACACTATTGGACAAAAAGACATATGCAGTCATGCATGCATGAATGGATGAACACATGCACACATATAGAAGACACATGGGGACTGAGACCTTTCCATGAGTGATGGTGCCGTCTCTGCATAGGGGCGTAAGGCACAGTCCATGTAAATACTATGACGCACGAAACATGGAGACGGACGAGGGAAGTGCTTCTGGTCTACAGGTCCAGCTGAGACTCAGTACCAAATTGAGAAACTGACAAGATGATTATAAATTGTTCCAATCACTTCAGTTCACCTAATTAACATGATATGTCTCTGCAGTCATCTATGCAATTCACAACACTGGGGTCAACAAATTAACTTTTCAGATTTTCATGTACAACACTAATCAACTGCATTAGTACACTCTGATCATCATTTATAAAGTTGGCACCCATACTCACATTTCTCTCTGACGGTAAGTGCATACATAGAGTAATGACAATATAAAAGCATTATGTATACACTGGGAGTGTTAATATTGACATGGCTGAATTCATTTTAATGGTGAGTTTACCCACAGCTTTACAGCAAAGTCAGAGCAATTATGAAAGGCTATATGCAGGAGAGGAATCCATTACACACAGCTTCAGGGCAGATTATCAGACTACCGCTGGTTTAAGATAATGTCACGCTCACTATTAACTCTTTCCTGTCTTTCTTTCATCCTCATAATTGTGCTTTACACACTCCAGCTATGGCTTAGTTACTCACTGTTCCCCACAGTTCTATACGTATACTCAAAAAGCTAAAAATGAAGCCTCTGGGTGATGGGGAGACTTCTGGGTGATGGGGAGACTTCTGGGTGATGGGGAGACTTCTGGGTGATGGGGAGACTTCTGGGTGATGGGGAGACTTCTCGGTGATGGGGAGACTTCTGGGTGATGGGGAGACTTCTGGGTGATGGGGAGACTTCTGGGTGATGGGGAGACTTCTCTCCGAACCAACTTTGGCTGGTGACGATTATCCAATGGGCCAATAATGGGTCCTCACTTTGGGAAACAATCCAAGTCAAATGTGTGCTCCGCTGATAACGTTTCCAATCAGAGCGGCCTGCCTGCATGGCAACTATGTGAGAAAATGAGAGAGAGATAAAGACGGGGAGAAAATGATTTGCGTAGACGGTTTACTGCTACCTCAGCAAGGTGCAGAGATCATTTAGAAGTGAGGGAATTCATTTTCGCATGCTGGTATTTTTGTTTTGGCCATGCAGTTACTCATAACTGACTTTACTTTTCCAGAGAACTGACACCGTGGACATGATTTCCTCTGTCAAGAGAGAATATGTGCAACATAGGGAAGTTTAAAATGCAGAATTGTATACATCCAAATCGAGGCTTGACAAATGTCTAATGCATACGCTCACACAGCTAACAAAAGGCAAACTGAGGTCAAAATCCTCTGAGAAAGCAAATAAAGATTGCTTTCAGAGTATTCATTTAAGTATATATTTTTAGTAACTCAGAATCCGCCTACACATTCTCACCTCCGTTAATCAGTATCTCAATCCCTGTCACTCACTTCAAACACTCTACTGAAGCTCCCATCATGCCACTTCTCCTTCCTTTCATCCCTTCATGCCAGCGCTCCAGCTACATCGCAGATTAGCAGCTGTAGCCGTTGCAAGCCACAGGAACTGGCGCAGATTGTTCTTTCCTCTGATGAATAATCTCCATTAACACAGGAAACGCAAACCCAATATGCCAAGAATGCGGCTTAAGTGTCAACCACACCGAGGGATGCCAAGTGACGCCGAAAAAGAAAGGGAATGGCAGTGGCCACCGAGCACACATCCAACAACAGTGCCTTCATTCGAGGGGAATGAACTGCTTCTCGTGAATGGGGAGTCAATCTGCTGTTAGGCTGCCACAAGGAAACAATGGCAGTCGACAATATGCTGCAAATATGCTGCATGTTTCATGAATGTGAGTGATGTAAAAGTGAGGCAGCAGTTATCTGATTCAACAGACACCCATTTCCAAACTTTTGTATATGCTCTTTTGTAACCAACTTTAATTTACTTTTAGCAAGTTTATATAACAGCTTAAATGAATTAATTCAATTTAAATTAAATAATATGCATATTAAAATCCTCCAAAAAATCCACTGGAAATACTTTAGTACACTCTTTATTTATATTAAAATATTATATTATTTTGTGTCCCTACTGTAATATATATTACAGTAGGGACAATTGCATGGTGGCAATAAGCTGTGTAGTGCATATTAGCCATGAATCCCGGGTGCGAGAGGATGTGCTGCTGTATATTAAGAGGAGGCCAGGGATAGTCGCCAGGGAATGAGTGGCTATTTCTGAGGCAACAAAGAAGCAGAGCTACAGAAGAGCATCGCTCACTGAATTCCCCTGTGATGAGAGAGGAGAGCTGCATGCAGGGGAAATTGAGAGGAATGAATACGGATAAGAAAGTCAGAGAGGAATAATTAGGGCTGAACCAAGCAGAAGAGAAGAGGGAGTTATTTTTGGTAGATGCCAATTCAATTACAGGGGACGGGGGTTTGGCTGTGGTTCTGACATAATGGGGCTCTGGTACCGGGACTGCAGATCCCTATTAGACTCTGAGGGAGCCTGACCGACGGATAGAGCCCACCTAGTGTACTTCAGAGAGAGAGAGTGAGAGTGTGTGTGTGTGTGTGTGTGTGTGTGTGTGTGTGTGTGTGTGTGTGTGTGTGTGTGTGTGTGTTGGTGAGACAAAGCATAGGATGTGGATCCATGAAAAATTTGACACTTGTCACAGTACACCACATACCCACACTGATGCGTACACACATATTCCTCTCTCTCACACACACACACACACACACACACACTAAATCAATCCGTTACACAGCAGGAGGAGGGAATTTTGACTTCACAAACACAGATATGGAGACACAATAAAATACACACACAGCTGCAGTGTGACTGATGGTTGTGTGACACCCACAGTGGTTCATTTTCGGGTCCGGGGAGAGAAGCTTTTGTTGAAGGTGATTTGGTAGAAGAGAAGGCAGAATATGGTCTCGACAGTAGACGAGAAGCTATTGATTGCAGCCTGAGAAAGGACGATATTTGTAACTGCACAGCACTTTCGATTTGAGCCCCACAACGGCCGCTAATGACAGAGAGCAGGGATGCAGCACATTTTATCAGTGCTAAGTGCAGTTTGAATGAGTGCCTCAATTCAATCCAGCAATGATGCACTTGCAAATTTGAGATTTATAAAGACGACATGATGAAGAAGAACTGCAAAGTGGAAGCTTTAAGGGCAAAATAAAGAAAAGGTTGACAAATAGATAGGTAGAGGAGAACAAACTAAATAATCATGACGGATTGTCCGTGTAGCGCTGGTTGCTAACAGATAGGTGTGAATAACAACGAAGCCTAATGCACTTCCCATGCATATTGGCTTCATGATAATACACTGCGGCTGATAAATCAATAGAGTCAACACAACATAGACCCTCAAACGGTGCATGTCAGGATATATGAACTTGCCACATTCACACCTGCAATACTCTAAAACATAAAAAGCAATATGAAAATGTCTGTATTCAGTCCACCTGGGAAACAGTTCTTAGATCTGTTCAAGTGGTGTGTTCAAACCTTCACCAAAAAGCATCTGCTGCATACACACAGCCCAGAGGTGCTCATATTTCCAAAATATCAGCTTTTTAAGAACTATACATAAAGGAACATGCAAGAGATCGACAGGAGTTGATGATCGGAGTTAAATACGTAGATTGAATTTAAATCAGAATATAACACTAAATACTGAGAGTCTGAACTGATAAACGAGCATTATGTATCGTCACACAGTCATTTTGCATTCTGGTGAAATGGCTTTAACGTTGTAACAAAGCTTTCTTATAATGGCTGCTGTGAGCTGCAGTGAACTCTCTGATGTTCGAGTGTCCTCAGACAACCTAAAAGAACCACTCATAAATACAATTATCTCAGCCTCAACACACGCATAATACTCTATTTATGATATCTGGACAGCTTACACCACAGGGAGTCCAGACCACATGGTGGTCTTGTCCTTTCAAGGCAAACCCGTTCATTTCCAGAGCGGTTATTATTTCCTGAGGCACTGAGGCAAAAAGTTTTTTTTTATATTTTTATCTCAGGTGGAAGTGTGCAGGCAGGAAGGAGCCTGTGTGTAATCTTGCAGTTACACAAAAATGTACACGGAGGCACTCGTGTTCAACCAAACCAAAACATTGGCTCACGTGCACAAAAATGACTGTAGCAAACAAATGCACAAGTCAGGCTTCTGGGATTTAGAGCAGCGGGAGTGACTGAAAAGGGAAAAGGCTTTATAGAGAGAAAATCACATCACTATGTCCTTGATTTGGTCACCTTTGGTTTCTTGTCGCAGTCGAGTTAGAGGGAAAGAGAGAGAGAGAGAGGAAAAAACAGAGAGGGAAAGAGATTTATCACAGCTGGACAGGTGTAGCTGAAGCAGGGGTTGACTGACCGGGACTATGGGAGATTACTGCGACATGAAAGGAGACTTAAAAGTGTTCTGCTCTCTGTTTAGCCCTCAGAGTGCATGAACAACACGCGTGCTTGATATGCTGAGACGCACATGCGCTCACGCTTCCAAGCATGTCACATTGTTCCGACACTCCCAACAAATAGCAACACACTCTGCAGCTACATAAGCCACATAGAATAACTTTGATATTGCAGCCAGCTATGGAAGAAAGGCTTCTTTGACTCTAATCTGACAAGCATCTATGCTTTTATTCAGAGTCAATGATGTGCAGTCAGGGTAGGCAGAGTAGCTGGTGGTTATAATCAAACTGAAATTCTATTTTTATTTGTGTACACTATTTTATACATTTTATGAAAATAGCAGCAAGGAAAGGATCTCTCTCTTCCCCATCTCTGTTCAACATAAATGTGCTTGTTCATCCTCTGTGTCTGACAATACATATTAACATAAGGTTATGTATGAGTATCAAAAACAAACTAAATATACTTATATGTAATGCATGTGTTAATATTCTCACACGTATTTTTAGCAGTTTGGGTTTTAAATATATTTTGACTTGGGTATTGCACTGAGCTCTGGAACTAGGATGTCCCTGCATGATGTCTGTGTAATTTCTCCCTCTCACGCTCCATTTACACTGATATGGCACATCTCTTGAACACTCGGTTGAGATCCAACACTAGCAGATCAGAGACTTGGCAGTCTACTACAGTCAGTGTGCAAGGGCACGCTGTGTGTTTACTTCACCATCAGCGAGTGTCAACCTTCACAACCCCAACTCTCTACTGAACAGACAGCCTCAATGGCAGCCATTTATCTCCCCGTCTGATTGCCATCAGCTGTCTCCTACTGCTAAGGAATGGGGGCTGCAGTGATTATGAACTGTAACGTAAACAGCTTTTCTAAATCCTACAAATCATAGGTAAAGAACTGGGGCAAGTTTATAAAGAGCAACAATTACCCCCAAGGAGCTACAACCCACATTGCAGAATGTTTTACAGATGCTGGGATGGCACAACAAATGAAAAATCATAATTCCTGAGAGAAAATATTTAAACCTGTAGCAGTAAATTAACATTTGATGATGACTCGTGACTAAATTGTGGCGCAGAACCATGTGAGAATCCAGGATACGGCAGGTGCTAACTGGATATTTTTCTTCATGTAAGTCAATCCCAGGATCAGACCAAACCTATCAATATTTTTATAGGATTAATTTGCACATTTGTTGGGGACTATTTTGAGCTGCGGATTTAGTGAGTAATTATTTACACCACCAGTAGGAAGTATGTGGGAATTATTAAAAATAAAATACAGTCCTTCTGCCCCCTGGTGGTCAAATATCACAGAAAGTTGCTTTAAACACAATAATTGTATAAGAAGTCTATAATTGAGAAGCTATAGGTATGTTGCTATGTCAAAATGTAACAAACACAACAAACAAAGTTAAATGTCAGGCAACAACAGCAATGTGTGTATCGATCCTCGCCTCTGATAATTCAGCTGTGTCTGAGGATGACCTTCTAAAGGGACTTTTCCATTCATTATGATCCAGCCTCTGATCTTTAGAAGACAACACAGCTTGAAAACAGACAGGAACAAACAGTACGCCTATTCATCTCCCAGCTGTCTTGAGTACAACTTCATTAAAAACTGTAATTTCATTAAAAAACAGTGTGTGCTGCAGCTTATTCCCCAGATGAATTACAGTTCCACATTCACAGAACGTTCTGGCCTTTAAACAAATCATTTTTTGATACAAAGAGTGTGAAGCTAAATCAAGAGCAATTGTACCTCTGACAGGAGGCATATGCGTATACAAGTACAATACATCAAATAAGAATTAATGAATAAAATGAGTAAGAAATGTAGACAGGATATGACAGCAAGTACTATACTGACCTAGTTGTTTCTGCTTCTTCTACAACTTTATTTTCCACCAAACATAACAGCCAATCAAAAGATCTATGGATGCTACTTTATCTCACTACTTTAAAGTGGATCTGACATGTGACCTATATGTGAACTTATGAGTGGTTCCCAATTCGCGGTGATATATACATCTTCATTAAAGACCACAAGACACTACAGTAGATTTAAAGTGTTAGCAATAGTGTGGTTCTCTCACACATGTACATGACAAATTGTTCCCTCGAGTGTCTTGTCGATGTTAATGAGGGTTAACCTGGCTGGCATAGACACAGGCCGAGAGAATTATGGGCCTTTGAATTCAGATACAGTTTATAGAGCAGACTCTGATTTATCTCGTCAGAATTGGCCTCAAAGATTGACACGTTTCTTGAAGGACTGCAGATCATGTAAGCGCTTATCAGCTATTTAAAAAGCAGTCAACTACTTAAGGGAAACCAATGATCCAGCTTTCCTGCATCCCATGCCTCTTTAAAATAAGATGTACAAGCAATTTATGGTTGAAGGAATTGATTGGTATTCAGGGTTATTATAATTATTGGCTTTGTTCACAAGAGAAGATCAATACCACCGTCTTGTCTGCCCACCGTCTTGTCTGGGGGCGACTGTGGCTCAGTGGTTAGCAAGTTGGTCTTTCAATCAGAAGGTCGGTGGTTCGATCCCCAGCTCCGGCAGTCTGCGTCGTTGCGTCCTTGAGCAAGACACTTAACCCTCATTGCTCACCGTTGCTGTGTGGTGGTCTACTGTATAGCATGTAAGTCGCTTTGGATAAAAGCGTCAGCTAAATGAAATGTAATGTAATGTAATGTAATATCTAGAAGGTGATGAACATAGCTTAGTAGGGGTAAACAGCTAACATGGATCTCGCCAAAGTAAAAATAATTCATCAAAATTTTAAAAAGTAATTAGTTAAATGGGTGCATTCTTTTTGACTTTGGACTGAGCCAGTCCACCCTACTTCCAGCCTAAGCCAAGCTAATTACCGCTGGCTTTAGATTAGCCTACATAGGCCTACAACACACAGACACAATTAGATATTTTAGGGCTATTTATACATGGTTAAAGGAGTAGATTAGCATTTTGGGAAATATTAGTCTGTTCATGTCTGTCCATTAAGTACAGTATGTATGCTGGAGCCATGAAAGACTACCGTATCTCAGCATAGCGTAATGTCTTTTAGGAGGGAGAAACATCTTGGTTCTGTACCCAAAAAACATTTTCTTTCTTCCTTTCATGTGCCGGTGGCAAAGTTGTTTCCTGCTTCAAGTCTTTATGTGAAGCTAATCTGATGAACCCCTTATTGTAGCATGATATTCAGCAGACAAAATGTGATATCTATGTAACAATACATGGTTAAAGGAGTAGATCAACATTTTGTGAAATATTATTAGCCTATTGCCTGACATTAGTTAGATAGGGTTCATACCATTCTTATGACTGACCATTAAGTATAAAGTGGGAGCAGGATGACTGAAAAGCATGGAAAATAGCTAGCTTTTATTTATCCAAAGTGGAAACACATATTTGAATGTGTTAATTGGTGAGTTTTAGAGAGGCTGGCAGGTGTATTGAACTTTGGACAAAGCTGCCTGCTTTCCATCTTCATGCTAAACTAAGCTAATCTGAGCATACTGTGTTGGATCGGATAGGGTCTCTTGTGTCCTTAAAGTATCAGTGCGAGGATGACAGATGATGAAAGGACAATTACTGTTTGCCTTGAGCATCAGTGGAGGGAGACAGACACCGAAGACAGGGGACACTCTATAGAGACAATGAGAGACAGCTGGTGAAGGGTGAAAATGAGATAAAAGAAAGTAAACAGAAAGAGTCAGTGTAGGAGAAGGAGTGAATGATACTGAGGGCAAACAAAGGGGGAGGAAGAGTGGAATGGAGCAAACAAACAGGGATTTCCAGATGAAAGTGGGTAGAGAGCGGAGAAGAAAACAGATTATTTGTAAAGACTGTGTATGTGTGCGTTTGTGTTTGTGCAGTTAACAGCACACGAGGATGAGTCATAGCTGGGCTCCTGCTGATTGCTACCAGTCAGTATGGAAAAATAGCCCAACAATTTGGATCCAAAAGTTGTATTGCATCACATACATTTCATAATTTCTAAAGAGGGGGTCTTCTTTCAATTCCATATGCATTGACATATACTCTCCCCCTACACTTCACATTAATAAGGCTGCGTATGAGCATCATTCTGCAAACATCTGTTTATGTGTTTGCTTATCAGCAGACGTGCACACACAGTTGGGATGACACGCAGAGATGAGCATCCATGCACTGCAGCTTAATGCTGAACAAATCCGTATCTAGACATTAATCCCGATATTAAGACAGGCTTAGCTGCTGCGTTATGATACCTTGCTGGGTATGAGCATGTTGAGTTTTATATCTGGAAGAAGAGAAGACAGAAATTTCAATTTCAACAATACATGTCTATGTCGGACACTGACAAAATCCTTATTTGAGATATTCATGGCCATAAATGTGCATGTGATGCAGGGCCGTGAGTCCCAATTTGGAGGGGCGATAATAAAGAAAGCGGTTCATCATGTCACTGTGGTGAAGCGTTCATACGTGTCAGCCATGCTGATGAATCTTAATCCTAAATCTCCTGACAAATGAATACGAAGCCAATCTCATTAGCAGTTGCCACCGTCGTTATGGAAACAGGAAATGACTGACAAGATGACATGAGCGACAGTCAGAGGGGCGGGAAGTTAAGGAGAGCCCCCCTAAAATAAACTCTGCTGCGGCCTTGCCCCAATGCATTTGGCTTTCCTGTACTCCTCTCAATAACATTTTCACTGTTTTTTCACACACACACACACACACACACACACACACACACACACACACACACACACACACACACACACACACACACACACACACACACACACACACACAATGAATCACTGCTGCTCCTGTAGCTCCCCTTGTTTCCCACACAGTTGGATTCACACACAGCTGCAGGCCTTAATAGCCCCCGTTAACCTCTCTCTCCGTCACCTATGAGCCCTCGCACCTCTCACACCTCTACACTAAACTGTGAGATGCAGTTAGCTTAGCTTAGCATAAAGACTGAAAGACAGGCGAGGAATAGCCATGCCCTGACCTTTGTTAAAAATATTGTAATTTCAAATATGTTTCTCAAGAGACACACTATAAAACTACTTTCAAAAGGGACAACTAATTTATATATATATATATCAGCTATGTGAGCTTTATAATTGCTTGTAGGCGTATGTTACCTTATGACAGATAAGGCTATTTTCCTTGTTTGCTATAACATATCACATCTCCTTGACAATGTGACAGCAACGCATCAATTAAGCCATACCATTAGACTGTACTGTATCTCACGACATCCCTAGCCTGTAATGAAGGTTACACCATAGCTATCATAATGCAAGTCACTATAGAAATATGGCTGGATATGTGGTGCCCTAAGGTGCTTGTGGTGAAAAGAGTTTGTGCCACTGCTACCGGCAAGTACAAAACAATAAATTATCTGCAGTTAGCCTAAACTGAGTCCATAAAATATGACCATAAGATTTCAGAGGACAACACAGACGCTAGGTGCTAGGAGAGATGAAGAAGAAGAAGAAAGGTGACGAGGAAGGGCAGCGAGAGGGTACAGATGTTGGGGTGTCGAGAGTCTATTAACAAGGATGAACAACTGTATTATGTATTTTATCATCATATTCTTTGAGCAGCACAAGGCAAATCATTAATTCATACAAATACTATAGTGTTTAGTCAATGCTGCGGTCAGCATCATATCTTCAACTGCACTGTTTTATAATATTTTGAGTGTATGATGCCCTTGACTGTTCAGTAAATCTCTTGAATGTTCTGTACACCCCATTTTTTTTTATTTAAATTACTTCATAAATATGTCCAACTAAAACTGGGGGTGAGGAGAGAATTATTATTGCTGATATAACACAGAGTAGAGCACATTAGGATAATAAAGTGTCGCCAATACAAAATGGGGCCATAAATTACAACGCAGACGAGGAATGTGAACCACTACAGCAATATTCCCTTCAGGTGGAGAATGTAACTTTGCCCAGTGTTACCTTGAGGACTCGCTGGATGGATTTACAGCATCAGTCTTCATGCCATGTAGGAACTAACCAGAAACAAGACCATGATTCACAATTTAATAAACACAGACAGGGCCTCTGCTGTACAGACCTCTTGGCGCTGCGGGAGGTAAATCATGAAACACATCTTCACAGATTTAAACACAATTTCCTAAATTTTATTCTATTTGATGTTTACCTTTCATTAAATAATAGTATCTGTTAATGTTTCATGGCTTGTAAATATATATATAAATATATATATATGTGTGTGTGTGTGTGTGTGTCTTTCAATATAGGTCTAAAAGCAAAGTAAAAGTGAATGATCATCTACAAGAATAAGTTTCCAGACTGCCCACGGCAGCCTGTAGGACACAATCCATGTCTGGAACCTGCCCAGTGGAGACAAAAAAGCAATGTTTAGGGAAACATTCAACCTTTCCGTCTGACTTTGTCTTTCCTTTAGCCGAATCTCCAGGGAAACTGACATTTTCATTGTATTGAAACCTACGCTTACATGAAACTGTTGCTGCAGTACCTCATCACTGAAACTCCCATCCCTGTTCAGTTTTGATGAACTAGATATGCTTGTCCCAGAACGCCTTCAACATCACTGATGCCAACTTTTATATAGCTTAAAGACACTGTGAGAAAGATAAGATTGACCTTCCACTGAAAAGTAAAGTAACTTCTACATTAATAAGAAGAAGAACTTTTATAGCAGTAGCAAAAAAATATTAACACTAAGAGGTGGCGGAACAATAATTTGTAGCTTGGATACTTTTTTATCTGTATACATCTTTTTATTATTAAGGCCAAGTTTGAAGATGGGTGTGGTCTGAGCAAGGGCGCCGGAGGTAAGGGGGTATATAATAACCCAATTCTAGCCACGAGGCAGAAAATGTTGAAAGTCATGCCTCCTACTTACATCTTCTATTAGTTTTTATGGACATATTTCTTTTAATATCTTTTTTGTCATTAATCATAAATTAGGTTTCATGTACAGGATGAGGTTTATACTGGATTGTGTTCCTCACAAACAGCTAAATCTGCCATTAGTGATAAGGTACCTCCCACAACAACTTGCCGAGCCGACTATAGAGAAGAGATGAATCTGTGCACAAGAAAGGTCATTTTATTATTGTGCTTATACATTCACTGTAAGTCTGAGTTGTCCTGTTACCTAACAACTCATGGTCCCTAAATGCACCAGGGTGACAGTGCAAGTTTCTTCAACATTAATCTAAACATTAATACCGTAGTTTGTCGGGGGAGAACAATACTTAAAATAAAAGCAGAGAACTGTCTCACAATTAGGAGGAAATTAAACAGCCATGTAAGAGGAAAACAATTGATTTATTGCCCTCATGTAATATTCATAGGAATAGAGGTAATTGAAGGGTTTGGTGCAGAGAGAAAGGTTCCCGTAGGTATTAATATGAACATTATGAAAGAGTGGTATCACCAGGGTATGTATCTGCTAATATTACTTACTGTCAATAGAAACCATCGAGGCACATTACTTATTGGATTGCTTATCCTTCAGCTCTCAAGACACACACTTAGAGCAGTGCAGCACATGTATCTTCCATTTGAAAGATATCACAGAAAATTAATGAAAATCATTTATCATCATATGGAAAAGTATCGCTGCACGTAAAAACAACACAGGAACTAGCAGGTACCAAAGAGATAACTCCCCCGGTGTGTTCACATTACTTCTGGCCCATAAACAAACACCGTGAGGGAGGCAGCAGATATGGAGCTGAACTGAGCCGCACTTCCGTACTGCTGCTCTGCTGTGCAGTGACCCCGGCCTTGCATGTCACATCGCCGCAGTACAGCCAATTTAACTCCACGCGCCCAGCGAGCACGCCTCTAAATCAGTGTTTAATCACGAGAATGACAAGCTCAGCTAATTATTGCCCTCCATCTCACCCACATCCTCCCGCTCTCTTCCCCTGTCAACTCATTCTGCGGTGTGCTGCCTGCTCAAGTACTCAGGCGACGACTGGCTATTTCGAGCTACGCTGTCGTCTGGAGCTATGCTAAATGAGTGTCTTCTTTCGGCCCGCTAATTATTACGATCATCCTGCACCGCTCAAGGATACACGACTCACTGCTTGTTTGTGTTTGTGCGATCTAAACAGCCTGTCTGTGCTGGGATAGCTCGCTGCAAGTGAAAACATGGTCGAGTTTGACTGGATGTCTGCAAGAGTTTCTCTTAACACAGACAAAGTGATCGTGTCTGCCTTGTAAGATAATTTCTAATTCCATATAAAACTCTGATTTACAAATCTGTCTCCTTTCAACAAGTATGAACACACAAGTACCCAGAGGCACATGATCAACAACTTTAGAAAAGCTAAAAGAGTGTCTGCATGCAATTACCTATCTTCAGGATGCCTATGGAAATGAAAGAAGGGAGCAACGAATCATTTTCACATGGACAATATCCACGAGGAGCTTCTGTTTTGACTGCACTCTCACATGAGTATAACCAAGCATTAACAAATAAGAGATGTTAACATTGCAAGGTTACATTTTTTTAAAACATTATGCTTTTAAAGGCCAAACTGAAGCCTAATGAGATTTTAGAGATACAAAACTCATATTTCACTCTTCACACAATATGAATAGTATAATAACCATCCTTTTCAGTATAATAGGATCACAAAACAACCTGAGACCTCAATAAACATGGAGCACATGAGGCCAAGTTGAGAAAAACAGGACCATACAATGTACAATGACACCTGACTCCAGAGGAGGGCACTAAAAGCAGAGGAGAACCTATTAAATACAGTAATTAACAGACATGATATCAAATATAAAGAGTTCTTTCGTCAAGGAAGGCTGGATTCCTTGAATGACGAACATTAAAAAAGTGAACATTTGAAAATACGTTTTGACAGCAAATCTTTTCATTTTTTAAAGCAGAGCAGACTTAAACTGCATTATGCCTGAAAATGGTGAAGATAAAATAACGTCTGATTTGAGGTTATGGTTTTAAAAAGAGACTGGCAGAAGTGTTGCGTGTCACTCAGTCTGGTCTGAGGCCTGTGGTCGGCCATTGGGCCTAACAAAGTGCAGCCATGTGATGTCCAGTCTGGTCCTGACAACATGGACAACAGTGCTCCCTACGGGCTCAGCAAAGAAGGTCATTTTTAAAGGCTGCACATAGATGGGAGACTGGGAGTGCATTCTAATGGTTTAGAGGAATTACATTTTCCGAGGCCACTGTTCCTTAATCAAGGAAACTTTAAAAAGTTGTATTGTTGGACACAAATAGGCGACCTTTGGCTGACTATCCCTGTACAATGCAGTCTGGAAGTATTCGGATAGTGATATGTTTTTCATTGGTTTGGCCGTTCTACAGCAATGGATTTTAAAATAAGCAATGGGTTTAAAGTGCTTTTATGTTTGAGGGTGTTCTATATTAGGTGAACAATAGGTAGCCTGAAGTGGTAAATATAAAAGGGCAACCATTTCTTCACGGTTCAATGGATGTAAACACCTTCAAAGAAAGTCAGTACTTTACACTCAGAGTCATTGTTCACTTTCAAATCCAATGTGCTGGATGGAGTACACAGCCAAAACTAAATGTCTGACTACTTACAGACTGCACTGCGTGCTATTGCAAGTTTTTTTAAGATCACAAACCCAAGAACATATTCTTTTCCAATTTAATTTTCACAATCCAGCTTGCGGTAGCGCCTGGCAACCCTTTGGAGAGCAGTGGCAAAGCTCCATTAACATATTTGGTTAAGCATCTCACAACCTGGCAACCGAGCAGTGCAGCTGTGCAAAACTCTCAATACAGACGACGATCATAAAACACAATCTCCAATAGTCTCCAATAGAACACAGGAAATCCACATTGTCAATTTGAGTCATGTGCACCCTGCAAAACAGTCAAACAATGAGAACCGCAGGTGATGCTGCTACAGTACTAACCATCACATGTTAATATGTCACTGGACTATCAATCTGCCTTCCCCACTTTAGCTAAATAAGGAGTTAATCCTGCTAATCATAGTGAGCAGGATGGAACTCAGGCTGGCTATATATGTAATTGCAATTAAAGATGAATGCTGGGTTTCCCTAAATGACAAATAGAAATCTGGATATATATTCCACATGTCTCCAGATGTCCTTGACTACACCCCTGCTTTCCTTCACTTAACCACAACTGTAATTGCAGATGTAGAGCTGGATCCAGCACTGAACTAATGAGTACCAGCAGATGAGCAGTGCGCCCCGGGCTTCTTCCACCTATAGTATGATATATAGTACAATCCCTCAAACTAAATAATACAACGGCAGTGATGACCTACAGAGGTGAGAGTGGCGATATTAGACTGGCTTAGTCAGAGGGTACTGAGCCTGTAAAATGACATATGTGTCAATATTAGCAGGCCTGCCAAAACAACCACCCTAATAAAGAGAAATGGAAAAAGGGATAAACAGAAGCAGAGAGAGAGAGTTGCTCAGTAGCAGAAGAAATAAGAAAACTACAGTGATCAGGTGACAAAACCAAAAGCCAGCAGCAGCAAATGCATGCATCATCCTTATGCAGAGTCATCACAAAGGATGCAGCTACAGTTTATGTGAAAGTTTCTAATCAGCTGGCTGTGACTCAGCAAGAAATTGGAGCTCCTCTACTGGCCATATAACTCTGACAGGAATGGCTTTAACCATTAGACTTTGTTTCAGCTATTGATGGCTGGTCGTTATTGTGGTATTTTGCCACATGGCTCCAGATCACTGCCCCCCCACCCACCCAAAAGAAATAAACATGTAGCTGTTGTTTGAGAGGAGATATGTTTGGATGGATTATGACAGCAGAGAAAGATAGCAGACACTTTATCTCGTCAGATTAATTTCTGCCATTCAGAGCAGTAAAAAGTTGCATCCCTGAGATACAATCTCAATCAATTATACCGCAGGAGGTGTGACTCCTCTATCAATCACCAGCAATATGTCGAGTTGTATGACAAAAACAACAGCAGCAGCCATACCTAACCAGCCAGAAATGAATGCTGCACTATACATCTTGATTTTGATACTGAACAGAAGATGAAAGATGCACATACACACACGTGCAAACAGAAACACACATGAAAAGCAGGCATTTGATCAAGAACGCCTCCTCGCCTTCACACAAACCAGCAGTAGCCTCAGCTAATGGAGCAGAGCTCTCAGCATCTGCATCTCCTGTGTCTCATCAAGGACGGATGAAAAACAGTTTGTCTTCCCTCCTGTCGCACGTCCGTCCTCTCTCTACCCCTTATCCATCCGCCCCGCCTCATGGCCGTCCTTGTCTCCACATTCTCCTCAACACATCACACATCACAGACAGACTTGTGACAGAGCTGCAGCTTATCTTCTGTCCTCCAGTGACAGTTTCAGACAAACAGTCAGGAGTATAGGAAAAGCACAGGGAACGTCTATATTTCTACAAGTGTATGCATTACATTGGACTTGAAGGCAAAGTTACATAAAAAACTAAAACATGACAAGAGAAGTCTGACTGGAATTGGTGGTGGGTTGGAATCACAAGTATATTCCCTAGATCTAAACGCAGGGAATAAAATTATCTCAACAACATATTGCAAGTCAAACTGTACAAAGGCCTCTTTAAAGACGTTCTATGTCCTATGTCTCATTTGCATTGTCCCTGACTGATGCCAGGAAACCATACATAATGTGTATCCTTCAGGTCTTACAAACATATTGACAGCATTTTCTATTTGTTAAGCCAATTGTTTTATTGATTTAAAAAATGCATTGTTAACATCCATATTTACTTGCAAGCAGTCTTCATCTTCACTACCTTCGCTAGTGTTGCCGTGTTTCTTGGTGGGTTATTGCCCCCTCTAGATCCGTGGAATAGTGTGAATCAGGTAACCTGAGCGTGCATCAAATGTGCATCCTCATCCGTGTGCATCAAATCAAGCAAAATGAAAAGAATGGGGATCCACTCATGAAAACATTGCATCATAGACAATAAATCACAGGAAGTAATTTGGCATAAAGTTTCATGGATTCAGAAATAGGCAATAAACTAAATTCCGCCATTGGCAAACATTTGGAAAAGGAGGATCTGTGTCCAGCGTTTAGTTTGCTTGTTTACAAAGCAACAGTTGTATCAGAACACAGGACTCCTGCAGTCATTAAACAGAGGACGGCGAGCCAACCGCAGCACCAGCTGTGACTCATAATCTCTAGAAGCCAGTTACTCAACCAACGATGGTTCCCTTGGCAAACACATGCTACACATGAGAAACGGCCACCGGTGGTAGAGGGGCACCCCCAAATGATGAAACTATAGAGAATGACTGAGCCTTGTTTGGTTGAATTTAAGTGGGGGAGAGTGAGCAGGTATTGAAACAAATGGTTATTGTAATGATGGTTTAAACTAAAGCATTCCTTTGAACACATTTGATAAGGTTTAAATCACCAATCAGCAGTCAATAAACATATCTAATGCATGATTTGATATTTGTGAATAACACAGATATTGACTAAAGGTTTACGCCTGCTCCTCTCACCAGTTTTAATGGTGGTGATGCAGATTCTTCGGACAACTTTATACCGTCATTATTGCGTTGTTTTGATTACAAGTCATGGCAAAAGTCTTGTGTGTTATTGAGTGCATGTTGCTGGTACATCTCTGGTTTACTGGATGTCATTGAATGCTCCAGGTGTGATTGTTTATGTCACAAATAAGTCTAGATTTCTGTATATTTGAGCTAACATTACTTAACGTTTAAGTGATTTTTTACTTTGATTAGAGGGCGAGACAGTGGTTAGTGAAGTTTCTAACAAAAACACTTTACTTAAGACATCTTTAATTTGGATAAACTGGAGCTAGCAATGATCTGGAATGTCCTTCTCTGTATTTACACTGATTGTAATCCAGGTCATGAGAAGTTGAGGGAGAGTTGTTTCATTTTCACGGGACTGTTTCAGCTGGGCTCCAAGAAAACTGGAGTTAATGTATGCGAAAGCACACAAACACACAAGTGTGGAAAGTCAACAAATACCGAGAGACTCATTCGGTTTTCTGAATTCTGTCAAGATGTCAAACGTCACACTTCGAAAAGCCACAGTTTGATGAATGCAAGGGATTATGGGTAGAAATGGAGAAGAGAGACCGACAGCGCTTCAGTGGGCAGAAGTGCTGAAAAGGGGCTGATGCAATGAAATGGTTTCTTACTACATTTACTCTAAAATATGTATATAAAACAATGATTATTTTGTATTCATAGTACAGTATATAAATTAGTTAAACTAATATTTACCATTACCACCAATGTCAGCAGTGTCATCTCAAGAAGAAATATTAAATGCATTTAACAGTTTTTATAAAGTGCTTTACAGGATGGCATTTCAAACAAGAATAGTAAAACACCCAAAGAGCTAAAATAAGCAGAGAAGGAAAAGAAAACAAGGATAGTAAAAGACAATATGCATAAAATCACATTTTAAGTAGAGAAACCATAAAAAGAAGCAACACCAGCATTAAATGTGGGCACGATCAAAATCCACAACTGTACATAAAAGCAGGACAAAGTCATTTAAGTGAAGTCCATAATCCTTACGAGTGTGCAAAAATAGCAGAAAATGAAGAGGCTTTGCTTTAATTGGGAATGCTTTATGTGGCTCATTAGCATTAGGCTTTAATACAAAAAAGGGAGAACCCATGCACACCAAAGCCATGTGAGAATATCAGCTTCAATCTGCACTGATACTGTGCACCCACATGCAGTACTGCCATGGCAACATTGACTGAAACAAACAGAAGATACAAGTTATTCTTTATTATACACACACACACACACACACACACACACACACACACACACACACACACACACACACACACACACACACACACACACACACACACACACACACACACACACACACACACACACACACACACACACACACACACACACACACACACACACACACACACACACACACACACACACACACACAATTGGATGGAAAGGGGTAAGACAGGAAAGAAAAAGGTAATTGGGGTGCCTGGTAGCTCATGTACTAAGTCTTTACCGAATCCAACCTGCGGCCTTTGCTGCATGACCTTCCCCTCTCTCTCTTTCCCACTTTCCTGTGAACCTTCTGCTATACTAATAAAGGAAATAAAAGTCCAATAGGTAATAGGTACAGCAAGAGTCAAACCTACAAAGCAATGCAGACACAAGAGACAGACCCTGAACACAGTATCCATCCATTGTGTTGACTGATGAATACAGGATCAGTCCGGAGGGAGATACTGATCAATGTCTGCCCATTTCCTCAAAGAGAGACAGTAAGATCCAACCTCCAAAACACGTGCACACACACAAACACACACAAACACACACAGTATAGATCCAGTGGAGGAGAAAATGATAATCAATGGCCGTCCAAAAGAAACCAGAGGGGTCTTTAACATGAGGTAAAACAGTCCAACAGGCAACATGAGTACAAGTGAGTCTCTGTTTGTTTTACACGTATGGAGGTTTATCTAATTAGAGCCATCTCATACATTACAGCTCTTGAGGTTTGGGGTCAAAGATGCTGGAGCAGAGGGAGAATCCATCTAATTGGGTGGATGCAGCACAGGACTGTAGGGAAAGCTCAGCACTAATTTAATTTTGTGTTTGTGCGTTTGTGTGTCCTGGCGTGTGTGCAGAATGAGTGACGTCTTAAAAGCGCAGCTCCGTCATCGAGGATGTGATGTAAACAGATTACCTCGGCTGCCAACAAGCCTCAGCTGATGTGTTGCTTTCCTCAAGAGCCTTCACAGGGAATGAAGCATTTTCTAGCTAATTGGTCCGCAAACTGAGTCACGCTTGTAAGCCACGTCGGTAAGGGCAATGCCACTTAATCTTTTAAAATCAGCAGCACACTGAAATATTTCAAACGTTAAGCTAATTTGGCTGAAAAGGTCAGTTGTTTATTCTTTCTTTGGATAACCTATCAACATTCTCAAAGTGGCAGAAATGCATACATGAACAAATAAACGGGTCTTTCATTATTGTATTGTTAGCAGGGTTTCTTTCTGTTTATGTGTCTAAAATGTCAAAGAATAAGTTTCACAAAGTGACATAACAAAAATATTCAATTGACAGTGATATTTGACAATGCAAAGCATCCCATTTTCACATTTGAGAAGCTTGAATGTTTGACCTTTTTGCTTGAAAAAATAATAAATGATTCACAGAATATTAAATGTTTTCTGTTGGTGAATAATTTTTTATGCGCATAAATCCTTCTTCTACAAATGTGATTTTTTTAATGTTAGGTGCACTAACTTTGATTAAGTATTTAGTGGCATTACATATGTATTAATTATATACAAATGTTGCTTACATGGAGATTATTTTTATAAAGGTGAGCAGAATATGTGAAACTTTTTCCCACAGGCCCTTTGCTGATCTTAAACCTAAAAAACACATGATGCAGCTAAATGTAAAGTCATCCTTTCCCCCCCCCCATCTACAGCATTACCATTCAGTGTCAGACAGCAGATGTAAATGCTTTGAGGGAATATGTGACAGAACACACACATCGGAGGATGAGCAAGACAACCGGAACAGAGACAGAACATTACCTGAATACAGAGAGGGCTCGACACAGTGCAGTGGTTATACAAAAGGAAGAAGAGGATTCATTTTCTGTAATGAGCCAGACTGGACCTGGCACAGCGTGTGCTGTTCGTCTCCCTCCACCTCTCAGACAGACTATAATCCCACAGGGAACCCTTCATTTTCCCTCATTTTGAACTCCCACAAAGACAGGCCCTCACTGAGGCTGTGGGTCCGTCTGTGTGCGAGCACTTGAACCTCGCCTCACCTTGTGCAAACAGCACAAGCCCTCGTAATTAACGCTGATGGCGCAAGTTCAATCACTTCAATGTCGAGCAGGAGATAAAGGCCCATGGGATGAATGACTTGGCTTTTTGGGAGGTAAATGAGTCTTGTGTCTCTGAAGAGCCAGACATTGGTTTGAAAAGTGTGGCAATTATCGAGACAAAGGAAGGTCTCCCTGCTGTCGTGCCCAGCATCACTCACTCCCTCTGGACAGAGAGCATCTCTTCCAACACCACCCTCCATCTCAACACAACATGGCTACTGCTAATGAGGATCTACAGAGGGAGAGAGAAACCGACAGGGGAATTTAAGGAGAGGACATCTGAATGATAAGTGGAGAGGTAGAAATAGAACAGATGAGAAAAAAAAACCTCCTATATATATATATATATATATAGGAGGGGTCTCGGCCCTATATCCACTAGCGAGGGGTCTCGGCCCTATAGCGGATATAGGCCGAGACTACTCCTATATATAGGGCGAGACCACTCATGGATATCGTGCGACCTGTATGCGGAGGGACTTTCCTGACCTCATGTGAGTCCCCTGGATATAGAGGGACTTTCGTGAGCTCATGTGAGTCTAGGGCTGCAACTAACAATTATTTTAATAATCGATTAATCTGTCGATTATTTTTTCGATTAATCGGATAAAAAACAAAAAAGCATTACTTTCCAACCCTTTATTCAAAAACAGAACTGACAGTGCAAAAATCTTCAGAAAGTGCAAACAGGTTGCTCCTTGAACATCCCTGAGCTGTTAAAGTAATAATAATAATAAAAATAATGGACTAACACAAACATACACATGTATGCTTTATATCTGCCAAATATATAGGCTTTTATTAAATAAAGTGCACAAAACATTTTGCACAACATTTTGTTTAAAGGGACCTGGGCTGTCAGAACAATAAATAACTTAAGAAAAATACTAATCAGAAAACTTAACAGGATTTGTTTGAACGTCAGAACTGGTTCTCTACACTACACTCAGATACACACACTCAAACTCTCACAGACGCACGCACATACAAACGCACACACACACACCCACACACTCACAGACGCGCGCGCGCACACACACACACACACTCACACACGCACAGACGCACACACTCACAGACGCGCACAAACATACACTCACTCAAACACTCACAGAAGCGCGCACACACACACTCTCTCTCTCACTCTCTTTGTTCAGACACATTGTTCTTACGAGCTAACGCTAACTTGTCAAGCTAATAACGAGTAAACAGCAGAAAGCTGCTGGAGGGACGTTACGTCTTCACTTCAAACGGAACACAACCTGCCGACTAGCCGCAGCACCGGAGCCTCAACCGGAAGTGCCTCTACTAGCTGCCTGTTGAACGGCCTTCCTCCGCGATGTGTTTCAGTCAACGTTACGGTCTCAGCTGGTCTCTCCTCGACCTCCGCTCTGCTCCACGCTCAACTCAACTTTTCTTTTAATACTCAAACATCTCCGTGACTTATTGAGTGGCGTAATAATCGCGCGACACAACGAATCGATAATGAAATTCGTTGCCAACGCTTTTAATAATCGAATTGTATCGATTTTATCGATTCGTTGTTGCAGCCCTAAAAAAAAGAAACACGTGCAAGGTCGTAAATTATATAGATTCAGAAGACAGGGATCCTCCTGTTGCAACCAACTATTGTCTTCTGCCTCAAACAGCCCTTGACATTTGGCCAGCAGCAGAAGTAATCACTGCAGACCTGGACGAATATAAATGTCACAGCGCAGGGGATTGCCCTGAGTCCGTCTTAGTCTTGTTGCAGATAACTCCTATCTAGGTTGGAATGCATACACGGTTATGTGGAGGAAGACAAGGCTGAGCAGTGATCCTTTCACCTCCATTTGACCTCCATTGAATGCAACACATTCACGCAGGCAGGGTTATTGAGGATAAACCTATCTACTCAGTCAGCTGGAAACAAGTTATGTATGAACTATGAAAGCGACTGTTCCACAAGTAGCCGAGGTGGATTATTTTTCACTATCTCATCAGCCCATCCTGTGGGCTCAGCAGCTCCAGAGGACGGACGCTGCGCAGCTGCTGATTTGTCACACTCGGGGGAAATCAGAATCTTCCTCCATCAGACGTAATAAACCACCGTCTGCTTAGAGTGAGTCTGCGAATGCACAGCGCACACAAAAACTGATGTCTCCAGAGAGGCACACTTTTCTTATTGGGAATTTCTAGAGCCAAACTTCTTATGATGTGGCTTGACAGATCATCCACATGAACATGGAGAGTGATAAAGCCTGGTGCAGCTGAACAGACTCCTGCTTAAGACAAAAAAAACCACCTGGTAATCAAAATGCTATCCAAATCAGTTAGCTTTGACAAATAGGTCTGTATGTAAATAGGACCAAAGCCTAAATATTGTACATGAAAGATATTAAATATATATATATTTGACCATTCAAATGTAGATGGATAAGATGTTCTTTCAATAAGGACTGTATTATGTGACAAAAAGCTGCTGCACCTCTGATAAATGGACTTCAGTGTGTGTGTGTGTGTGTGTGTGTGTGTTTGAGAGAGAGCGTGAACACAGTATGCGTAAGCATGCCCATGTATAATTGCTGTGGTCAGGGGAGCTATATTTCTGTCAGCTAATTAAGTTTAATTATATTGAACTTCATCAACTAAGGGCCATATTAAAGACTAATTAGAAATCACAGAGTCTGTGACAGATGTACAGATTGCCCCAACCGCCCTGAACACATGAAAGCAAATTAAACACAACCAAGCTGATCAGAAACTCACTCTGTTTCCATATGTTTTCTAACCCTCCTTGCAAATCAGCAAAGATAATGTAGAGGGAGTGCTTATATTGTCATTTGAAATATATAAGTAATACATATTTCCTATTGCAGAATATTTGCACTTTGACCTTTGTAAATCTGCTCACCTTCCTGTCTACCAAAAACACATACGAGACGATGACATTATCAAATCATCTAAAGTCAGACCCAAACACACATACATGGTCAGCTGTGATGAAATAAAAGCTACAGTGATGTACCGACATATGCAATAGTCAGGTAGACAAAAGTCTAAAAACAAAACGAAAAGAAAAAAGTAACTTAGGTGTAGCTGTAAACTGTTTGGGGTTAAGGGCACTGTATCAATCACAAGGTTATCCTGGCAGACCATGAAATGTGGTGAATCACAAAATTACACTGGTAATACACCTGCCAATGTGGCTGCAGCAAAAAAGGTCAAAAGGATTCGTCCTTCCTGCTTTCTGTGCACACACAATTGTCGAGATCTGTGTGCACACACACACACACACACACACACACACACACACACACACACACACACTGCATTTCCACATCAAAAACAATCCACATCAACATGACTCAGACAAATAACCCACACCAATAACGTTACACAGCTAATCCCCACCAAACGAGAACCGCAGCCAAGAGAACACTACTGCCACAACAACAGGCAGACTGACGTTAACTCCTTCCAGACTGGCTTTCCCGGCTACATAGGAGGGATGTGAGAAGATTAGCCACATAAAGCCATTTTATTGTTAAGACTCTTCTTTGTGTGTGGGCAGTTACTCATTACATCCTCACAGCTTTGGGCCGTTTCATGTGAAACAACGTCACATGTTAACCTACAACCCAACACTGGATTATTGTACAAAATAAACACCTTAGAGAAGCAAGGAATCATTCATGTCTGTTGAAAACAATGGAGCTATTCAACCACCCACAAAGCTGTGCTGGACTAGTTACACGATTTCAGGATTTCTAAAGTATAAGTCAATAGTTCACGAGGCATGGGAAACCTGTTTCATTAAGAAATACATCATCAAACCAATGAAAAAGCTAAAACATAAGACTATTCATACGGCTACAGTTATCTACTTACAGTATTTGGGGAAATGACATACAATAATTCTGAGCCAATGCTTTGAAAAGACATGACCTCAGGCCTGAAAATCAATGGTCCAATTAGCGCTGATTGCTGATATAATAATCCCAAAACACCAATTTATCGACGCGATGTAGAGAGGAATTTGGGCCAACCAGAACCCGACTGTCTTTTATCCTGGCTGAAAATAATACATTTTTTAAAGGCTTTCTATATGGACAGCTGAGCTGGTGTGTGTATGTGTCATCTCTAGACAGACAGCAAAGAGGATAAATACAGGAGGGAGTTGAGGTCGGCTCCTGCCCTCACAGGGTGACATCCTTTGTCACCTTCTCTCCTAACCTCCCAGTGGGACTCCTGCTCCCTGTACCTGCCTGCCTGTCGCATTTACCGGAGCTAAAACAAACAACAGATAGAAAGAAGCTGAAGCCTTTGGATGCTTTGGATGTTAGATAGACGTGTACCAACGAAGATAATTACTATAAAGCAAGCTACGGATGGTTTGATTAGATCCAAAGTCGAACATAATGAGATCAAAAAGATGCCTGTGGTTACTGCTCACTTGTCTGAACACAACATCACAATTTAATTATAAAAATAGTCACTGTTTTATTGACTAATTAAAACTGCTGATGCAAAATATCAGCCTCTGATAAAGGGCTGCATTCTTGAGCCAGGAATTACTGCACACAAAGAAAGAGAGAAAACGATGGAGAGAGAGAATGACTATGAAGTGAATCGACCTACAAACGCACAAATAATTAGACTTATCCACAGACCATTGTACAGGAAGGATAGCTCGTCATAGCTGCAATTGAAATGAGTTCTGGAGCAGGCATTACAGGAACAGTAATTGGCAATCTAAACAAGAACTTGCCAGGCACATGCGTAAAGTAGATCCTACCCAACACCAAGAGCAAATGACTCGTTAGTGTCACCAATAGCTGGAGCTCCAGCCATTTTCTCACCACTCACACAGAGGCAGTGAGGGATAGCTATTTTGATCCATAATCATTTCCAAGTTTGACTTCCTTTGGTAGTGCTTGCACTGTTTGTTAAGTAGGCCCACTCTCCCCCGAGTCTCCTGTTGCTCCATAATGAGCCTCTCCAGCTGTATGGCCAATGAGACGGCCGAGGCCAGAGGTTGAGCTGCTCACTCTCTAATTGGCAGGAACACAATCTCACTCTTTAGCAGCACAGCAACCAGGTTGCATAAAAGGAAGTTACTTCAGGTTTATGTTCGTAGCACTATTCCGAAGACATGTTATGCTCACAGTTGAAGCCATTGGCAGCAAATATCAAAAGAAACGAAAGAACACAGCCAACACTTTAGTGTGTAGAAATTGAGGAACTAAAAGGTGAAACAAGTTAACTATTCCAGGTTTAGAAGCAAAATGAACAACCAAAACAGTCTCCCTCCATTTTTAGCCGAGTTCCTAGGACACCCACTAACTAATGGAGCAGAAATGAGATGTTGAAAGTGTGAATGACACAACAATTCAGAAATGTACTCATGGAAATGTAGTCTATGTAAGCGTAATAAACATAAAAATAAATTTCCTTGCTCATGAAACATGCACAGTGCAGATAGTAGAATTTGGAACCTAAAAATGTAAACTACATAATGTATAGCCGTCTTCTTCTTTTTTGCCCTTTTTGGAATTTTGGAACATTTCCCGGTCAACACAAACAGGATACTGACAAACCTGGAAGCCACTCTTAAAAACATCTCTCTATGGCACTCCTGATAATCAAAACTTAGCTAAGTGATAGGATTTACTATCCCTGAGTCATTGAAGTCTGTGTATTATAGGCCATATTCACAGCAGACATTTTTGACTTATTGTAGAGAAAGCACAGGTGTTACTCATAACACTAACGATTGCTCTGCTTGATTCAAGCGTCAGTGTGACAGTCATTATTCATTTTATTCATTACACCTGTTATTTCTACTATGACAAATAGGCCTAAATTGGTAAATGTGTATTTGTCCTGCCCTAGCAGGTAACGGACACCTAGCCCAATGTGGACACACCCACACGGTCCTGAGAGGTCTAGTCAGACTACATAAGTGAAAACAGGTGTGCAGGGCCTTTATGTGCAAAAAAGACCAAAATCAATTGTTTGAAATTGTACATTTCTGCAATGTCGTTTCAATGCTTTTATAGTAAGGACCAACAATAAATACATCAGCTTTATCTTCATTTCATTTGAAAATAGAAGCCAGAACAGCATTTATGTTAGCCAAACAACTTTTGATATTGCAGTAAACACGATGTATCATCAGAATAAAAATGATAAGCTATATTAAAATAAAGAATATTATTTAAAAAATAATAATTTAAGCCCACATTTAAACTTTAGCTGAACAACAAAACTGTAAAGGTTGCCCCAAACTAGGCTTATAGCTGTGTGAATCGCTTTATTTACATATTTATTACAGTTCAGTATTCATGAGACAGAAGGTAATATCAGTTAAGTGTTTCTATGTTTCCTATTATTCAGCATGGGAGAAAATTAAAATGGAGCATTTAAACTGCCAGCTGAGGCTTATAAACTATCCCATGAATCCTTCAACAGGGTAATTTACAACTCTGCAGGGCTGACTTCATTCAGGGAAGAAAAACAAATGTCCGCCGCACATGGAAGCGAAACAACCCAAAGGGAGAGAGCCATCTACTGAAACACTCTGTACTCAAGCAGTCATTTACATATTCATATACAGTAAAGGTTTTACATTTCATAGGAAAGCTGCTGTCGTTCAGAGTGTGTCCTGGAAATGGGAACAAAACAGCCACACAACAGTATTCTAGCCAGACAAAGGCCATGGATGTATCAAGAGAAATGCAGCGAGGGACAATAAATCTGGAACATGCCAACGTTTGTTTTTCTTTCTCTAGAATCTTCTCTCTGAGATTATTATGTATTTCCATCCAATTTTACACTTTTCTCTTGTCCACTCTGTATTATATAATATGTTTGTCCACTTCCCTTTGCCAGATACAGTTGCCAAATACTTTACTGATAAAGACTTTTGACACGGATATATCGGCATATGAAATATGATGCATTGTTGAGATAAGACTAATGGTTAGGATTTGACATTCCAGCACTCTGAAAGGCTGTATAACAAGTACTACTAATAAGTACTACTATTTTCAATATGTATGGGATTTATTTTGTAATTTCTTTGTGTTTTTACCTTTGCTCAAGTAAAATACTGAGGGAAGAACGTTTACTTGGATGGAAGTAGTTTTACAGTCTGTTAGGATATATATTAGTTTAAGAATATGATCTGACTTTTTCATATCGCTGTTAATAAATGACAAAAAGAGATCAGAGAAGTGTGACAAGTGCCGATACTGAGAGAGTCAAGATCAATCAGGTTTTAAGAAGACACATAACAACCAAAAGTAAATACACAAATTAAAAACAAATACAAGAAGGAAAGAAATATGCGTGGCAGCTGTGAGATCGTGAAACCTATGAGCACTTTTAGCTGCAACCTAATTTGACTCTCAGCTTGCATCTAATAAAACTTTGGAAACTTTGCTTTTAAACCCTTTAACAAGTCCTAACAACGCAATAAGCCTACACACAGAGAGCCTGATTGCTTTTATGACGAACTGTTGCCTCATCAGTGTCTCCCTGCTACCATCCACATAAATCTGCTCATCTTTTTTGCAGTAAACAGAATTAATAACAGCCTGAGAGGCATGAATTATTTTTGATCATTTTACAGCCCAGTAATTTGGGAATACATCATCTTAGCTTTGAAACTGATTCTGGAAAAAATAAGTTTCAAACAGCGCAGATCAACGGCTGCTTTATGGTTTCTGAGACAACTTTTCTATTCTCCTCAGAGTACAGCTAAGATGTTTAGTGCTCTGCGTAAAGCAGTGTAATCACTTGTGGCAAGAACACAAATCCACCAAGGATCACCATTCAAAATCTGAAGAAAGACATAAAATCTCCTCAACAAAATAGCTGATGCTGGGGCCTGGTAGGTAGTCAAAGGAGCATATTTCCGTTTACAAAATCATAGGGAACAACCGCACTTAAAACATTTTGCATTTTGTTGCGATACTAAAACTTCCCCCTGTAATCCTGGTGAAACTACACAAAGCAGACACACTGATTTGACCACACGTTTGATGGCCAAACCCTCATGGAGGCCCCGAACAAGTTAACCGAACGAAATTCCTTCTGACTGTCACCGGGAGAGGAGAGAGGGAGTGAAGGGCGAGAGGTCAGGAGGAGGAATGGGCCAGTACTTGTTGCATGTCAAGTGAGAAGCTTTGACCCCGGAGCAAAGCCTTGAGGCCCGACTGACCCCACAGACCTGACTGCCCGCAAGCAAGACAAGCATCTTCCTGCCACCAGCCCCCGACTGTGTCTTAATAAATGACTGCAGTAGCTTTGTTTAAAAATCATGCTTCCACTTTTCAATAAGATATCACAACAAATTAAAGGAATTGTGCATGCATGAACACATATGAATGATAATAATTGCTGGACTTAAATGGCATGAATGTCTAGCCAGATACACACTGATCTTGAGGATTGTTTGTTGGCCAACTCAATCAATTAAAAAAAATATAATAATATATAAAATAAATAATAATACAATAAGTACGCTGTCCTAGTTCACCAACAGACGCATAGTATTTTTCCTTCAATTAATAGGTCTTAGATTTCGTTATGGCTACATACATGATACAAGATGACTAAAAGATTAACATTAAGTGTCCCAGGCAAAAAGTCAGCATTTAAACAGCATTTAATCCATTCTTTACAATGTTTCACTTGTTTTTTGGTTTAGTAAATATTAAATAAAATACAGTATCATGCTTATTATTTATTGTAAAGTATAAAAAGGTGTATAACGTTATAGAAGGGAAAAGCCAAGACAAAATATATAGTAGGCCTAAGTGTCTTTGTCAGCTGAGCGAGCTGTACAACACTTTATCTGGTCATCCCTCCTCATCAGCTCCTCTCCAATCACCCTGTAGCCTCTGTGTCGCCTTTAATGTGTAAAAATACTAGAAAAGGCGCTGGCAGGAGAAACCAATCTCACCTCAGCCTCTCCTCCTCATTCTTTCGCAGCTTCATATCCCGCTGGACAACTTTCAAGACGTGCTCCGCCTCATCGTCAGTCAGCCCCGACAGGTCCAGCTTCCGGCCCATCCTTCCTGGCCTCGCCACGCTGAGCTGCTGGTCCAAGAGGGGAGGACAAGAAGAGGCACAGCACTGCTGCTCTGGGGGCCGAGGCTGAGACAACCCTGAAGGAAGACAGAGGGACAGAATTTAGAATGAATATCTTCACAAAATGTTGTAGAAATTACATTGAGTTAATTTCACTGTATAGGTAGAACCAATGTCCTCTTTTTCCTTTAAACAATTCGACAGCACCACATATTGTCTGCTATGTGGCACAGTCGGTGTGTAAACATACTGTATACACACTTCACTCTGCTGCAAACCTCACATTAAATAGTGTATTTTCCTTATCCAAAGACAGCTATACAGGACATTTGTTATTTGTGAGGTTGAAGAAAGGGTGACGGAGAGGCCAGATCCAGGGCCGGCCTATAAAGCTGAAACAGAGGGATGCCGGGAGGGAGAGAGAAGCAGAGACAGATGAGGAGATGGACAGAAGGTGAAGGTCCATTAACTGCAGTGTCTAAACAAGATGGGAGAGCGCAGGCAGTGCACAGAGCAATGATGACTCAGAAGGCCAGACAATTATGTCTGTTCTATTATTGAGCTTCATCGACAGAGCGTCTCTCCTCACGCACAGCATGTCGCTCATTCCTCCAGTTCAGCTCAGGGCTGGCTTATGAACTTCAACTGTCAAATGTTTACATTTCAAAAATAGAAAACTAAATTGAGATGATGATCCTGCTTATGTGCACCAACAAGTCATATTTCATCTCTTAAAGATCAGGAAGTTGTTGCTGTCAGATTCTGCTCCATTCATTGCAAAGACACATTGGTGGACTTTCTGGAGCATCTGTTTGATTAAAATAATGAATAATAATTAAAGAGTGTTTCAGGGAAACCAGAGAAACATTGTTTTCCAAGTTATAATTTTATTTCATCCTTACATATAAGTCCATGAGATGCTTTTATGTGTCATTTGTATCAGAAAAAGGGTAAAAGAGCTTTTGACACATTCTCAGCTGCAGTGTAAAATAGCTGCAAATTCTCTCAGCCTCAGACATCTGGTACCACACAAATAAAGACACACACACAATGCCATTCACAAACACTCCTCATTAAGCCGCTGTGATAAGTGACCTTGCCCTCGCCCAGGGAAAGGCTAGTCAGTGTGACATCGTTCATATGTTATACAAAATATTAAAATACACACTCAGGCTCATGTGGACGCACAGTGTGTCCACACACACCGACGGATCCTACATCCTTGAATCTTTCTGAATTGTGACTTTAAATTTCACAATTCATTTTTGAGTCCTAGCAGAAATGAGAAATAATCTGGGGAACAAAATGATACTTATATGTGCATGTTGTGCATGTTGTGCATGTTGATATGTTGATTGTCATTGTCATTGAGTTGTTATTATTAATGTGTCTAAATAAGTGTTACCTTCCATGTTGTGCGCCTACGAACAAGATGGTGCGTCTAAAAGGGGGTGTATCCTCTAATAACATATTGAAACAAAATAAATAATATTTGGTACATGAGCAAGCGGGCTTCTAGTGTGAAAAGGTTGTGCCCCTGCTTCAAGCCTTCACTGTACCAGTAATCAAAATGTACCAAAACAAATGCTCAATTATGTCTACCGTATAATGGTGATGAGATGATCGGCCCTCGTGTTGTTACAGCAAATATGAAGCGACAACCTGCAACAAGTCAGCTTAGTTTAGCACAAAGGAAAGAAGGATACGTTACATTATATCTTGTTCTTTTAATCCGTACAGAAACATGGCGTGTAAATCTGACAACTTGCAGTTTGGCGGCTGTAAGTTGTGATCAGTGACTAGTTTGTGATCAGTGACATTTCCCCCGTTTCCAGTCTTTAAGCTAAGCTAAGATAACCGGCTGCAGCCTTATATTATATGAACCACACAATTAAGATCGTACTTCCACCAATGTTGAATTACTCCTTTGAGGATTTGCCATATTAGACTCAAATGTCCCTGGATGACATCACATCCATAGCCATTAAAACAATTGAAACAAAATGTAGAGGGAAATTTCTGAAAAGAAATCTAGAAAAATGATCACAGCACTGCAATGTAGAGCTTCACGTCTTGTGATGAACCCACATTCACAACTCCTCAGTGCTTTATCAGTCTATCCAGAAACTCAAATTAGCTCTGTAACATATTACACCAGCAGCGACAAGCTGGTCTAACGAATTTGACTTCGGTCTCCGTTTCTCTCCTAATGTATTGAGGAGATTAATGCACCATTACTGTAAGGCCATTATTGTATCGCCACAAGGGAAGGCAATTATTCAGGCCTTCTTTTTATAGTGAGTGGTGTCAAGGACGGGGATGGAGCACCATTTATGTCTGCCTCGGAAGCTTCAGTGACGCACATACTTGGGGGCAGCAACTGTACACACAACCAATCCATTTTCACTTGTGACAATTTGCGACTGGGCGGACACAAACATTCACTGACACTAATATGTGCACTTTGAGTCCATGGTTCTTCTATGGAGCAGTGTCACCACTCTGCAGAAACACCAGCACACCCTCAACCAAAGCACAGAGTAGCTATCAGTCTGTACACAGTGGACAAGAGAGTGGGCTATTCCAACAGACCAACCCTCCTGAGGTGACACTGATTGGAGACGGCCTGAGCGGTTCAAGGCTTCGCCAATTTTGTTGGGCCATCTGAGACAAGAGAGGTTGTGGGCTTAACTGAACTCCATCTTGGTAAGCTGATGTAGAAATGAGATCTTTCTTTACAACAGCGACTAAACTGATTCCTGGCCCGTTTTGGCCCAAACAACTACACTCTTTTATGAAGATTATTACATTCCTGTTGATCACAGTCTCTGATCGATATCGAATCCAAGCCTATCGCCAGACAAGAATGTCAATATTAGATTGATTTGCAAGAGTATGTTCAGTGCCAATCTTTTTTAAATTCTCGCTTTCTGTAATATCTGCACGACAACCACAGTATAGTTGTGTTAAAGGGAAAAAGACTGTGTCTATGGGAAATACAAAATAAATGAGGTATGCTTAATATGAGGCAACATAAACACTAGGTAAAGGTGAGGGACAGATCAAGGTTACAGCACTGTAATGCAGACGCTAATGCAGGCCGGTGACAGGATGCTCAAGTCTCTGGTTAGCATGAAACAAAGCCACCAACCATTCACACTCTTACCTTCCAACTCAAAACATATAGATTTAACTATTTCCTACATTTGGTCTGAACGATGGTATCAAGCGTTAAATATAGATGGGTGGAATTTCACGATATTGACTCTATTACTGGGGATGCTGGGCTGACAAAAGATTTTCTTCAAAAATTATGTTGAATGGTTAAGCCATTGACCAGCCAGTGAATCTTGTAAAATGCTCCTTTGCAACTTAATATGTTATCAGTAATAACTTTTGAACACATCTTGTGTGAATTGTTTTAGGCACAAGAGGTGTACTACTACTGATTTGAAACACACACAACAATTGCTATGAAATATTCACATATAGTTTTGGTCAAACTATCATCATGAGTTCAGACTGACACTTTCAGACTGACAGAGAGAGAGAGAGAGACAGGGAGAAAGAGAAAGAATGGCTTCAGTGGGGAAAATGGGTCATACTGAGGAATCTCTCAGGAGGAGGAAGAGGAACCTGCATTTTCCCCCAAAGGAAACACCGCATTCATCAATCAACCACATCAGACTGATACTAAATCATCTCAAAGACACTCAAACGCGTGTAAGAACAGCACATCCTACCCCGTGCTGCAGAGCACTTGGCTCTGCTGCCGTCTAGTCAGCAGAGGATGGGCGAGCTGAGGACAAGGCCCTGTTGGAGCACTAAAAGGGCAGGTGCAGCCAAGCGCTAAATGAACTGCTTGTTTTAGACACTCTCCATTGGATCAGCGTTTGGTCACAGCCAGAGGGAAGGAGATCAAGAACGACTTCACTGAAATGACTATTTGGACTGAAGGTGGATACAGTGAGCTGACTTTGCAGATCGGCATTTACAGCTCTCAAGGTCTTATTTCTTTGAGTGTGTGTGATGCATTTATGATTTGGGAAATGTGTCCTGGAGATTGTCCGAGAAAATGTAGGAATAGCTCACTGTAACGCCTTTCAAAACCAAAGCTCTGTTTTTGTGTGTGACGGCCTTTCTCTGTCTCTTTGGTCATTTGTCTTCCTACATCCACCTGACAGCAGAAACAAGGTGTTTTTGTAACCCCAGGATATGACCAGTATCTGTCAAAGTGACATCAAGAGGAGTCATCATCGAGAAAAGGCAAGCAACAGGAAAAGTGGGATACAGCACTGTAGTTTGGGCTTCTGGTTTAGGGCACATACTGCATATCAAATCAAAATTCATATTCCTCCAACCTTTCCACCATTCAACTTATTGTCAAATAAAAAGCAAAGCACTGAGTGTGACGGAACGGAAATACTTTTTAAGTTGCATAATGTGCTGAATATTGGCCTATATTGCCTTCATTAAGCAATGTCAGCATGAAATACAATACATAATACGCAGGCCCAACACCAACAGGAGAAAAACAAAGTAAGTCTTGAAAAAGTCAAAGTTGCATCAATGATCTGTATCTTATGTGAGGATGTTGAAACCTAAACACACTTTTACACATGCAGGAAGTAGATTAAACCACACAGATAGAATTGTTAAAGGCAATCGAGATTGAGACTGTGGATTTTGTGGTTAAAAAACTATCTAGACGCTTACTTGTAATGTAACATACTTTTATTGCTATTTAAATACTATTGCTGAGTTGAGCAACAGGCCGTTTTCCCAGAAGACCTTTTGACATGTAGGAAAAGCACATGTGCAAATAAGGAAACGAATGATGGCTGAATTCAATTTAGCTGCTTCAGTTTCAGGCTCTTCTTGATATTAAGCACGCTGGCTCACTTTCATACTGCCATGCAATACTTGTACACACAGTGAGTCATCATTGATGTTAGCAGAAACACCTGAGCTTTCCCTACTATGGCAATTTAAAATCGCTGTTCTCCACAAAAAAACACAAACCACGTTAGCTTTTTCCCAAGCCAACACTGTGGATATGAATACTGCCACATCAGATAAAGCTTCGGGCATGCTAATAAAACAACATTGGTGGCTGTTTAACTTGATTAGGGCAGATAGACCACATCTCTCCTCCTGTACTCTGGCAGTGGGAACATTCAAATCCTCACCGGAGGCTCAGAATGAGGAAGAGCCCTTGATCATTTGTCACTGTTTGACATCTACCTGCTGTGTCACACAACCATCGCTACCTGGCCAATTACCACTTTATGCAGAGCCAGAGAGGAGGCTGGCAAGGTGAGGATGCTGCGGCTGATCTGTGAAGACACACTCACATACATGCAAACACATTGTAACCCGATGTGTTAAAACTCCAAACTGATAATTGAATTGTCCTCTGAGTCACCGTGCATGTGGCAAAGTGTTGAGAACTACACAAACTCTAAGAATGGGTTGTAATTCTGGCTGAGTGATCTCTATTTTTCCTTGAATGAACAGCTCAGAATAGCAGGCGTATTCATCCCGTATGTGGGTGAATGTATTCCTGGTGTCTCCCAAAAGAGCTTCCCAAGATAACCCAGTGTTATTGTCAGCAAGTGACAGCGTTCACTACCAAACCAAACAACTGCACTGAGCCTAGTTTAGCTACCTGCACATCCACTCAAAAGGTGCTGCCAAGTAAGGCTTTTCAGCTTGCATTCCTTTGGTTTAAAGGGGTTTCTGCAACCACGGCTCTGAGGCAAAACATGACATTCTTAATAGCTTCTGCTAATTAAACCAGTGTCCCTATCAGAACAGATGAGTCATATTTTGCACCTGCTGAATCTGGTTTTAGTTTCTTCTCAGCACTCTGAACTGTGTGTAGCTGTGAGGCAAATCACCCTGATCATATCCACCTCACAACCGGCAACAAATGCCGCACTTTCCTCATTTAAAACCAGCACATATGCGTTTTATACAGACTGCCACAGTGGCGGACTGCGCGATAACATCTGTGTGCAATCCTGCGGTGGCAATAACTGTCATATACATAAACACACACATATGTATATATATATATATATGCACAGTGGATCGGACAGCTTGCAGCAAACGGTACTGAAAGGGTGATTTTCACAGAAACGTGCGTTTTCATATCAAGGTGCAAGCGCGCAACAGAGCCTCTAAAATCGCACACATCTAGTGCAGCCAACTGACACCGAGACTCGTGTTTCTATCATTCCTTCCTGCTCCTCGTGTCGGGCTAACGGTCACCTATATTCGCAGTGAGTTGATGTGGAGAATCACTTACACAGGATCAGTGGGTGCCGGATGACCGCCAGTTACAGTCTCTTTCACGTTATCCCGGATAATGACAAAAAGACGCGGCGGAGGGATGCGCCTCTGCAGGTGTAAACTTCCGCGACACCTGTCTGTCTCCCAGATACTTTTGGCTTGCCTGCACCTCTGCTACTCGGCTTATTGTTTTTCCCCCAAAGCAGCAGACGCAGGCACCGCTGAATGGGTGATCACGAGGTTTGTATTACACGGACGAAGGAGGGAGGGCGCACGGCGAGCGAGGTGAGGGATTGGCACCCAACCTTGATTCTTCCTGTATTCACGGTGACGGGAAATCTGCAAGTTGGAAATCAAAGATATTTGAGTCTCTCTCCCTGCATGGATGATTTGATATCTTTTCCCATTTTTTTTTGTTCTTCCTGCAGGCACCTTGGCACCCTCTGCTTCCAATTTGGCACTGTTGCTCCTAGAGGAAGAGGAGGAGGAGGGGGAGAAGGAAGAGGAGGAGGCACTGTGTTGGCTGGCTCCATTCACAAAGCCAGTCAGTGCAATTAACCCCGGAGAGAGAGATGAAAACATCCCAATTAATCCAGTATCTATCTCTCAGGTTGTCATGTCTCAGTCCGTTATCACACAATTTAATCACTTCACTATTTTAATGATCTGTTTTACATATTGCAGTTCAGTAAGACGTAATGTGAAGAGTGTATACAATCAATGCATTACAAACTAATTAAAGTATACTAAAGGAGGAATTATTGAAAATTAAAGTTGCAATTAAGAATTTGCATACACGCTAAATCCATCAATCCATCTATTTATAAACAACTAACATAGTAACACCATTACATTTACTATTATCGTATATTTGCAGATGCACTTGAGAACACTGTCTTCCTGAGTTATCTGGCAGCGCGAAGTAGAAAAATGGGCTGTTTGTTCTCTTTATTAGTGCACAGCCTTCTGGGAAAAACGCTGACAGTTGTGCTTTGCAAAAACAGTTTCTGGGCTGTGGTACTTGCTCAACAAGGTACATTTTAACAAGATAAATTGCAATAATAGGCTACTTTATAGAGATTATAAATCAAGCTGGACTGATGCTTTCTTTATTCTTACTCTATAATTAGGGCTGCATTTTACAAGAAATAGGCCTACTGCGAGGCAAACCTTTCTAAATCATATATTCTCATTATTAGAGCCTATTTTCACTTACAAAAGCACCTCCATGAGTCATCATAGAGTGCTGGAGACCTGTGTGCCTCACCCTTGATATACATACATATACGGAATCGGTCACAGTGCAGCTGCAGTGAGTCTCTGTGAGAGGAATCAGATACCTAAGATTACACAGTTTCAATGTACACATATAATACAAACACCAAATGTACTACAAATAGTTAAGCCCAGAGAGCACACAGCTCACTTTTCACTGTAATATGTGCTCTCTCTCCCACCTGTTTTAACCCTGTCATCCCTGTGCATATCATCCCCGGCCGAGAAGTAGGTCTTAGGGTCCTAAACCTCAAGCAGACACACTGGGACATACTGTTGTGCAAAGACTGATAAAAGCTACATAGCATGGTCAGGAATCAGAATCCTTTTTTATTTCTAGACGTGTACTTTTCTAAACCTCCGCCTTTAGAGTAAAGTGAGACAAATTTCAGCTAAAATTAATAGAAACTGTATTCTACTGTATATACTGTTACTCCATACAATTAGCCTAGTGTTGAAATGGTCTTGACAATTCATTGTAAGAAGGTCACAGGCAGGGATTATTCAAATCTTTAACTTTTGCAAATATGACACCGTAGCAGTTGTTCAGTGGTGCACTTTAAAAAGAGTGTGCTTATTAAGATTCAGGCGCTCGTTGCTCGGAGATTTAAATAACACACGTCTGGCCTGGTTAACTGCTGTTTTCAGCGATTTTGCCTGCAAGACGTAGTTAAGGCACGGCAAACAAACACCTTGAAATATAACCACAGCTGCTGGTGTAGCGCTATACTACAAAGTCAATCAGGTGAACACGAGGCAGAATAGGACAGGATGGAGCAGACATGAAAGGATTGAAAGAGAAGCAACTTTACTTGGCATGGCCTCTCCCACTACAACCCCAGTCCTCTATTGTAGGTCACTAAGTGGCTCCGGTGTCGAGCGCGGGGTCAGTCCGGGTTTTACGTCAGCAATCCCCTGGTCACAAGGACATTTCTGCAACTGCTGCTCACATACATGTTTGAGGAAAGCTTATTAAAGGCTCCATGCACCAGTAGTACTGGTGTTTGTGCTTCATGCTCTGCAGATCTGAGGTGAATAAAAGTATGATCTCTTCATTTTGTGGCTTGATCCATTGAACTTTACTTCGGAAATGCTGCATAGAGTGAGTGATGTGAACATTTTGGCCTGGGGCATTTGGCTTGTTATGCGGGAGTATGTGCATTTGCACACTTTAATAATCCTATCAAGCTTGCGGCTGGGAACAGAGGGAATATTCATGCAGTCATCCCCAGTAGCCACCGTGTGAAAATGCAATCAGCAGGTCAGAGTGGCATGCCTGAACACGTATCACCAATGTGTGATAGACTTTCTGAGCATGGGAGCCCGCAAAGCCTGCCTTGGAGTTATGATGGCTAAAGTGGAATATTTAGAGTGACTAAAGAGAGAAAATCATTCTGGTCCTTATGTCCGTGTCACATGCTGGTATTGCATTGTTGTGTGTGCACATGTGTATGTGGGTGGGTATTGTCTGCAGTGACATTCAGTGTTGCTGTGTGTGTGTCTGAAGGCAGATTACAGCTCCACAGCCTGAATGTTGGCATTTGCAGCCCCTTTTCTCTGAGGGCTTCACTGCACACTATATATGAATTTGTCCTTAAACCAAATGTCAGCCTTCAAAACCATGTAAATGGCCAATGAATCTTAATTGTTTGTTAGCAGCCAGTTGATTGAGTTGATTTAAGAATGTTTTGTCAAACTTATTTTAGAAAGGCAACAATTTGTTACTGTAATTTCACCCAGACAGAAAATACTTACCACTCAAATATGTACCCGCTGGACCAGGTACTGGCACGCTATGAGCAAAGCTCAGCCACCAGGGGTCCTCCAAAATGAAACCTTCCCTTTGGCTTCTCTGTGAACTATTGTCATAATATCCATGATTTTTCTGAATTGACCAAAAACAATGCAAATCTTAAAATATCTCGAGGTGTGGCTTGTGCTACAAAGATACCCATTTTTGGGTTGCTATCCAAAATATGAAGATCTAGGGGCACTTTACAAATCTGTCAAAATTGTAACAGGTATTTAAATTATCGTGATTTTCTTAAATTATTCAATGAAGAAAAGTGGTGAATTTAGAAACTCCAGCTATCCAACACAATAGAGGATTTAGAATTGTTAAAGAAAACCTTTAATCAAACCTCAGTCTGTTCCTGAATGTGCTCAGAGATCATATTTCCTGTAATAAAAACACAGTGGCATGTGTGTTTATGGAGGCAGCAGGTGCGTCGGATGCACTTACCTAAGAAGACAGGCTTTTGCCCCTGCGACACTCAACATCCAGTCTCTTTTCAGTGCTCCATGTTCCATATTGACCTACATAAGCCTGCCTATGTCTCCACCTGTAACACACTGATTCTCAGGGGGAAGCTTTTCAAGGCCGTACCACTTCCTCTGAGATGGAGACAACTTCTGACAGATGATTTGAACCAATAGCATTGTCTCACACAACCGCTGTATTCTTTGAGACTCTTCGTATCCCAAAAGCCATTGCACACTATTCTGGTTACCTCAGAGAGTCAGACAATCTGCAGATTTAACTGTGTGTAAATGCTCAGTTGTGCATAACTAAGTGAAATGCATTTTGAATCTACTCACACGCATGTGTTAAGGCATACCGAGCATAACTTCCATCAGCAGGGACTGACCTCTCTTGAGTACAATTGTATAGGATTACCTTGTAAACTACAAGCGGCCATAAAGCAGATGTTAACGAGCACATAAAGCATATCCAGTTATTTCTCCATCAATGGGAGGCAATTAATAAAATACATGATTTGTACAAATTTCCATCAGAGGATTAAAGGCCTGAGATATCAAAGACCTGTGGGTCAGAGTATTGATTTTGGATTAAAGACCCTGCTTGTAATCCAACAATAATGTGTGTGTTAAGTCCTCTGCTGTCTATCTACTAATGCCAAGATGAGCAACCTGTTTTCCCCTTCTGCTGTGGGCTTGTTCAGTCTGCAATTGCTCAGCTTATTCCTTTTAAACATATATGTTCTTTGTGTTTGTCAGTGATGAGGCCTCTGCCTCTGCCCACTCAGCATGACTAATTGCCCGTAAGTGGCCATCACGGTGTTGGAAACAAAGCACCACAAATACCAAACAAACATTTTGCCTCACTCCATGCATTGTTCTGTTATTCACAGTGTGAAGTAAGTGTAAGCATGGATATTCAATTATAAAGGGAGAGGATTAAAGAGAAGCCTGTTCATTTTCTTTTTTTTCAACATTTGATAAATGGTTCGATGGATTTGGCTTTTTGTCATTTTTACACTTAATACATTTTAGTTTTTTTAAATCCCAAAGGTGGATGAAGCATCAATGGTGGATGGGATTCATGAAGTTATTTTCCCTGTTACAGCTAATAAACAAGAGCTGATTGTCCTCTGGGTTGAGTAATGAGTCAAAGCAGGAGCTGAGGAAACTCACACACGTAATGGAAAACAACTGCTCTACCTCCTCGTTACTCACACGACTCAGCCGTGACGGTTAGTACTAGATGGAGCCAGTTTTCTCAGGTGCTGCAAAATGCCTTCAGAGCAGATGTTCATTAAGACTGATTTGCATTTGAACACAAACTAAAATGCAATGCATGAACATGGCAGGTCATGGAAAGAATCGTGTCGGGAAAACAAGAGGTCGGATATTTCTCTGAGAAACGCTGGCCTGCAGCTTCTAAGCTACAATGCAAAACTTTCTATTGGCACTCACATTTAAAGATGTTCCTTTTGGTACTCCAGTAGCCCATAACTAATTATTTTCCCTTCCAGTGTTTAGAAACCACAACATATTGACAGTCTGGTCAATCTCCTCCCAGACTATATTAGTCACACAGCACTCCCCTCCTTTCCTGTGTTTATTTCACAAATGTGGATGAGTGAGAGTAATTTTGCCAGCCGCTCCACTTCCCTGTGGCTTGCCAATAGTTTTCCCCAGCCAAGTTTTCTGTTTACTAAAGAGGTGTATTTGTTGCTAGCCTCCCAGATTTAGGAACACTTGTTAACACAAACCACCGGTGAATGAGCTTCTCAGTCCAGACTATGATCATGATTTCAAAGTGCACCCTATCTGAAGAAATGATGACTTTATTAAATGCTTTCAACTCATTTTTGTTCAAAGATAACCACTTCTTTGCATACTATCATACACTTTCATGATGCAAAGGCGCTCACATGCACTAACATGCACTAAAAGCACCAGAGACCGGAGAGGGACTTCATTCTCTGCTCTGGAAGACATTACTCCACTATTCTTTTTGCTGTTATAGCAATACTCTGAATATCAAATGCACCAAAGTTAACAATGGATCAATTTACGATGTGCCATGTGAAAGAAGTCACAGAGGATTATCACAGACTCTGCAGTTCCCAGAGTTACAATCAGCATTCATCTTTCAGCAATTATTTAGGTTTTATGGCCCTCAACCGAAGCACTTTTGGCTCTCATAGCTCCTTAATCTCATTTCAAGACACAACCCACAGATTTTAAAATCACGTTATATCCAAATATATTAAATTATAACCCCAGTATCATGATAAGTATCATATTACTAGACTCTCAATACACAGCCCTATACCATATTTGAGAATTATACATAATACTATGCAACTAAGGGCATAGAAAATAAATGATTATCATGAGATCTTATACTAAGATTCAGCATGATGAACAAGAAATATTTAAAGAGACTGTTTCATTCTGCGAACATGATTGCTTTCCTACTCTGTAGAGCAAGTCGGTTTGCTGCTGATTTTAAAGATTTTTAGTTTTTGGACAAAGTAGCAGACAAAATCACAAAGTCCTGACTTTTAAGGCCTGTTAGTAGTCAAATAATATGATTTCAGATGCATGTTCCCACAGATAAAAAGATCATTTCAGTTCCCTCTGGCATCACACAGAGAAAAAAGATCCATATCCACCCAACAACAACAGCCCGTACACTGGTTATGATACATATTTAAACATGCACGTGTGGCAGCAGCTGGAGACATCCGTACAGCAGCATGCACGTCAGACTGAGCCCGTCCACACCTCGTCTCACCCAGATAGCGACATTGTCGGCTCCCTCCTCTCGTCAACGGCTTCAACCCTCAGTGGCAGTGTTTGAATCCAACTCCTAGCTGCCATGGAAACCAGGGCAGAGAGAAGATGGGATATAAATGAGAGATAGTGAGAGGGCACGACCCACACTAAGTCTGACACTCTCTCATGATATCGTGTTCAGTATTCTGGCTGAATATACAATGGTCAGTGCGCTGTAGTAATAACTGGACAAGCTGGGCTTAATGAACATTTTCCATCCTTATTCATTGTGCCCATATATATATATATATATATTTATATATATATATATATCATATTATATATATATATATAATAATTGTATATATATATATATCATATTGTATATATATATATATATATATATATATATATATATATATATAATAATTGTATATATATATACACACACACAATATCACGAATAGAACGATAATGGGTATTATGCAACTTCTCAAATACACTGTACAGTGCAAATGATCATTTGAGAGCTTCAAGACGTCGTTCCATTAAAATGATCTGCAGACAGAGAGAGCTAGTTCAAATAGGTCGGTAAATGCTGCTGGCTCTGAATGATCTTACTCTCAGAACAGACCAACATATTTCACTTCATATTGGTGTTTGTACAAGTTACATCAGTGGCATTTGTTTTGTTCTTTTAACAGATGAATTGTCTCATTTTAAGCTGAAACGGCAGCATGTGGATACTTGTAATGTGTATACAAGGGGGGTGCCATGAAAAGAAAAGCCATGGTTTTAAGAAACTTAGAGGACACAACTTGTTCCTGAGGAGCCCTTAAAACTTGTCTTGTGATCGTGTTCTTGTCTTCAGCGTCTACAGGAATTTGGCAGCCATTGTTTCACATGGAACAAGAGAAAGACAGTGACAATCAGCTACATTTACCCAAAACATTGAAGGTGCGTGATGAAAATAGCTACTGTTTGTCAATAAATATTTTAAAGTAATAAAATGGCTGTAACCTAGTAAACGTTTCAACATGCCCTACTTTCTTGTTTTGTGGAGTAAGATAGAAATTTCCCACTTTTTAAAAACGTCCAACGATATTGAGTCCCTTGAGATTTACATCCCCACAGAGCCCCCAGCCACAGTAACTTGTGATTTAATTGATTATCTACAGACTGAATGTTTTCTCTTCCTGGGAGCTTTGATGTCTAAATTGATAAGTTATGGTTCTCTGTAGACGGATCTAAAGGGCTGCGTTTGGAGTAAAGCCATATTTCATCTGCCTGGTGTGGGAGAATGAGGGCTGCGATTGCTGTGAGCCTTTTTATTCAATAGAATTCTGTGGCGGGCATCAGATGTGAAATTAAAGACAAATACTGTCAGTCAGTGATGATATATTTAGGATTCACTTTGAGTCAAATGAGCGCTCCTCTGTGTGCTAGTGCTCAAACGGCCAAGGACATGTAAACGGAAAGTGAAATGTAAGAGGCAAGACAATAATCCCTCTTTGTTCAGTGACAAACGCACAAATCACAGCACCGCCACACTGTTTTTCCTCAGACTCGTCCTTGGCTTCCTCTGCCGTTTCCTCATGAGAGAATTGAAAGCCTTGCTGCTTTCTTTCACTTGCGCCTATAGAAAAGCTGTTACCAAAGCAGCGGCACAGAAAAAGAAGAGGACAATGTGCTGTAGAGAAGTATTGATTTGTAATCAGACCTATAAGTGTCCAATGTGAAATGAGTTTCAGTATTTCATCTCTAAGCTAGAGGTCACATGACCTGACATACACACACAAGTTCTCTCCTTCTGCCAAACACACATACAGTATCTGCAAACAATAACACGGACACATGATTGGAAGTGCTATTTGGAGCATGACTGACTTTAGGTTGCCAAATGGAGTCCTGACTAGGACACATTTCACCTTGATGCACAAGGAGGCTAATTGACTGTTATGTCAGTGGTTCATTTCATCTGGAAGCGAGCCAAGAGTGAAGCAACTCCTCTCACATTGGCTTTTATTTCTTTTAGTGTTTATGTAAATACATAACCCGGAGCTATGTAGCGGAGCTGTGTTGTTTTTTTAATTCACAGTAACATTAATCTATAAAGCATTGAACTCAGAACCAACACAATCCGTTTTTATGTGATGGGGAGAACACACAACTTTCTCCAAATCAAAGATAGATTTTCTTTAGTTTCTTTAGTATAGTTTTGTGTGTTCTGCAACGCAAAGTAAATTTTAGAGGCGTCGCGACTGCATACTAAGTAAAAGGAAAGACACAATTAGAAACGAATACGCTGGGTGGGGCATATTGACGTAAGGACGCATTTTGCTAGCTAGCTTGCTGCTAACACTTACCAAGTGTAATCAAGCTAGCAACCAATTATCTTAGCTTAGCATAAAGACTGGAAACAGGTGGAAACAGCGCCATTCAAGGTAACTCTGACTGAGTAACTGATATGCAATTGGTTATTCTAAGGGGGAAGTATTCCTTTAATCCTTTTCATAAGGACTATTTCTGAACAAGAAATCATGAAAAAACTGTTATCAGCGAGGTCTGTGGATTATACAGAGAAACAGGCACAATGTGTCTGGAAAGACCCAGTCCTGTCAAACTTTTCAAATAGTTTCAAGCAACGTTTTCCACCCAGCAAACAAAATTCCATTCACCTCCATGGTAATTGGGCGTAGGCGTCATTTTCATCTCAAGATCTGGGCAAATAAAACCTAAACTATCCACATGAATAGATACCATGAGAGTTAAGTGAGACAAGTTTCTCTGTAATTTGGGTGAACCAACCCTTTAACAAATGGGGCAGTAAGAGAGTAAATGTTTCAGTGACATAACCCAAAACATCTATTACTTTATGAGTCAAGTCTCCTAATCCAGATGTTGTTCCCTAAATCACGTTTCCTGTTTTCTCTCATCTGTCATGCTGCTGCCAAACAGCTTTGTTGCCCTCACGCGCAGACACAAACACATTTCTACGAGTATTTATGTGTCACAAATTACCTGTCTTCTCATCCCTGGTCAGAGCCGACTGTTGACAATTTTCACAAGGTCAACAGCTGCTCGGCGTAGAGCTTCATCCTCGGACACATTGACAGCAGCTCAAACCAAAGCCGAATGTCGAATGACATTTCCCCACAGGGAGGCAGGGAAGCGAGAATACTGACAGCGGTTCTGCATGGCAATTTTGTACAGTGAACTCCCTGAGATGCATTAAAAAAGTTTCTTTAAACTTGAAAGTGTCGAGTGAATAACTGGGATGTGGGGTATGAAATAACTCTCAGCCTCGCTTTGATTACTGTCTCTTCACGCGGCCACATTGTGGTTCGTGAGAGGCGAACACAAACTTGCTTCCTTGATACCATGATTTCAGCATGTCTTACAAGAAGTCATCTGATGTTTTGTAAAACTAAAGTGCACTGAAACGGTCTGTCCAGTAAAATGGCTGACGTGTTTGTCCACTCAAAGGCTCCTTTTTTGGGACTGGCATCCAAGTAAAGCAGTGTTGGCTGATTTGGTCATTTTTGACTATTCCCTTCCTTTGTCTCCTGACCAAACATCCCCTCCTTCCCTTCACATCATTATCCTGCTGTCTAGCCAGCGGTCTCGCTGAACCTCCAGGGAGAAGCTTGCAGCAACATATCTCAGAAGAAAAATAAACGGGGGGAGATGGGGATTAAGATGAATAACCACTCTTCATTCGCCACACACTGTGACTCACTGGGATATTACAGATGCTTTCACAATGTTTTTCAAGTTTGTTGAGTAAGAAGACAAGTCACTTACTTACAGGGAAGTGGGATGTATATATATGGGCTTGTCTTGGACAGCATATGAAACTTATTCAATTTCCACAACTTTCACAGCAGCGCATGTTTCTCAACCCTTGCGGGAGTCAATTCCTCTGTGACCCAGAGCCTGAGGCTTGAAGACATTAGATTCCCGTCTCTTTCGCTCCCACTCACTCTTTCCATCTTGTAATACACCTTGAGACAGGGCGCCTATTCAGCTATAACATGCCCCCATCAGGCGATGCATTCTTTATGGTGTGCTGTTTTAAAGGCCATATAAACTCCCACAAAGGTAGGCTATATAAACCCCTCAACATGCAGTCCTGATAATGTGAAACATACTGTACAATTTAAAGAGAAAATAAAGTCTAACACAGTACATTCATGTTGTTGGGTTTTTTTTCTGAGTAGTTTCCCCCAATAGACTTAAATGTTTTCTTATCCATATCCGACAATCCTTTGCCAATGTTCAATCAAAAGAAGTCTGCAAGCCGAAAGATGAATTGACAGCGTTGATAGCTGTATATTCCACAGAGATGTGTTCTGAGAAGGAATTACTGTAATTATAAAAGGCTTACTGTGTTTAGATCATTGCAGAACTGTATAAACAGCACTGTACCTTTACATTTTGAAAGCACGAGGAGACGGATTCGTCCACACTGAGCCAGGAGCCTAATGCGCTGCATAATGCAGTATTTCTTAAAGGCATTACAAGAACCAAACCACCAATTTTTCATTTGTTATGTACAGAGGTTTGACAGCACACGTTTCCTCTCTCTCTCCACTCTCTCTGTGCTCTCTGTAATTTACACACACAGGCACACACACACACACACACACTTTGGCAGGAGCTACAATGCAGGCATAAGTGGAAAATGTCCTGCTCTCTGAGTAGAGTTAGAGGGTAGGGGGAGGCAGTTTTGAAAGGGGAGGCCCCTCAAGATGTCTAACATGTTTCTGCAGGACCGCAGGCCACTGGCTGGCGTGGAGCACAGGCTTGTGGTGGGCTGTTTGTCTGCGTGAAGCTGGCATGGCCTCTCGTTCCCCTGCATCTGTTCCCCATTAGCAGAGCCGAGAGTATAAAGCAGGGAGCTGACAGGGGCTGGAAACACTCGAGTTCCTGCCTGGATCATGAGGTTTACTATCTGGCTGTGCGTGCTCTGCCTGCAGGCAAGCCTGCTGTCACATGCCCTCGACTGCTCAGGAGCAACACAGGTAGAGCTGTGTGTCAGGGCACAGACCGCAGACGGACAGGTAAGAGACGCACTTCTGATGGATGTGATAGTTAGGGAACAGTGGTAACCAAAGGGGTTCATTATGTATCGGTCATCACCTGTGCTGTTGTGACACTACAGGGGTAAGTGCAGCCTGTCTGAGTCTTTTTAAATGTTGTTTGCCGGACCTAACTATATAATAACTAACCCTTCTTTCAAATGAAAGTGAAAACATTCTGAATTATCAGCATTTTCTACACCAAGGATGCCACACAGCTCTTTATGTATGCAAGCTGGCAGTGAGACCCGGAGCTACATCGCTCATGTTACTGTGAAGTCAGTTGGATTTTCATTTTAAGAGAACAGGTTTAAATTTACAGTGAATTCACAAAATGGTTTAAGCAATTTTCTGTACCTCCCTGCCACATCTCAGTTGAGATTAAGAATCAGTCTCTAACTCATCTGCTTCCGACGTTTTCTACATATGATTGGCAGAGATGTAATAAGGGAAATCATTTAGTTTAATCTATATTTTCATGAAAGGAACAACAATCAGTTTGTACTCTCAGTTTTCAGGTTAAAATGATTATAGCGTACTGATTTTCTTCGTTTTTTCTCAGACACAGTGTGGTCAGTGTTTCTACAGTAGCTCTGCTGGAATGTAAGTTCACTCTGACTCCTTGGAAAGAGGCGGTTGTGACGATAGTGGTCAAGTGTGTGAGGATGGTAGTAGACGTGTACAGTCTAACCTTGAGCCTGTGGAGACGTATAATTTGTTTTTTTTTACAGAAACAAAGTCTCATTGTAATGGTTTTTTACAGCCATTATGCCAACACACCAAAAATATACCTCTCCGTGGAACAAAATCTTTCAGCTCCCTGATGGGCTTTTCATGTGGCTAGCGGCTGTTATACTTTAAACTTGTGGTGAGCATTTTTCTGAGGACAGTCCCCGTGTTCTGTCCAAAGTAATCACACTCATCTGGACAACGGATTCAACAGCTGCGAGGAGTGAGGAGGATGTTCACCCACACATGAAATCGGGAATTCTGTTCCATCTAAGGGAGCTTGTGCCACATATGTGTTTTTCTGGAGCAGTTATTTGTGTTGTAATGACAGAATACACATTTGTGAACTTCAACTGTGGCGGGACTAACTAATAACCGATGGAGCATCTTTTCAGAAGCTATATTTGGTTTAGTTTACTTTAGTTTTTAACAAAGGTCATCAACATATAATGTGAAAACAGCAGAGATTCAGATAGATTGTAGCAGGTTTTAATGAGGTTGAATTTTGCTTAAAACACACACACACACTCCCACACACACATACACACAATGTCTGCCAATTTTCATACAGTGAAACTAAGCTTTTGAATCAACGTAAAGGACTTGACTACTAAATGGTACATATTTATGAATACACAATGAGCATTTCAATCAGTAGAGTCTGTATGTATCAAATCAGGCTGCAGTGTATGAATATCAACAGACTCTTGATCCTCTTCTCTTCCTCTTCTCAGTATGATGATCAGAAGCAGCAGAGGGCGCTACCATTAACTGAAGAACTGGTATGTGTCACTCACTCCTCTACTACTCAAGATTACTGTTTAAGTATGAATCCTTGAGTTTCTGCCCTCCAGCTCAGAGCAGGTTTTACTCTGACAGAGTCTGCTGCTCGGTCATGGGAATGACACAGCAGAAACAAAATTTAAAAAAAGACATCATGGTACACAAGAAAAACTGGGGGATTCACTATTTTACTATGTTACTATTATTTTCCTCTAAATGAGTAATATTTCATCATTTTGGAGCATAATTACTAGCCATAGCCAGTAGGAGCAAATATTCAGAATAAAATCTATTGGAGTAAAACAGCGTGACCACGCCCACTATGGTTCGGTGAATTCAGTTTCCGCCGCAATGAAAGCTCTCGCTACGCTGGAACGAGCTGATGATGGTTTATGGGACGGAAGAGAGCTGAAGAGAGTCAAATGCAATTCTATATGGAATTCTATTTAGAGTTGAATCTAATTCTATATAGAATTCTATTTAGTTGAATCTAGTTCTATATATAATTCTATTTAGTTGAATCTAATTCTATATAGTAGGGATGCACCGATACCGATACCGGTATCGGTGGTCGATACTGCGTTAAATACTCGTACTCGCATCGGTTTCAATGGCCGATACCAATAACCGATACTCACTCAACAGTATTTCACTACAACAAACTGGTCGCGCTTTGTGGAGAAGCAACCCCGTGGCGGAGCCGGAGACACTCTTCTCTGTCTCAACAGTCTCAACAGTCTCAACTTCTGAGCAGCCAATCACGCTATCCAAGGTTTTGCCGTCCAATCAGATGGCCAGTTTGTCTCAACAGCAGAATCTGGAGCCGCCATCTTGGATCCTCGCTACGCAGCGCTCACTTCTTTCAATAGACAGGAGAAAAGTGAGACGCGAGTACAATACAATACTTTATCGATATTGTGCTTATTAACCGGTGTTGCATACGTGTGTATGACATATTAGTGCTCATATTAGTGCTCTTGTTAGTGGCTGACAGCCCCGGAGTTACTTGTAATCAGTCCGTCCCAACGCGACGCAAATGTTTCGCGCGACCAGATTACATGTAAAGTCTATGCACAGACGCGTGTGGTTGCGACAGACGCAAATTTACGCCGGCGGCACGTTAGACGCGAGAGTTGAAATTTTCCATATTTAATACATCTATAATTGAGAAGCTCTGCGCGTCATCACCGCCGTCCTGCCGGTTTGAATCAAACGGCTGCTGATCCACCTGAAGTAGCGCTGGCAGCGGCCTCATTCAGACGCTGTTGTGCGGCTACGGATGATATTATTGTAGCCGAGTGTCTGTTGTGTGTCTATATTTGTAATTCTAATAAAATGAAAACACGCTGCAGGGTAACTTGAACCACTTTTTTATCTCCTTCACACACGTATATCCCACAATTCCACTCCTTTTCCTTTCCGTTTCTCCCTCCACAATAAAAGCACCGGAAACATAACTTGGAACACAGCTTCCTATATAATTGCTCGATCCCTAATATTATCGCTTACATTATGAACCCGGACACGGGGCGTTTTATGGTCCGACATTAGAGGGACTTCCACAAGAAGTTTAAAGCTTGGGATAGCCTTCTGTTAATTTTGTACTATAGGCTTGACATAATCTGCAGAGGATAAAATAAAATCTGCCTCCAAATTAATTGCACTTTCATGGAGACCAAATCTAAGAAGTATCGGTATCGGTACTCGGTATCGGCAAGTACACAAATAAAAATATCGGTATCGTATCGGTTTGTAAAAAATGGTATCGTTGCATCCCTACTATATAGAATTATATGCAGAGTTAAATATGAACACTAAATAGAGTAAAACATACTCTGAATTATTAACTCTGAGGCAAGAATATATTTCATTCTATTTAGACTGGGACAAAATGTTATATTATAGTAAATGTTTTTGTAAAAAAAAAAGAAAATTGAGAAATAATTAAATTTGACAAATTGACTGTGTACTAGAAAGTTGAGGCAGAAAGAAACAACAGCGGGAGATGAAGTGGTGTGGAAAGTTGAAAGGTGGAAAGGTGGCAGTGATGCGCTGAGTTCAGTATTTCCAAAGGAACACAAAACACAATTATGTTAATCTGAATAATTGGATAACTACGTTACTGTCATGTAATTGTGACAAAGCTTTCCAGCAGTGAAACCCTTGAAGCTAAAGATAAGTTACTGAAATCCCTCACACACACTAGCAATGTGTATAACATATGCATATTGCAATTATCCCTCAAATGAACTGAACGGCTGTTGTGCCACAGCTGATTCTCAAAAACTCCACAAAGCTCATTTGAAAACTAAAGCAATCATAAAAATGTAGGTCAACAGCAATCACTACAAGCACTTTTTAAATGGCACCACAAATGATTGTGCGGCAAATATTTTGTAGCCTTGTGTCGTCGTGAGGAAAAAGGAGAAAGGGTAAGTTATTATAAAATACTGGACACAATCTTTTTTTATTTCCACAATTGGCACGGGGGAAATTAACTGATGGAGTTAAGGGCCTGTGGCACCATTATATAAATTTACCACAAAGTTCTAATTGGCAAACCGAAACCTGTCAGTTTTTTATTGACAGTTCATTTATTAGGAAAACAAGTGGAGCAGTGCTTTGTTTCTGTGCAATCAATGAGAAATGCAGGAAATGTGGGAGTAATCGACAATAATTATTTTACAGTTTCCATCTCTTAATGCTGACTGTTTTTTGACTGCTTTGGCCTGCCTTCATGGGACAAGGACAGAGCAGGGCATGACAGGAAAGGACAAAGGACAATGTGCTCCTCCACTCGGCATCCACTCACATTAGACTCATCGATGCACTCGCACACAGAAAGACGTGCAGAAGTTGTTGTTTCCCTCTGAGGCTGTGGATGTGGTTGTGACCATCTCATCCTTGTAGGTTTTGTTCAGACGTAAGAGACAGTTGGAGCGGAGGGGTCCTACCCACCTGAGCCACTCCAGCCTGCCCGGGTCCGTCTCCGTCAAAGGCTTCCCTAACACTCTCGCCCAGGTAAACCACTTCTGGTTAGTCACACAGGAGTCAGAGTGAGCTAAAGCCAAATGCGGGGGAAGGTGGGGACTGGTTTACAGCGGTGGCTGCTGCTGCCAAAGCTCCAGTGGAGCTGTAGTCATACTGAATCATCTGTATGTGCTGAAATACAGAAATGAGCCACAGAAACCCCATCATTTGTTTCAAAAAGTATCTCTCTCTAAGAGCATCTAGAGAGAGATAATCTTAAAAAATCTGAACCGGGGATTATGTTTTTATCAAAATTTGAGTACAATTCAAAGAGAGCTCAATTGTGCAGAATATATCAACGTGTATACTAATCCCGGTGTCTATGGATTCTCAGGCCGATAGGTCCAGGCGGCACTTGGTTCAAGCTGCGACTAAGAAAAAGCGTGTATCCCGCCTTGGCTACTTATCCCTCCTTAGCAACAACAAGACATCCAACCCCCTACAGGTGAGTCTCCATGGCAACCCCCATGCAGAGGAACAGTTGGGGCGAAGAGGCCGGATGTGCTTGCAGAGTTATAAGGCCACCTTACAGGTTTTATTGGTTCACTTCGGTCTGCTCGCTGGTATAATCCGGTCGTTTGAAATGGCTCATTCTGGCAATGTCCGTTCAGCTTTGCTCTTGTAAATGTTCATCGCTCTTCTGTTTCACTTCCAGGTGATTAGAGCAAGGAGACAGGTGAAGGCCGAGCCTCCCAAGAGGAATTCAGGCCGATCTGGGGCCTTCTCTGTCCTGGTTAGTCATCATACACAGTGCTTATTCTCCTGCACACAAATATACTACATCTGATCGATATTTAAATGTACATGTTATTTGCTCTACAGGGAGATCCACAGAATGATGGACAGAACGACAGACCCAAAAGAAGCTTACAGAAGACGCGCGTGTGAAGGCCATTTTATATTCTTTGTTGTATTTCACATTCTTATCTAAGTTACCAAGCTGATATTGTGCATACTGTCACTGCCTGCATTGGGTGACTCGTGGGTCATGCAGCAGCTGCCTTAGTTGCATTCACATCCTCTTCTCTGTTGTTAAGGAATAAAGTACTAATGTGGACAGGCCATATGTTAAGGGCAGGATGTGTACATCCGCTAGTCATGTGACCACGCTGACCTAGCATTCCTTTTGCCTGTTACGGCCTACAGCATCATGTTCCAACACAGCCCCCATCCTGATCACTCCCTATAAAACTCCACAAGTGCTGCAAAATTAAAAACTCTTTTTCATTTGAGCAAAGCCTGATAAGGTGTGTGCAGAGTAAAAAATAACGTGTACAAATACCCCCCCTAAAAAACATGTAAACGCAAAATGAAGATTGATGTGAAAATCTGACATTTATTGGACATTTCTGTGTTTGTTTGGTCTAGATCCTTTTGATCAATCATTACTGTTTCAACTGTAAGCTAGCTTGCTTTTCTCAGCCAGCCTGCACTTGCAGATACTTTTTATGTACTATTTTAAGTTTCTAATATATTCCTGCATGTTATAAAACCAAGTCACAAATGATCCCATATTAATATTGTAGTTTGCCATTTTGTTCTAACCTATTTAATCACAGATTCCTTATGAAGATTGGGGGTATATTTTTGCAGAAATATTTCTTGTGTTGTATCATATTTCAATAAAAGTTTAGTAAAGACACATGGTGTAAAAGTCTTTAAATCAATTGTACTTAATCTTCCGACCACTCAAAGCGCTTGTCATCATTCACCTATTTATACACTGATGGGAAGAGCTACCATGCAAGGTGTCACCTGCCCATCAGGACTTACTAACATTCACACACCGTAGGAAGAGCTACAGGACCAATTTGGGGCTAAGTGGGTAAGGACTAGCCAAGCCGGGGATCGAACCACCGAACCTCTGATTGAAGGGCGAACCTGTTCTTCCACTAAGCCACAGTCGCCCCAAGTACATTATGCTCCACTGCAGCCTTCTCTATAAACTGGATAATAGTTGTACACTCTGAGCTCCATTCAGAAATAGTATAACAGTAGCAGCTCAGTCTTTCCCTTTCTCTTTCCCAGAATGACACGTTACATTTCCCACTCAAGGGTCTGTGAAACCGACTATGACTGATTCATAAAATTGAGTACCATGGGGTTGCAACACCACTAAGTCCCAAATTACAGATGGCAAGTGTTACATGTATGGTGCGTGGTTGGCAAAGATGGCAGCAGAATTAAACAGCAGGAACCTCTTTTCTATAAAAGGCCTTAAGTCATTTACATTAGAAGCCAAGGGCAAATAGCCTGCGTGTGAGAGAGAAAAAAAAAATCTAAATGCAGTCTAGACCATCTGTTTCAGGAGTCAAACTTTGTCTATTTAAATATCTTGTGTCATTTTTAATTCATTTGGCCAGGAATGGAAACACAGTATGGTCTGGACCAGAGGGTTTGTTTGAGTATTTCTGCAGGACACTGACGTAGATGTGTGCACCAAATCAGATCTTTGTGGGCTGCTCTGCTTCTGGGTCTCTATTTACAGCATATCAGATTAAACAAATCACCTGTGTCACAACTCAGAAAAACAGTGCTGTATTGTGATGATTGCATGTTGGGTTAAAAATAAAAGCATGCTAAATTGACACCTAAAATTGCGCTGCGGCCCACCCAAAGTAATGTCACCAGAAAATCCACTATGAGGCAATCTGATGAGGAAAAAAGCCTGTGTAAAAGTGTAGGGCAATCTAAATGAATAGGATGACTCATCCTCCGCTCAATTACTGATCAAAGCCCTCAGCTCATGACGTAGGTATGCAGTACTCAGTCTCATTTTTATGGTTTTATAGACAGAGAGCAGAGGAAAGAAATAACCCAACAAAATGTTATTTATAAACTTGTCATTTTCTCTGAAGCACATAATTGATGCATAATGTGCTTCAGTAGCTCGCTTTGGGTGAATATAAGGTCCTGGCTGTTGACAATGCCATCAGATAACCTACATTAGCCGGTTGTGAACTGTCTTGGTTGTCGTCTCAGTGACAAACAACCACAGGATGCCATTCAGATTTCTCAGAAAACAGCCACGCTCTGATAAGGACTAAGATCTTATTATTCCTATTTAGAGCCAACACGCTCTCTCTCAAACACACACACACACACACACACACACACACACACACACACACAAAGCAATATTACTGAGCACAGACAAGTTATAAATATAATCAACCCTATAAACTAATTTCCTCTGGTGAAGTAAATGTTAAATTAAAGTTCAGACTTCTATTTGAGCATCTGTAACTGTGTGTGGTCAACACAAAGGGAATCCTTATAGAGTATTTTAGTCATTGCGGTCTTCGTAATGGTGTGTGGCATTGTTTCCGCTCTGCTTTGGGTTCAGTCATCCCCTTAAGAACAAAGCTGGTCATAATCACCACTAACAGAATCATTTGGAAGCCTTCCATCTATAGGACTGTGGTAGGAAATGGCGCAAGCAACGAGATATGTCACAATTTCCCATGAAACCTCCAGGTTCATGCGTAGTTAGTGGCTTACAGTCAACATCATTTTCAAGCAGCGGAAACCACAACGTAAGTATTAGTTTCTGTTGACAGGAGCGTCTTATCCCAAACAACATGCAATGTGGGAAAAGACAGTCACAAACAAGCTCTACATCAGCAATTGGTAACAAGTTCACCTTTAAAGACGATAGGATGGACTTAACAATGATATTTTGCAGAACCCTTTTATTTTCATCACATTGTGAAATACTGTGTTGTTCAATTAAAAGGATAATTTCCGTTTCTTACAGGGGGAAAAAGTCTGATGGGTCAAGAACCACAAGCAGTCAGATGATCAAAGCCAAACTTTGCCTGGTGCCACACATCACCGGCCCCATCTTTCATTTGTTCAGCAATTCAGCAAACCCATCTATGGAAACGAGAGAGTTATTTATGTAGTTATTATATAAGAGTTATTTTCTAATTGATCATTTTCAGGAAATGTCACAGAGATCACAAAGACTGGAAACCTAATTAACGCATTTGTCTCATCTGTTTCATTCGTACAGTCGTACGACTGCTATAGCTTCATATTTAGTGTAGTGACGTAAGAGTGGAATCACTGTTCTCATCTAACTCTTGGTAAGAAGTGTATTCCCCAAAATGTTAACATATTTCCTTGTGGAAAAAGGTCAGTACTTTTGGGTTTTACCTCTAAATAAGTGGTTCAGATCATTTGTTTAAACTGTTGGCTTGTTGACAACCTGTCTGACTGTCTGAGATCTTGTGTTTTTGCCCTTGCAGACTACATTGTAGCAATTCTGTTGTGTTCATAGACGCAAACAGTTACAACGTATAATGTTATCATAACTGATAGTAATGATGGCCCTACTGAAATGGTATTTTAAATTAACTGCATCAGCCCATACAAGTAAAGAAAGTGTTGTAGCTGCTGCAGTAGGTATTCCCTACTCAGTATTCCTAGAGTGGCTTTCCTCTTCTATTCTCTGTTCTCGCTGTCCTCCGACTATGACCATGCTTTCAGGCTGAATTTGGCTCCTTCTCTTCATCTCCTGCCAATTCCTATTAGATCAGATACAGGGCGTTGGCTGCCGTCCCTCACCCCGTGTGTCACTCTTCTCCCGCCTGACATCACCTCTCCCGAACAGCATCCCTAACTCTGCCTGTCAAGACTTCCTCTTACTGCTGTCACAGTGGCTCGGCCCTGTCAAATCACTTGCCGCTAATTAGTAGAAAGGCAGAGCGAGGGAGCAAGAAACAGATATGTATGTGTGATATGTGTAAGTCTTCAGTAACAGTGTTGTGATGTCAGCTCTATGTATCAGCCAGCTGACCTTTCCACGTGTATGGCAGCAGGAGGGTTATTTATGGGCCAATGCAGAATTCATTGACTTTTCAAGGCTCTGTCAGCTTCTTATTATAAACAAAGCCCTTGTCTGCACATCCAGAGGCAGTCTGCCATCTGCAATGCTACACAATGTCTCTGACACAATCTTATTTAGATCAAACGTTGTAGCCACGGCCTCTAATGACCTCCATAAGCTATTGTTTGTGCAAACTGTAGATGCTGAGTGTACCTTAATGATATACTTTACCAATATACAGCACATAGACTGCTATGATGTTGGTAATGGTTTCCATTGGGTACAAACTGCCTGCATCATATAATGCCATGTAAGAAAAATCTGTTGGTCAAAGGAATAGTTCAACTCTATTTTACAGAGGGTTAGGTGAGAAAACTGATATGTCTTTATGCTAAATATCAAGGTAGAACCAGGATATGATTAGCTTAGCTTAGCTTCAGAAATAATTGGTCCGGCAGATATCAGGGGGTTCTGTTTCCAATCTTAATGCTAAGCTAAGCAAAGATAAATTAGTGGTATCAATCTTCTCAAGTAAGTCTTGGAAAGAAAGCAAATAATTGCATTTCCCAAAAATACTAATTATTCCTTGAGGGTAGTTATGTTCAATCAACTCATATGGATTTGAACAGGGACCTCGGAGTCGGACTCGGAATTACTCAGCATAAAATGTCAGGAATTCAAGAATAAACCGTGTTGTTTTAAACTTGAACACCACACATTTTGAGTTCATCCATTGTATTTAAAAAGTTTTTTCAAGACTTTCCTTAACTCAATAGAAGAAATACTGTTACGACAACATGCTGGATACTGATCTTGACAGACCAGGCATCAGGAGTCCCCACATCCTTCACTATGAGGAATTCACTGGTAATAAATCCCTTTAACTTTGAGCGGATCATTTGAAAGATATCTAGAAACGGACCTAAAAGCCGAGCGCCAAGATGAACATAGGCTGAAATAAAGATTTTGTCAATTCCGTCTCAGGGTAATTCATCTGCGTAGCACTCCTTGAAGATGATGGATGCCTGCTGAGTCACTGCCACGGCTCCATCTCTGCCCTGCTCAGTACATTAAAGCAGAAAATATTGCTGAGATTGACCCACTGCCCACTATATAGGTCCATGGTAAGCTGATTTATTAAGAAGGGAATATTCTCAGACAGGGTGAATCCATTTCATAGATATAGATTAGACTATGGAAGGCAGAGAGAATTGATGATAAATGGAGAGAGCCGCATTTCTTACAAATATAACTCAAGGAATGAGGAGCCAACACATCATATATATGACTGGTAACGAGACTAAAGCAATCTCTCTCAATCAATCAGAATTCAAAGGCTGGTATAAGTCAGTTTCCTAAAACAGACAAAGGATTCAGTGAGAAGCACGGAGGCAGAGCGATAAAGGGATGCAAAGCAGGTTTGGTTCAGCCTGAGCCAAGTAGGTTCTCCTTCTCCTTCTCATTCCTCTATGACACAAAGGTCGTCACAGGCTGTGAAGTGGACAGGGCTGTCAGTGGAGAGAGGAGCTGAGAGGGCAGCACAGGGAGTCGGCCAGGCAGGGGAGGAATTCCAATAAGCCTCGGACATTTAAGATGGAGCCACGAAGTTGAAAACATCTTATAGAGGCTGTGAAAGACAACCATGCTCCAGGAATCAGGGAGGGGGGTGGGATGGAGGAAGATAGAGGTGGGCAGGCCGGAGAAAGGTAATATGGGCAAGGGAGGTACAACTTGTTGGCTGCAAATAGCAAGCCTCCTGAATCCAATCCCCAATTCATTGATTTTGTAACCATTTGTGAAATTTGCAAAGGCTCTAAACTGGCACAATTATGTACTGTAGATGAAAACAAGGGTGGAAAGGAATATTACATTCCTTAGTTGCATTCCTCAAGGGCAGCAGAGTAAGGAAGTCTCTGGGCCAGGAAATATCATGAATAAGTACCAAAGAGCAAAACACATTAGGTCATTGTTTCAGTCTACAAACCACTTCAGGGGTCTTTGGTAAAGAATGAGGGAAAAAGCCCCTTTTAACTTGTGGTCAGAAAAGAAACCTGCTTCCACTTTCCAAGCCAGGCTCACATTTTAGAAGACCAAAACAGCACAAAAGACTTGTGATTACTGGGAGTGATGAAGCTGCAAGGAACAGACTGCAGATAGAAAACCTCCAGAACGTTTCATTCCTATCCTATCTCTTACTCTGTCACTGCCTCCATATCTGTATCACATCTTTATCTTTGTATTCTTTGTCAAACACTTTGCACAGTGAGTGCATCCAAATAAACCTCAGTCAGCATCCCTGATGTACGATAAAGACTAAAATACCAAATGTTCTGAGGAAAGCAAGACATAAAGGGATGTGGAGGTTGACGGAGAAGGACACAGGCTGTAAGGGAAGAATTTTAAAAGACTCTTTGTTGCCTTTGTGCCCACAGCTCAGAAACGTCCCAAAGTTCAATACCAAGTGAGGTCTGCCGGGTGCCTGGCAATTGTTAATAATTAATTTGATGCTAAATGTCTCTCTGAACATTGTGGAAAGAGAGAGGGGAGACTTGTTGGCTGGGGAGTCATAAATGGATGTTTCAAAACGGCAGAGGTCCTGAGAGGACAATAAATCATTTGGCCACACATAGCTTTGCCTAGGCCTCACCGGATCAAAGAGCTCTCTCTGAATCTCTGTACTCTGCAACTCGAGTTTGAAGTGCAAGAAGAGGGAGAAAAATAAGAATCTGATATATCTCTGAAAAGGCTATACAGCTATATTCTTAAATTTCATCACGCTGGTGTAATAAAGAGTACAACCATGATGAACTCTTATAAAATAAAATATAGCTGCAAGAAAGTGATATTGCACTGTGCCAACACAATGATTTCTTGATCTGAACATATTGGTGGATATTGCACCCTCAAATGTGATATTTGCATTAGGATTCTAATGTAATTTCAGTGCACATAGCAAGTTGAAATTGCAATGTTAGCACTTTAGTGTCTCTGCCCACTGCACGCCGGCGGCTTATTTCCATCCAAACCCCATGCAAACAAGCGGTAGCATTTCTGTGGTTGTCAAGGGGAAAATAGAGCACTCATGTGAGCAGGAATGAAGCTGGTAACTGCTACTACTGATTTATCCCTGAGTGCAGCTCAGCAGATTGCTGCTATTACACATTCTCCTTCTCCTCCAATTTGAGGATAGGACCCAATGACTCTATGGTAGTGTAAAGATTGCTATAGGTTGCCCTCTTGTGGTTATAATCTCTAATGCACCATGTCTGAACCTCAACAACAGAGCAATGACAAGTGGCTGATAAGAAATAATGTCTGAGTGACATGGAGTGAAAAAGTATATTGACGATTATGATAAAATATGGTCTGCCTATTATCACATACTGTATCAGTGTGTTGCTGAAACAAAAAAAAGGTCACCGCCTTGAACAGAGTAGACTATGATGGGCATTAACTCAAGGTAACTCTTACAAAATACAATAATGAATCAAACATTTTTATCGTGGAATTTATCATTTATTTTTTATTTCTAAACTGTTGGACACAATGCACTACATTGATGTGTGTCAATATCCCAATGAGCATGGGGATACACAATATGTGTACAGTCGTTTATATTATCATGTGCTGTTATGGATGTAAAGTCACATATTTAGTGCAGTACATTTTCTTCTTAAAAACAAATTCCAACTGTAAATATTGTACTTGAAAACGCGTGCTGTACTCTTTGTATTTATTTCAACAAACATTTGCCTTCATTGACTTCCCCTATCTGACTCATATTTGCATCTTGGGGTCTTGGCTGGATCACTGGACGGCTTGTCCCTTTGACACTTGGCTCTCCGGCCCTGTTCCCCGCTCCTTCTTCACCTGCATCCCCGCACAAGGGGATGTTTTGCAGAGCTGCCTGACTCTTCACCTGCATTAAGGCCTTGTCCCTTTTCAAAGTCACCAGCTTGGTCTGCTTTAAAACTGCTTGGTATTTCTCATCCATTCGCTTCAACGCGGGGTCGTAGTGGCTGCACTGTGCTTTAAGCTTTCTTATCTCCTCGATGACCCTGTTTTTCTCCTGGACGACACGCTTATGTTGCAGCCGGTGGAAGTCCCTTTCTTTCTGGACCCTCGCCAGTGTCTCAGCTCCGGCAGATGCCGCCAGCCTGTTCTCCTCCCCTTCCCGCTGCGCGTTTTTCAGCTCGCTGTCCAGACGCTGGTTTTCAACGTGCACTTCTGGTACCACACTGGCCCGTTCTGTGTCCACCGGTGCTCTCTGCACCATCTCGGCCCACTCGGTCTGAAAACAATCGAGTGTTTCTGTCATGGACATTTGGAGAAGAAAGTTGCGCATAAAGTCATCCACGGCCTGGGGTTGATATGTGATGGACGTCGCGTCGGACCTGGGGGAAGAAGCGCCGGCCTCTGTCCGGGATTGGATAGCTTTTACCCTGGCCTCCAGATCTTGCTCCCCTACTGTTAAACTCCAGTCCTCCACGAGAGACACTTCTTCATACTGAAAGTCGGCATCACTTTCAGCTAGAACACTCTCGTCCTTTTCCTGTTTTTGTTTAGGTGCGCTCATTGCTTCATTTGACAGGCGGGCCTCACAGCGAGAGAAAGTTTAATGTTGCTAGGCGACGGTTCCTGCACCCAACGCGAGATTTCACCAGTTCACGTCCGCCCCGTTCTACGCGTCATCAAACAATCATGGCGGACTACCGAGAGGCGCCCTTGGCTACTCGGCCAAAAACGCTGGACCCAAACGAGTATTTTAACGTCTCGCCGGAGCACCGACGTGCCGAAGAGGGCCGAGCGGCGCTCCGGGCGAACCTAAAGAGGCAGTACCAGACGCAGCTCAACAACCCGCACAGAAAAGAGCTCATTGTAAGTGGCGACCCGCTAGCTAGCAATGTCACCCTTGGAAATGGCTCAGGCTACTTGCTAACGATAAGTCAGTGCACGCAAGACACACGAACCCAGTGTTTACTGAAGAGTTTTCTTTAGTAGAAACTTTAGTGTCTCACACTTGTGTGGTGCGGTACTGGATGAAGTTCATCATATTATCAGGACGGTTTTAGTTTGGAAGAACACCTGAACTACAGTAACGTTAGCTATACTGTGTATTGTTGTTATCAATATGAAATCTCTCATCTATTAATTGTTTCATTCCTGTCCCTTTCAACCCTGTAACTAAACTGAGCCTCATCCAGACTGCTAGGTTGCATCTCCAGCTGCTTCAATCAAACTGCAATTAAGCTAGTCATATTTTGTGCATGGACATATGTCCCATCTCCTTTGACACCAACATACAATTTACTTTGTCTATGCCTGAAGCTACACAACTCCTCACAAACAAAAAAACGCAATACATGTGACAGAGAATTTAATTTCTTATTTCATAACTAAACTCTTCTGAATACCAACATTTGGGTTGTCTATTTTTTTGTATTAAGTTGAGGCAGATATTGTGTGACATAGTTTTCATAATTAACACCTGTAGCCTTCATCAAAAGTACTCGATGGAAAAGGCCCGTCCTGGCAGGGGATTCCTCCGGGGTAGCTTTTCCAGAGGTTTCTCACTTAGCAACCGTTTTTTTTTTTTAACTGTGTTTTCCTAATGAAAATAAAAGGCTTCTGGATATAGATTGTTGTATAGTGTCTAGTATCATGATATCATACTATATATGTTATACTTTTGTCTAATGTGTAGTAAATAATACTTTGACTCCTTTTTCTACACTGCAAATATTGAGTTTACGGGGTGATTATTAAAATTGAATTGCATTCTTCTGTCTCTACAGGAAGACCCTGCCCTGACACGCTGGGTGTATGCACGAGCCAACCCCTACGCAACCTTCAGGCCCACATTCAAGACTTCTCTGTTGGGTGCAATGTTTGGAGTTGCGCCTCTCTTTGTCCTTTACTACGTCTTCAAGACAGACAGGGTAAGAGACAAGATGCTATGACCCTTCTTTGCTTGATTACTTATTCACACTACTGAGCTATCATGTTGGTCTCTCTCTTTCTGCTGGGAGGAGCAAAAACTGCATGACAATCATAAAATGCTCACTCATAAAACAAGCACTTGAGAAAATGTACACACTGGGAAGAGGGTTATACAACATTGTTACCATGGAAGCTGTATTAGCTCATCTGTTATGTTTGTGTTACAGGATAGAAAGGAAGAGCAGATTAAGGCTGGAACCCTCGACCGCAAGTTCAGTTTGTCATCATGAGCTCTGATGTATAAAGACCTCCTTCGTGTTCTAGTGCTACCTGTCTGTGTAATTATTATTAACAAATAAAATTATATTGTCAAAAACAGTCATGTGGTTTTGATTGATGAGGCAAAAGTCATAGTGAATATGTGCAGAATGAGTAGACGTTGGGGCTGTGAGGCTGACCTCGGTGATGAGACTGAAGTTACATTTTAATTGTAAGGGAAAAAACTGTTGCTAAAAATCCTTTGCCACACACATTCAAATCTGCACAAGAAAGTAATCAAGATCCACTTGTCTTCACAATCAGTGATCACTGAGCTGCCCTTGAGCAAGTCAGAGTTTAAGGTGAGGCTGTGTAACTTTTGCTAAACAATCACTGTGGCCACAAGTGGGATAATGGTCCATTTAAGATAGCTGGCACAAGGAGAGAAGACACACTATGCATACATGTTCAGCATGACTGACCTGCATGTACAAAAACACATTTTGCAGCCTAGTTTTGATTTTGATTACTACTCCAAATCTGTCAAATGTCATCTTTGTTTTAATCTTAATTGCGCAACTAATTTTTAGTTGTTTACACTTCTGCAAGGTAAATAACAGACCTAAACACAAATAAAGCCAAGTTGCACAAACATTACATTGGTTGTAGTTATATTTATTAAAGCCAAATTACATTTGTATTATTTAGCAATTATATTTGGTTCAAATTTCTTCTGAGTCACTTTGTTCTTCTACTGCTTGCTGGGCTTCCAGTTGGGATTAAAGTGGCTGCGGAGAGATTCCCAGCAGTGATAGTAGCTCTTGTCAAGCCTATGGCATGTTTGTAGACCCCACTTGGTCACTGCCATACTGAAGGCTGACTCAAACATGAAGGCCTGCAGAAAGAAAAGATGTCACACATTTAATCACTGATGCCATGGAACTGGTTTCAGACTTTTGATGTTGACTTTAAATTATTATATGTATTTTTATTTTTTACCATAGTTCCCTCAGCCACCCTCTCAGGTTTGAGCTCAGCAGTGCTGCTCTTTTCAAAGCATTCGCCGTCCGGGCCGTGTGGGGTCATCATGCTGTGTAGGCTGGCCCCTCCTGGCTGGAAGCCCTCCTCTTTAGCTTCATAGTGGCCTTTGATCAGACCCATGAATTCACTCATGCAGTTACCTAAAGTGACAAGCAGGAGGAGCTGTAATGCAACACTGTACCAGGTACAGTTCACTGTATATAATGCAAGCTGTAACACTGATTTCCACTAGATGGCTTTATAGATCTGTGGTGAAAACAGACAAAAGGTGCTGTGGTGTTGCCTCAGTTGAAAAAAAAAAAGTCATACAGCAGGTGGATTGTTATCACCTGCTGTCTTGACACTGGTTGTGTAAATTGACATGTTAGTTTCTGGCTGGCTTGTTTCATTTCATGACAGACTGAAATGAGCTTCACAATTTTACATTTCCATTCAAATTGAGATTCAGTTTCAGCCATGTCTCAACAGCCTAGTTCAAAAATAATTCTGTGTGTGTGTGTGATTGTGCTCCTACGGTGATAGTATGGTGGACGCAAGGTGTGGTCAGCCACACCCCACCGTGGGGGGAAGATGACAAAGTCGGCAATCGCCACACCTGGGCGCGTGGATTTGGCAGTCAGCACAGTAAAGATCGATGGATCCTAAAGGAAGATCAATAACTTGTAACGTCATGAGCAAAAAGCAATAAGAAGTGATGGAATTTGTTTTATGAAAAGTGGTGTAGCGGGTCTGTGTGTTTAAGCGTGACTCTCACCGCATGGTCGAAGGCCACAGCGTTGATAACCATGAAGTTCTTCAGGTTGTATTTGTAAGGTGTGTAGTTCCCATGCCAAGCTACCACATTGAACGGAGAGAAATCCTACGTGCAAACAGAGAAGCAAACAAATGAGACGAGTCTGCCTGAGCAACAAACACAAAAGACTTTAAATTGAGCTTTTCACCGGGAAAAAGGAATAATGAATAATGTCTTTGTAATCTTAAATTCCCAGAGAGAGTACTTCTTGACATAAAGAGAGAAAAAAACTGGTCATAATGAAAAGGGTTGATTGTGAAAGAGAGTGTGCTTCTTTCATTCTTTCTTCGCTTTCATCCCCCCTGTTCTTTGTGATACGTGGCTCCAGGTATTATGTGGTAATTGTCTTCACAATCAAACTTTCCCAAACTTTGAGCATTCTGACGCTTGCTGCGACGCAGTTAGGGGGGAGGGAGCAGCAGTAACAGTGGGTGCAGAGATATTTCTTTATCTTGATTGTTAAAACCATAGCAATTTCATATAGTTTCTCTGTTCTGATAATGCCACTACAAAAAAGACATTCAACAGCAGTTCTAAAAATCAATATAGTTCATTACAACTCAAGCTGCCTCCTGAGTGACCTCCGTGCTCCTCACACACATGCTCACCTGCACTTCCACACATGAACAGCTAGTACACACTAACATAAAACACATATGCATACACAAACACCTGCATAAGTAAATTCATACACATTACATAACAAAAAAAACGCCAAGAAAGAACCTTAACCACCCACTCGATGTACAGGAGTTACCATACAAAAAGGCCTTTGGGAAAGCTTGTGCAGGTAATTTGTTGGACATTCATCTGTGGTAACTCCACTACATTCGATTAAAATGAAGGGAAAACGGAGGCGAGCAAGCACTTGCACACACATGCACACAAAACACAAACATATTGGCCCAGTCAAGCAAATAATAAGTTAATTTGAGCAATTTCAACACGCTGCGGGGGAACAAAACAGCAGGACCAGACGAGAGTGCCAGCATCTTCCTTGAGATGAGGCTAGCATCCCCCACCTTATTTTCTTACTCCTGTAGCCTCACCCTCTTCGCTCGGGGAAGGGTGTCAGAGGTGCAGCCAACAGCCTCCACCTCTGACACCTCGCACATAACAGGGCGGATACTCAAGTAGAGGCAGCTAGATCGATGGAAAAATGTTTGTTTTGCTCCAAAAACGACGGTATATTGCCCTTGTGTATTTCCTACAATGAATAATAACAGTGTGACATGTTGAGTTTGACATGGTTTCCACGGTTACAACACCCCAACCCCCACCCCTGACAAACTTCTCCTCCCACCTCCTCCCTGTCTCGGTAAAACCTGACCTCCTGTCAGACATTATGTGTCGATCCAATTATGCGCCCAACAGGACATTTCGGAAGGGGCAGGATCATTCCCTGAGTGAAATATGGTGAAATTAAAGCTTAACTTGAGCCAAAGCAGAGCTTCACAGGTACACCGCCTGTAACTCCCAAATGCCTTAACTAATTATGAGTGATTAAGGCTCATAAGGGAGCCAAGGTGGAAACCTGCTGCATGGATAACAGCGAACACTTCGATATTAAATCATCAGGAACGGCAATTCATTCGGCAGAAACAGCGAATGGATCACATGCTTCACTTGAACAGATTTCCTGTTAATCATCGTTGTGGTTCGATGGTGCTCACTGAAGCAAACAGACCTAAATAGGCTAATAGGGCAAGTATGCCAAATGTGTCAGTGTACATGTGAGTGTAATGACACACACAAAAGGAAATGTCACAAAAAAAGCACCTGTTGGCAGGCGAAGAGCTTTCCTTGGTACTTGTTGACGACGGTGTAACCCGTGGCCAATGTGCGGTCCTCGTACCAAGCAACTGGACACAGGAAATCTCTTGGGTTGGCAAGACCATTAGCTCCTGCAAAACATGCATGCATGGTAATACATATAATATACACACACACACACACACACACACACACCAAAAAGTAACAGTACTACACACTAGTGACTCTGTGCGGCTGGTCTTTGGCACAGCTGTTCAAGCTAAATGCTAACGTCGGTACGCTACCACGCTCACAATGCTAACATGCTGATGTTTAGCAGGTACATGCAATGTTCACCATTGTTGTTTAGTGTGTTTTCATGCTTACATTTGCAAAAATATTTTGGTCATAATAAAAGTAATTTAAATATTGATCTGGTGATGGCTCTAGATAAATAGTTAATGGATCACTTAAGATATTAAAATGAATCCTGTAGAAACATGAATATCTGTGCTAAATGGCTTTGGCAATCCATCTAATAGTTGCTGAAACATTTCACTTAAAATCACAAAAGCAAACCTCATGGTGGCCCAGAGGAAAAGTCAGATGGTCACTTAAGCCTTTAGAATTCATCCGCTGAGGACTATGAACGCGTGTACAACATTCTATGGCAATCCATCCATTAGTATAATATTTCGGGCTAAAAATATGACAGATTTGGGGAGTAGGTGAAAACCAATTCAGACAACTACTGGCAGTTGCAAGAAACCGACACAAAGGGGTTGGTGTGCTGCTTTCAATGAAAGATGAACACACACTCACAAATTACTCTCACAAACATCGTACAAACACACACCGATGGGTCCCAGGTCAGGGAGTTCAAAATGGGCTCCGTACACCTCCAGTATATAGCCTCTGGTTTCTCCAAACACATCCACGCTGAAGCGCATCCCTTGCTGAACAAAACACATGAAAAGTGGTGTTGAAAGGGAATTTAATGCTGTTATGAATCACATGTGGGATGTACCCGATGCTGGGGGCACTTATGGGTTCATGGACTACTGTGTTTGGGAAATCTTGCATCCTGGTGGTCAGGCTTTCAGTAGCTCGAACCTCTTTTCACTGTTATTTACTTTTAAAGTCATTTTTGAAACTATGTATTTCTAAATATGGTAAGTGTGGTGTGGGGAGAAGACACAGACGTAGATGTCTGTGTGAAAACTGGGGAGATGAAAAACATAGACCTCACCTGGATGACACCGATTTCATTTGGCTCGACCATTATCTTCCCAAACTCTGTGGTGATCAAGATCTCACCCTGCTGGGGGACTTGAGGGACAAACAGAGAAGAGAACATTTGAAGGAGTAGAAAGGCTGAGGATAGAGCTATCATTGTTCTTTTTTTGTGATGGTTGACAGTGAAAACATCATCAGCCATTTTCCTCACCAATCAGAAAGTCTCCATCTGAGTTGTTGAAACACCTGGAACAAAAGAAAAAAGAGAGAAAGCTTAGAAATTATGTTCAAAGCATGATTGAAGATTTTGTAGCTATTTGATATGTGAAAATGCACCCATTTGTTAGATCAGTGGTTCTCAAATTGGGGTACTAGTACCCCTGGGGGTACTTGAAGGCACCACAGAGGGTACTTGAGATTTAAAAAAAAGATATACAGTACTGTGCAAAAGGTGTGAAAAATGCTGTAAACTAAGAATGCTTTCAAAAATAGAAGTGCTAACAGTTTATTTTCATCAATTAACAAAATGCAGTGAATGAACAGTTGTTGTTGTTGTTGTTGTTAATTGATGAAAATAAACTGTTAGCACTTCTATTTTGAAAGCATTCTTAGTTTACAGCACTTTTGCACAGTACTGTATTTAAAATTAGCATAAAATCAAAGATCCTTTAAAAATAGTTATTTAATATGTATTCAATAATATAAGTGTAAGTTCTTAATATATTGTATGTATTCTATATTAAATCAGACATTGATGGCACTACGCTGTGCACAGATGCTTTGCGCTGGTTAGGGGGTACTTACACAGGGGGTTGGCGTTTCAGACCCCTTCTATACACTAAACCATATAGAATTATTTTACCATTTTCGCCAGTGTTTTCGTACGTTTAATGAAATCTTAAGTAAAGAGGTAAAAATGAAACACCAAAGTATGGTTTACATGTTGTACTACCGTGTCATTTGCAAGTGTCTGCATCATTTCAAGTGTTGATTGTAAAAAAATATATATTATTTGAGAACCACTGTGTTAGGTGATGGGACACATTTGCACCCATAAATACTCACCTGTCAACCATGGAAGTGTTGCAGGTGTACACGTGGATACCAATGCCGTCACGAGATTTGGCATCTCCAGCACCGCAGATAGTTTGCATACCCTGCAACATACAGTGATCCCAATCAGTGAGCTCTTTAATGGATCTTTAATTAAAATGTGGGGGAAAAAACAAGATAAACTCACAGCCACAAAGTCCACTTTCTTCTCTGTAGATTTGGGGATGGTGAACGGCAGCCATCGCATCTGTGAGAGAAATCTCAGTTAGAATCTATATTCACTCAGAGGAATTAATTGGTGCAAATACGTAAAGGCATATTACACGTATTGACTTTCTTGAGGTAATTAGATTAGAAGACCATTCTCATGTCTGTACGTAAAATATGAAACTGTGGCGAGCAGCCAGTTAGCTTACCTTAGCATAAAGAGCTAGCTGGTCACTGCTTGAGTTTGTTTATTTTTTGTACAGATCACCCTGTTTCCAGCTAAGCTAACTTGCTGTAGTTTCATAATTACTCTACACATGTGAGAGTGTTATCAATCTGCTCATCTACCTCTCTGCAAGTTTCCCAAAATGTCACTTAAATACACAATTAAGTATTTTTTTATGATTTATGATTGTATGATTTGGTTGATTTTATTGTGAGTATTTCATTTTATAGAGATCTTTGAATTGTGAAAACAAGTTTTCATGGACTTAAACAAGATTCACAGTGTCTCGGAGCGCCTATTTTGAGCCTTTATATACCTGGTTAGGGTCGGGTTCCACCTCATTCCAGTTCTCTGTTAGATTTCCACAGGGCACTGCAGCAAAAGGCTTATGCTTGACAGACGGCAAGATGCGGTACAACCAGCTGGAGAAAGAAAGATAATAGTAATGCAATATGTCTAAGCTCCATTTGGTTTCTAGTGCTACGTGAGCTCATTTAAATGTCAGGAACAGATGGATACCTCCTCCTATTGGCTGGCCGCGGGCAGGTGAAGGCAGAGCCGGAGAGCTGCTCAGCATAGAGGCCGTAGGGACAGACCTGAGGATTGTTCTGGAGAGACAACATGCAGTGTGTTCGGACAGGGTTTTAATACTGTGTCATAATAATCTAGTGTTTGATTGTATTATTTTACAATCAAATAAACTGACTATAAACCTTAGATTTTCTTATTTTTCTGTAAAACAATGAATCCCACCTTCTAACTCCGATGGTATATCATTAAGTATTCATGCAAATCACTTAAGCGAACAGGTAAACTAGTAAATAAATAATCCAATGAATGAATGCTACAATGGGTTTTTGTGGATGTGTGTGTGTGTGTGTGTTACCTGCCCCTCAGGTAAAGATCCAGGACAGCGAGGGTCTTCAGAAGAGAACTCGTTCCCAAAACCGCTCATGTACTGCAAGAGAGACATTCAACACTCAAGTTAAGCAAAGTTAAAGTGAAAAAATAAAATCACATGTAAACATCATGGGGCTTCATTGTGATGCAGGATAAACATGTTCATGCTGGTTATAATTAAATTTGAAGGCTTGTCATTAAGGCTTGTATTTTTGTTAATTGTTGTCATATTGATTCACATTAGATCTATGATAAAACAAACTGCAGTTATGCCAAATGTCCCCCCTCACAGTCATCCATTATTTTTGTTATTGTGTGACAGAGTAATTACACTAACATCCTCCACAGTATCCTACTTTTTGGTCAATATTTCAATTATGATAGGATTATTACTCCCAGTTCTTTCTGCACTGACACTGCTCATCAGCAGCCATGTCTTCTCTTACCACAGAAATAAAAATCATGGCACAATGTAAAGAAAAACTTGCTGAGTCATTGTTGGTCTGCAAAAAGATTCACCTGCAGGAATGGATGGGTTCCATATGTGCGCGTGCATGTCCCTTTGGTGCGTGCGTAAAACCGTTTTAGAGTGAATGGTGAATGGTGTGATACAACGTTGGATTTAATTCAACTAAGAGTAACACGACGGGCAAAAAAAAGTCAAAAACTTGGCAAAAAAAGGTTGAAATCGCATGAACTGTCAGTCATAACGAGTCACTTAGTCACGTTCATTCTTTAAATGCTTTTGAGTGAAAACTTAAGGCAACCAACTGACACAACACTTTACTTGTCCCTTACTTGGCTTAAGCCATAGACATTACACTGCAGCTATTAAGGAAACGACGCGGGTATTCTGATAACAATGCTTTGCATAAATAAAAAAAAGAGAAAGAAAACGTGCACAGAGAGCTAATGCTTGATCAAGTAGTTTGCAGACAACTTTGAATGTCCATTAATAAAATACACGAATCCCAACTGTTTTCGTTTTTTATTGATATTAGGCTTTCCGACTGAAGCTGCCGATGCGTCTCAGACCCCGTCTGGGCAGCTGCTGAATGCAGCTCTCTGATTGGCTGGACGCAATGCCGCCCCTCAGCCAGCGAGCCAGCAGGTCCGGCTCGGTTCTGATCTGGCTCGATGCAGAACTTTGAATATTTCTGGCATTTGTATTAAAGACACCGTAGAATAGAGTGAACGCTGCCTTACCTTGAGCCCAGCCATTGTGCTGTCTGTTAATAATGTCCTCGTAGCTCAGAAGTTACAATTTAACTTGCAGTCTAACTCGTAATGCACTCCCTTCGATCCAGCGCAGTGTTTGAACTGGGTGGAAAAGGGGGCTGGATCTCTGCTCTTTCTCAATCTGGGTTCAATTAAACCTTCACGGGCTCCGTGACGCAACAGCAGGGCCTTGAAAGGACGATGTCGGATGGCCAAATGTGTGCAAACAAGGACTAGTGTCACCAGAGAGGCAAACAAGAACCACGATTACATATACAAAGTTTGAGGGCATCATGCAGACAAATAGGACCTTTCTAAAACCGTTCACGAGGGAAGGAAAGGAACAGGAAGGAAAGACAGGTTAGTCGCAACCTGTTTGTCCAATATTGATACAGGGAGAATAAACTAGATAATCTAGATTATCATGAACTAATTATAAATAGTAATGCAAACATGTTATATATATATATATACAAATTATGGTGTAACAGAGCTTCTTCATGCTCAAATTGTGGTGACCTCATATGGAACTGCTTGTGCAAACAATGGTGTCATGCACATCCTCACGTCCTGCAAAACACCGTATGTAAAGATAAACGGCTAATTCCAAGGTCAATAAATTCTTATTTTCAGGTGATTATACACTAAATAATACTTCCAAATTATTCCATTTCTTCTAATATATGCCTCTTGATGCTACACAATGTTCCTATGTGTTATACCACTTCACACTCCATAACACTGGAGTCGAACGTGCCACCAACCTGAACACTGGGGCCAACATCTCTCCAGATAATGGCCTGTGATTCATCAAGTTGCCCTTAATTTCATTATGCTTAACACACGCTGAGGTAGGAGTGAGTTATCATTCCTGTACAGCTGCATGATGAATTGGCTTCTCTTAAAACCAGAATAATACACGGCGTAACCTCTGCATGCTGCAGAGAGCAATTCATTCTTGATATGAACAACAGCAGAAGGCACCCATAAAGCCTATACATTACTTTACGCAAAATGTATTCGGTTCATTTCTTGAAATAGATGGTCAAACGAGGGGTACCTAATGTCCCCTGTGCAGCATGTAGCCTATCAAAAAGAATCAATTTCGCCTCTCTCAGTCTTGCCTCGCTTCCCCTCTTGTCTATTTCTTTTCTTTTTGGGAGGTGTTGGGGAAGGGTAAATGATGGCAATTCTCATAGCGAGGCGCAAATAAACTCGCCGCGGCAGAAGTAACTGTTCTCCGACGAGGCGTGCAGTCAGGCCCGGGCCCCCCGCTGGCAGCCAGTCAGGGTGCTGTGCCAAAGACGAGAAAGCCCAATGGCAGGAAAATATCACGTCCCAGTCTCCGGAAATTGATCTGCTCCTTGTGCGGAGAAAGAAAATGAGCGATTTTAATTTCATCCCCGAGTCTGATGATAGAATTCTAGAGTATTTGGGTCCAATCCGGATGGTGACTATGTGTTTTAAGAGAGGCAGGAATAGCTGGAGACGGGAAAGAGGAGACTGTTGTTGCCTTCTGACAGTTATATCTATGCATGCGTAAGTGGGCCATAAATGCTTTGTTATTAGATGCCTGCTGAACTCAATGGTGTGATGGTAAATGGTACACTCACCTGGCACAGTCTATCCCCATATGCATAAACAAGCAATCTCTTGCTCTCTCATTCACACGCACATGTGCACACACACACACACATACACGCCTATTCTGTGATGACATCCTTAGCCTTTCACAGCACATGCAAGTGCACAAACTTTCATAGCTACTTACAATGTATAGGCTATTTTTAACCCATTCCTCTATATGCTAATCTCCTTTAAAGGGTAATTTCATCTAAAACACACAAACAAAAAACATTGTCTTCCACCTACCCCATGTGATATCTTGCCATGGAGATTGTTTCGGTTTTAATGGCCGAGGTTTTCAGATATCTGCTTTCAAGACTTTTGCAACCCCCTCAATACAATGGACGTGAAAGGAGTTTTGTTACAGTTCAAATCATCAAATGAATAAATGTCCTAATTGGACAGTAAATACCTCAATGTAGACTGTTTCTGTTAGGATGAAGCACAAGTTGATGCTTTGAGCACCACAAACATAATTCCATTTCATCTGAGCGATCTGAGCGAACCTCGTGAAACTAAATCCATCTGCAAGCTCTCATGGTATGTTTTTGTTATGGTGTTATTTTCGGTAAATTCATTCAGCACAGCTGTTGACAGTTATTCTGCTAATATGCTGGGAATAATGGGAAGTCACTAAACTCAATGCAGGAGCAAGAACTAAAATGGTGTAATTTGTCCCGCCCCAATAGGTGCAACAAAGCAGAAGGGGGGGATGTCAATCAAGCATGTTGCAGGGTGTGCAGGGCCTTTCAATACGATGGTATTATAACGTATCAAGTCAGTGAGGCTTCTAGCATGCACTGCAGCTTTTGCATTGCCACCTATACAGTTTACTTTACAAGTGGTTAGAAAAAGCTTTTCGCAGAGCCTGAGCAGTGCATTGTACTGTGTGCTTTTGATTAAATTAATCAGGCAGTAGCAAGTAGCAACAACTAATTAGTGTGCTTACACACTTTCCTGCTCTTGTTTCTCTCCAGTGATGAGATTCTTTCAACGTTGCTTTATTCTTCTTTGAGTCGGGGAAAAGCAGCTGTCAGGTATACTCTTTTAGACACAAAGCAAAGCCTCTTTTCATACGGTATAGATAGGTGCTGAATCTACACAAAACATGAAATTGAGTCCTTTGTTAGCCTGCTGATGCCACACAAAACTCAGCCATCATTCAAAACCACATCAGCAATTTAAAAAATGGCAGCAATGTGATTTGTCCTTATTGGCTTCATCTCTGTATTCTGTAGAGTTGCTATAGCGACCTAAAAATGTCTCGACGTGGTGATTTATTGAATCTTAACTTTTGAAGGACACAAGTGCGCATGGCATCTGAGTTGTCGCCACCTGGCCTTGTCTTGTGTATCACTGGTAGTTAACTGCTGTATTTGGATGTCACATCTAACAAGAAATAGCTTGGATTCTTGTATTTTGTAATTACAGCCCTGTTACACACCATTGCAGCTTAATGTTAAATGACTCCTGACATGAGCCATCCAGCTCCACACACACACACACATTTGACAGCTCCATTTAACGCTGATTAGATTTGCAAGGACGTGTAGTATACCCTCTCTGTCTCTCCCCGAGTGGGTTGAGTATCTCCTGAATCCTATCTATCGCGGTAATGTTATGCAAATGGTTTAATATGAAGATAAAAGACTGTTGCAGCGTGCGGCGCTCTCCTGGTTCACAGCCCCGTGTTTCCAGGACGATAGCTCTAACGAGGAGGGCACTATTTGGGAGTCATTAAATGATGGCCTTCCTGACATGCACCCGTTCACCGCCACCGCCACCCGGCCTGCGGTGGCCATTAAAGCGGCTCACACCCACACCAAGACACGCGCTATAGACGCCTTTTAGCGCCAGCTCCCAGTTTCTTACACATCACAGTGTCACAGAATAGAAAATTACACTCTCCTCCCACAGAGAAAATTGCTTTGAAATTGCTTGGTTATAAAGATGTGCTTTAAAGAGAGGGGGGTGCATGCAATAAAAAAAAGGACACACACAAACACAATTACTTAAGCACACTGAGGACAATTCTTACAAGTTAATCAGAGGATTTACCAATTATTGATGTCAAAAGGATTTTGTTGTGTATCTGTGTGTGGCTTATGCGTATACTGCATGTGTTTGTCTTTACATTCAAGGTATTTAGTACGCATGAGTCGCTGCTTTCCACACAGCAACAGACGCGTTTCTTAAACAAAACAAAATGTGGAAATAGCCACAGAGAGTGGGGCTGATGTGAGAAAACATAATGCAATGCACCACAGCAGAGACACAAAGGGAGAATTGAAGACAACAAGGTGAAAGGTGTATCAGCTTCAAGAGACAAGAGAGGCGGGATGGAGAAGAAAAGGGAGAAAATACAAAGTGGAAAATAGTGGAGAAGTCAGAAAGAAGGATGGAAAAAAAGATGCGCCAGAGAGGACAAGGAAGGACATGTTTTTTGCAATCTGTCCCCTTCCAGTGCGTCTCCTCGGTTGAAGAGAGCAAAAACACACCTGTAGCATTTTATGCTCTATATTGTCCTACAAAGCCAAAATGCAGTGACTAAATGCTTGTTCAAAATGTAAGAAAGGCTTCATCAAAGGCATGTCTCATTTCTGTGAAAATAGCTTCTTTTTTTAATTAGCAGTAATTACAAAACTGAGCAAAAAAGAGCAAAGGAAGCCTCAGTAACCTCACTATGGTTTGTTCATGGGCTTGGTCACACTTATTGCACACAGAAAGACAGTCAATGAGACAGCTAAAGCGATACAGCTGTTTTAAGAATATGTTTTACTGTTAACTGTACATTATGCTTGTATCGATCCAGTAGTCGAGGTGAAATACCGCCCCCTATTTGGTTGGAGCATGTTGCAGGTATTATACGTTGCAACTTATGATCAAACAAGCAGGGTGTAGTGTCTGCATTTTGGGGTATTCTATGGTAATGACTGAGTAATAATCAGATTAATTTAGGTACAACCTTTATAGTGAAGGTGGTTCGGGCATCTAATTCGGATGCCTCCTGGACGCCTCCCTTCAGAGGTTTTCCAGGCATGTCCAACTGGTAGGAGACCCAGGACACACTGGAGGAATTATATCTCCCAGTTGGCCTGGGAACGCCTCAAGATCCCCTAGTATGAGTTGGTAAATGTTGCAGGTGAGAGAGAAGCCCGGGTCAGCCTGCTGGACCTGCTGCCACCATGACCCAACCTCGGATAAGTGGACGAAAATGGATGGATGGATGGATGGACAACCTTTATAGTACCAGCCTTTGTAGGGCAGGAAATAGTTGGAATGTTGGAATTTATAAATGTAAATAATGCCAACTATGTCTATGTGCTTAAATGAGAGACAGAGCTGTAGTTGGGGATGGTGATGTTAAGCTATAGTCACTGCATGTGGTATCCCCACCATGCAAGCATCCAAAAAAACAAACAATTCTATAGCTCAAAGTTCAAAGCCAGGACTGAGTTATGAAAATAGATGCATGGTTCAATATATTTGTATTCACCTCTGCAACCCGTTATAAAGATGAGCAATGCAATGGCATGCTGTAGTTAACATGAAACGCCCTGTGAGCAGGTAATGAGGCGCACTGAGCCACAAATTTCCAGCGATAGGATATTTTGTCACACAGTCTGTGGACCCGGCCCAGCAACACATCAGACACCTCATCTCAAATAGAATTAGCTCCCTGGACAGAACCAAAATGACAGTGGCAGGGAGCGTAATGGCATAGGGGTGCTGTTGGTGTTTTCCCTGTAGGGGAAGCAAAGGGCAGGAGTGTGTATCAGTCCAGACACTTAGTGTGGTGCCAGTTATACCATTCACCCCTCCCTCTGGAGTGTGTGGACAGGTAGTGAGGATGCCTCTAAATCTGCAGTTTAGCTAGTTCTGAGAGCCGGTGTGAGATGTGAAGAGGGGAACTTGAGGTGAATGGTCTTCGGACAAGGAATGAGTGTGTTCAACACCAGACAACGAGGAGGCTGTGTTTATATCTGTGTGGTTTTCTTCTCCAAGTGTGTGACTGATCTTATATCAATCTGCGAATGCTTGTGTGTGTGTGTGAACATGTGCACGTCCCTTGTCGCTGTGTATGTATGTGTATACACTGCGTCTGTCCCCAGCACCATCATTAGGTCGTAGGCAGTCCCAGTGTTGGGGGTGTAGCTTGGCTGCTCCTGCGGCCTCTCGGGCCAATTTAGGGGGAGAAAAGCACTTCGATCATGGCCTGCAAGTCTGAGGGTCCCCAGCGGGAGGCAGCGCAGCCCTGCAATCTATATTGGATTTATTCCTTTCCCATCTACAGGCCCCACACACCCCACAGAGAGGAAGTCTCAGCTGCACTCTCTCTGTCCCCTAAGACAATATGTTATGGTACACACATGAGTACACATAATCGTGTAAACACACGCAGACACACACACACACACACTCAGAAGTACACAGACTAGTCTATCTTCAAGGCACACTCCCCCACAGCAAGGAAGTTATAATGGCACACTTTCTGTCCCTGTGGGAGTTGCACCGGGGTCAAGGTATACTGGGATTTGTGAGAGACAGACAGACGGAGAGAATCATCCAAGCTATTGACACAGTGAGTTATTTGAGGCTGACCATTGTTTCTCTCATGGAAAATATTCTTCAGATTCATAAAGGCCAGGATGTAAAATACATTTTTTTGTATCACATTAAAGCAAGAAAAAAAAGAATTTACATAAAACTCAGACAAGGTCAGGGAGGAACGAGGTTCTTAATTTAGTCTAATCAACTGTCATTTGCATCGCGCCATTTGCGCAAGGTATTGCCACTAACTGAATAAATGGACTTCTTCAGACTCGAGGGGGGGCACTCCGGTTTTGATAAGCTGGCAACATAACTGATTTGCATATATTACTTTGATTATCTCATTACTAGGATGATTCTTGCGGAATTTCTGACACTCGCGCAATCGAATTAAAATTAAGGCACGCAATCAATAAAAGGGCAACGCGGCTGTGAAAACACACGGCGCCCCAGGTTTGTATGGTCAACTAGCGACGATGATGACGGTTATGATGAGGATGATGTGGCAGACGATGATGGTCATGATGATGATGATGATGATGACCTCTTCAGCTCATGAGCTCCTGGACTCCGTAGTGCGTTTGCGAGAGTCTCGGGCTCTTGATTTCTGTGATCAAAGCAGTAATCAGTGGAGACAATGGGGGCTGTTAAATTGCTGCTCTTGTGTGGGTGACCTATCCACCAGCCATGAATCCAAGAGTGGCCCGCAGGCGGCTCATGTCCCCGCAATCGATAATAGCGCTTGCATCTTTCCTCCGACTCAACCCATCTGTGGCATGATGAAATCATGCGTAAAGACGCGCAGGCCTGGGATACTTTTGCCAAGTAGCCGCAATAACCTGGTACATTGTCGGCAACAGGTATACGGAGGTAAAGGCCATCAATTCAGCTGAGCTCCAAGAAGGTATATGAGCAGGTTTCATCTGTCACCAAAACCTCAACAACCTTGACACGTGGGCGATCTTCACTATACAATGTATATTTTGGGTTGGAGTATATGTGGCTTAACATTCTGCATGACTTCCTTTGTGTTTCTGATGACAAGTGGCTGATTTGTTGCCACACACAATTTGTCTGAGGGAAGAAAACGTGGAGACTCCTTCTCCCCTCTTCTAATAGACTCTCACCCGTCTGCACAATAACTGGGAGCAAAGGCACACGTCCACGTTTTAAATTCGTGATGTAAATAATTACAGGCCTGGAAATTGATTTCCTTACGACCTTCTCGAGCAAACGAGGCCTCCGACCCCCCCCCCCCCCCCTCCCCCTCCGCTTCCGCCCTCCTTCCCCAAAAGAAAGCTACTTCTGTTGAAGCATTAAGTCATTAATTATTTTCCTTACATAAGGACAAATTATCGAGTCAGTTGAACGAAATTAGAACCCTTTGTTTCTGATCAGACCGCATTACTGCTGGAAATTACGGATGATGGCTGCGCGCACGCTCGCCTTTGTTGTTTCGATCATCGCCTGTCGCTCTGAACTCGCTCTAACAAAGTCATTAAATTGACTCCCTCTCGCTCTCATTATGCGGGCTGTTAATAACCGCTAATTAACTTTGCTTACGCGCGCCTTAAAAGCCCCCTCCCTCTCCACACACTCTCTTCCGCTCTCTCTCTCTCTCTCTTTCTCCCTCTTTTTCCTTCTCGGCCTCTCGAGCAGAGCAAGTGTCCAATTATGTCAGAGGATGAAGATGAGTCGTCGTCACCAAATGCACGAGCCAGTTGATGCACATAGGGCCGAGTATTTACACATGTTGCATATATGAGACTTACTTGTTGTGGTATAAAGAAAACGGACAGCTAAATACACGTTGGATGTCTCTTATATGGATGTGGGAGTTCAACTTTCAAAACGTTATTATGTTGTGCATAATGGAGGCAGAACCATAGAGCTTTATCAGAACATCTGTCTTTACATTATAACAACTGGGACTTACCTGCTAGAGAAGTGTTCTATTCCGTCCAGGAGATGGCGCCAGCCGAATGACCCGCAAGGCAAAGCACTATCTGCTGGTCTTAAAGGATGGACCTGTATCACTTCCGTGGCCTTCACTTGACAGGACGAGACCTGAGACGAAAGCGAGCAGAGATGCCTGTATCCCATATTAACGTGTATGCACTCATAGCATGTTTAATACGCAAAGCCTCCATCTGACTGGAATATGTTAAAGTCAAATGGCCAATGGGCAAAGGTGACACCTGAAAGTCAGAAAAGGCCGGCGGACTAATACACGCAGTGGCAGCATCCGAGCTTTAAACGAACAGAAAGCACGTAGGTTTTCCCCTGGATGTTATCACGTTAGGATGCTATGCAAATACAGGGGAGGCGGTGGTGAAGTGATGCTGAAACGGAAGGCGGCCTCTCTCCGCCATCTCTTCACCTGCACGTCAAATAGACGGAAAATTGAAAATGTGAAAATTGCGCTCAGACTATTCCGTCCCCCTCTAATGTATGCGCGTAATTAGTCCATTTAAACAAAGCGCGGATGTCCTGCTGGCTGAAATGGCGGCTGACATCTCTTTTTCCACAGGGTTAATAACAGTGTGCGGATAAATGAATCAAATTGTGGCCCCTAAATTACAGAGCGACTCTAAATACCCGTCTGTATTACGTACGTCTGTTTGTGACCGCGCCGGAAAAGGCATAACATTTTATATTGTTATTACACTCATTACATTGATTTGCGTGCAAATAAACAAGCTGGGAAGTTTTTGACGGCAAAAAGTTGCGAATAGATTGAATCCAACACCATTCGTGTCGTGTCAATGTGCAGTGCATCTGCGAATTGGTTGCATTTTAATGCAGAAGAGAAGTCAATAATACTATTGACTTTGTATTGTCTGCTATAATTAGGCTTTATTTACACAAAAAATGTTAATTAGAAATGCACTATCTCTACTTATTAACTATTTATGATGATAGCATCAGTGTTGGTTATATTTATGTGAAGGTGTTGAATAAAAAGAAAAAGAAATAGTAGAAAACTAAGATAGATGGTTTACCTGCAATAAATCTAAGCGCCTGCACCTTAACTTAACAGATCAATGGCGCTCCTATTCCAGTTCCAATCACAAAGGGGTCATAGCTATCGCTTAAAAATAGATAAAAGAGAAAAAGAATAACTTGTGCAATTTTCTGGACATATATTTTATTGTTATTTTTCGTTTGCTACTCTAGAAGAGAGAGAGAGAGAGAGAGAGAGAGAGAGAGAGAGAGAGAGAGAGAGAGAGAGAGAAAATTGCAGCTTGCTGAAGTTTTTGGATTGAATTCTGAAAATGATCCTTTTAACAGTGATGGGCTCTGAGGCGAGGATAAGGGTCATGCCATTCACAGCGGGTTAAATAGACTTTCATTTAAAATTACATTCTCGATCCATCTCTCTATCTCTCCCCCTCTCCTCAGCGGAGTCCCTGCGTGCCATCCCGGCTCCCCGTGCAGCGTCTCATCACCGCCGCGCCACCCTCACTTTTTTAAGTCAATCCACAACTCCAGCAAAGAGCAGGCAATTGGAGGGAGAGTAGGAGAAAGACATAAAGATAGACAGGCAGGCAGGCAGGCAGGCAAGCAGGCAGGCAGGCAGGCAGGCAGGCAGGCAGGCAGGCAGGCAGGCAGGCAGGCAGGCAGGCAGGCAGGCAGGCAGACTTTTAATCATATTAGTATAATCAATCAATGCTTGTTTTTTCTTCTTTCAAAACACTATATCTTCCAAATGCTACAACCCGAAACCCTGTTTCAAAATGCGGACCCCAATGATATTTCTATTTCTATGCGACTGAATCTCTGACATGCCTGTCATCGCAGGTGCTCTGAGGTTGAACACAAACTCCGCGCCAGATTTATTTTTTCTTGGCACAAGGATTCGAGAGTTTGTTTTGTATAAGCCTAAACGACAAAAAAAGTGAAGAAAAGAACATCAAGATACCAAATCATCACATACAACAGGCCAATTCCGTTTATTCTCGTCATTATATTATTCAATATTTTTGCTTGTTATTATTGAGATTATGACAAAACGCCTATAATAATACAATAATTAAAAAATAATCTACACAGTGTCTTATAAATATCATATTATTGTCTTGATTATTACTGGTTTATAATTAATATATAAGAAATATAAATTATATAAAATAAAAGTGTGCCAATAGCGTATGGGACCCTTTATGAATTGTTAAACCTTCAACACCTTCAACAACTTAGAGCAATATGAACAGTTATAGATGTTGACACTTTACTATAATTTAATAGTTTCGTAACCCTGTCTGTACAGGACTATCTGTACAGAAGAGGCCTTTTTCACAGCAGACATGTTGACAGTGAGCCAACATACAATATAAGGACTGTAACTGAAGCTAAATGGAATTCAGCCATCATTAATTGTATTATTTAGTCGACATGTGATTTTGTGACACATTAAAATGCCATGAAAGCCCATGATAATCTTGTGTTAGGATTACTTATTCCTCACCTATAGTCATTGTGCTGATTATTGTGGTTGCTACATTGTTGCACTTAATGTATTAAACACACCTGTGCTTAGTTGCATCATTGTTTCAATGTCTGCCAAAACACCCTCGCAATATCAAATAATTTAATTGAAATAATGTGATTTTTGCTGGCCCCTCACAATAATAGTACACACATTTTCATTAAATTGTCTTAAAACACACACGCTTTGTTTGTATTATCTGCCGAGTTCGTTCCGTGGAGGAAAATAACTCCATGTCAGGTTTTGTGGCCTTTCCTCAAATTAACTTTAAGTAAAATATATAAAGCAGCTCCGCGCCGTCTCTCTCCCACATACACACACACGAGCCAATCAGGCCGGCTAGAACAGCCGTGTATATGCTGAGTGAGCGCGCGGAGCGGAGAAGCGCCTGGCAGACCGGAGCTCAGCGCGAGGCAGCCAAACCGCTGTCTGTCATTAGCTGGGTGTGTGACAGTGACAGAGAGGGGGGGGGGGGGAGAGAGAGAGAGAGAGAGAGAGAGAGAGAGAGAGAGAGAGAGAGAGAGAGAGAGGAGGAGGAGTGAACAGTCCCGGTTCAGACACCGGACTGAGAGGAGAGAAGAAGAAGAAGAAGAAGAGAGCACCGGACTCAGAGAGAGAGAGAGGGAGAGAGAGCGCGCGAGCGAGCGAGCGAGCGAGAGAGAGGAGAGAGCGAGAGAGCGAGAGAGAGCGAGAGAGGAGAGAGTGGGAGACTGACAGGCGTCACTGAAACCAGATGAACCGAAGAGTCGATATGAGCGGTCAGTTTGAGGAAGATATCCACGACCGGGGCGAGAGGAAGAGCAGTAAATCCCCGACGCTGCTCTCCTCTTACTGCATAGACAGCATTCTGGGCCGCCGGAGTCCCTGTAAGGTCAGACTGATAGGGGCGCAAAGTTTGACGGGTCTGGCCGGGAGAGTGGAGCTCGACAAAACGGCTGACAGTAAGTTTTCTTTGAGCTGGAATTTTAAAAAGATGGCCTGCATTGGTTGGTTTTGGAGTGACGAACTAGCTAGGTTTACGCTGGAAGTCTGGAGTTAATGCGTGACGAAACAAAAGTTGTTTTAATGTAGCTAGACGTGTAGGCAACACGTTTGGCAAGGCCTACAAAAAAATAAACTTTATTGGGGGAAATGTTTTATTTGCATACTTACTACCATTCTGTTATTCGTTATGTTGACATATTTGCTTCCTTCTCAGGGCCGACGAAAGACCCCCTTTCTCTGGGCGCTGACATGCACCTGCCGCCCAAGCTCCGCCGGCTGTACGGAGCCGGGGGAAAGTACCTCCACGACCACGCGGAGACGCTGGAAAGGGAGCGGCTCCTCATGGAGCAAACCAGCGACAGCCTCAAAATAAGCCACGCGCCGCAGGTGAGCATCAGCCGCAGCAAGTCCTACCGGGAGAACGCGTCGCTGAGCCGGGGAGAGGGCGACCAGAGCCCCGGGGAGGGCTCAGAGGACGGCAGCCTGGGACTGGTGGAACTCGGCCCGTTAAAGTTCGAGGAGGACGCGGGGAAGGAGGAGGAGAGCAGCGGGGACGCGGCCGCTCTGTCCCCGAAGGACGAGGAGAGGGAGAGCTTGAACGCCGGGGATGGGGACGTCAGGGACGGGGAGGACAGCGTGTGTCTGTCGGCGGGCAGTGACTCGGAGGAAGGAATGCTGAAACGGAAGCAGAGAAGATACAGGACTACCTTCACCAGTTACCAGCTGGAGGAGCTGGAGAGGGCTTTCCAGAAGACACACTACCCAGACGTCTTCACCAGGTAAGAACATTTTTAACAGACTTTTTTTTAAGTCTGAAAATAAAAGCTGTGAAATTCTAAAATGTTTGGATCCTTAAAATATTTTTTTTTGTTAGTTTTGTACAAATTCTGCATTATATGACGCAAAAAATAGGCCTAATAATTAAAATGTACATGCATATTAAACGTCAACAATTACACTATTGCATTTTCTATTATTATTATTATTACGATTATTAGTATTATTATGGCTATACGTTTCAAATCCAAGAAACGTATTGAAACACAAATCATTCAACGTGTTCTCTTAATATTCAATGGATGAAGGTTATAATTTAATTAATTAATTTTTAAATAAACATATTCCCATACAATTTTCCTATAATAGCCTCAGAAATTCCACACGATTTTAAGTGGACACTGTGCGGACCACACCTCATAAAATGCAGCAACAACAAACCCGTGCACTGTATAAGTCAACACAATAGGCCTGCACGCGCTGACAACGGGGACGTTATGTTATTTTCATATACAAATGACAGCGGTGTTATTCTCAGGAGGAATAATGAACCGGTGCGGCTCAGGTTACCCGCTGCTAATGATACAGAATACAGTCTGCAAAAAAGAAAGAAAGAAAATAACTCAGGGCCTGACCTCAAGCCCAAGGTTATGTGTACTTTTTTTTTAATTTATGTTATACACGTGCTAACAGGGGAGCTTTTTAATGTGGGTTTCGTCAGGGTTCTATGCTGGTCTTACTTCAGAAAAATATATTATTATGATAATTTATAGGGATTTTATATCTAAAACAAAATACAATCTCTATATAAAATGTCAAACCTATTTCTGCACAATAAATATTTTGATCATGATACATCCGCATTTTATGCTTGAAAGTATCGAAGGTTTTATGACACAATAACCTACATTTCGATTTTAGTTACCACTGGGATTATTCATATTTTCCAATCGATTTACTTTAAGGCGACTTGTTGGTCTAATATACACTGAAGCCAATCTTGCAGCTGAAGGGAGCGTCAATTGCTTCGTGGCAGGCTAGTTTAGATGTCATTATTTCAACCATTATGTTGTTACAGTGACAGGCCTGTGCTAAGGGAAATCTAACAATCACTAGGCCTATTTCTACCCTTCCGTGACAGGGAAAATAGAATATGGCTATGCAGTCCATGCCAGGGAGGAGAACAAAAAAAAAATCAACCCTATTTTTCGGTCGTCTATTGTTGACAGTGAACAACAGGAGGGGACAAAACAGCAATTCTACGATTCTTCCAAACAGTGCATGTAACCTTGAATCTTTTCTTTCTGTCTCTGTGCCTCTTTCTTTCTTTTTTTAAATATTCTTTTCAGAGAAGAGCTCGCGATGCGTCTGGATCTTACCGAGGCCCGTGTCCAAGTAAGTGGCTCTCTTGTTTATCTTTATCTGAAAAGAAAAGCCTGTGACTTGTAAATCAAATAGGGGAGAGGAGGAGGAGGAGGAGGGGGTGGGGGGCCTGCATCCTCTAATGTTTTATGTCTTCTATAAAATGCCCCTGGTACACAGTGATGGATAATAACCGGTGATATGCGTCACTGATTGAGGATCAGCGATTACGGGCCAATTTGAGGCAGTAATTTATAACAGTAAAAAAAAGTGTTAAATGGCCCCAGTCGCTGCTTAGGGGAAGGTCTTTCCTGTTATTGAATGTTATTACACGCCAACGAGGGACGTTTTAGTGGCAATTAAGCCGACGCTGGCGATTCATAAAAAACTCACTTAGTGCAGGAGCAAACACTGTCTATGTTCCTGGGCCGAGATGGTGTTTGGATTCCCATCAGAGGGGACGGAGAGGGGGCGAGGCCGAGATGTGTGCGTGAGTAAAAAGATGTGTGTAGGAATAAGATAGGGGGGGGGGGGGGGGAGAGTGGAGGGATAATGCTATTTGATTTCCCATTATGTGATTGCAATAGACCTGCATTGATCCGATGCTTTGCACTTGGGAGCGAATGAGAGACCATTAAAGGTGTTTGCTCCCCCCACCGCCCCCCCCCCCCCACCCCCCTCGCTCTCTCACCCGCCCCCACCCTCTCTCTCCCCCTACCTCGCCTCGCACTGAAAGCGTGGCCTGCATTTCGAAAGCCCGGGCTCATAACCAGAGAGACAGTTCAAACACGGTGGAAGCCCCGGGAGGTTATGGCCGACGGTAAAACAACAGATGTCTCTTTAGGGGCCGTAGGTGAACAAATCACTTAACGGGCGCCATCAGGAGGTGATAAAAACTCATAAATTCCCGAGGGGCTGTGTAATGCTAAACAGCCCTCTGGGAATAATGTGTGTACGTGTGTGTGTGTGTGTGTGTGTGTGTGTGTGTGTGTGTGTGTGTGTGTGTGTGTGTGTGTGTGTGTGTGTGTGTGTGTGTGTGTGTGTGCAGTCCCTGTCGCTCAAGCCAGCTCGTTCAATCACTTTCCTCATGTTGACATTTTGCTCATTGTGAGAGCCCCGTGCTTCTGCAGTGCAAACTGGGCACCAGGGGATGCGTGGGAAAGTTAAATACTCTCTTGGATGGAAGTCACTTGTTCTACGTCTCTTAAGAATTTAATTTAAAGCGCATTAATTGTTATTGGAGCCAGTTCAGCGGTAATTTTCTGGATCTTTTGTTAACACCGCTCTTAATTATCTCTCCCCACCCTGAAGCCCGTCTACAGGGACAGGGGGTTTAATTAGACAAAGTAGATTTAAGACACCGTGAGCGGCAGGGTTTACCTTGCGTGTAATTACCGTTGACTTTCCGCCTATTGGCCACCACCTGAAGTAGACAACTATTAGACTACTGACACAATATTCAATGGAGACTAGTCATGTTAATTGCAATGGCACATTGCTGTAAGCAGGACAGGGAGTTATGGTTTTCATTATTTATAGCGTGAAAGTCATATTGACATATGTGACGTGCCTCCAACTGAGCACCCCCTCCTTTCCTGATGAAATGCCTCATTATGCAGCAAAAAAGAAAAGGCCTATTTACGTATTGAGACAGCTGTTTTATTTTTTTAACAACATGCAATATGAGTCTCCATCTTGACCGAGTTAAGATGTATTTATACTGCTGTTGTTGTTTTCCTTCTTCCTAAAGAAATATAATCAAGGGGGGAATTACATAAGATATCTGCGCTCACTAACCTCTGTCATCACCTCTGTCTGCCCTTTAGGTTTGGTTTCAGAATCGCAGGGCCAAGTGGAGGAAGCGCGAGAAGGCCGGGGTGCAGGCCCACCCGTCGGGCATGCCGTTCCCGGGCTCCCTGTCAGCGGGCCACCCTCTCAGCCACTACCTGGACGGGGGGCCCTTCCCGCCTCACCACCACCCGGCGCTCGAGTCCGCCTGGACAGCTGCTGCAGCTGCAGCTGCGGCCTTCCCGGGCCTGGCCCCTCCACACCACAACGGCTCTGCTCCACTGGCCACCCCACTTGGCCTCGGCACTTTCCTGGGCACGGCTGCCATGTTCCGCCACCCCGCCTTCATTGGACCCACTTTTGGCAGGTAAGCTGCACCCATGCACAGAGATCTCTTGGACCTGATATGTTTTCCGACACCTATTTACAGCAGAACCCACCAACGTGTACGACTTACAATGAATGACTGCAGCTTTGGATCATGCAACTCTAATGACTGACGGTTACAGTAACCCTCAGTCACACTGCATTAATCTGTATCTCAGTGTCTGATTATGAATATGTTACACTGTTAACCATTCACAGTGGTGCATAATCACTCTGTCAACTGTCCTCATAAATTAACCAAACGTGTGATGCTGCACGACAAGCTGTGAAGAGGTGTGACACGCAGCACACTCCATATGCCACAATTAGCTTCTCATTTGCTTCCATCCTCTCTATTATACAGCACTGTTAACCTTGCACTCTCCATGCTATATTTATGAATTGAAGAAGCCAGCCTAAAACAGAAGACTTAGAGCGATTGAAGTTACAAATATCTGAAGCCAAACTGAAAAAAAACAGGGGAAATAAATACATCTGAGGGATGTTGAAAGTCTTAATTAACAAGCAGTGGTTTTCGTTTAAGCCAACACTGCTCTTGAATTTAAGTACCACAGAGACATTTATTCCTGGAAAATAAGACGTTAAGACGTATGTTATCTTGCAATGGATTGTTTAAATTTGAACACTGACAAACATATTCAGCATCTATAAACGGAGTAGACTGTGACCTTTCTGTGTTCTCACAGGCTCTTCTCCAGTATGGGTCCCCTGTCCAGTGCTTCCACCGCTGCAGCTCTCCTCCGTCAGCCCGCCCCTCCTGTAGAGAACCCCTCCCACGCGGGTCCAGTCCTCCCTGACCCTTCCTCCTCCTCCCCCTCATCTGCAGCCGCAGCCGACCGCAGGGCCTCCAGTATCGCCGCGCTGCGCCTCAAGGCCAAGGAACACTCGGCTCAGCTTACCCAGCTTAACATCCTGCCTACTGGAACCGCAGGGAAGGAGGTGTGCTGAACACACAACACCAGCTCCAGGCCTCCCTGTCCCGGGCTTACGTCCCATTCCATGACACCCTCGTCCCCCTCCTAAATCCCATTCATACCTCTGGAGGCTGATGTCCTGATGTCCCCTTGTTCAACCATCCCTGTTACCTCATGTTTCCCCAACAAAATAGCACGACCAAATTCAAGAGCACTGGCTAAAAATGTGTTTGTGTGAGTGTGTGTGTCTGGTAATTATAGCCATAGTTAAACTCCATACACACAACTTTCTGAATTACAGTCCAGAAAATTCTATATTTTCAAGTTTTTCACAAAAAAGCACCCACATATGACACCAAAAAATATTTCTTAATAAAAATATTTCACACTGACTATAAATGAAACACGAATCCGGCCCCGTAATATTCAGATAGAGTATCACACAGATAGTTTTTTAATTGTGCCACGCGTATACACAGCAAAATACTAAATACACACAGTGACAGTGGTGGAATGTAACAAAGTAAATTGACCCAAGTACTATTTGAGGTACTTGTACTTTAGTATTTCCATTTGATGCTAATTTTTACTTCACTACATTTCAAATTTGTACTTTTTACTCTACATTGCATTCTGGATTTTACACGCAAAACACATGAAATTATTAAATATTTAGCATTAGAATGAATATTTTAAAAAGTAAAAAATTCACCAGACCAACTTCAACTGTGACATGTCACTTAAACATTAATTCAAATAATTTACTAATATAGCAATGTCACTCACAGGGGACATTTTTCTGCATTAAGCCTTTACAATATATGTTACTTATAATGTTTCATATTTTAAATTGAGTAAAATTAAATTAACTTGTAACAGAGGATTGAAAAAGTATTACTCTACTTTTACTTAAGTATAGGATCTGTCATGGCACACGCACGTGCACACACACACACACACACACACACACACACACACACACACACACACATACAGAGAGAGAAAGCTGAAGAACCACAGGGGAACCCAGACTTTTAGAAAGGATTCTTGTGCTACTTCAAATGTGGACAACTCTAGTGCTCAGCACAGCTTAATCTGTATGCATTGATGTGGGCTGAGCCAGTCTGCGTCTATAATAAAGGCGAGTTGGAGGAGCCCCCCCCCCCCCCCCCCCCAGAACCAAAGGAAAACTGTCCATAGACCTTCCATAGCCTTCTCCACAAGCCTGACTCCTCTCATGCTCGCCTGTCCACTAGTCACACTCAGCAGCACCACATGTACATGTTAGAAATCTCTGAATCAAACCAGAGTTACTTGAGGTGGTTCCTGGAGCCAGATTTCTGTAAATGTGCTGCAATTTGAGATCCCCCCTCCCTTTGATTATCACAGCAGTGGTGGTTTCTGCTGAGTCTGACTCCGGGACACCCGAGCAAAGGTGAGATCCGAGATGCGTCTCTTATGACCTAACTGTGTGGAAGAAAACTGTACATATTGTGTAAAAAGGAGAAAAAAAGTACCACAAAAAAGGATGATTTTCAAAACAAGGTCGTGTAAATTTCAAGAGCCCGTGTTTTCATAATTTGCACTCGGTGTAGTGTTTAATGAATGTCGCCCTGTGTAGAATTTCACCTGTGTTTATGAATTATTAGGATTTTTAGATCATTATTTATGTCAAAACTTTTCCCAGAGGACTTGAGTGAAGGACAGTTTGTTTTCCTTATAAAGTGATTGTAAGTTTCCTGGTTCAATAATGCTAATTTGAATAAATTACATTGGTAAAATGAGTTATCTTTATTTCAAATTTCTTAATGGACTGACATATAGGCCAGGGAAAAATAAACAATGTGAAATAGAATATTATAGAACTATTAATAAAAGGTGTTATGAAGAAAAAATGTTTTCTGTCTTACATTGGAGAATTATCTTGCATGATACAAACTCCTAAGCAATCCATGTAACTGTTTTTAATAAATTATAATATTACTAATATCGTTGTCTAGTCTGGGATGTTAAATTAATACATCCGACTTCATTAACAGGGTGTCGGATGTTCAAAACGCCTGCTGAGGAGGATGAAAACATTTCCCAAAGAGGAATTTATCGCTGCAGAGAGCAGATAGAGGCGGACTGCTGCACTAAATAAGAGAACATGCATTAGGCGCATAATCCAGTGCGCTGCGTGCGTCTCCCCTCTTCAACGGAGTTGACAAAATACTGACCATATATTCATGAGCCTAATCCCCAACATGTGAAACGCGCGACAAAGGCGAGGGGTTTTCAATTAGATCGCCCACTTTATCTGTGAGGGGGGGTGGGGGGGGGGGGGCTGCCACAAAACTTCCTTTAAACCCCTTTAAAGGCGCTAAATTGGTCTTAACATCTGTAATGCCATGTCGATGAAAGAGAGTCCCCTTTGTCATTAATGAAGTAACAAACCACTTCATCAAACGGCTTTCACACACACACACACACACACACACACACACACACACACACACACACACACACACACACACACACACACACACACACACACACACACACACACACACACACACACACACACCTCGGAGAGTTAATTCCGACAAATCGCCCCCCCTCCATTGGATCTCACGACTAATGCAGGACCATTACAGCAATCAATGGTTATTCTCCTCCGTTTGACCCATCTATGGTGCTCGACCAAATCGCGTGAAATTACCCTGCGGATTAATGTAGTCTCTCTTTTTTCATTGTCTACATCTGTGAAAACCCTCCTCTTATTCATTCTGCGGCCTTGTTTTACAGGCCTGCGGGTCCCATTACCTGTTAATCACTCAATTTAGTCCAAATGGAATTAGATCCGATAAAGGAGTGATATTTCTGCACATGCATTTATTCTAATAAACGCACGCGCGCGCTCTATCTCGCGGCATACACAGTTGCATAATGCAAAAAAGAAAATATAAAAAACAATTTTCGCCCTCCATGTTTTTCCTTCATATTCTCGTTCTTTTGCTCAAACCCAGTGGAGCGTGTGTGTTTCTTTCCCTGTATGGCCCTATAGGGTTTTGATTAGATTGTCCGGGGGAGTTGTAATCTCATTGTGAATATAACTAATGAATGGCAAACCAATTTGTCCCTAATATTTGGGGAATGCCGGGAGGCGGATGACCTGCTGGGAGCGAGGCTTAAACTTTCTTTGCAGCGCAAAAAGGCGAGAAAATTGAAATGCTGTCGCAGAGCAATAGCTCTGGATATATAAAGTCACACTTGTTGGATGTGTGCTCTTTCATTCAAGACAGGCCTGCCCTCGGGATTAGACCACGACGCTTCTCATTGCATGAATGATCACGATAATGAATGTTGATATATGGAAGGAAATAAAAAGAGATGAATACAGTCCAATCATGTGGGGTTTTCTCGCCCATTGGTTGCAAGAAGAAGAAAAAAAAGCATCTCCATGATTTGGTGGACGGGGGTGGGGTGGGGGGGGGCATTAACGCACAGGGCGTTAATGCCCCCCCCCCCCCCCTTCTCCCTCCCCTCCTCGCAGGTTAATCCAGGTGTCCAGAACATGTCTGACTTCGTCGTGCCCATTTTCATCACCGCCATTCCCCCCGCGCCTTTCTCCTCGTCCCAGCTGCTGGACTTGATTTGGCCCGTGATTTGGATTCTCCCGGGCCTCGTTTGTCCCACCACGACCCTGCCTGAGAGAATAGGCCCAATCACTCCACCGCCTCAGTCGGATCAGTCCTCACTCAGTCCCCGGGAGAGGCGCTCTAAAAGGCGCTTTGATGAACAGCCCCCCCCCCCCCCCCCCCCTCACACACACACACACACACACACACACACACACACACACACACACACACACACACACACACACACACACACACACACACACACACACACACACACACACACACACACACACACACACTCACCTCCTCCCTCCCCCCCAGGCGGAGAACCGGCCCCGATGAAAGACCTGAATAGCGGGGCCATGGCACTCCGCATCGCCCCTTAATTCCCCGTCTCTCTTGCTCTCATCCAATTAGCTCAGTGTATTAAGCGGTTTATCGTCTCATAACCGCCCTTTCAGCTCCAACAAGGGAGACACTTTGCAATAGGACCAGCTCTCCTTTTGACACCCTCTCTGGTGCTTGTATGTTCCACCGCGCTATGAATAACAGGGACAGAATAGAGGACTAATTCCCTCATCAAAGCCTACCTTGTCCATCGCTGGTCAAAACGACAAGCAATAAAGCTTAACGCCACAATACAATGAGACTTGTTCGACCTTATTAGCTTAGCTGGGTCGAATTAATGCAGGGACTCTATTTGACTGGGTTTGCTCCAAACTGGGAGGACAAAACGGGGCCCTCGGCCTGGCAGTGGGAATAGCAGGCCTGTGGGCTGCGGTTGATTACATCCAAAAACAGTCCAAGCAACTGTGGGAGAAGTAGCGGAGCTGATATGATTTAATAAATATGTAAAGTTATGAGGGATAGGCTGCAAATGCAGCGAGACACTTTCTCTCACACACAGCATGTTATATCCATTGCATAGTGAATCATGGTTTAAGTGTTCAGCCCACTTAAGGTTGCCTTCACAAGTCACAGTGGTTTGAAGTGATTTGTGAGGCGTGCAGTGTTTATGGAAATGCACACGGCAGGATGGAGTAAAAAAATCTCTCCAAGGGATTAACACAAAGGAGAATTCTTGGATGAAAAAGGTGAAACACTTCATGTAGCGAGTTACTGACTGAACTTGACGACGGCAGAAGATATCAATATTATGTTAATTATTTGGCATCAATGTAAAGAACCTTGATGTGACAGGTAATAGCAACACAAACGTCCCAGTTATTTAATTCATAAAACACTTAATTTTCCACATTATATGTTCCAGTATATACTATTACTGTAACATAACATTACCATAACAGAACATTTTATCTAAATTATTCACTTTTATTTAGAAATAACTGAAATCCGAAACTGAAAGTAAAATTCCACCCGTAAATATAAAAGGATGAAGCTGATGATATTGCGTATTAATCTTTTTTAAACAATCCCTATGACCGATACTTTCTTACCTATAGCTTCTCTGCCCGTCTGGGACTCTCAGGCCCAAAGTCCAGTCGCTCTTTATGAAAATTGAAATATAGTTTTATTGGGCACTGTAGTTTTAAAACAAACAGAAGTAAACAGTGCATTTAGTGGGGACTACTTCCAGCTGCGGAATGATACATTTGGTGTACAAGTGAGCATCTACTGAGTATGTGGGATAAACGCAGGTTCATGGTGACGAAGAAACGTGCCACCCAGTGCAACGTATGGCTCATTGCTTTGTTTTTAATAGTTTTTGGAGTTGTTGGTTTTAGTCTTCTTGTGGGATTTATTGATTATGATTTACAACAGCACCACACTTTCCAATAAATAGGTTGTCAGAGAGTGAAGCTTGATTTTCCTAACCAGAGTGAAACCGTTACAAGAACTATGAAGACGCCAAAAGATATCCATCCCACCCCCACATTGCAATAACACAAGATTAACATCTTATTTATATTTTTATTGAGGTTGCAGTATCAAAAAACATTCTCATCAACATCAAAATGCCTAATACAAAATATTCTGGTCTTTACAACCCAAAAGAAATCATTACAACACACCCATTTGAGCAATACAAATCAGATACATAGAAAATTACAGGCATTATAAAAAAAAGACAATCTGCACATTGGAGGGAGGGTAGAAGAAAAGGAATGAAATAGCGTCAGTTAAACAGAAGCAGTGGAGGAGAAGGAGATCAGCTGTTCGATACGGAGACAAAAGAGTGAGGGAGCAGCGCGTGTGGCCTCCATCACTCCCTGCATCCTCCTCACTCCTTTCTTTCATCTTCTGATCTGACTGACACACACACACTCACTCAGGATGAATGGTGGTAATCAGAACAAGTGTCCGATCGCTGCAGGCATCCAGTGGTCTTATGGCCGGGGTCACTATCATTGGCTAATTAGTGGCTTTTGAAGTATGCTGGCTGCTCTGAGTCATTTTTACACAGACACATATCTGGGCGCAGCTAGCCACACCCCCACCCACACACACACACACGCGCACGCACGCACGCACGCACGCACGTATGATTGCTACTCCCTTTACCATACAGAGCCACTGTGATGGGGTCAAGAAATGGGTGTCTATCTGAAGAAACTGGAGGAGGGCTAAGGTGTGATTGGGTTTTAAAGTCAAATAACAAGCCCATTAGGTTCAGAGAAGACAATATCGGGTATAGGAGGTCAAAGCCTAAAATACCCAACCCTTCTATATGTTGGGAAAAACAAAAAAAAAAAGAGTAAACCGATGAAGATGAATGTGCAAATGTCCCGCTTTGAGTCAGATGTTGGCGCTTCCTGGCTGGCGTCGTCTTTAGAGATGCATGCGTTGATTTACTTGAGGGAGGAGAACGCCTGGAAGAGTTTTGCCAGGTTAATCTCCGAGTAGCCACTGGTGGCCAAGGCATTGTCCGGCACTTCCTTCAGCCTCCGATACACTTCGATACTTTCTCTGCTCAACAGCTTTGCACGATCTGGGAGGTGGAGGGAGAAAGAAGAGTTATCCTTGTCAGAGCTCAATTGAAGATCATTCAGTTCCTCAACTGCGTCAAAGTCAATACCCCGGGCCACTGAGACGTGTGCATTTCAAAGTGAATGAGTCTCTCCTGGACAACTCTCTCCCTCATCCACCGCTATGATTAGGTTCTGCCGAGTCCGACTGGAGCAGAGCGCACACCGGCTTTGTCTCGTCGCTAATAAACACTGAGGAGCATTACACCCTTGACTGGAGAGCCAACAGATCCAATGCTATCTGCAAGTAATGCCGGGAGGGGCACGGCAGAATTGGACAGATGGGTCGATGGCAGCGTGTGCACGTGCACACACACACACAGGATCATAAGATCGATAGAAAAGCCCAATGAGAGCATGAAGTCAATATCTTGTCCCTGTTATCCCTTCGGGTGGACCGTAATAGGGCCAGAGAGAAGACGGAGAGCTGCTATCCCGGGCAGGGTGGCCACCAAAACCAAATCTTTACAATATTATACTGAGCGTCAAGTGTAGATGAAGTATCATAAAACCAAGTAATAACACACTATCACACCAACGAGTGCCGCAGGAATAATACTGTGATGACTGGAGTGGACACTGGTGAAGAAGCAGGAAGATTGGAATGGGACAAAGTTTAGTTTTGTCTGCGACTGATCAGATTTCTTTTGCATTATCTTGTTTCTGTCATATTGGACTTGATTTTGTATTTTCTACCCATTTAGGTCATTTAAAAAAATGTATACTGCATGTGAGCATAACCCAGGAAATCCCACCAATTAGAGGTTGACAGTGTGCAGAATTTGTTGGTTTACTCAAAGGTTAAACGTCCCATTAAGATATTTAAGGGCAAAATCTTTGTAGGACTGCAAGAGGAGGAAAACAATTCTTTTAGTTTTTTCCCCCAAATAAACAAACCCATAAAACCACAAAAAAAGAGAACAATGAGTACCTCAGTAATTCAGTTAGGGCTGCAGCTAGAGCTGATGCAATTAGTTGATTCATGATGTCAATCAAAACCACACTAATCACAATATATATTTTGATACATATTTGACTAAAAAACTGTTGAATAATGAACCGGTTATTCCATCTCAATCCTGAATGTTTGCATTTTGTCTTCTATGACAACAAAGTAGAGACTTTGGGCTTTTGGACGCACATTTCTTTTGCAGATGGAACCTTGTTCTCTGACATTTTTCAGACCAAACGTTTAAGCAATTAGTTGAGAGCATAATCTTTGACATTAATCTACTGATGCACCGATTGTAATGTACTGGCAGTCTGACCTGCAGATTAAGATTCCCCCCCCAAAAAACCTATAATTGACAGCAAGAAGCCAGACAGATTTTCCTCAACCGTCCTGAAGTCAGCGTATCAGTCACACATTCTAAACATCATTTTACTTTCTTTCTTCTTCTAATAAAAAACACAATCTTGGCATGAGCACTTTTAACTATGTATTATAAGTTTCTTATAGTGTTACAAACGGTAAACAAGTCAGAATTCCCCATTTTATGTTTTTTGTAAATATTACTTTGAAACAATTTTATTAAACTCTATTTATCCAAGTTTCTCGGCAAAGAAAATATATTATAAGCGGGACTTTGCGATAGAGAGACCCCATGCCTTCAGGGAACGAGCCGGTCACTGATTACTCCGATGAATGAGAATAAATGACAATATAATAACAACTTAGACGTTCCAAATGTTTTTAAGCTTGTTCCTCAGCTGCTTATTTTGGATTTGAAGACAAATTGCAATCTGAAAAACGTCCACACCGATCACCTGCTCTGCATTTGAGTTTGGATGTGACGATGCTGGTTGAGGCGCTGTGTGGCGGAAACGTGAATATGAGACTGATCGGCGGCCATTGCCGATCAGCTGAAAACCGGCCGGTGCATCTCTAGATTCATCGATAATGATGATAATGAGCAGCAAGATCAATATTTGCAACGGTTTCATTGATACGATGATATAAAAGAGAAAATCATCACATTTGATAAGCTGAAACTAGTGAATGTTTTGTATTTTTTGCTTGATAAGCAACTAACTGATGAATAGATTGTAGTCAACTAATTATTTTAGCAGTGCTTCAAATCAACAAAAAAAAGAAAAATCAATAAAAACTTGTTTGAAACAGTGACACTGTGTGTGTGTGATCTAGTATATAAACACACACACGGCCCATATGGCCGGTTGTCATGTCCTCGCCATCTCCACAGCCCTATCTCGTCTTTCCTGCCCGCTGCATTAGTGGCTGTTGGATAAATATCAGCCCACTGACTGTCCGAGGGAACAAAGGTTAGACACACAGAGATCAACAGTGAGGCAGACACACACACACACACACACACACACACACACACACACACACACACACACTAAAAGAACATGCACACAGATGATTGATGGTAGTTAAACACTTAAAAGGCACACTAACTCAGTCATGGCGACTAAAAAACATCCTTGTGACAAACAGTAATCACACACACACACACACACACACACACACACACACACACGCACAGACACGATGGTAATACCAGATAATCCTCATTTTGGCAAGGACAGGGATGGAGGGAGAGGAGAGGCAGGTAGAGACAAACTATTCTATTTATCTGGGGAAAAGAAGCAGGGTGATGATGCATGATCAAGCGAAAGCAATCATGTCATCATTTCTGAAAGGTAGGAGAAAATAATTCTCCCCCTCCTCTCCTCTTTCCCCTTCCTCATTCCTTTCTCTTTTCCACCTCAATCACTGTGTGGCGAACAGATAAAAGAATGATTTAAGAGTCACGGAGAGGAAAAGAACGAGGGAGAGACCTAGCTGCAAGTCGGAGCACAGTGGGGAGTGCAGTTCAAATAAATAGCCTCCCTTAATGAGCGGGCGTGAGGCGGAAGGGAAGAAGAGAGGGGAGACGGCGTGGCCGGGAAGGCCGAGACGTGAAAGAAAAAGGAGCGGAGTGGCAACAACGAGAGAGAAAGATGACGACTGGAACGAAAGATGGATGGAATATGACGAAGGAATTGAAAGCGCACTGTGGACACCAAGGCAGCTTCAGATCCCTCAACCCCTCGCCTAATTGATTGCATTACACATCATCTCCCCCTTCCTCACACACACACACACACACACTTACGTGGACTCCGACACAAACACACACACACACACACACGCGCGCACACACAGTGAGTGTATCAGGGGTTATCTCTGCTCTAACTAGGTGTTGTCACACACTCGCGCATTCTCTGGCGGTGCTGGGCACGAGTAGATCGGGGCTCTGCACGCTCTAACTAGGTGTAAATACAATAACAAGCCTGTAATTAAGTGAGCATGATGAAGTTAATGGAGATCGGCCATTCCATCGGCCGCCTCCATGAATATTCTATTAGGCTGGTGGCGACGGGCAGCTGGAATAGCAGTTAATTTAATCACCACTCGGAGCACAGGGAAACTTCTTTGTGTGAGTGTAATTGCACAGAATGAATAATTGATTTGACAATCGCACCCGTGGATTTTGCCACCCCGCTTTGTATCCCCGGAGAAAGGGTGGAAGATGGAGAGAGAAAGAGAGAGAGAGGGGGGGAAGAAAATGGAGAGGGAGAGGAGGAAAGGAGGAAAAGAGAAAGAAGACAGCGAGCGAGAGGAAGAGGAGTGGGAGGGTAGAAGAGGAGCAAACGCAGAGTGCTGAGAGGTGGCAGGGAAGCTGTCGGTAAATGGATCATTAGAAAAGCGCAGCTCAAGGACAATTTATATTTTATCAATGCGGCAAAATTACATTATCGCTCACACACGCAATCATACTGCCCACACTCAAGATTGAGACCTGGAGGGGGGGAGGGGGTGATGGAGGGAAGAGAAAGGCAACAGATAGACAGAGAGGGAGGGGGGAAGATAAAAAAAAAAAAGATGGAGCAGGGGAGACGAGATGAAAAGTGACATGAAATGATTTGAAAGTCATTGATACGGGATGTTCCCAGCGAAAGAACGGACAGCATGCTTTTTTCATAGTGTGTGTGCGCGCCTCTGTGTGCGTGTGTGTGTGTGTATATAATCTATTAGAGATCTCCTGCAGCGGTTGAAATTACCTCCATGTTTTACTCAGTTGCAGCAATCAGGCACAAAAATGCAATATACATGTAGATAAGACAGGCTTGCAAATGTGCACACAAACACTTTGGAGCACTGCAGTGCGCGCACTCTCACGTGCACGCACACAGACACACAGCTCTTTTATGTAAAGCTATTTCTCTTTAATGTGCTTTATTGTGCATATTCACATGTAAACATCTATGCACAATACGGCTGTACAGGCACTACAGAACATTAGAACAGACTTCTATCTTTAAGCTAATATTTCTGAATCAAATAAACAAAAGCTATGCAAACATTAAAAGATGAGGCTGTTCATATTCTATTTTTTGATTGTCAATGAAATCCAATGAAACCAACAACGCGTTATTTGTCTGTGAGTACTTAAAGACTTCCTCCATACTTCAGTCGCACTCGATGACAATACGCAGACCAAAAGGACCACAGAACGGGGTTGGCTTGGACCGGAGCAGAAACGGATTCTAGAGGCGGACATGAGGCCCCGCCCCCTCTGACAACTACAAGGTGTGCGGTAAAGGCCTTCTAAGGCAGGTGCTCTTTGAGCAGAGCTCATTGGTTACTTGGGTTTGGGGTACAGAAAACGGCAACGTTACTTAATCAGCAGGACATTATGCATTGGTTGGGAACTATTTTCAGCTGTGGATTAATACACAGATGTAAGATATAATCAGACTTTGACTACATAGACGATACGTTCATTCATTTCATTGTTGGTTTAAAATATAAAAGATATCGTGCTGTTTACACTTTGGACTGTTTTATTATTATTCCTGTATCAAAACTAATTCCCCAATCATCCCTGAAGAACAGAATGATATGTTTGCGATTTTAAAAAGCTAAAAAAGCTAAATTGCATTTGAAACTTTGGATGCCTTCTAACCAGCTCTTCCGGTAGCAGATGAAGCCAATCACTACCGTCACCTCCAAGGAGACCCCACGACAATATTAAGGGTTGGATGTACAGTATATGCAGGTGTACAGGTGTACAGTATATGCACACACCCCACAGGGACAACACAACAGTAGAGTCGGGTGTATAGGATTGTACGTCTCCTCCCTGTAATCGTGTGTGGCCCCTGGGTGTGTAATGCAGTAATGTGGGGTATTACTGCCCCAGGACGGCGGGATAACCCTGAAACCTATGTTTTATAGCAGCATGAGTGAGCGTATACATGCGTCCTTCAGCATCTGAGGAAAAGCAGTGTGTGTTGGACACTGGTTTGACAAGATGAACTGATATCGTCACACACATTGTAAAACTTTATCGACAACCCGGGGACCCATGCCTGCTGATGAACACAGGCGGGTAAGTCCAACCTCCTGGCTGGATAACAAACGGCCATGCTATATTCTGGGCACTACAAGTAGAACCTCTGTGGCCGTCACTGTGATACCAAGTCAGCGGGAACCTGTTGAGAATGTAAACTGCAGAGTGCTGGGCGGTGCTGGGGCGATGCAGGGGAAGTAGAGGTCTTGTGTTTAGGAAACCAAACCATCAAACAGGAAGGGTGATGATTTGATGGACTAGCAGCTCAGGGAACAGAGGAAAGCAGTTGCTCCTCGTTTGACAGAGCCAGAATCAAGTAAACATGGTGTCGTGTAAGAACCCACAGCTGGTGGGCAAACCTATCGCTCCAGAACCTTCTGTCCTGTGCCCCCCCACTGCAAAGCACAAGAAAAGAAAGAAAGGAGGAAGCAAAAAGAATTGATTGGCGATTATTTCTTGCATCTGGGGAAAAAACTGAAATAAAAGAAAGCAAAACTGGAGGCTATAATCATGTTAGTACTCCTTCCCCCCCCCTTCCTCTCCGCCTCTCCACCGGTCCAATCCCTACATTTCAGCTCCCTCCATCTTCTGAGTGGTCATCTGTTGATTACACGTTATATTTACCTCTGCTGTATCACTCTTTCGCAGCCTCGCTCGGGTCCTGACTGGCGCACACACTCGCCAAATTTAGGCATACATAAATAACATACATACATAAATATTAAATCAAATAAATAAATCACTCGGCCCGGCGGCCCTTTCTAATCAAGTGACATCAATCAGGGAGAACTATGGGTAAAGAGGCCTTGGGGCTGACGCCTACTGAGCGCGCCCAGAGCGCTGGAGTAGCGTCTATTTGAGTCCAAGGGGGGAAATATACGCTCCATGTCCCATTATAGGAGAAGGGCTATCCTTTCGTCAGCGCGCCCATTACTCCCCCTATCATTTCCCCAAATCTAAAACCTGTTTTCAATCAACACAGCCAAACGAGTGCCTGTCCAAGAGAGGGAGAGAGAGAGAGAGAAAGGAGGGAGAGAGAGCAAAGGAGAGAAAGCAGTAGATGGACAGTGAGGGTAAGGGTAGAGGCAGAGCGATGGAGGGCTCTTTCCTTCTTTCTTCCAGTGATTGGAGCGTTTTGCATTCTGTATGTGTGTGTGATTGAATCCGTCTCCTAAATTAGGGCTGTCGACTCGACGAGCTGAATGTCCTTAACCCCCCTTCCCATATCCAATGCCCATGCTCCGCTACTCGTGTGTGTGTGCGTGTGTGTGTGCGTGTGTGTGTGTGTGTGTGTGTGTGTGTCACATCATTGGTGAATTCTATAAGTGTAGCCTGGGCAAAAGGTTTACGTTTAGCCATTGATTGCTAATGCTATGTTGTATGTGTATTTGTGAGGAAGCATTGTTAGGAAATAAAAATTCAAACTTCAATAGCCTTGATCGTAACTTGATTTCAGTTCCAAAGGCGGTTTGGCACAATAATAATACAAATGAATAAAATATGATAGAATGTTTTAAAAAAGCAGGCCTGTTTTCACAACTAGTTTGAGAAACTTTAGAAATGAATCCTGTTAAAAATAGAAAAAGACTTTTGAAAGTTAGGTCGAAGACATGCAACGTGTGTGTGTGTGTGCATGGTCTTACTTCTCTCATCACTCGTTGGTAGTTTGGTAGCTGCTTGGTCCCAGTCAAAGATGAACCTGTAGAAGCAGAGCTGGTTGTACAGGGCCTTCTCGGAGTACTGGAGAGAACACACACACACACACACACACACCAACAAGGATTAAACATTGGTGCTGCAGCAACACCACAAGGTGAACAATCTGATGAATATAATGTATTAAAAGTGCATCAGGCTGGTGATGGCCGATAACCAACCAAAGCAGGTCAGAGCAGAGTCGACCACCCAGCAGCAAAATGACGGCAGTCACATCTTAATTAGGGCTGCAACTAACGATTATTTTAATAATCGATTAATCTGTCGATTATTTTTTCGATTAATCGATGAATCGGATAAAAAACAAAAAAGCATTACTTTCCAACCCTTTATTCAAAAACAGAACTGACAGTGCAAAAATCTTCAGAAAGTGCACAAACAGGTTGCTCCTTGAACATCCCTGAGCTGTTAAAGTAATAATAATAATAAAAATAATGGACTAACACAAACATACACATGTATGCTTTATATCTGCCAAATATATAGGCTTTTATTAAATAAAGTGCACAAAACATTTTGCACAACATTTTGTTTAAAGGAACCTGAGCTGTCAGAACAATAAATAACTTAAGAAAAATACTAATCAGAAAACTTAACAGGATTTGTTTGAACGTCAGAACTGGTTCTCTACACTACACTCAGATACACACACTCAAACTCTCACAGACGCACGCACATACAAACGCACACACACACACACACACACACACACACACTCACAGACGCACGCGCGCACACACACACACTCACACACGCACACACTCACAGACGCGCACAAACATACACTCACTCAAACACTCAGACGCACGCGCGCGCACACACACACACACTCTCTCTCTCACTCCCTTTGTTCAGACACAATGTTCTTACGAGCTAACGCTAACTTGTCAAGCTAATAACGAGTAAACAGCAGAAAGCTGCTGGAGGGACGTTACGTCTTCACTTCAAACGGAACACAACCTGCCGACTAGCCGCAGCACCGGAGCCTCAACCGGAAGTGCCTCTACTAGCTGCCTGTTGAACGGCCTTCCTCCGCGATGTGTTTCAGTCAACGTTACGGTCTCAGCTGGTCTCTCCTCGACCTCCGCTCTGCGCTCAACTCAACTTTTCATACTCAAACATCTCCGTGACTTATTGAGTGGTGTAATAATCGCGCGACACAACGAATCGATAATGAAATTCGTTGCCAACGCTTTTAATAATCGAATTTTATCGATTTTATCGATTCGTTGTTGCAGCCCTAATCTTAATAAAATACAGGATTAACTAAAACCTTCATTTCTCCTCTCTTTCTCACAAGCAAAGCTCAGTGGAGAAAACATTCAACTAGTTTCTCTCTTTTAGCCGGCCGGTGTTTTCATCAGTTAAAATGTCAAACGTTTATGGCGTGATTAACTTGAAGGAAGGCCAAAACGATGTTTGTCTGTTTCCGGTTTGTGTGTCTGTACTCAGTCTGTGGAAGTGAGAGAAGCTCTGTAACACCCCGGTGCAACCGAACGTGGACTGTGTTGAGTGCTTATGTAGGGACACGACTTCTTTCTAGCTGATAGCTTCACGTCAGTTTTCAGGAGCCGCATTCTCACAATGTTCATTCATATCACAAAAATGAAGACCTTCAGTTATGGAGTAGCTTAATACATGTGCCAGATTCAGATTCATGTCAGAGACATTTAAAAATCCACATGCGGGGACATCCAAGTATCGGATCTTTATCAAAGAACCCGTATACATATAACATACATGCATATAAACCCATAATACAATAATGAGTTAGAGCTAAAAAGATTAGTCCTTTAAACAGAAAATAAAAACAATCTTAAATTGCCGCCCTATATGTGTAAACACTCCACATTTGGGATAATAACAGAAGGCCTTTTCTCTTCTGCTGACATGGTGTGAAAGCAGCATTACTCTTCTCAAACTCTCTTTGCCCCCGTTTAACAAACGCACACAGTTGTGTCACAATGTGATGGACAAGGTAACTCAAGCTACTATTCCATTGACTTCATGTGTGTATACGCAAGTTACGAATCCCCATCATTTCAGTCTAATAAGAGCGGAGATTGGAGATCACGGCAGGGCAACACATTAATAAACCCCCATTTACCAGTTTGAGAAACAGGTAGACTGAACGCGACTACAAAATGCACTCGGCTCATACGAGTATTCCTCCCTGAAAATATCTCCCTTCCTCCGTGTGACACAGTACAGCAAGAAAACAAATTTGCTTGCTTTGTTAATCTCCACTGCAATTAACTGGAGCCACACGACAGCCTGCCAGAGGGGGGGGGGGGGGGGGGGGGGGGAAAGAAAGAGGGAAGACACGGAGAGGAAGAGCAAGACAGAGGTGGGAGAGAAAGAGAGGAGAGAAAAAGAGCAAAAGGGTAAAGATACAGAACGAAGTGAGAGACTGAGCCAGTGAGGAAGAGAGAGAAAGAAAAGAGGGGATCAGGCCTGAAATACCCTCCCTCATAATAGTTTGTTGTGATAAGCCATTGTGAGAGAGGCATGCGAACAGCCGAGGCTGTCAATTTGATTAGCCATTATACTGCATGTTTAATTGCAGTTATTGGCTCGTCATTTCCCCGCTACGCTGGAGAGGGCACGCTAAGCCCCGACCCCACACTGCCATCAGGTGTGCGCCGAGTGCTTTATTATTACCACCAGGAAGAATCCCTGACAATTCCTGTGTGTCAGTATCTGTGTGTGTGTGTGTGTGTGTGTGTGAGTGAAGTGAGTTTGTGTGTGCCCATTATGCCTGCCAACCGGCAATGTGCGTAATTGTAATTTCAGTTTTTACTGCTGTGGCGTAATCAAGTGGCAAGAGTATCTAATGCAACTAAAGGCAAACTATGTGTGAATGTGTGTGTGTGTGTGCGTGTGCATACATGCATTTAATGGCTTTCTATGGCTGCCCACATGGCACACACAGCTGTTGAACGTTGATGCACTGCCTAGTCAACAACCTAGCCATGCACATCCCATAATAAAGCCTCGGTTACGGTTGCCAAGGTTGAACAAGCTCGATCGGCACAAACACTGCGCGCCAGTTCTTCCTCTTGACAATAAAACACACAGAACACACACACAGTCCCGTTCAGACAATATAATGCTGATTGTGGGCGGGCCAGTCGCCGCATACTGATTGACTGACAGGTGTCAGAAAGGCGTGTCTAAAATGTTACAGGGTTGTTATTGAATTTAGAGCCCCTCAACCCCACCTCACTCTCTCTCTCTCTCTCAAACACACACACTGCAACACACACTCACACACAAACACGCGCACGCTGGAACACACACACACACGCCTACCTTGTCATTCAGCTCGGTGCTTTGTTCCTGCACTGACACCATTTCAATTTGCTCCACAAATCTGCAGCATTTTCAGCCTGACTGCCTAAGGAGCAAACCAGCTGTGAAATTGCCTCTCTCCCGGGAGCGCAGGACCCCCCCAGCCCCCACCTCGTACCCCTTTGCCTCCCTCTTCCCCGACTGACTCCCCCACCCCAACACACATATACATCCCGGGCGCATGTGTACATGTACACGCACACGCAAACACACACACTTACACAGTTAAACCAAAAAGGAAGAAGGGAAATGTGTTTGAGAAGAAAGATAATGGAGACAGGATGTATAGAAGAAAAATAAAAGGATGAGTTAAAAAATAAAAAGACAAACTGATCCAAATCACAGAGCAACAGCCTAAAATGCACACACAATGAAACGAGCACTCAAGACTTCCCAAGAGTCTTAAAAACCGCGCTCTCCATCTTTCAGGGGAAACGCACACATCCGACCTCCAAAAAACTTCAGCGCTTTACACTAACTATTGCTCAAGCACACCAGTGAAGCGCTTAATGAAAAGGTAGTCAGTCAGACAACATTTGGCACTGCGTGTTTGTGAGAGAGGGAAGACGGTATAAAAACACCGTTAATGGAAAGCGTGCAAGCTGCTAGAAAAACCACAGCCATTAAATACCCTGACATGGATACACGGCTTAGAGGAAAATATCGCAGCAACAGTGACATAAACAAGGCCTCAGCATCTCACACTTTCTCTCCTCTCCAGCTTAGCTGCAAACACACGTTGTAAATGCTGAAGCTACGATACCCGAGCCCATACACAACTGCAGCTGCAGAAAGAGAGAGGGAGTGAGACAGGGAGGGCGGCGGAGAGAAACAAACATACATTTTCCCTCAGCTGTGAGGCCACACGGCTTTAAAACTCTTGAGCTTTTTAGATGCTATGAACGTTATTGCCGGTTGTGGTAGTCACGCCGATCAGCTTCACAAGACACCATAATGAGTCAATATATGTAAATCTTTACTAGGCAAACACGGCGGGAAACAAAGGCATTTAACTGGTGCTCTCGCCCGCAAGCCTCCAACGATTCAGCACCGGTAATTTCTCCCCATTGAAAGGCATAATTGCCTGCTATTTGAAGATATTCATGCTCAATTTTTGAAATTAATTTCAATTGGAGGGAAATGTAGAAATGTCAGCTCCAGTGAAAGGGATTTGATTTCAATTATCCTCGCTCAAAGGACTGTGATTTCCAAATACACTTAAGCAAAATTATGACAAGAATTTTTGTTCGGCAAAATTCAGTGTTTAAAGAGCGATTAGGCGATAATGGGGCAGCTTTGAGCCGGCAGTGAATGCAGCCGTCTCCCTCTGAAAGGCACTCAATTATCTCTGATTGCTCCCGCTATAATGTATCAAATAGAGATACCTGCTATTGCCGTAATTTGTGTGAAAATTAACATGCTGCAATTTCCACTAGAGGGAAAAAGGGAGCTCTAATGGGCGCCTGAGCGTACATCAATAAAACGAGGGGAGAAAAAGAGAGCGACAGAAAGGGAGGGCGAGAGGAGGAGAGAAAGAGCAAGCTAAGAGAAAATGTGTAAGAGCTAAAGAGGGAGGGGAGGGAGAGAGAATGAAAAGAAAGGAGCAGGGGAAGAAAGCATTGAATAAAAGGGGGAAAGAAAAGGAAAGTCAGGACAGAGATTTCAGACACAGTGAGACAAAATAGCCCATTTGAGTTAAGCGTTGTGGAGGGAAGGAGAGAGAGAAGAGAAAGAAATTTAATTTACTGAAAATATTACAAATTGCACCTGTGCATAACTCCCCCAAATTACCAACCAATCAAGGCAGAGTGCCTATTACTCTCCCATTACATGGAGATCAGATCACGCTCTGAATCTGTGTCCAGAAAGGGAGGAGGGGGGGAATAAAAAGGAAGAACCAGAGGGAGAGAGAGAGACGGATGAAGGGAGGAGAAGAGAGGAGAGGCAGCACCCACCGCAATGGTAAATGTACCATGATGCAACAGAGGCACGGGAACGCAGAGTCACAAACAAGACACCCGTTTACAAAAGGTCTGGCACAATCAAAGTGTTTTTAGTGCCGTCTCTCTGGCGCCGATATTAGCTGGAGGGATCCAGAGGGATCCACAGAAATATGACGGAGCTTCCAACAACAACATTGAAGAGACCTCTCAGTGGGAAACTGTGGATGCCTCATCTTGCCTCGTTGTTTGAGCACAGACGATCTACCACCAGCTCAAACAGCCATGAATGGCCTCTTGAGTACTTTGCATAATTGGCAGCAATTTAATTTGTAAGCTGCTGGGCTATTAATCTCCAGGCACTGGCTTGATTTTGAACACTGTTACCCAATACTGAGAAGTCAGCATTAGCCTAATATGAAGGAAAATCTCTCTCCTCAGAGAGGTCAGATATAAGGGTGAGCAACACGTATTATGGTTTAAATATCGAGCTGAAGGGCAGACGCTCGCTGTATCGTTAGGTAGCAGCCCTTTGTATTGACACGGCATTTAAAGAGTGCCAGCATAAATATTAAAGACTGGTTCAGTTGTTAATTATTGAGATGCATTTCAAAACATTTAATGCGGAAAGAATTAAAAGGAAAAAAAGGTAATAATTCATTTAACATTCAAAGACATTTAATTGATACGTTGTGCTCATTTCCATCCATGTCTTCTATCTTAAATATCATCCGTCTACTGCTTTTGTGAAATAATACTTTTCTCCTGTTAAATGCTTTTAAAAGAGAGTTTTTCCTGATCTGACTTGAGGGTCGAAGGACAGAGGGTATTGCGTGATGAACAGACAGAAATACTCTTTCAAGGCATTGTTGTACTTTTGGCCAAAAGAAAAAACTGAAATATTTAAGCAAATTATCATTATTCAGACAGCTGGAATACAATACAAGATATAAGAAGAACATGAGGAGAGTATTTTTAGTCTGGTGGAGAATGACAACCAAAGGGTCAATCAGGACACCACAGAAGAAGAGCCTTCTGAATTATGCTTTCTATTTTTGCAAACTGATTTTAAACAGTAAAAGGCAACAGTGTCTACATTGCAGGCCACCTGTTTGTTTATTCCCACCTCACACAACAGCATCTGTAACCGTCAGTGGACTGTAGCACGGCGCTAACAAGACCCCCGACTGAGAGCCATCACCGGCCTGCTAAAACACATCTGTTTCATGGGCTAGTTTAATTAAGTTTAGGCTTATAAATGGACAATCTGAATGGATTGGCCAATACTAAACTTTGTTGATGACCTTTGCAGTAGATTATCATCATCCGCCCATAGAAGAACATGAAGAGAGATCCCAGAGATCAAACTGCGCTTTAAAGGAGCAGGTGAAATGAAGAGAGGCTACAGGATTTAGGGTAGAGACAGGGTGCATGAGTGAGCACAGAGAGTTAAATGTTTTATTCAGCCGGCAGTTTAAAGTGCCACGGCCCTCAGGCACAGCAATGGCCGCCTAAGTGGCTACAGTGACAGCAGAAATTGGCCTTTTGGTTTACAACCTGTCGCCACAGAGCCAGACACAGCAAAGCAGCCAGATAGCGGCAGAGCACGCAAGACGGAGAAATTGACAAGAGAGAGTTAAGGCGCGGGTTGAGACAGGAATGGTGGGAATGGGTCAGAGAAAGAGAGGACAAAAAAAATGATTGAACCATCACGCTTAAATTGAAAGGGAGAGCGTTTCTTTCAAATCCAGTGGTCAAGCTAACAAAGTGTTCATAAGGCGGCTACGACAGCTAGGGACACACACACATGCAGGAGGACAAAGGGAAGATAATTCTCATCGGTGTGTGTGTGTTGAAATGTGATACTAATGAGTAAGAATGTGCAGAACATTTGTGAGGAGAGACCTCAGCTCCAGAGCACCATCACCTGGACAAAACCTACAGAAATCAACATTGTGTTTTGGTGTGTAGTCATCTCAACCTCAGGCCCACTGTGTGCGTTCGTCAACATTCTGGCATTTGCGATTCCTTAAACCGACAGAGGAAATGAAGTATCAGGTGTGTTTCGGTGCGTTACCTCGGGTCTGAGGGTCGCCCTGGTGCAGGCGGGGCAGATGGGTCCGTGGCGGGAGAAGGCGATGGGCAAACGTCTGGTCCTATTATGGCAGGCCTGGTCTTCACACACCAACCAGCCCTACAGGAGATACCACACACACACACATTACCTCCAACAACCGGGAAACTTTAGTCGAAGTGCAAAGATTCGTCGATTAGTTGAGGTTTCATGTTATATTCTAAGCAAAGGCCGAAAACTAGCAGCTTCAAAAAATGTGAGGATTTGCTGTTTATACTGAATATTTTTATTTTTTAGTCTAATAAAACCAAACATTTGACATTTCATACACAAAAAATAATCCCAAATATGAAATATTTATTTGCATCTCTAAACCTTTGGTCATCTCCAAAAAACAAAAATCGCTTTCCTAAACCTTTAGTTTAAACACATCAATTAACTAATAATGTTCCTCAGTTGTTAATATGGTTCCTGAGGTTTTGGCTGCTCTGAAGAAGAAACTAAACACACAAAAATATCAAGCACTGAAGTTATTACAAATAAAAAATACACTTACAATATACACACACTTGAAATGAGCCATTTGTTAATTCCCTTTCTATCATTTTTGCAACCTTCATCGAACTCCCTGAATTTCCACGACTGCAATACTCCTTTGAAATGACTTTGTCGTTTCATGTATAAAGAAATCCCTGATGAAAATATCTAATCAGAAAAAAAACATTCAGCCGCCTTAACAACCCTGCATGATTACTTATTTATATAAAAAAGTGCTTGTGTCGCCATTTATTTTGTTGATAGAAACTGTACCCACCCAAAAAAAAAAAACGTTTGTTGCCTCGAGACATTTAAAAACAGTTTTGCTGGTAATGGGCTCATTTTTCTGAAAATATTTACCTCCACAACAAAACTGGCAAGAAAAGTAGTCGGAGGGTGAAAAAGAGTTGTAAAACAAAAACAAACGCATGAGCCGGGCGAAGACGGAGGTAAGAACTGAGCTTTACGTCTGACTTCACAGCCCACCCTTCTCTCTCTCTCTTTACATCTGAATGTATCTTCAGCTGCTGTGTCGGGGTTATGCTCTGTGAGTACTTGTCAGACGGGCAGCGCGGTGGACAGGCAAAACGGCAGTAGTTAGGACCCCCTGGGGTGAGGTAGTGACCCTGGGCAGGTGCTGTGGTCTAACCCTCTCAATCTCTCCGTATTCTTCGAAACCCCTCCACCCCCCCCTGCTTCTTATGCCCTGTCATTACTAAGGGGGTTTAAAGGGGAGGGGGTTAAAGCCCAACTAATGACAGAGCATAAGACCCACCACCATCAACGCCTTTGCCCCCCCCCTCTATCTATCCTTCCATTCACTCAAAATAAACCCCCTCCAAACTACTGCACCTGTCTTTCTATCCTCGTCCCCCTCACACAAACAGGCACGCAGTGGTTCTCTCATTGATAGAGATATAGATATATATATATAGATATATGTTTGGCATTGTCTCGTCATAAATTTGGAGCAGCTAAGAAGTGTTTTCTTTTCTTTACAGCTCACTCTACAGTATATTTAGGCTCTTTCCACTGCGCAGAACAAACAGAGTGATTAAAAGGACGGGTTGCCTGATTCGGTTTCCAGCTTGAAGTCAGGCTGGGCTATAAATAAATATCAGAATCGTCTTTCTGTGGAATTAAATAGTGGTGAAATCATATATCGCGGTATACAATAACATAGTTAATAACTCAATTGTCTCAGAAAATCTGAATTGATTAGAATTTAGCTTTTGGAAAAACCCCAGCGTAGTTAAATCAAACATGTTAACATATCCAGGGAATGGCTGGAAGAATATATAAAAACAAATTCTCTGTATTTTCACCTAAAACCTTTGTATTCATTTTGCATTAAACTCCTTAATAAACTGAATACTTTGTCAGTGTTTTGGTCCCGTATGGACTTCTCACAGGATTATTTCACCCAGCCCTACTCAAAAGTTGCAGAAGCCAACCAGCGGTGCATTAAAAGTGCAAATGAAAACGATCAAAGAAAATATCGGCATCATAAGGATGTTTCTCTAACAAAAAACTAAACCTGTCCTCATGTTTTATGACTTTGGATCACTTTGGGTGTAATTGAGCGTCAACACTGATCCAGGACTTCGATTACCATCAGTTTGACCTTCTAAATGCGTTTGACTTCAAAGCTCTCGTGACACCGTGATAACAAACAGATGATCTTCTCCCAATGTTTCATGAGACAAGGGGCAGCACCAGTGATGACTGACTCGTGCAAAGTATATTTCATGCAATCAATATTTTGCATTTGATTTTTGGACACTCTCCTTGCTTGGAAATGATGACACAACACTTGCAACTAATCCAGTGCAGAGCACAGAGAGATCCACACACTGACTCATGAGAAGATGACCAGGGAAGCGATGTGCTCACAAAGGCTCCTGAGATGGAACACAATCTACATTCAATTACCTTTAGCCTTTGTGACGGGGAAGGAATAACTTCCAGACCCCTGAAACGTGGCTGAAAGAGGACAATACAATTGTTCCAATAAAATGAAAGCACTTTGCATGACTGGCTTATTGTATGAAGTAAGTATACCTGTCACGTACACAACCTCAGAACAACCTGTACATTATAATGTTTTCTTATCATGCAACAGGAAATATAAGACTAGGAGGGCAGAGAAGTGCTTCGTGCAGACCACACACACACACACACACACACACACACACACAGTCAATCTCCTCTAAATGAAAACCAAACACACACACATTCACGCAAACACATGTCCCAAATCAATTAGTAAGTCCCAGAGTTCACAGCTTTACCCACAAACCCATGCTCTAGGACTAATTATCTAAACACCTCTGCCGCTCTCGTACAAAGAGCTGAGAATCATGGGAAACGAGACGGCTTCGCTGTCTCCGATAAAGACATATGCTGGACAATGGTGTGTGGAGGTGGGAGATAAGGAGTATGAGGGTGTGATTATCAATGGGCGGCTGTTTGATCTCTGCCTTTTTTGTGCGTGTTTCTTATGACACAAGCCTTGGCACACACTGCTGTTCCCATGGGACTCACAAGAGGAATGAACACACACGCATGCACAGAGTGTTCTGTGTGAGCACAAACATATTAATTGTTTCCCATTCATACACATTAAAATTATTTAATAAGACACAACGAAGACTCAAGCGCCCAGGACTGTGAGGGCTGGAAGAAGAAAAAGCGACCAGCAATGCCCTCGTGCTCTGGTAATGTGACCACACACACACACACACACACACACGCACACACACTAAAGTGAGATTAAGTGCAGCAGTCCCGTTTTAGCCACAAAGAAACAACTAAAAACAAGGAGCGCATGAGGACCCAGGCAGTGGAGAGAAAAATATAATTGAGGCATTTTGCCAGAGCGAGGGTGGGGGGTGTGGGGAGTGGGGGGTGTACAGTTGGATGTGAGAGAATAAAGGCTCATAATTGCATAATTACTACAATGGATACCTGACACACTGAATGCAGACGTCAAATGAGTTCCACATAATTTAACCAAATAGAGGCAAGACCAGGCCACGACAGGGCCCATGTGGAAATATACCCTCCCTGTAGTTCCCAAACCACTCTGCTCCGTTACAGTCCTGCATGTTGTGGTCTGGTGCCTCAACGGTCCTCGCTACTCTACTCTTTTTATGAATGGATGATCCTTGAAAATTAATCTGCTGTTTTTGACTCTTGATTGACAGCTTAGTGCTGAAACGATTAGTCTACAAATCAGTCAGTTACTAAAAATTAATTGACAACTGTGATCCTTAAAATATCTTGGCCATATAATCTGAAGACATTGCCTTTGGATCTGGGTCATTTTTCACAATTTCTGACATAGTGATGAAATCATTTATTGATTGATAACCAGATTCATTGATAATGAAAATGGTCATTAGTTGCTCGAATCTGAAGTGTCTTTTCACCATGTATCTTTTCTGAAAGGTCATGTAAGGTTAATCGGCGCTGCAACCAAATCATATTTTAATTATTGATTACTATCCTGACCTTTTCTTAATTAATCAATTATTGTTTTAGGGTCAGATTACAGTAAAAAAAATACTCGTCCGAACAGTCCAAAAGCCAAAAATATCAAATAAAAAATAATGTATGCGCAAGAAAGGCAACACATTGTCAGATTTCAGAATCTGGAGCCATCAAATGTTGCCATTTTTCCTTGAAGAATGACTTAAACGATTATCAAGTTCTTTTGATTGACCAACTGATTGACTAATCTTCTCAGTTTGGTGAGGACATCCAGTTTGGCAAATCATTTTTATTTAAAAAAAAAAAAAAAAAAAAACTTAGCCAACAGGTATTGTTAAGTTAGTTTATAATGTTTTAGAAATGTACTTTGCGTGTACCCAAAACTCCAGGTAACGTCTTCAGATTGCTAGCGGTGTGCAAACAAAAGTCTTGTTTAAAAAAAAAACTTTAGTTTCATAGAAGAATTTAAAAAAACACTAATTGTTTCAGATCTTTTGTTAATGCAACAAAGTGCATTAGACGCCTCTGACATGACGCACGCACCTCTATTGTTGACTATTGGTGCTGTCACAAAATATTTACACAATAAGATTTTTGATAATCATTAATAATGTGGATACATTGACTATGCGGATAAAAGCAAATAATAGAACAGCAGTTAAACAGAAAATGACATCACTTTAATAATATCACACTTTTCTAAGTATTCAAAGACGCTTACTGTATTGCAGACTTTAAAACAGGAAAAATCATCACGATGCCATATTCATTTACCCGAAATCCAAGACTATCTACTCTCACCAATCAACTCTCACCAATGGTGATATGTCACCAAGCCCTTAATGCTTTCCTAACGCTGAACGACCAACTTTCCCAGGAGTAAAGAGTTAAGAGGTGCTTTTGCATCATTATTGGCGCAGAAACTTTGTTTTACAGATCTGTTGATTAAATCAACTAATTGAGTAGTCGGCAAAATTATGTGAGCGTTAGTCGACTTTTAATGTCTGGTCGAGCAGTCAACACGTCCAACTCTTAAGTGAATAGACATAAAAATCGGACTACCTCTCTCACACACACACACACACACACACACACACACACACACACACACACACACACACACACACACACACACACACACACACACACACACACACACACACACACACACACACACACACACACACACACACACACACACACACACACACACACACACACACACACACACACACACACACACACACACACACACACACACACACACACACACACACACACACACACACACACACACACACACACACACACACACACACACACACACACACACACACACACACACACTAGAGCTCAAACGGTTCCACTTTGTACCTCCTCCGCTTAATCAAAGCTTCTCTATTCAGCAATTTGACCTTTTGTTCAAAACAGGATTATCACCTTCTCTGGTCTTCATTCACCCTTTCTCTCTCTCTCTCTGCCTTTCTACTCTTGCCCCTCAGCCCGTTTCCAGGGGCGACCCGCATGACGAGGGTAATTGCAATAATTTGTTAAATGCCATGGCAACGGTGGTTAGATGGGAGGAGTTACCAAAAAAAGAGAAAAAAGAAGAATTGGGTGGTTCAGGAAACGAGCGAATCTCTCATTTTGCCAAAGACAGCGGGACGAGAGGAGGAAAGGATGACAACAGTGTGTGTGTGTGTGTGTGTGTGTGTGTGTGTGTGTGTGTGTGTGTAAGTGAACAAGTGTTTGCCCATTCTCAGAGGGCTGGTTTATTGATAATGGTGGGGATGTGGGGGGGCAGGAGGTAATTTCACTAATGATTAATGTCTCTGTGGTCCTAGCTTAGGACGCCAACACACATGCACGTATATTCTTGTACACACACACACACACACACACACACACACGGAGGTGCAGAGCTTTCACACTATCTGGCCGGACAAACAGCTCTATTTGAACTCTCCCTCGGCCTGAAAGGAATCCTTAATTACACAATATTACCCCTCTTCATTGCCCCGCTGTGTGTGCCGTGTCCGCTGCTGTTCAGCCTCCAGTGGTGTGTCTGTGTGCGAGTGTGTTGCTGTGTGAGGTGTAAGTATTCAGTGGTAGCAGCTGTTTCACACATCGTGACAAAGGGGATGAGGGGGGGCTCGCTCCTCGCACATTCACCAAACTAATTGATTTCTGTTCAGCACTGTGGGAGAGTTACCCCCACATACACATACACACTTTTACAGACAGACAGTGCATTCCACTCACTCAAGAAGAAGGTGTTAGAAGCTAGCAGGAAAGAGAGCGAGAGAGCGAGAGACCCCTACAAAGACAACAGAGGCATCCAGTTTACTTCACTCTCAGGGACAACAGGCCCTGCCCACGGGTTCAATTGAATCCCTGAATTTTCTAGCATCTATACAGTATATAATGTCCGGCATACACATAAAAAGACAATGTCTTCAAATCTGAAGAGGGCCTCAAAGCTGAGGACATTAATCTTCACCTTGGCTTGACAGACATTTTAGTGTACCCAATAACAAGCATAAGAATCTACAGCCATGTTAGCGGCTCTGTCGGGCTGTTCTTTGACACAGCTGCTTGTGCTTTGGACTGAATGCTATTGTTAGCATGCTAACGGACGTTGAGCAGAACATTCGTACAGTGATCACCACTTTAGTTCAGAGGGTTAAAATGATACCGTTTGCTAATGCTAGGGATGTCTTGTGCAGGCATTTGGTCATAAACCAAATCATTGGGCAAGAAGAGCTGATGTTGCATAAGTGCTGGCCAGGTGGACACATCTCTCTCACACACACACACACACCTTTTCCCTGAAAAGTATTGATTAGGAAGCACTGTTCTGTATGGAAGTAACTCCAGCCACTGTCTGACCAACAAGTATTTGGTCAGACACAACCACTCGATCAATCGACCAGAGGGTTTCAGCCATAAACATGATATATATTATAATTATTAAGTATTTAGTGACAATGTATTGTGTCAAATTTCATAACTGATATTGTGAAATCTGGATTTATTTTCACACCTTGCATGCTTTTGAGACGGCAAAAATAAGTTACCCCGTGAAGCGTGTAATCCAGCATAGTATGTGTTCTTTCAAGCCAAGAGTAGCCCCTCATTATTGAACCAAATCCGCTTGATCTTTAAAGTCAAATACAGTTGATTTATTGTATTTTTTGTTCTTGCTGCATCTCCAATGATTCAGTTCTCCCAGATGTATCATTTCAATTTCACCTTGTAACCTTAACAAAGAAGTGACAAAGTGTGGACGTTAAACTTGGTATTCAAAGTGAGAATGCCCATTTAAGTATTTTCACAGATCATGCTCCTTCAAATCTTTCTGGTGCTCTTTTCATTCTGCCAGCATAATGTGCTCTTTGGTTGGAAATGTCAGCGCGGTGCCCTGCTGAGGTTTCCATCATCTCCCGTTCAGCATCTTTCTGATGGCTTCTCTTATCATTACTGAATCAGTTGAATCCCACATTGTGTTAAATACAGTCCAACCCTTCCATAAACACTTAGTGGAAGGTCAATTTTCACGAGACGTCTTTTTCTCTCTGACCACTTGAGCTTGTTATGTCAGCCGAAGCATTCATTTAATTTCTTTTAGGAATGTGTTGATTGACAGTGGCATGCAAACAACCACAATGCTTTGCAATGCAAATAGTTTAAAAGAGTTTTTTCCCCCAAGGATTTAAATTGAATGTATATTTTTGATCAATTGAACCATGTGCTCTGAATTAATTTGTGTTTGTGAGTTAACTGCAAGTTCCCTCAGAGAAAAAGGTTTAAAAAGAGAGAGGAAAAAAAATGGCTGGCCAGCTGTGCTAGTCTAACAAGTTGCAGCTTTAAATACTGAATGGAAAAGTCCATTTGTGGCCCTGCAGGTGGTGAAGTACATAGATGAGTGTGTGGGCGCGCTTGTGTTTTTGTGAGTGTGTTTAAAGCACAGTTGTATTGCCAACGGGCACACAAACAGAAATACTCACCGAGTAGTATTTTTTTATATGACGACGGATGTCATGTAGCAGTTTGTTGCTGATGTTGACAGCGTAGTCGGTGGGTTGGCTTCCACAGGAGACATGACAGCATCGCAACAAGCTGGGCTCCAACTTTAATCCCTGAAAAGGAGAAACTGTGTCACGACAACAGATTGATTCATACATGCACAATATCAGCTGAAGTTATCAAATAAAATGATATATTCTTCAGTCTTGTTCAAAATACATGAATAAAAACAGGCGACGGTAATGTTGCCTACAATCCCTTCGGACGGCTCACGGAAATACTGAGGACGATTTCAACCGTCTGCTCTTAAACGGGGTTAAAAGTGCTGAATGATAGGAATGTCTGCACAATACTGCATTCAGGGGCAGCTGAATAATCAGAGAAAAATAAACATCAAGTAGTAGCTAAGTGAAGAGTCATTGGGTTGTATTATGTTCTCACTCGGGTTCTCGTGTAAACGAGCCGAGACGCCTCTCGCAAGCGTTTTCGTGCCGGTTGTTCAGGTCCACACCAAAACCATTACTGTGTTTCCCACTGCACCAGGGGCTGAACAGCAAAACAGTTCAATTCAAATGACAGAGCGCCCCTAGTTAACAAAAACAAGTCTAATTTTAGTAACCATACTTAACCTCAGATATAGAGTTGCCCAGGTTCGGGTTATTGCTTTAACTAGGTTTATAAGGAATCATGTTTCCTCAGTCAGTTTATTATAGCAGATGGAAGTTCTGAGCAAAACATGTCGCAGATTTGTGCCAAAATTGAAGTTATCTTTGAGTAAAACACAGCCCATATTTTTGTTGTTTCTCAATGAAATGCATCTTGGGAGTTGTAGTTAACGTCTCACATTTCATTTTTTTCCTATCCACAGGTTTTACCTTTGAATTTCTATCAAAGAACCAGCTATTTTCTAACGCAGTTGTTTAACTTCAGCTCATCCAAGATGTGATATTTTTCCCCAAGTAAATCTAATTTGCATACATTAAAAGGCTTTCAGAAGATGGTCTGTAGGCACAACGGCTATTAGAGGGAGGCATTTACTACACTCAATGCAATACCTACAATCTCCCTCCCACCAGATTTCATGAATGTAGCATCCTGTGCATAAATATATGTGTGCACAGGGATTCATCACAGCTAAGCAGTTATGTAACATAGCAACTTGGCCATTACCGTTAAACCTCTACAAAAGAACACGTCGGCGGCACGTAACGGCTGACAGCACCGGAGTCCAGTACATTTTTACATTATTGTAGCCTGAAGAAAACAGGTCAACGTGACCTTTATACCACTGAATTGTCCACTTTACGCCAAGGCATATTGTTAATGCAATAAAGAAATGTCCAACTAAATGACAGCTTTAATCACTCGCACCTTTAAACCTGAACCATGACACAAGTATGCATGTGACAACCCTCCAGCAGTCCCCACCCACTGCTTTTTTTTTGTTGGCCTACAGCTTTCTTTTTACAAAACCCCACATTTTCTGCCAGTTCAAGTCAATCAACTCATTTGACTCCCTTAATATGCAGCTACACACATTAACCCCCTCCATCTTGGTCTCTCCGCCTCTTCTTTATGTTTTTTTTCCTCCTGTCTACTCTGGATGAAAGCAGACTCCCTTCTTCTTCTTCTCCTCCCCCTCTTTTATCTCACTCGTTTCATTCCACACTTCATTTTGATAACAGGATTCTCCCTCCCAGACAAGTTGTATCTATAAAAATGATACAACACTCCTCACTTGCAAGTAAATTTATGGCTGCGAAATTAAATTAAACTATGAAAACAACCAATGCATTTTTTTGTGTTTGTGTGAGTCTGCTGAGAGAAGAGGAAACAATGATCCAAGGATCATAGCTCTAAACACACATCACTATGTGTAGTCTAAGTATTGTATTGTCTAAACCCCAACCAAACGTCATCTTTAACACTGCCTGTCTGGGCAATAAATGGCCCTCTACCAACCTGAATATTAATTGTGTTAACATTTATCTACCCGTACCGTTTTCATCCTTGTCTCTCGCTCTATCAAAACTCTGGGAAACCCATGAGGTTTCATCCAGCCCTTTCTCCCTCCATACTTTCTCCTTTCATCCCCCTCTACCCTGATCAAACAACTTTCCTCCTCGGTCTGTCCTCCATCATCCATCACCGCCGCCTCCTACCATCTCTGGCTCTGTGTCAGTGGTGGAGTCAAGGCCCATCTGTCCTCCCCTCTCACTGAGCTGTTAGACCATGTTCACCACCCTAATTAACTTACTGTCTTATCAGTTTCTCTGTGTGTGCATGCATGCCGGCCTCTGACGCATGTTGGAAAATTAACCAGTAATCAGACAAATCCTGGGTAGCTTAGCCTGAAGTTGGGAATTAATACTGCCATCTTTTCAAGGCCGTATTTCACCACTAAAACAACAAAAGTAGGAAGTTATTTTTTTCCATGTGCAATGACTCAACCAGAATCTACCACTTTTCTGGTATGTTTTATGTGCGAGTGTGTATGCCTCTCAGTAAAGCATATCAGTGTGTCTGCTGAAGTGTGTAATGATGTCAACCTCTATGGAGGGTGTGTGTGTATAATACTCTTAATTTAATGCAAGTTCTCTCTGCCAGCAGAGGACACAAGGTTGTCAGTTTTATTACTATCTTTCAGACGAGAAAAGGCTGTGTGCCCTGCTCCTCATTAGAAGCTGATACACACACACACACACGACCTTGGTCTGACAAATGGTAGGAGATAGTGTGTGTGTGTGTGTGTGTGTGTGTGTGCATAGAGCAGCAGGGGTTATGGAAAGGCTTTTCAAGTTGTGGAGTCCAAACTATGCCAATGAAAACAGCGTCTGTATTGGAGCCAGGCAGCTGTCTAAAAATACAGACAGAGACACAATATGGAGGATGACTCAAGTGTGAATCCTTCACAGGAAGTTTGACTGAAATGCCTTTGAAAACATTATTCTTCGCCATCCTCAGTCTTAAATCGGTGTCTCTACTGATTAATTCATTACACCTGTGAAACACATTGTTAGTGATGAAATATACTTACATCACAACACTGATGCAGAAAGTATACTTTAAAGTGAAAAAAATAAATTGTCTAATGTTCGTGGGTACATATACATTTTCATAACTATTTTAATGCTGTATGTCTTGCTCCATGGGCTTAAAAACACAGCAGAAGAGTAATAAAGGACGTTTGTGACGGCTAAGAAGACCTCTACTCACAGCTCCTTCAAAGACGCTGTCGTATACGTTGTCAGTGCCACATTGAGGGCAGGTGAAGGTGAACCTCTCACAGTCTTTATAGCGCTCTTCGTCGGTCAGCTGGACCGGCGCTCCCAGCATGCCATCTGCCTCTTCCTCCCTCTGGTACTGCTGGTGAGCCCGGAAATGACTCGGGTCCAGACCTGGTATGGACAAGAGAGAATTCTGGTTTACACCACAGATTGTTTTATCCGTTTTATTTGTCGCATTTCGTTTACAAGCAGACGGGCAGAGCAGACAAAATATTCTAATACTAATTTTATGACGATTAGACAACAATGAAACATCTATTTTGTACTTTTATTAGGCTGTTGTGATATTAGGTGTGACATCTTTTCTATCTTTGGCTGCTTCAGCTGTCACCAGACTATAAAACCGGAATTATGACTAATGCGAACACATACATAAAGAGAGATTAGTACTATCACTCAAAGTAAGCTGTGTCCCATAAATACCACCTGGTCATTGTTTATTTATATAATAGTATGTCTGTAAACTGCAAATGAATCATTTAATCACAATACGAACTGTTAAGCATGTTGGCGTCAGCAACACCAATAAAAACATTTCACACACTCCGATTTTATTAAATACTTCCATTGAATATTTATTTTTGGATTAATTGTGCACTTTGTCATATCTTTAAGGCTTAAGGAAACTTCACGTCCTCAAGTCCTAATTTAACACCAGAGTGATCTCGGCCTCAATAACACTGACGTCTTCAGTCTACCAATCACCTAGTCCACCTACCATGTCGTTAACTTACCCAGCCACGTGGCGATGAGCACGCCGTCAATGCCCTCGATGGGGTCACAGATGCGGGACACCACCGGGTGGACCTGCTGGGCCAGGTAGTACTGGGTGTCCACACTGAGACCCTCCTGCTTCTGGAGCTGCTCTTGAGCATAGGCCCTCTGAGTGGCTGCCAGCGTGGAGCCGTCCTAGGGACAAAGAAAAGACTTATAGTGGTGAGTGGTAGCTTGTACTTTATACTATAGTGTACATGAAAAATATATCTTTGGACATTCTTACATTGGTATGGATCAATCCACGATGTTCAGTGCATTCTGGGATATTAATGATTAGGTGTTGAAATGCAGGTATAAAAACCCTAAAATGACGAGTGGACCATTGTCTCAAAAGAATATCTGTTTCTCTCCTGTACACACACCTTGCAGATGATGTAAGACACGGTATCTCCAGATTTGACCCGGCGACCGCCCTGGGAGTTGATCCATAGAGCCACATGGACGTGAGGGAGGCTCTTCTTATCTGGATAGTCCTGAGGATCTTTGGTCAGAGCCTGGAGGGAAGAGCACGACAGCAGCAATGAATAGAAAGGTCTGCCTGGGGCTATTCGTAGACGTAATCGTTGTAATCGATTACTAACATACATCAATTTGCAGAACATGCGTCGATGCATCACAAGAATGGCTTCAGCCGGTCAAAGCATGTCTCCCAACGAACAAGCGGCAGCTAAAAAAACCTCACCCACGATTCTCTTATAAAAAAACACAGCAATGTAGTGTCCTGTAAACTCTGCAAATTGGAAATGGCTCCAACACTTCCCAAAGTGAAAGCCAGCAGCAAGACAGCGGTGTCCTGTTTACTTATTGTCCCCAACAAAGCATGATATACTCGGATTATCACCGTGCTTCATCTAACATTGTTATTCTGCTTTTTTATGATTCCTGTTTACTTTGACGACCAAGTATTAGTGAGAAAATAGTCTCAACTAATGTCAGACTGATGTTACAGTCTGGGACTGTTGTTACAATCCCTAAATTGTTTCAATTATTTCCCTTGCCTGAAACTGATGCAAAAATAAATTTGCCTGCAATTATCTTAACTGCATATTACTCCAGAGATTAAATTAATCCATGTCATAACGTTTGGAAGTTATAAGCCACAAATACTGATTCTCCAGTTCAGGGAATTGCTACAGTGATTAAATGAATGTGTGTTGCAGCAATTCTTTTGAATTTGAGGTCCAGTATTTATCTGATCAGGCATATAAAGTCCATTATATTGGTACATTCCAAAAAATGTTGAACATTTTGTGGTAATTAATTGTTGTGTTAGTCAGGAATGTAAAAGCAATCCTTAGAAGAATAAAAGAGTTGTTAGTCAACTAATTGGAAAAAACTATCGCTCAATTAATCAATGCTGACTCACACACAGCAACAGCAAATACAACAGACCAGACCCAGAGCCTCACATTGGGTTTCCCCCACTTCACACTGTGTACACTGCACATGTGAATTGCTGGTTGTCAAGAGGAGGCACACCACCCGGCTTGCTTAAGGTTTCAGGTTCAGGCTTTTCTATTCAGGTGTGGAAATGTTCATACATCAGCCGTGGCCTCACCTTGTTTATCTCAAACTGGTTGAGTGGAATGGTTCCAGCTGCTACTTTTTCTCCCACCTCCACCAGGTGTTTCTGGATGTTCTCCACAATGACATCCCGATTCTGGTCTGACAGGATTTGACCGATCACGTAGCTGCGAGAGCAGAAGAACACATTTTATTGTGTATAAGGAGAATTTAGATGGATACCGTGCGCTGCCCGACAGGTAGCCTTCAGTCACAAGATCTGGTTGATCCAACGTACTTGCCACATTCCTTGGCCAGGTCACACCAATCTCTGCGGACGATGTCCAAGCCTTTGAGCTCCTGCTTGACGCTGTACCGTCCTTCGCCGTGGTTCTCCACCACCAAGGCGGCGTATTTCTTCTTCTTCAGCAGTAAAAGGGACTTAAACACACCGTCAATGTCGATCTCGAGCAGTTTGTAGAGCTTGTTTACTTCGGCCTTCACCTGAGAATAAACACATCGTATGCATTCAGTGAAAAGGTCAGATATCAAACCGACGAAAAGGGAAACACTTGGAGACAAACGCACCTTGTTGCCGAGTTTGTAGACTTCCTCCAGAGACCCGCTGTTGGTGTTGATCATAATGGAGTCCGTATCTCCGTAGATGACTTCCAGATTCATCTGAGGCACAAATGTGGAAAATTAAAAAACGGTCTAATAAGGAAGACAAATTAGGGCTGAACAATAAAATAATGACTTATTATTAATAATACATATATACATACAGTATATATAAAGAGAGTGGGAGGGGGCTCACACATCATGACTGCCAGAGTTGATACTGGACTTCTTTGACACATTTGCTCAATTCACTTCTACGGTCCAAGGTAGGATATAGCTTTGTCTCCATTAATTTCTCTTTATTTAAAGTATTCTTATCCCGTAGCCCATCTTTGCGCTGCTGTTACTTGTTAATTCCTCACCAAGCATTAAAATGGAATCTTAAATAAGTAAATCATTAGGATATACAGTACATGTCATCAGTGATCCAGCATGATAAAAGTAGCACGCTCTGATATTTTGAAAGAAATAAGTTTCGTTATACTCACTAACAATTCATCCTGATTTAGATATATTTTATATATATATCCTTCAACATTTTTCACATTTTCCTTTACGAGATTAGTCTTACATTGGCTTGTTAATAACTCACCTTCTGAACCATTTCTTTGGTGTGCATCAGGATCTGAAGGAGGACACAGAGACAACAGTGTGAATGGGGACTGATGCAAACAGCAAAAAGCATTACCGCATATTAAGCATTTCAGCACAGTAAACAAACAAATCACTGAGGAACAAACAACGATTAAATATTAAGTTTCCATGTTATTTATTCTCTCTGTGTGGCGTGTGCAAGCATTTGTGTGGACATTGGAGCAGAGCAGGTGACTTGCTTTTAAATGGGGGATAATTGGCTAAGAGGGCAATTATGAGAGCGTGCTGTGACAGGCGTCTATTCAACCCACACACATCCCAGCCGAGCAACACACACTCAAACACACACGCACACCTTAATGACTCGTAATGGCCTTTATCACCCACAGAGTGAGTGACGGACAAATAAGAGAATTCTGTTAACGCAGGTTGTCCACTGTGTGAGAGTGTGAGTGTGTGTGTGTGTGAAGGAGAGATCTGAGCAGCGGAGGGATCCCAACAGGTGGGGGTCCAGAGGACGGGAGGGCAGGGGCTTCGGGGGGGCTAATCTGGGGGGTCGGAGGGATGGACCGCAGTGTGACCTGTCACCAGCAATCTGCTCCTCAATCAACCACGGCTGCATATATACACACCACGACTCACACTGTGCTCCGTGTGGGGACAAGGACGTGGCTATTTCAGAGTGTGAGGAAGGGGCGGGGTCGGGCTGTGGATGGACTGGAGGGGGTTCGGGGGGGGGGGTGGTCCACTCCCTGAAACCAGAGTGGGACTTAAGCATGCTTTATGGGCTGCTACATACCACTGTACAGCGGCGGGGGGAGTTAGAGTCATTCACAGAACAGCCTCCTCCATTAGGGACTACAGTCAAGGTCAAGGTCTCGCCACAAACACACACACACACACACATTCACACAAATCTTTTCCAAAGCACATACACACTAAATTGTGCTGCTAAGCTTTGGTGCAGACAAAATGACTAGCCCTTCTCCTGCTAGTTTAGGAGTCGAAAGAGACAAAAGAAAGGGAGGGGAAGATGAAATACGTCTTAGGACAGGCTCAGAGTACAGTTAGAGAAATCTTCAGCGAAAAGCTAACCCCGATCTTCAAGACATTTTAAATACATCTAAAAAGCTAAGCATTTTGCATATTCGTTTGAGGGATTAAAGCCTTCAAATTATGAATGAAAGTTAAAATGTGACCTAGCCAAAACTAGATGTGAGCTCACTCTTTTTTCCCCTTTTTAAGATTCCACAGATTCATACATTTTTGACCATGAACTGGGCCAAACAATACAGCTCAGAATGCTAAAGTAAAGCAGCTACTATCACAAAGGTTGCTACGGGGGAAGCAGCAAAACGTATTACAGCTACCTCAAAAAAAACATCGGTATCAGTTCAAGTCTACACGGTTTCTAGAATGTTTTCACTGCTTTATCTTGCCGTCTGACAGACATTCCCGACGGGGAAGTGAAGCCGTTATATTTATCCATGTTCTCTGCAAAGCTACAAGACTCCATTGACAAGAACAGTAATTTTACATCACTGAGCACGAAAGTCGCCGCTCCACGGCTTCCTCGATCGGTCAGTTTCTTTGTGTTCTTGTGTCCGATGGCTTTGAAGAGAGCATAAATAACTGGGCTGTCTGGACGGCAAGTGTGAACATTTTCTAAATATAGTGTACACTTAAACTGAAATGTATTTTTTTTTTAGTTGGGGCTTTCTTTAAGGTGGCGAAAATATGTTTGTTGCTGCCCTCCTCCACAGCAGTGCATTGCTCTGCCGTCTGTTTCTCCACAATGGGGGCGATCCATAGTCAGTATATTCCCTTCAGTAGGACTATGGATCAGTACCTAATACAACTCCTCTTCAAGAAATCCAAACTATCCCATTAAATGGCTAGGAATATTGGAATCATGAAGGCACCTTAATATTGGGGTACCTTAATATCCAAGGGTTCCTTTCATAAATATTGATGTTCTTCTAAACCTGGAAAATCGTGAAAAATCCATTACTGCATTAGTCCTGATCATAGATTTGGAACTTTGCCAAAAAAAAACAACAACTCAAAAACAATTACACCCTGGCTGTGTTCACACAGACAACAACACTGCGTGAATAAACGCAGCCACTTTATTCATATTAGAATTGTTCCTCTAATACAGCCTAAAATGCTGGATGGGATATCGGCGAGTATGCACTGATCCAATATCCCGCTATCATATCACTTAACCGTTCATTTACACTTCGCAGGAGGAGGAACAATATACGTGTCCCTCGCTGCATGATCAGTACTGTGCATTGATGGTGGAAGAAGCTAACGAGTTCCTTTCTTCACCTGTGTTGAGAGTTGAACATCACCTTACAGGCAGGTGCTAGCGGACTGTCAAATTAACCAGAACAAGCAAAAATGTCACAAGCTCAGGACGAATCAGTATCAAGAAGGGGAAAAGAAAGTAGCTGATCATCTCTGATTTATTTGAATGGGACCAATTCACAGATTAAAGAGTTCCTGGATTACATTTTATTGCGACTCAGTTGCTCAGTTGCGATCAGATCCAGTCTTTCAATCAGAGGGTCGGTAGTTCAAACCCCAGCTCCGCTAGTCCATGTCGTTGTGTCCTTGAGCAAGACACTTAACCCTAATTGCTCACCGTTGCTGTGTCTACGGTCTACTGTATAGCATGTAAGTCGCTTTGGATAAAAGCATCAGCTAAATGTAATGCAATAACATACCTTAAAACAACAGAACCCCACCAACACAAGCCTTTGTGCTTTAACAGACATGTTTTTAGTCTGAACACCCACTAATACTGTACCTCAGTATAGATTGTACAGCAACAACTCTTAATGTTGATAAATCTCTAATATGCCATGGTGCATGTCATCAAATTGACGTCTCTACATTTAAATCTAGTCTTTATTCCCTCTTTGGTAACTTCTTTTCAACAGCAAAAGAGACGCGCTGAAAGAAGAGGAGACCGGCATGATCAGAGAATAGATGGAAGGAAACAGCAGAGCAGTGATGAATAGAGAGATGTGGGGAAGACAGAGGACAGCAAAGTGAGGCGAGCGAGGTGAGAATGCGTTGATGTAATTGATGTGTGGACTCATTTAGACAGGTTTTCCATATGCTGTCAGTCCCAGCAGGAGAGACCGCTTTAAGGAATGAACCGCGTGAAAGACAAGTCGTTGGACTATGATGCAATCTGTGTGTGTGTGTGTGTGTGTGTGTGTGTGCTCATCTTGAAGCACATACCAACACACATACTATGGACCAATGCAAACACATAGCCACGGGGGGTACAAAGAGTGTGTGTGCCGTCCCTCTGATGACCACACCAGTCAGCACCGTGCATGCCGCTCATACTGGGCCAGACAACTGAACAAGCTTGACTCGTATTACCCCGATGCCCTTCAGTAAAACAAAGATGTTTCACATCAACCACATTATCAAAACGGCCATAATGTAGAGCTTTGACAATTTATATTTAACCGAGAATAATCTGCAAACATTTCGGTTTTAAGCAAACCTTCATTGGTTCAAGCTCGTCGGGTGTCATGTTATTCCACTCTTTGAAAGTAAACTGATTATCTTCAGTATTCGAAATGGTGGTCGGATTAAACAAGACATTTGAATAAGTCAACATGAGCTCTGGGAATTCATGACAGTCATTTCTCACCACTGGCTGGCATTTAGCGGTCCAAACGAATTACTTAACCTAAATATATCTTGACATTGTGAAGATTTGATATCTCTCCATTCCTGATAAGACATTTTCTCCAAGTCCAAATTGAATAGTTTTGTATTCGAGTCAAGGTGAATCTCTTCTTCTCCCCAATACAATCTCTACGACGCTAAACAATCTGTTAAAATCCCCCAATTACTAAACCTCCTCCGTCTGTCACATCGTTAATCATCAGTCTTCTTATGCTCCGGCCTCTATCACTTGCTCAGCTCCTTGGTGTTAATTACACTGGACAGTAATTGTGCAGTTCAACCGACAAGAGCCCCGCGGTGTCAGGATCAGGGCACAAGACTTTTTTTCGGGGGGGCGAGAAAAGAATGATTATTTTTTTTTAATAATTCGTAATCACTTCCTTTTCGGGCCACCACGGGGGGCTCAGGTATCACTTTACATTCTTTGGGCTGAGAGATGTCGAGGAGGCTCAGCGGTCAAAGGCACACACACACACACACACACACACACACACACACACACACACACACACACACACACACACACACACACACACACACACACACACACACACACACACACACACACACACACACACACACACACACACACACACACACACACACACACACACACACACACACACACACACACACACACACACACACACACACACACACACACACACACACACACACACACACACACACACACACACACACACACACACACACACACACACACACACACACACACACACACACACACACACACACACACACACACACACACACACACACACACACACACACACACACACACACCTACCTTGAGACCACTATGAGGAACACACAGAGAACAATACATCCAACGTGCAAATAGAAGATACGGCGAGGAAGGAAGACGGCAAAGAGTTCGCACTGAGTTCCCCAACAACACATGGCAGGGTTCATACACATTTTGACCAATTGATTTTCAGGACTTTTCCATGATTTTAATCCAAATTTCCATGACCAAATATTTTGTGAAATCTCAGCGTATACATGAAAAAGTGAGAAAATGTAGTATTTAAACTAACAATGAGGATTCCAAAGCATACAGTATACATTAAATTACACAAATGAATGAGAGACAATAGTTTGATTAAAAGAATAAACATTTATAGATATACTCAGCGTATGCCTGCTTATATTTTAAGCATCTTTCATTTAAAAGAATATGAATTATTTCAAACTCAGCTTAAATGAACAACATGAACATATGAATATAACACATTTCCATGACCTTTGGGATTTTATTTTTTTCAAGGACTTTTCCAGGCCTGGAAATACCAAATTCCATGACTTTTCCAGGTTTTCCATGACCGTATGAACCCTGACATGATGAAACTCATACAAAACGACAACCGTGGACTTGCACGTACGTTTTAATTAGGTTTAATTAGTTTACTAATTGCATTAAAAAAAAATAGCAACAATTATGGCACTTTCACACTTGCAGTTCTGTTCATTTGGTTCCGACAGAAAGGAAAAAAACGACACGCCGCTGCCTTGTAGTTCAGATCCGGTTCATGTTCACACTGACTTCTTTTTACAAAGGAACCAAGAAAACAGTAAACGTGACGTCACAAGGTCTGACATCCTCCATGGTGATATTTCCGTGCCATCTAACTTACATCAAAGTAATACTCCTAAGAATTGCAGTCCCACTAAACTCAGACATAAAAACATATTTTAGATAAACCGGCCACTTGCAGCTTCGAGCTCCTGCAGCCTGTAGCTATAATTTTGGACCTGACAGACGTACATGAGAGTTCAAGTGTTCCCGCAGTTTTTCAACACTGACTTGCACAGCTTACAGGTGACATTTTCACTTTGTACTCCCCATTTCTAAAACCTAATGTACCCAACAATCTGCCTTGAGGACACAGACTTCATGACACAGACGGCACGTCTGACCCTGCCGATGTTGCTAAAAGATGTAGTTGGGTTAAGTGGTGCTACTGTAGTCTTTAACACTCAAAGCTGCCATGAAAGCAACGAGGGAGACAACTGCAGGAGCACAGGTTCATGATAAATGACAAATCTGGTCCAGCTGACCAGTGCAGAGTTTTCAGAACAGAAATAAGCTGGAAAGAGTGACATGAATTGGGTTTATATATTTTTACATTTAACACCATCTAAATGTCAATATACGTAGTCCGAATATATCACTGTGAAATCTGCACATGCCCAGTATCTGACTTTTTCCAGCTTGCAATCCCTTTTAATTTTGTGTTTTTAACAAAGTCTCATGTATTTGCATGTGCACCTGCTCGCCTGTACCAGTTGCACCCATTAGCTGTGCGATATTGCACCCTGTCATACTAATTGATGAGAGGTTCAGCCTTGTTGTGATATCCGGCTTTTCCCCCAGCTGTTGCTCAGCCATTTGCTGGCCTTATCTAGAAGGGATTTATGTGTCTTGTTGTGATGTTGCTCGCATGTATTTCCCCGCCTCCTCATCAAAATATCTTTTGTCAGGCTGTCATTTTAAATAAGAGTATGGGTCTTAACTGATCTGCACTGGGTGAGTGACAAATGGTTTACAGATTGAACGGAAGCAATAAAGATAAAACACACACACACACACACACACAAAGAGCCTGGGGCACCAGTGACGATTGTTTTGAAAAGCATTTTGGGATGACAGTCGGCCGACTGAAATAGCACCTGTGGAGGAACACACCTCTGTCAGAGCCTGGGGAGGGTGGGGGCATGAGTATGCATGCACATACACACAAAGACCCCCTCTTTCACTGACACAATCTCTCACACACAAATGCATAAAAGATTCGTAGTATCTCTTCTGCTACTGTGAGCTCTCATGTGCACACACCTCCATACACAGCCAGAGAATGAACATCCTTCTTTCACTGAAATTATTTTACTTGCATGCAAGAATGCAAAGACACACACACACACGCAGATGCCATTGCCGTGTTCTCATGTCTGCTACTGGGAGGGTCAATCTGTTGTAAAGCTTTTGTCTGCAGTCGTTCATCAAAAATAACTCGACAATGACAACAATCCTCCTGCTGTCTGGTCAATTAAAAACGCGGTACTTTGATAGCTAAACAGGACACATCCTGATGCGTCACTTCATCCGTGGCACAGTCAAAGTAATCACCAATGAATTCTTCAAATGTTGCCAGGCAAATACATTATATATGTGTAGGTAGTCAATGGGCTCATTTAAAATGTGATATTTCAGATAGCAGGTAAAAGGTGGTTCAGGAAGATGAAATTACTTTTCTCATTGTGCAATTTAAAGTGTCTATTAATAGTATATATATTTTTTTATAACAATGAAAAATGTAAGTGTGATTTGATTCCCTCTTGCCGACCTCTTCAGCACCAGACATGACTCGATCAAGCTCACCATTTCAACTTAAAACACAATGTGATATGTCAATGTCTTGTTCAAAACTAGTTTCCACTGCACCCAAGAGGCCAAAACAATCAGCTGTTACGAGTTTAAATATGTTGTGTGAGTTATAACTTTCGGACTTCCCCTAAAGTCAAGGAGGCTTAAATGTCAATGGTTTGGTTCAATAACACAAATGCAGAAAAGTAGATAAGAAGGTCACGTTCACGTCATTAAATCAGGGAACGGTAAGGTTTTAATAGAAGGAACAAATGTATCACCTCCTTGTGAAGTCAGCTAAAACCACGTACTAATCATCCTCTCATTTACAGCTCCATCAGTGGCCTTGACAACGACACCATATGTGGGATCAATCCGTAATGAATTATAATCCCCGTCATTAGCCGGTCCCACTGGCCTCATTAGCAGGTGTGACTGAAGTAGCAGTTTGGATTCTGAAACCTTGTCCTGTCCACTGTCAAGCTAATGAAGCCAAAATAGCAATACTGCTCCCATGTGACTATTTGTTAAGTCCACTCCTATCAGGAGTAAAGCCAGCTCTACGGACTACGGGCCCATGGAAACATGCAGCCCTCATTTCCACACACACACACACACACACACACACACACACACACACACACACACACACACACACACACACACACACACACACACACACACACACACACACACACACACACACACACACACACACACACACACACACACACACACACACACACACACACACACACACACACACACACACACACACACACACACACACACACACACACACACACACACACACACACACACACACACACACACACACACACACACACACACACACACACACAAAATCTAATTCGGGGAAATGTAAAAATGACCCATGCGAATTTGAGACAGTAGAAGCGATTGAGACCCTCAATGAAAGAAATGGGGACAACAATATTCACTCCCACACCATCGACTGACAGACAGACACACATACACACATACACACACACACACACACACACACACACACACACACACACACACACACACACACACACACGAGACATGAGAGGGCGGTTTAGGTATTCCTGCGTCTAATTCAGGGAAATTATTTGTGATTCATGAGACGAGAGGAATGATACAGAATCTGAATGAGAGACACCAGAGGCAACAATATTTACTTAGACTTAATGACAAGCACCCTCACACACAAGTGCACATATAAGTTTAACTCAAACCAAACTTTGACCTCTCCACACCCTCGGCTCCGTTACTCAGGCCCGCTTCCAGCCCTCACTCTGCATGCCATCCAAAAATGTGAACTACGAGCTCCTGTCAGGCTGTTTTTAAACACAAGGACAGAGACTCAATTACAGCAGAACGGCTTTCACGAGTCATCCTCCATCCTGAGACACACACACCTGCTAATGGTTGTCAGATTTGCTGGCAAAAGGGTCAAATGTCAAACCAATCTGCGTTCCACCACAATCAACGGCTTTAACCGGCCTCTGTTGTTAACATCACTCGATTAGGAGGACTTATACCCGCACACACACACACAAACACACACACACACAGTTTGTGTCCAGAGACAAGAGATGGTTTACATATCATAAAAGTGGAAAAACTGAGGGGAAAAAAGGAGCTATCTATTAAACTGTGTCCTTATTTCCATTTATAAAGACACTGCAGGCAAAGCAACTTGTGTCGTGCCCTTGACTGCTAACACACTTCTCTATATGCTATGGACTAGCAACATTAACACAAGCATCGGAAATTAACGCCTATAGCCGGCCAAATGCTGCAGAGGTTTTTCCTGCAACTGATCTATGATCTGCAAGAGCTCCTGTAGAAAACCCACATTCTTTCTGCATTTAGTGCTCGATCTGTGAAGTGAAACTCAGTTGACGTCAGGGTTACACCAGCCAGTGGTCGGCGGACAATAAAAGTCTTCCTGGTATGACAAATGCATTTATCAGCCTATTATAACCACATGCGTGTAAGTTGTCAGTGTTCCACATCTCGGTTTCTCTGCACCCAACTGTTCTCTGGCGAACATACAAAAGAACCCAAAATAACACTGAGGGGTTGAGGGGTACATCAATCTGTGGCTGTGTAATCCTAAACCTTCACCTTCCTCTTAATACCCATCATCCCCCCCTTAATACCCACACACATACCAGGACAGAGCAGGGCCACAACAAATGGTCCCCCGACAAAGGGCAGAGTTCGGCCAGTAGCACTTGTGCGCGCACACGCATTGACACATGTACGTCAACGCACACGGATGGGTACGAGACTTACTGAAGAAGCACACACAAGAGTCGGGAGGGGAGCTAAGTGGGGGCTTTCCCCTCTTAACTTGGCAAGTCTGATCAGAAGAGCCACCGCCAAGGGTCTGTCATCCCCCTCCGAGCCCTGCACCCTCCCGAGGCTGCGAAACCACCGTGGCCCCCCGACTGACCCGTCCTGCCACAGGGGGGTTAGGCCTCAATTTAAAACGAGAGTGAGAGAAAGATGAGAGCTAAGCCAATCAATAAATACACAGGACACATGCACATTCGCCCGCACACTCGTCCGAACAGATGAAGGGAGCGCGGCAAGGGGTGGATTTACACTGCGGACAGAGCAGTGGTCTGTGTACGTGTTACAATTACAAAAATAAAAAGCCTCCTAAATCTTGATATGAAAGTAGAGTGCAAATGTGACGATAAAATGAGGGCCGGGGTGCAAACGGCAATACCCACAAATACACTCGAAACTAAATGCCAGCCGGCCTTTCTGGCTCGCTGCAGTCGGAAACTACCACGAACTACTTGGCTTACGGGTATTAAACTGTTGCCTGAACCAAACTGCCAGAGTCCGATGGCCCAAATACTGAGGTTTTATAGAAGCTGTCTTAACTGTAGCATGGTCAATTCAGATAAGATAATTAGTAGCAGGGTTGATCAAATAGAATGAAAGTCCAGTTCGACCAACCGGATCATATCAAGATATCAAAGATTTTGAACTTAATAGCCAACGAAGAAAATGTCCAAATATAGATTTTGCAGAGTACTTAATGATCCTAAACATTATTCACAGCATCTCATTTACAGTGGGACACCCTGGTTGTTGATGACGTGCTCCGGCAGTATAAATAGATGTGTGTCTCGGATCATGGATACAAAGTAAACAAAACACTAAGATTGTGCAAAGTGGGATCTCCTGCTACCTCAGCAGGTTGAGGTCCATGCCAGGAAATCAGCCCACTGTGGGTTCAGATCCAACTGATGACCTTTTGATGTTTGTCTCTCCAATCGGCCATGTCACTCTCCCCTGTCCCTTCATTACACTGGCTGGAGGCAAAGTAGTAGTTTGAACATAAATAAATCTATTAAGATGTATCAGAATATAAGTCAACACAATCGCTGTTACTCCTGGCCAGAAGTTGGTATGTAAACGGAAACCGGTATAAGTATTGAGACTAAAGTTTCTCTCTAAATCTTATAACATATATTTTTCTGACTCTGGATGTAATTGACTGTTAAGTTGTGTTTGATGTATCCGCTCAATGACTATGTTTATATGCTCTAAATATTCAGCTTTTTTGCCTTTATTCCGAAAAAGAAACATGATCAACACAAATGTATATTCCACTTATAATCCTGTTTACATGCCGCCGTGCATATATATATATATATATATAAAAATAATCAATATCAAGATATAAAAAGGTTTTCTGGTCATTCCATAACTAAATAGTTTATATTAAATAACCAAACAGTTTTGTATTCTTCTGTGTGAATTACAAATTTGACAAATTAAAAGAGCATTTTCTCACATAATTAAGAACTTTATGAGAAAATAGAGCCAGTATGCACTTTTTATTATCAATTTAGACTGCGTAATTGTATATCAAGATATCCATATGATTTGATCACAATATGATTCCATTTATAGACAGTTGACAGCCCTAACTGTGGGGTAAGTGAATGGAAACCAATTATACATGAAACAAACCTAAACCGACAGCATTTTGCTACAAAACACTTCATTAACGCTCTAATAGACTTATCAGGAAATGTTATTTTTGTGGAAGTCTTAAAAGGAATACTAAACTGAATCAGTTTACAATTACATTTATATAATATTCAAGCCTCTTCAACTATTAGGAATGCAGACTTGAATTAACCATCAGATATATTCTGTTTAACAAAGCCTGCATGCAACTTGCAAAATGCAGCACTGTCATCATTTCAGATAATGTGGATGCAGCTGACTTTGTGGTGTCCCATCCTGGATTAAATAAAGCCGGAACAAAGTCAAATGTGATTAACCCATCCACCTCTGGCTGTTAACAAAGATACGAGCAGGAGGTCTGCAGGGAGAGAAACTCCTATCTGGACCAGAGAATCAAATGTGCACCTTTTACAAAGCAGCGCTGTCAGCTGAACAACGAGCGTGACTGCAGGCACAAACGGACTGACAAAACAACACACACACACACACAAGCATGCATGCACAGTCACTGCCATGCCCTCCATTAGAGAACACAATGAGTGTGTAAGGGGATCTTAATGAAGGACTCCCCTGAGGCAAAGCTTGACGCCTCTGCTGAGGATGTGTACTGTTGGAGCTCATTAAATGAACATGAGTACTATGACAGACATGGTGGGAGAGAGCGAGAGAGTGTGTGTGTGTGGTGTTCAGTTACGATACCATATTTAGCCGTTTGTTATGCAGGACACATGCCTCTGTGTGCCAATTTATTGAGCGTACATGTCTATTTTGTTCCATTTGTCTGTGTTGAAAGAAGTCATTACACAACCATACTTTGCATGCAGAGATTGTGAGCGCATGTGTGTGTGCCTGTGGCATTTTGTTACTGGAAAATACTTACACGTAGCTATTGATATCACAGACAACACAACAGGTCTTTTATCCTGTCAAAATGAACTTGAGGGCATGATCATATTTGATCATATTGGAACAGGGAAGGGCACAGAGCAATGGAGGAAGAGATCATATGTGAAAAGTATGACTAACGTGAAAAATCCAAAAACAGAAATAGAAGATGAGGAAGAAGTCAGGAAAAGGTGGGATAGAGGAAGGAGTGGTGCACGAAGTGAAATGTGAAGTACCAGTGCCCTCTTGTGGATTAAAATGGAAGTTTTTCTTATTTTCTTCTATTGACCAGATTCTAAATCGCAAAACGACTCGAGGAAATGCTCATTATTTAAAATCAGTGTTTAGTGTGTTTTGTATGCCCTGCCCGCTTTAAATTGTACCCTGTAATAAATGTACACCTTCAGTTTATCCACAAACTTATTTTGGTTCAGTACATTTGGATCAGTACTGGCTATGAAAAGGTGCAACAGCTAAAACTTTAAGGCTCCAGAGTCAATACGCTGCAGCGTGGGGGGTTGGACTCACCTCTCGACCCTTGTGTGTGACCAGCGCAGCGAGTGGCTTGGCGTAGAAGCGACTGAAGCTGAATCCCAGGCAGCCGTACATACTGTTGGCAGTCAGCTTCAGGGCCTTCTGACGAATGTCGTACTGAAGGACAGACGGACTCAAATTAGACCAAACAGATGCACAGAGTTAGATTTGTCCTTGAAACTCCAAAAGGTTAAGAAGTCTCAAAGGTAAGCAGAAATGGTCGACGACAGAAACATCGCAGGGAAGTGCAAGGCCACAGATGTTCTTCACCATGTGTGGTTTCTGGCGTCAGTGTTGATCTATGTGTGTGTGTGTGTGTGTGTGTGTGTGTGTGTGTGTACCTGCAGGTAGAGGTCTGTGTTGATGTCTTGCTGTTTCATCAGCTGTTTGACCTGTTTACGCCGCTCGACCAGCTTCCTGATTTCTTTGGGCAAGATTCCCATCTCCAGGTTTGTATCTGGAATTTCGGGAATCTCCTCGGACCAATCCTCCTGTAATCATGGAAACAAGAGTTGGAAGTTAGCGGGACGTTTTCTCTGGTGGGAAACAAAAAAATCAAGCTGGGGAACGAAGATTTGTGTTGCTTTACACCTCTGAACCAGGATTATTAGGCTCAAACTATAGAGCATGTCTGTTACTGTTAATAGTTTTAGATAATTCATTTATTAATAAATCAGTTTCTACAGTAAACATAAACAAACACCTCATTCTTCTTCTTCTTCTCTTTGTTGTAAGCCTCCCTCTGCACAGTGGTGAAGCAGATGTTGAACTCTTGGATGATGGAGGGATACAGGCTGTTGAAGTCAAGCAGCAGCACAAACTTGTCATAGAAACCTGCAGAGAGAAAAGGAGTTTATAGAAACATGTAGACAGACAGAAAGCAAGACTTTAAAATAAGATATTCCCCTATTAGTCCCGCAGTGGGGAAATTGCAGGATTACAGCAGCAGACAGGTTAAATGTACACAAGAGACACATAGTAAAAATAAAAAACAAGTATTATAAATAAACAGTAAAGAATCCACAATAACAATATTACTTTAAACTAAGAACACAGACGTACCAACTTTAGGATCCAGCACCAGACCGCCAGCGTAGGCTGCCTTCTTCTTCCACTTGCCTTTCCCTGCGTCCTCTCCCTCGACCTTGGACCAAGAGAAACCGAGCATGAAACATGTGTCACATGTACATTACTAAAGAATGAGCCGTGTGTGGCTTTACCGTTTCCAGCTGGGTCTTTTTGAAGGAGGGTTTGTCGGGAACGATGTAGTTTTTGTCGTGGAAGGCATGAAGCAACAAGAACTCGTTCCTCTCAGCGCGACCGCCCATCAGAGTACGAGACTGCAGAGTCAAAGCAGGAAGAGACGAGGTTCGACCGAAGCAGGATGCAAGTAACATAACCGAAAGGAAAAGAGTAAAAAAATACTAGAGGTTGCATTTAACTTGAGCAAACCTGAAGCAAGGCTGAGGGGTGATGGAGTCCTCATGTAAAATGCCATCTTACCCCACTGTATTGTATGTTAGTGTGTTTCAGCAAGCACACACTAACTGATCATTACACGCTGGCTTTAAACCTTGATCAAGGCTCATTTAAAACGCCTTACTTTTGTCTGCAAATTGTTTGTTTAAGGACTTCAACTTTCTGTATTTTGAGCTGTGCAATAAGTGAGAAGAATTGCTGCCAGGAATTCAAAACCCTCAATGATTGTCCAACCCAGTGACTGTCGTCATGTGTATAAAATGCTTTTAAAATAATGTTGATTGTGCATAATTACATTTTTTTCCAGAGAGCCAGATGCATTTTAAGTTTGTCAGTTATTTGGATGTTAATATGACATTCAGCATTATGTGAAGTGGCTGCCGTTTTAATTGTAATTTGCGTTTCCTGTTTGAGCTCAGTAACAATATTTGACAATAGCGTTGTTGTAACAGTTTGTTTGTTATGTTTCTTTTTTTTTTTTTTTTTTTTAACAGTTGTGGGTGGCAGTTTAATGAAGATAACAAAAAAGTGTTACCATGACGTTGCCAGCGATGTTGGTGATCTGCAGCGCCAGTGGCAGCACGTTGAGCTCACACATGATCTGGAGGATCAGCTTGGCGTCTGTCCATGTCAACTCCAGCAGGTAGAGCAGGTGAGGAGAGTCACTGATACGAACACACACACACATATTTTAGAATACACTGTTTCTTGGGTCAGTGGAGGTATGGCAAAATATACTCATTGTTTAATAACATTTTACATAGAGCAGATCAAGCGAGTTACTGTGTTGAGTTATCGTTTTCTGTTCCTGCATAAATGCAGAAGCTCAAATTTTTTTTTTTCTGATTTGATTTCATCTTTCCTGTCGAGGGCACACAAACCTGTAGAGATTCTTGATGTTTTCCTGAGGGACTGTGACTCTCTCCATCTTCAACACCTGTGTCACCAGTTCAGTCAAATGATAACTTTTACAGCGAATCAGCTCCTTGGCTGACATCTCCACATCGCACACTAGACGGCCGCACGTTGCGCTCTTCTCTGCAAAGGCACCGCGACCCTGCCGCACACAACAGCGTATAGTGATGTACAATATGGTATCGAAACAAAAAAAAATATACATTGCTCTGGATTTTTCTTCTTCTTACCCCTAGTTTGGGCATATTGGACCTCCTGAGGCGTCCAATCTTAGACCAGTGGGGAACCTTGCACACATTGATCCTCTGCAGAATCACCTCCAGGTCAAAACCAAAGATGTCGTGACCCTGCAGGAAAAGAAAAAGGATAAGCATACTAATTTTTACCACGACGAAACACCACTAGAATCTGATAATGTATGCAATTACTCTAAGCAAACATGTCCTACTCACCACCAGCACATCAGGGTCGATTTTGTGCATCTTGGCCAGGAAGAAGCCGAGCAGAGTCCGCTCTGTAGCAGCTATCTCCACTTTACCGTTCTAACAGAAAAGGGGAGACACGCAAGTCTTTTGGTCAAATACAATGAAGAAAACAGGCAAATATATACTCTCCATCAATTTAAATGCAATCTACCTTTTGTATAAATTAAACCAAACTACCATTCTGTGAAGTACTGTAGAAAATGATTTTATCAAAGTGCCACATGAATAAAGTTTACTAAATTGTGCTTTTTCTGTTTCTTGCACCAAGCTGAGCGCCTATTGGCCATTCACCTTCTTCCTCACAGCATCTTTGAAGTCGTAGGGGAAGATACAGTCTGCTGGTTTACTGACCACTGCAAAGACAAAAATAATATAACAACAATTCCAAAACATTTAAGCATTTTACCTTTCTCTCAGATTTCTACTTGTCAATTGAGCTTTGAAATTATATTGCACTTGTGCTGTACAATTCAAACAATTAATAATGTGAGTTTAATTAACTTACCACAAAAATGGGTCTGGTATGGAGGTTGAGGTGGAGCTTTATCCAAATGGAACTGGTAGTGGACTAGAGCAGCCAGGGACACGATCTGCGGTGGAGCAATTACATCATCAGGTACTTGCTCATGACGGACCTCAGTTTGTCCACACACACCATGAAATAACACCAACTCATCCTATTCATTCTGACCTCGTTGTGGTGCGTCTTGGGGTTCTGGATGGTCTTGAGGCTGATGGACATGACGGTGATGGGCGGAGGGGACAGGTCTCTGAACACAGTGACCAGGTCACTCCTCAGAGCTAGAGCCTCCACCTTACACCAGCTGACCGGCTGGCTGATCAGCTCTAACACGGACAAAGTGGGTACATGTGATTTTATAAACATTAAATTCATTGTTCACATACAAATCAAGATAAACTAAATGAAATATGTAAAATCAGTTGTTTGAAAATCCTCCTTACGTGGTGTCTTGATGTCCAGCCAGCAAGGCCCTTTAATCTTCCTGCTGAGGAGGAAGTGTTCCAGGCTGGAAGTGTTGGATCCAAAAATGTGGGAAAAGGTCGCCCCCTTAAGGCCTGAAGGCAGCGCAGGGAACTCTGCCTGCAAAACAAATATTTACCACTTAGACAAACAATTTATTATTAAAAAATACAAATTTTAAAATCACTTCTACGTCAAATCTAGAAAGGTCTGCACATCCACTCACAGAATATCTGACTTCCAGGTACTCGCACTGAGTGGACACATCAGGAATCTCAAAAGCGTAGCTCTTCTCCACTTTCTGCAGAGAAAAACAAACACCAGTTATAAACATGGCAAACCTGCCAGAAGATTACAGTCATGCTGCAAAGTGCATAACCAAAGTTAGCACCGACCTTGGACTTGAACTTCATGATCCTGAACTTCTCGGAGAGTTCGTTAAACTCCTGATAGACGTCCATAATTCCCACGGGAGTGTCCGTCACCTCCTCGGTCTTGGTGTTCACTTTCTGTTCATGGAAACAGGAAAACAATTGAAAGAAGTTCCCCAAAAAACTGTTGTATGTGAAGTGAACTGTAAAACTGATGGCGACAAAATCTCAATGTGTAACCCGACCTCTCGTCACAGTTATAAGAGCAACTATCTTGTATTCATAGAGCTCACTGAGGTTCTCAACAAAAGGTATAAAAGGGGAAGAAAACCGGTTGTTTCTGAAAATTCTGCAATCTTGTTTCCATGATATACTGGCAGTAATGCGACCGAGCAGGAAACTTACATATTCGCGAGGCAGGAAGTACATGGTCCGCTCAATGTTCTTGACAGTGACACAGCAGCTGACATGAGACTCTGCAGACTCAATCCATACTTTCCCAAACAAGTACACCACACCTGGACGAAAGAGGAGTTAAAATATCAGGAAGTGCTCGACAAATCTGAACAGGATCTTTGGATTATGGAGTAACATGATATAGTATCTACTATACAATATATATTTACTCAAGTGAAGGAATATGTCTTACCTGGTTGGCTGTAGGGGTCTTCAAAGGCATCCAACCAATAGAAGCGGAAAACCTGCTCCCCTTCCGCTCCCTCCACCAGCGGGAGTTGGCTGGAGTCAACCTGTATCTCTGCTGGAGCCTCGCTGACTCCATCGTCCTCCTCTTGTCCCCACGAGATTCCAATCCTGCTGGACCTGGACCGAGAAAGGAAGCTTGTGTTTCGCCTTTGTAGATACAGGTTTGTTTTTTAAAGAAAGAAAAACGATATTTCTTTCAAAAGTAGAAACAAAAAAAGCAGATAAAAGACTTACATTAAGACTGGGTCCTGCTGCTCTGCTATGGGCTCCTCTTTAACTGCCACTGCTGCTACTTTATGTGAAGGCTCTACATTATCTTTAAGTGCAGGCGTCTCGTCCTCAAGCCCGACCTCCATCGGCTCATCGAAGTCCACCCCATCAAACGCCAGAGTGTCATTAACTAAGAATACATTTCCATAAAGCAAGTTCATTATTGTTGCTCGAAGCAAAGAAAAAGGGCAAAAAGCTAGCAGAGTTGTATCAGTGTTTCTCACCTTCCTCTTCTTCCAGCTTCTTCACTTTGGCCTTCTGCTTCTCAGGTGCAGAGGAAGGGAGGTGGGCTGATGAGCTGGGGGTCGGGTCAGAAGGTGGTGGCCTGATAACTTTGGCCTTAAACCCAGTAGCTGAGGGTGACTCCTGGTATTCCAGAAGGGACATACAATAGTTTACAATTATTGAATTCAAACTGTATAATTTGGCAAATGAAGTAGTTTCCAGACACTTCCAATGACATGACAGTCTAGAGGATACCTTTGACATCTGAGGTTTGATCGAAAAGGGATTCATGGGTGATCCAAGAGACTTCTTTTTCTTCAGAGTGACCACTGAGGAAGGCGTCAGAATAGTCGATTTCTGGGAAGACAGACGGTAAAGAGTTCTGAAAATTACTGAAGGGTCACAGGTTTGATTATTTTAACAGTGCTTTGTCCCTGTCATTCATTCATCCCATTGAAAAACATGACTTGCTCACTCATTACACATCAACTAAAAAGCTAAATGTAAATGTCAATGTGCAGGAACCATTGGGTTATTTGTGGGAAACAGTGTTGACGTTCTGCATCGTCTAGCTATGGTACCAACCTCAGAGTGCAGGTCCTGCAAGATGTCTCCCAATAGGTCATCTTTGGACAGGTCCACATCTTTCTGAAGTGACAAAATGATGCTTATGGTCAAGACAAGAGCAGGAAACGGTGTAGAACATCTCTTTTATTTTAAGTTAAAATCGGCACAGAGCAGTTAGCAGAAACGCACCTCAGCCGGCCTCTTGACATTACTGTTCATGAAGAGGCTCTTGATGGTGTTCGGCTTCGCTACTGCAGATTTCTTCACATTTTTCTTTGAGTCTGCTCCTTTAGCACCTATTCCTGCAAACAAACAAAACATATTTGCACAAAAAACAGTACAAACCCATTTACTGTACACAACAGTACACAAACTTACAATGCATTACTGTATGGATGTTTACCTTTTTTGCTTTCAACTACATCATCGTCCAAATCATCGTCAAAGATTTCTCTTCCATCCTCCACATATCCAGTTCCATCTGAGAGATGAGAAGCAAAGACACACTTTAACTTCCGACCTCACCATCACACATATTCCCACAGTGGATACAGCAGGAGGCTCACCATCATCAATGATCCAGTCATCCTCTTGTCTGTCTCGTACCATCTTCGAGTACTGCTGCTCGTCCACCTCCTCATACACACTCGTAAACTCTTCCACCTGGAAAAGACAAACACGGGTTGGCCAGAAACAAGGACTCATGAATATGAAATATTGTATAAATACCATACAGTATGTATAAATACGCATTACATAAATATTATATACAAAAGAATTACAGTTAGAACTGGGATGAATATTTCTTGTATCATTTAATCTGGTGATTATTCTTTCAATTCATCAATAATTTACTGTGTAACATTTCTAAAAATAGAAAATAATGCCAGAAGAACGATTATTAAAAATTGTTGTCAATTACGCCTCTTTGTGGTGGAAAACATTTGAGTGAAACTGCTCATACTTGAATTTGAAATTAGATATACAATCCTGTAATTTACCCACTATGGGACTAATAAAGGATTATCTAATCTTATTTTATATAATTTTCAATACAGTAAAAGAATTTGGAATATATAGAGTTTGTCACTAAACTCATTTTTTTTTTCTAAGCACAGAGATTTTGTCGATCCAAAGGCCAGGTCAGTACAAACTTTGATAACGAAGTCTAATAAGTGAAGTGATGAGGCGCTCACTGTATCATTAAGGAAGAAGAAAAACAACATTAACTGGTAGCACACACAGAATTGAGTTAAATACAAATCATTACACACTGCTTGTGTAATATCCACGGTTATGCATATGTCTTCTGCACTACACTAGGGTTCCTCACCTCATATTTGATCTTCTCCCCCAGCTTGGCTTTCTTAAGCTGCTCCAGTGCAGACTTCCTTCCCACCTTCTCTCGCTTCTCCCGTTTGGAGCGAGACCTCGCCAGACCGCAGGGGTCACCTCCATCGTCTGAGGAGAGGGACGCATCGACATGGCGACGCAGAAGCAGGTATGAACGTGACCGTCTCTCTGGCAGAGGCTTATAAACAAATCCTGCAATAATGCCACGACTGAAGGCCGTCTTTGGCGGACACACAACAAGTGTCTCCCACCTCTTTGAACACGAAAACACTACCTAGTGGCGCTCTGGTAACTTATTTTACTGTCATTAATACGATGATTCGTCCATGTCTATATCTTAAACACAGCGCCAGTAAAGCTGCAGTGGAGACAAAGTGAGCTCTGAAAATGACAACAGCGAACCAAAGTTACAGTTAGCTCACATCCCCCATGTCTGTTATCCTCTCCTAGACACGCTACTCACATGGGAAATTGTTAGTTTAAATAGTTACTGCATTTTAATACACTCAGTACACATTATCAATGGCCTAAACGTGCTCCTTGTTGTAGAATAATAGTAAGCTAGCTAACGTGTTAGCTAACTTCTTTACTTTCCCTGTGCAAGTCCCGCCGCAGTCGGCTAGCGAGCAGCGTGAACAAATAAAAACTCACCGCCGTCCGCGTCCTTCTCTGGGTTTGATACTGGCGCCATGACTTCAACGTTTCGCTCAGTGACAGCTGCTCAACACGACAGCGGCGGGTCAACACAACGACCGGACTGTCCGCGCAAAATCAGATTCCCGGGGAAAGTCATATGCTGGAAGTGACGTCGCGTCACTGTCAGCGTGTCAGCCAATGAAATGAAGCGCTGTGTCCGCTCTGTCCGCACGGGGGCAGTGTTGTTCAATTTGATTGTTTTACTCCATCTGGACCACAAAAAGTACACGATTTATTAATGTTTACTCTAAATACTATTACATACATGTATCTGACAGAAATGGTAATTAACTCATTCATAATTCAGGAGACTATAATCAAATGCCCTCATTAATAGTTAATAGATCACACATTTAATAAAGGTCAACTATAACTTTTTTCAAAGTCCTTGCAAATTAATATTTGCAATAAATGTAAAGCCCCATGAATATCAGACAGACCAGAGAGATAGTTAACAAAGGTACCTTTTCCAACAATAGAATAGTCCTATAAGTGTTGTTTTTGTCATTGTAAAGGCAATACTATTACTGTGTCCTCAAATTATAGGATTAGACTATTATTAGTCTCCCTCTTTTTGTAAATCAATGGCCATCCCTGTGTTTCCCGATGAAGCTCGTTTCTATGACGACCAGGCGGGACTTTGTAGGGCACAATGGGGTCCTGTCCCAGATTGGGGCCACAGAGACAGAGTGCGTCCAACAATGGAAACACAAAGAGTGTTTTGTCCTTCATCCGCAGAGCCTATTTTACACTAGCCTACAGTGTGGTGGGTGCATGGCCACTTTATCATGGTGGCTTCAGTGGCAAAACAAAAAGTCTGTGTTGTCAACTGGCAAATTTATGAATTATCTAGATTTGGGTAAAGATTTGTTGTTGCCCTTTATTTTTTATTATAACCATGTTTTTGTATTTTTGTTTTGTAAAACACATAGTTTTACACTTTTTTTAAATTAGGTGGCAGATTGTGCGCGTGAGGGCTCCACTTGCGTCGCCTCCAGTAGAGAGGGTTCGTGAATACAGCGCAATGGCCGTATGTTACTGCACGGTCTGCTAAATGGACCTTGGCCCAGTTGTAGCGGCTCATCAGCGGTGAGCGGCTGATTTGTCCTTTTGGACAGACTGGACAGACGGGCTGCCGTCCCTCTGCTCTCCTGCCCGCTGCGCTGGAGGAGAGACAGCCATAGACTAAAGAGAAAGCCCACAGACAAGCAAGTGGTAAACTAATTATTTACTTTAGACCTACTTGTTTTTTTGGAAACCATGGTGAAACGGCGACGCAGCAGAGCGCATTCATGTTGCGCAGCTGTTGCGCCACTTTGTTGCAGAAGAGGACCGCTAAAGGTAAGGATGCAGGAAAGTTTCGGTTTTAATCACTTAATTATTCAAGTCCAGCCGCCAACGGCGACGGGAATGTTTTCCAAGTAGGCTCCACTGTGGTGGGAAAAGGGAAGAGAGAAAGGAATTTTCTGCTAATAATGACCGTTTTAATATTTACAGGTGCCAAATAACAAATAGACTAGTGTATTGTCTGTAGTCTGACAGACCACTCACAGATGGGTGTGACTGACACCATAAGGCAGCAGGCATATATTTAATTGGATACAGCAGGAGACATTGGATATGCCAAATATGTAGCTTATCAATATTGAATGGGGTAGTCAGCCTACAACTGAAATGTTAGATGTTTTGAATAATGTTAGTTAATGGTCTTATAACTAAAATACTTCCTTCTACTAGATCCACACCTTTCCACGCCTTTTGGAGGGATAACATTAAAACAGTGTTTTCTTAATTATTTTTGTATTCTCTTAGAAATAATATTAACCCAAAGTGAGGCTTATAAATAAGTACTCGGTATCATCTCACTGATGGTGCTATGGACCACTCCACCAATCCTCTCTGCTTATCCAGCTGGACTTCTGTATCTTCTCCCTAATTGGTCCATTCTTGAAGCTCTCTCCTCTTTTCCGTCGCCATGGCGAGAGCTCTTCGGCTCTGCGTACGAAGATCATTTATTAAACGATGCCTCACTCGTATAATATAATCCTGTACAGATAATTACTATGTATTTCTTACCATGTGCCTAATTTCTGCTTTGAAGTGATATTTTTGCTACAGTTACACATTGTTTTTGATGTCTGACTCCACATAAACTGTATTTAATGTGTCACTTCCACATAACAATGCATAGCAATGATGGCCATCAATTTTAGGGGTTTCCATCCCTTGTTTTGGCACAGCCATCAGTCTTACTGAACATCTGTAACACTGATGCCAGATGTGCTTGCATATCTGTGACACAAATGTAAGTACCTCTATAGGTTGAATCAATGCTAAGTGGTCATTAGAGAGTAGCAAAATTGATACGCTACCCAGTAGTTTTCAAATGGGAGTATGTGTATGGGGGTACATTAAGGCACTGAAGGCACTACGTGAGATAAAAAAATATATGTAAAAGTAAAAAATATAAAACAAATCCTTTAAAAATTGTTATTGAATAAATATGCAATAAACAGTGCTGTGTATTACATATTATTTTCAACCAAGAATGCTTTGCGCTGGTTAGGAGGTATTTGGCTGAAAACACATTTTACAGGGGTACATCACTGAAAAAAGGTTGAGAACCAATGATCGAATGAACCTCAGATGTTATTAACTGTATGTGCTTGCAAGAACAAAGCCAAGAAATAGCTGCAGAGTGAGACCTCTTCCCTGCCGCCTCCTCTCTGCAGTAATGGATCAGAGGGGTGGAGGAGGAGGAATAGAGGGGAGGACAGACAGAGAGGCAGAGCAGGGAGTGGGCGGGGAAATAGAGGAAGAAGAAAGAGACAGAGTGGTGAGGAGAGAGGCAGCCTCTCACTGATGCTGAGTCACATTACAGAGGGACCACAGCCGCATCCCATGAGTCTTTGGGAAACATGGAGGAGCTTGAGCACACCTGCCCCCATCCCCGGACGGTAGGGCATTTGAATGTGTGTGTTTTCTCTCGTGTGCATCGTCTTGCAGTGTGTGTGACAGGGAGGGAGAGGAAGACAAAGGGTCCTGCTTTCTCCCCTGTTACGAAACAGATCCCCCATAGCATCTGAGGCTATGCTCAGAATGCTGAGTGGACAGTGTGTGAGGGTGGTCAAAGAAGGAGGGGGTTTACACAATGGACGAAATAGCATGAATGACCTGCTGGAGGGACATTGCGGTAGTCAGGGAAGCCTCTTGTGTCTGAATATTCTCTTCTTCTTTAGTGTAATTCCACCTCCCGGCATTCATGTCTGTGTCCTCCAAATGGCCCATCGTTGCCTTTTACTCTCCTCTGTCCTCACTCCAACCTCTCTTTATTCTTGTGGAGCTGTCTGGTCTTCACTGCCAGTGTTTTATATTGCCTTGTGTCTCTATGTTTCCCCCCCTGCTTTAATCCTTCCTATGCCAGATGTTTGCTTGAGCCAGAGTAGGCTTTTCTGTGCATGCTCACGCCGCTCGCCCTGATAGGCCTGTGAGCCCCTGGTCAGCAGGTTTAAGCTTCTCCATCTATGCTGAGTGTTTGTACGCCACCCCTCAGTGCTCACAGTGCCCAGGGGATCATGGGAGATGAGGGTGCTGCCATCCACAACCTCTCTGTTTTTTGCTGTTTTTGTAGCTCATGTGGCTAGCACTGAGCATGGATGCCTCTCTAATGGAAAAGGACAGAGAAATTGAAACTGGACAAAATGTTCAAAGGAAATGGGACGTAGATATATATATATATAAATAAAAAAAGCAGTCTCACATCTATGGCAATGTTACAAATGAAGGCCTCCTTTACTTTCCTTTTGTGTTGCATGCTTACATATATTTTATTAGTTGCGGGCACATCAATTAAAATCAACTTATTCACGTTAAATAGCTTATTTCCAGACCTGTAAGTTGCTGCCCACATCTTTTTTAGCGATACATATAATTAAGTGAAATGGCCATTCATTGGCTATAGCAGAACATAGAGCACAGTGTGATGAAAATCACAAAAACTGCTCAAACAAAAATGAATATAAGGCGTCATTATTAAACCAAAAAAAGGAAATAATAATATGTTTTATATCTTATATGGGTTATGTGTGAACAAAAAGTAGTTCCCACTCAGAGAAACAGTACAATGTCATCCTACATAGTGATGGGCGCTGTCAGACATAATGGAAGGTCAGACCCCAGAGAGGTCAAACTCCTTGTTAGACTTATGAACAATCACTGACACAAAGTAAATCCTTTTGTATTTACAGCTTTTGTCATTTTCTTCAGTGGACCTCTGCAAAATGTCATCAATTCAAATTTTCTTTTTTTTTTACCAGCAATCTTTTACCAGCAATTCTTAGAAAGATTTTGAAGATTAGTGGAGTATCAAAGTGATAAAACCATTCAAAGTATAGTTTGAGCAGCTTAAGACGTCCCAAACCGAACAGGTGGGTTGAACACGTTGCAGTAAGGACATAACACCTCCCAGATGTTTATGTTTGCTTATTGGAGCTCTCCTCGTCTGCATTATTAATCCTAGCCTGCTAATACTTTATAACTCTGAGGAGGTCACCTGTTAATAGCTTATGTTGTTGAATTTCATGCAGAGATGGGTAACAGGAACTGTCCTCAGTGTGGCGGGCCTCTCATCAAATTACAGGACTGAAGTATTTCAGCAAGAATCTGTTATTTAAATAACCTTTGCATTGGGAAAACTTTATTTTCTTAAGCAGATTCACTTCTTAAGTCACACTCTCACAACTCGCACTGTAATTTGAAACCGCTGATTTGACATGTGACCGTCCCTGTCTGTGTCCATGTAACATGTTGTGATGCCAGACTCTGCTTTTGTTGCTGTTCAAGGATGCGTTGACGTCAGTTGCCTGCGTTTTCCACAGAGGCCGAATGTGTTTCCATTTTTTCATCCTCCGCTCACACTCCCACAGCTTTCTGCTCTGTGTAGACTCTGATTATCATTTATTGGTGTGAATGCTATTCAGTAAATATTCCCTGCAGTCAACAGATGGCATAAAAAAACTCACACACACTTTAACCTTGATGTAGCTGTGACAAACATCATCCATAATCTCACGTGTCCTTTTTCTGCTCTGTTTTGCTTTTTATTCTACCTTTTTCTGCTGAATTTAAATATATTTATTTGAAAAGGATCTCAATAGACCTGCCCTTGTTTTCTGCCACATGTTAATACACATATAGGCTACACATACAGAAGTTAATGTCTGCTCTCACACACACACACACACACACACACACACACACACACACACACACACACACAGCAGGACATGGAGCAGGCATCAGCTGTGGTCAATAACTTAATGGAGGTTACTATAATAGCAATGAGCATGGGAATGGAGTAATACTACTGAAGGGATGGGGCTCGACACGTGCAGGGGTTTTAGATGACATTTTTTTACATGAAATTATTTTTTTTTACAGAGTCTCTTCCTCCATCTCTCTTACTCAGACTCTGACTAGGCCCGCCATCTTTGCCAGGGAGACCAGCTGTGATTGCCGCGCCCCTCATGAGAAGCTCACCATCGCTCAGGCCCGCAGAGGCACCCCAGGTACAGTAGACCTCCTCCGGCTCGGTTCATCCTCTCATTCCTTTTCCTGCAGCTTCTCCTTTTCCTGTTTATCCTCATCATGTTTGTCAATCCTTCATTTCTCTAAGTGTATTTGCTAATCATGTTGTTGCCATTCATGTTTCTGCTCTGTTTTCTACTATTATACTGTAATGCTACTACAAACACCTCTGAAGCTACTCCCACAACAACTACAGCTACTACTGCTGGTGCTGCTCCTACAGTATCACATCCATCACTCTACTCCACTGATACGACTGCAGTAGCTTTTTGATACATGTGTTGCTGTGTGTTTGTAGTGGACCGGCCGGTCAGAGTCTACGCAGATGGTATCTTTGACCTGTTCCACTCTGGCCACGCTCGCGCTCTCATGCAGGCCAAGAACCTCTTCCCCAACACCTACCTCATAGTAGGAGGTAGGCCAGACGCACACACCCTAAAAATCCACTGCTCAGAATAACCCACACAGAGTTGTCTGATTTTGAACTACGCGCCTCTGTGTTTTATGTTTGGTGTGGTTTCCCTCCCACGTGCTCGGAACAGTGTGCAGCGATGAGCTGACCCATAAGTACAAGGGTTTCACAGTCATGACGGAGATCGAACGCTATGAAGCGCTGAGACACTGCCGCTATGTCGACGAGGTTTTGAGGGACGCGCCCTGGACGCTAACGCCAGAGTTCCTCGAGAAACACAAGGTGTGTCCGAGTGGTTGTTTCCCAGTATCTGAGAGGGAACTGTGCATGAAGCATCCAGGGGGCTGTAATCGCCAAAGGTAGACCCTAACTGAGTTCAGAGAAACACCTGCAAAATAAGGGGCGTGTCCCTTCTCCCCAGAGTAATTTACCAAACCTTTGAGTGCTGAAAGTAGAGATGTTATAGGCAGTCCAGAAGTCACTAACACCTGGTTATCATGAGTCAGATGCTGCAGGTGATAATAATACACCTTTAAAGCATATTTTAGAGGCAGAAGAGATAATAAGAATCAAATCAGCTCACCAACAAATCAAAACAACACAGGGGGATGAACGTTTGCACAACTGTCACTGGAATAATAATGTAGTTTTCAGTGCAGATAAAATATCTCAGTTGTGTGTAATAATTAATCCTCAAACCCCAAATGATAAAAATACAAAGCGGATTTCATGGCCATCGACATATCGGCTAGATATACCTTAAAGGTTTCACTCAGTAGCTTTGTCAATGGCTCTTAAGAGGGAACTCTGAGGCGGGAACCTTTAGAGCCTTATACGAGAACTCCTGGTGAGATGGGACGCTACTTTAAATATGTTTATTTTGCAAAACTCCAACCAACTGTATGTTTATGTGAGTATTTCTTCTTCTTTTACCTCATGTGCAGTGTCACACAGTCACGTCCTTTCATTGTTCCTCAGATTGATTTTGTGGCTCACGATGACATCCCCTATTCCTCGGCAGGAAGTGAGGACGTTTATAAACACATCAAGGAGGCAGGTCAGTGTGCGATAACAGCCCGATGAATACAAATATACCCCAGGCACTTTTCAAATGATGTGTGTCTGTGTGTGTGTGTTTTCCAGGGATGTTTGTGCCTACACTACGGACAGAAGGGATCTCAACATCCGACTTGATCACCAGAATTGTCAGAGACTACGATGTCTACGCACGACGCAACCTCCAACGTGGCTACACGGCCAAGGAGCTCAACGTCAGCTACATCAACGTAAAGAGCACAGTCAACTCTACATGTCGCCATATTGTCTGCATGGAATTATTGCAGCTATGAATAATAAGATGATGCAAGTTAACTGTGTGACATCAAAGTGCCTGAAGATCCAAGGAAACATTTCACATTGTTTCTTCGACTGGAATGTATTGCCGATGTCAGATAAATGTGCCGAGTCAGGATAAAAAAAAACACATTTCTGATCGAGGCTGTTTCTTCGGGGATGTGTTCACTCTTTAAACACTTTCTTAATGGCTTGTTCTCAACATGTGTAACCCCCGCAGGAGAAGAAGTACCGGCTGCAGAACCAAGTGGACCGAATGAAGGAGAAGGTTCGAACGGTCGAGGAGAAGAGCAAACATTTTGTTTACCGTGTGGAGGAGAAGAGCCACGACCTCATTCAGAAGTGGGAAGAGAAATCCAGAGAGTTTATTGGCAACTTCCTAGAACTCTTTGGGCCTGATGGGACTTGGGTAAGTAACTTTTTAAATAAGGCAATCATAACTGTCAGCATCATTATAAGTGCTGTCTTCATTGCCACTACATTACTTATTGTCCTAGTGATCTATTGAAGCGGTGTTTTGCGTGTATCCCTTTAAGAGTGTCAGATAGTATTTGATATTAAAAACCTTTGTGCTGTTTGTACTAACGTTCTCCCTCCGTCCCTGAACAGAAACAGGTGTTTCAGGAGCGCAGTGGACGGATGCTGTCCTACGCTCTGTCTCCCCGAGAGTCGCCCTGCAACAGTCCTCCCCGAGAACTGTCCCCCCTGCGCTCTCCCTCCCCCCCGTCCCCCCCCGCCCGCTGGCACAGTGCACGGCCCTCGCCCCCGAGCTCCCCCAAAGGAGCATCTGCCTCTATAAGCAGCATGAGTGAAGGTGATGAAGATGAGAAGTAAATGGATTGTTGAACACACACACACACACACACACACACACACACACACACACACACACACACACACACACACACACACACACACACACACACACAGTACACTGCCTGAGAACTGCTCACACACAAACACAACACCGGCTGGATACTGAAACAGTTATCCTCAAGGAAGTTGCTGAAAATGCAAGGCAGACGAGGATCATGGGAAATGAAGTTCTATGCTGCAGAGCTAAGAAGCCATCACTGTCTCAGTTGTGTGGGCAACCGAGCAGACAGACGAAAGACAAAGAAAGAAGAGGATTTACGAACGCAGTGTCACAAGGTCCAGAATGCTTTGCGGCATCTTTCAGAGGATTTGCTTTGGATTTGTCCAGTGCTGATAGAGACTGTCCAACAGCCTGATCTTAATACCACCTCATTGTTTTTTGTCGTTTTCTGTTTAGTTTAGCTTTTTTTTTTTAAGATGCAAAGATTTCTTGTAACTCCTGTGACCACTAGATGTGAATAGGCACAACGTTACAGAACATCGTGTGTGATGTGCAGCTCAACAGCTCATGTGAATTGACAGGAACTGGATGCACTCCTCACTGAGTAACTGTGTGCTTGTTGAACGGAGAATTATGAATTAAAGAAAAGACACTGCACACCGTAGATTAGCAGAAGTGACGTGTTGAACAAACTCTCGGCACTAAAACACATGCTACTTTGCATCATTTTAGCATAAATGGTTGGAAACTTATATCAAACAAGTGATCCACAATCATTGAGTCACTTGTTCCCACGCTACCGTTGTGACCACGACCACAGTTTAAAACGAATCCCTCAGAAAATCACATGGAATTAAAATTAGCCTTTGGGAATAGCAGCTTGCATGATCCTGAAACGCATCCAAAACTACAGCTCTCGTGAAGGACAACAGAATTTGGGAGGTGGTTTTCATCACCTCGGTTGTAGAGCTTTATTTGAAATCAAGCAATATAATCCTAGTTGTAAAGTTAATAGGATTTGTTTTTTAAATGAATATTCTATATTACTATATACAAGGTCTGTCATAGAATTAGAGACTAAAACAAGCCCCTTTAGACTCAAGTCTTGGACTGCACATATAGATTGTGATGAGACCAAAAAAAAAAAGCCTTTTATTAGCTTTTTGAATGTAAAGTGAGTCTTTGAGACCACACCTTCAGTAGAGAGTAAATGTAGTCACTAAGTTATAGTTACATCATGCCACGCAACACACACATCCAGTAGGCCATAAATGTCACGTCCCACAGTAATCCATTGGTAGAAGCATTTGTGGATATTCAGCATAAACAGCCATGTCTTTCCTTGACAGTTTTACCATGTTTGATCTTCGCTCTTTAGCAGACATTCTCGCGCTTCGGAATTTGATGTCAGCTGTCAATCAAACCCGGAAAACTTGGAGATGCAGCCTTTCTCCAGGACTCTGACGATACTTGAAATAAACAATAATTGAAGCCCTCCAGGTGAACTGTCAGCTCCTCAAAAGCCGGATCATCAGCCTAGTGTTTTATTTAATATTATTGGAAATGTATGTAATACCTTTCTTTTGCTCAGGTCTGCTCACTCACGCGGACCTCTCTTCCACCCCAACAATACAATTAATACCTTAATGCAATGTAGAGACCTAAATGTCCTGTACGCACTACATGTTAATCTGCACTATATGTACAAAATTTGGGAAAGTGTGTCTTTTTTTATTTTTTAAATTTCAATGTTCAAACGGCTTGATATGTAAATAAATCTAAAATCTAAAACTGAATGCGAGTCAAACTGCATATCGCACACAACAGCAATTATCTTTATTGTCGGGATTGACAAGTTGATCTCATGCTGAATCACATTATTAGGCTGCTCTGTCACCGTTTTTTTGGTATATGATGTTGCATTAATTGCATATCTTTGCGTGACCACCTCCACAGTGAGCATACATTTGTTAAAACTGGAGGTACAGTAGGATAGAAAAACAGAGCGATCACTCCACACTGGCTTCATGTACAGCAAACACATAATAAATAGTTGTATACACAATATCTTCTTAAATACCAGAGGAGCAGAGGCCGTCTTGAACAGTAAAGGATGATCACTCTAAATCACACAACTGGAGTTGAAGCTTTCACAAAAGGCGTGAACTTTGACGGATGTTGATTGTGATTAAAACCGATTAAAGGTGGTGCACTGAGGCATTTAAATATACAGCAGGTTTGCTGCCGGGCATCACTCAGTGAGACGGGCAGGTTACGACGGCATTGGCAGTGATGAAATCTTTCAGTGAGGCTGAAAAGCGCCGAACGCTACAGGATGGGATCATCTACACTCCTTTCTTTTCACCTCAGATGGAGCTAAAGGAGATTAGAGAAGGAAGTCACTTCAGATTATTAAAATTCTTGACAAATTGATTGGGCCACGTTTGATTTTGGTGTGGCCTTATAAATAAATGATATTGCTAGTAGGAAGGTTTAGCTAGTGCAAGTGGGGACCAGGGACCTTCCATGATCATTAATAATCTTCTATGTATAATCAAGTATATTATTGACAGAGGTCTGAAACAATTGTATAAGAGGTAATAATAATAGTAATACAATTAAAATGTTCCTGAATGTGAATTAGGTGTCAAATATCGGACGGTTTGACGCACTGCGTCTGTACCAAGAGATTCGTGGCTCCTTTAGCCACATGGAATTTCCCCTGCTGGCTTTCCACAACAATGCTTGATTACCCTTTGTAAGGAAATGCAGTGAACTGTTCAGACTTTCAGAAACAACGAGAAAAATCATTAAAAGTTCATCAAAAGTAATGCTGTCCCAATGTCATACATATGAGATAAAAATAAGTTAAAACCTGTCAGGTATCAATTCCCTCTGGATTTTACCTGCATCTTCTAATTCTTTCACTTCCACTCATGGTAATTTATACAAAAAGCAACCTTTTAAAAAACACACAAGCATTGTTCAAACAGATTAGTAATACTACAACTGAGACGCAAAGCTGAATGGATGAAGCGCTGTTGGGGTAACAAGTCCGAGCTTTGAGCATGTTGCGTGTCCACCACGGCAAACTGTTTGCCAGTGTAGAAAGGAGATGCAAAGATGTATTCACACATCCTCTTCTCCATTCTTCTCTGTGAGGGTTCACGCAACGCATCATGCTGGTGTGGTTGAAGCTGCGAGGCATTTTACAAGCATCCTACAGATGCTCCGTTGGTCCTTTCGTAGCTAAATCAGGGCGCAGAGCTGGCTTGCAAGCAGAAATGTCTGATGAGGGTCAGTGTTGCCGGTCGACCTTCATTCTCTTACATTCTCCTATTACAAATAAAACTTCCAGTTCCAGTGAGCATTCAAGGCAGATTTTCTTGAACATAAAATATAATAGAAGTAAGGCTGTCGCTCTTAAAAAAATAAAACTTTCGAGATACTTAAAACGATGCACTGCTTTCTATATTTTTCCCAAAACAGTTATCATTTTCTCTCATCTATAGGCAATCCTGGCTTCTATTTTCCCAGGCTCAAATACAAAACAGCTCTTTACTATGCCAATGACACACTGGCCTAATTGTGTCTTCCAAAGGAAGGACATGAAACCTCTTACTCTTCCAATTGGTCCGAAACTCAAAACCCCTGACCCTGCTTGTGTTTGAGAGGAAGAAACAGAATACAAGCCTTCAGTGATGGTGAGAAAGACACTCAATCAGCAGTGTGTGGCTCATTCAGCCACAGGGAGCAGCGGCCTCGTCAGCAAAGAGGAGCCCGGCCAAACTGCCCATGAGACAGAGGGGGATGGAGATGCAGTGAATTTAGCTTGACGTAATGGCCGGATAGAGGCGGAAATGGAGTCAACATTAGGAAAGATTCAGAAGGAGGGATCTATACTTCGGAAGAGGTTCATTCTAGACTTCATTTAGAAAGAGCCAGCGCTAAATGCCACAAAAACGGAAGCTACGCTGATGAATCTCATTGCCATTGGGTATACACATTTCCAAAGCCTGAACCACCGGAATGTAAAAGCCAGTCTGATCCCAAACCAAACATTTACCCAAGGGAAACCTTTCATCTGACATGCTCTGGGCAAAGTGCGAGCATTGGCGGAGTCGGGTCGGCTTTATCTGTTGGCTTTGTATTTGGACTTGCTGGCATCACGCGGCTCTTTGCTGGGGTTGCTCCAGTCGTCCGCCTCGGGGCTGGTCTTATAATGCCGCCACGCTGACTTGTTGAAGACGGGCAGACGCTCAAAGGACTCACTGGAAAGGGCCTTCAAGCGGAGGAACACAACACAAGAGCCGATGAGAAATCTCAGTCATTTATCTTTAAACAAATAGCTGACATTAAATGTCAGCCGATTAGCTTAGTTTAGTGTAAATACTGGTGGCGAGGGGAAACAGCTAATTGACACTTGGATTATTGTACGTATTAAATAGAAGATGTAAACACGTCAGGTAATGTCAGGTAAAGGGTAGTTCCTTTTTGCTAGCTGTTTCGTCTAGCCTGCAGTCTTTATGCTAAGCTAAGCAAATCCTCTTTTGGCTATAGCTCTATGAGAGAAACGACATCTTCACATCTAGCAAAATAGGGGATTTAAGGGGATTTGGCGAGTGTTGGAGATATCGGCCGTAGAGATGTCTGCCTCCTCTAGAATATAATATATGTATAGTTTTCCAAATGTGAGCACCACTACCCGAGTGCCATATAGTCCCATTATACCTGAGACAAGGCAGTGACCTCTCCGTCCGATATCTCCAACACTCAGCAACGTGCACTAAAACAACTTAGACTGATAGATGGCACTATGGGTAAGAGAACAAATATGTGCAAATATGCTTTTGGATTGAATTTGTCCCTTTAAACTCTGACCTACCCGAGTCATGTCTTTGGGAGAGAGAAAAACATTTGACGAGCTCACTTTACCTTCAGATAGATGACAGCATCAGTGCCAACGCCCTCCATGGAGTAAAGTTTCAGGTCCCCCTGGAAGTATCGGGCATAGAGCCTAGAAATGGGCAAACCGTAGCCAAAACCAGCCTGAATGGGGAGGGGGAGTGACAGAATTGAATTTCACCAGATGCCAGGACATAAATGAAAATGTATGAGCTAAAAAAGGTTTGAAATGGTCACCGTGGTCAATACTGATTTGATTTTATATGTGTGTGTGTGTGTGTGTGTGTGTACCAATGGGACAGCTCCTGGCTCCATGCTTGGTGTCGGAGCAGTGGAGTACATGTAGTTGAACAGACGATCAATCTTCCTCAGAGGGACTCCTCCTCCACTGTCACTGATCTGAAGACGGATCATGGGAGGGATGGAGCGAGAGGCCACAACTATTTGTCCAATCATGGGTGCACTTGTGTCTGATTTACCTTGATGGAAAGATCCTCTTTGCCAAGAGTGACTTTTGCCTTTATTGGTGGTAATCCCTCTTCACTGTTCTCATGAAGCTCCACTGTGGCTCTCATTGAGTTCTGCAAATACCCACACTGTTAATTAACCCAGCTGAGCACAAGTCCGGATACAATTATCATCAGATTTCAATTTAATTATATTAAAAATAGCACTTAACTAGCTCGGTTTACGCCACTGACGCGGCACGGCTTACCTTGAAGAGCTCAAACAGCATGTGAAACAGATGCGAGGGCACATACACCGCCTGGATGGGCTTTTCAGGGGCCTTCACTGGAAGACAAGAACGAAAGCTGGTCATCTTGTAGTTAATTAGATGCTGAATGTGACCATTACAGCACTAAATTTGGACTCCAAATGTGCACCTAGATAGACTAGACAGAATGCATTGCGCCGCTACAGCTGTGTGACAGATTACAGAGGGAAACGGTGGAAATCGTGGAGCACAGAAATCTCTTACTGTTGAACTCCTCGACCTTCAGCTCGGGAGCAGCCATGTAGTACTTCTTGCACAGCATCTTGGCCGTGTCGTAGGCATCTGACAGAAGTGGCAGAACGGGTCAGGGCGGAGCAAGCAGAGCACGTTCACTGTTTACATTTGGATTCCTGTAACGTAGCGTTGGGTACACATGCCGCTGGGACCCCTGATAAACCGTCATTGTGTAAACGCGCCGTTTAGTGCGGATGAACTTGCATTGATCCGTGTCACTCTGCGGCCGCTGGTGTGATAAAACTCGGTTTCAGAGGTACTGATGGTTTTTAACTCACCACTCACGACTTCAGCCACACTGCAGGTGGGATCAATGCTGCCGATGTGTTTTGGATGGGCAGGGTTGGTGTCGTTCCCAAACAGGAGAGCTGCACAGAAACAGACGGGTCAGTCCCCAAACATGAACTGGGATGGACAGCAGGGTGCTTAAAACCAGTAGGGTTTAGAGGCTCACTGTGCTGGTTGATGAGCATGCGGAAAGAGATGCGGTTGGTGTAGAAGCGGTCGAGGAAGTACTGGATATTGCTGCTGATGAAGGGGTCGAAGCCAAACTTCTCCTTGTACTCGACGACTCCCTGAGCCATGGTGGGAACCACGTCGTTGTGACGGTTACGGATCTCAATCAAGAGCTCCAGGAAGCTAAGAACAAAATAAATGAATACAAATTATGAAAGCACTCCTCAATGAGCTGCCTCCCATGGTATTTTGAGATTCGTCAGTGAGGCGGTTCATTCGGAAATCTAATGCACACATTTGTGCCATTCAAAAATAATAACGATATTTCGTTGGTCAGGTACCAACGAAATATCATGTTTTTTACACTTTAATTGAACCAAACAATTCCCAGAAGAGCGTTCCCTAAACAGACTCATTCAAATTCCGGTTAGTCATGTGTGACTGTATTATCTCGCTGGCATGGTGACGGTACCAATACACACCGTTACCTGTGTGCTAAGAGGATCAGCGGCCGAGGAGTCGAGACCCAGCATGCAACAGCTGGGTGGATGACAACGCTGTACATTTATGAATTATTAGTGAAGGCAAGATTCTCTCACTCATTCAAAGCTTGGCAGTCCTCTGGCTTTCTGTTCTCATAATCCAGCAGCTCCACAAAGCTCTGCATGTACCTGATGAAGCAAACAGAGGTCAAAAGGAAAACGTCACACACTCATTAACGATGCCACTACTGCACTATGAACCCTAACGGCCGTCAGCGGGTCTCTCGAAGAAGCGCCTCACCATTTCTGCACCAGTCTGACGGAAGGCTGGCTGAGCAGTTTATCAGGCAGCAGGTTGACCTCTCGCATGGTGTTGGCCAGCCGCACCGGCAGCTCCTTACGCAGGAACATGTAGGATGTTTTTTCACAAGCATTGTCCCTGCCTGGAAAAGAAGAAAAAAACATTAAAAAGGAAGGGGAATATTGTCTATTGAATAATGTCCGGTACAGTTTTACTGTGAAAATGAACTGAAATGAATGAAAAAAGTGACTTGACGCGTGAAGCTCGGTACCAAAGTGACTGGTGGAGGAGGTTAGCGTACCAGCCAACGCAGCTTGGATTTAAGTATGTGGTTGAGAGCTGTAGTCAGTTTCCATTTTCAACCTTTAATATGATACCTTAAACTCCGCTCCTGTCACTGGCTGGGACCGTATTTACTGACCACCAACCTGAGCCCGAACCATTCTAGGAGATCATAAATCTTGTTCCCCGGTAGAAAGGGAAGTCATGAAAAGGTTAGCGGGATTTATGTTTCGGATCTAAACTGGAAAAACTGAAGTTTCAGCGGTATATTGTGAATTGTTTTTCGAGAAAATGACTGACTTTGCTTTTTTTTGGTTATTACCTAAACTCAACCTAAATGTAATTGTGGGGCGGGGGGCGTGGCTAGCGCGCCTGCAGCACGGAGAGGGAGAGGGACGAGCATGGGGATCAGCTGTGTCTCGTGAGGAGGCACAGCTGATCCACATGATCGTGGGATTGCGTGGGCAGGGGAGGAGCTATAAAAGCTCCCAGAGCCACGCAGTCAGGGGGAAGTGTGGTAGGCTAGACAGGGCATGAGAGAGTTGAATGCCTGTGAGAATGCCGAATAAAAAGATTACACGTGCCAAGAGAACAGAACTGGTGTCTGTATTATGTGCCGAGCTTCTGGAGACCCCCGGTAGGAACGGACCCTGCTACAGTAATGTACACAGCAAAGCCACAATCACACTGAAACATGTGGACCCTATTATCTCTCAGCAAAGAAAAAACACTTGACGCAGTGAAAATCTCTCTGGCTAAATGATGTCAAGTTCTTCCAGTTGTTCGAGAGGGCTCAGTGGTACAAGCCTTTGCAAATAACACAACGGAAAGAAATGTTTGCAACTATAGTCTTCCAGGAAGCCTGTTGTGCAGGTGTTGTGTTGCCCTGTGAGTGACCTTAAAGAGACAGTAAGATATGATGTTTTAGTGTGTGTGAGGGTGAAAACAAGATGATCTGGCAGAATGAAAGGAAACGTCCAATCATCTCTGCTCAAAGGGAACTGCTTCCCCCTGACTCAGCTGTGAAAGGGGAAGTGCTCTGGAATTATAAAATGGAGTAGTGGCACCAGCAAATACTGACTTAGCATTGCCTGACAAACCCTCTGCAGCTGCTGACTATCCCAATGTCTCATGTGTTCCCTTTTGAAACACACCGTTGTCGCTTACCGCTCTTCTGACATGAAGAATTACTGCTGACGAGATTCCTTTTCTGGGTTTCTGAACGCACAACAAGTGGCACACACTTCCTGTACTTCAGTCCACAGCTGTGAGAACAACTTGCGTAACAGAGATGACTGTGTTTAATCAGGGATGGATTAAGAAAACTAAGCCTCGAGTGTGGCTCCCAGCATCGTCGTCTTGCATTTCAAGTGTCATGTTGGTGCCTTGCACAGTTATTGACTCCACATGCACAGAGAAAATGAACACTGTCGATACAAAAAAATAACTTTAACTTAAAGTAAACTTAAAATCAGATCTTTCAAACTGAATTGAGCAATTAAAAGTGGGGTGTTCGCCCTCCACTGTGTGGAGCTACATGCTGGTGTGTGAAAATACCTGGTTGGATTAAGCAGTGTACATGTCCACATAGTAAACAAACCTGAAACACAGTGATGTCTTGCAGATCCCCCAGCATGCATCGCAGCATACTGATTGTGCTTTTATGAGTAGTGAATATATATGATGTAGATATTCATTCATCCATTCATCCTCATTTATTGCACTGCGTTAACTGTTAAATGTGTATTGTTAAATGTTAAATGTATGCACCTTCCCGCTAGGACAAATTCCTTGTATGTGTAAGCATGCATGGCAATAAATGGTTCTGATTCTGATTCTGATTCTGAAAGTAAATCCCAAATCCAGATGCTACGTGTGATCATACCAAAGCACTATGTTGCACGGCAGCTGGTAGAAGACGTCCACTATTAATAACAAGTAGGAGGTTGCCCTTGTCACTTATAGATACATACATGTATTATAATATGATTATATATAAATATCACACATAGGGAATACAATGATACAATGTAAGGCCCCTGACTCATAATCAGCAAGTCACTCCTGTAAGATGACAGACAGGTCTGCTGCAGCTGCTACTCACCAAAATCCAAAAACTGCTTGATGGAGAGCGGGGACGGAGAAAATCTGGAGTAATACTCGATTTTGGGGTTTGCATTTTTCAGCAGAGACACGAAGATCCTCATTTTGAAAGGTCAATGTTGATGCCTGATTGAAACCGAAAATGAGATTCAGAAAAAAACACGAGCCTTTCTTTCATCATCCGCGGTGGCGTTGACAGCCACGCAGACGGCCCTCCTCCTCCTCCTCCTCCTCTTCCTCTCTCGTCGGCGCCCACGTTCGTCCGCGTGAGTCTCCAGAGGACACGAGACGTGATGGAGAGATGTCCATAAGGGTTCAGATCGGACACAAGCAGGGTGACACCAAGAGGGCTACCTGGCGCTACATTGTTGTGCTTTCAAGCTCGTCGGAGTCAAATATAGAGTTCCGGTGACAGGGTTTTTCAAAATAAGACAACATGGTTTTGGCGTGGTATTTGGGGTAACTGATTAGAAGCAGGAAATAGAAAGTTTTCTAACACTTTTTAAGGATGAACCGTTCATATATTGTTTATAACGGCTTAAAAAAGAGAATAACGAATGGGCATGTAAATTATAATCCCTTTATAAGAAAAAATGGTTGGGTTGCCATGTTTTGAAAATGTCTCTTGCTGGCGAGTCATCCAAACAATATCCCCTTTCTTTTCTTTTCTCAGCAGTTTATTCTTGCTAGAAGATATAAAATAATCACACACAAAAATAATGATAAAACTAAACAACATAACGTGAGGTTCTGTACATATATGTATTGATATTGTTATTTGTAAGTAGTGAGAGTAAGTCATTTCTTGGTATAAATGGGGTAAAAGATGGAGCAACAGGTGCCAGTCAAATGCAAAACAACTATATACAATATGAAAAGAGGTCCGTAATAAAGTGCATCAATATAAAATACACTTGCTTAGTTTTTTGTATATATATATATATATAAACAACTGTATTAATGACTTGCAAACGCGTATACTTTTAGATTACTTAATTATTATTATTTTTCCAATGGTTTATTGCAAGGAACCTTTGATTAACTCGGAAGGGTCGGGTTTCTCTCAAAAGATCAGACGCCAGAGACTTTATTCTGAAGGACACTTCCGGCCTATTCGGAAAAGTCTTGACGTGTTTAGACAGCACGTACGTTCGAAAGTCTCGACCTAACCGCACATGCGCTATGCTTGTTGATGCACGATGGTGATTGGCTTAAAATAAGGAAGTGAGAAACAGCAGCGAACCGATTGGACGGGGGCGTGTCAATCAAATTCGTTGTTAACTTGTTTATATGCTCTAACATGCACATGCAGCATGAGGTCTATACACAGTCAGACATATGCAAAAATATGTAATGTGTGGTGTACTTATGCCCTGCTAAATATCTTAACAGACTGTGGGAAGATTCTCTTGTAGTTGGATAAGAAGATGCAGGTGATGATGATGCTTTTATGCATCTACCAGCTAGGTTATGATTGGTGCTGCTATCTAGCGGCACAGGTTTGCACGTCATGCAGATACATTTATTTTAAGATGTTTAAAAGGCTTTACAAACGCAGTACACATTACATAGTTATATGACGGTAAAGGTCCATGATTGTCACACAGAATGCCAAGACAAAATACCAGTTTATCATCATAATTTATGCAATAACGCCTCACAAAAAGGCAGCAGGTATAAATAAGTGGTTACACCTTATAGATGAGGGCCCATTATTTCTTATAATTTCCTGTGAATTCACAGAAAGGTTATTTGGTACTGTATTTGGTAATTAGTATCTGGACATGAGAATGCTGAAAAAGTCAAATGTGTCTACCAGCAGACTTACAATTCAACATACATGGAACATATCATTTACGTACATACATACATACACTTATATTTTTTGTTAAAAACTATTTTTTCATGACACAAAGTGTGTAAAATTATAACTGCTGGATAAGATGTGTGACTGTTCAATCAAATAGTTTGAACCTCTGTTACACCGACAAGATACATTCACACACACACACACACACACACACACACACACACACACACACACACACACACACACACACAGAAAGAGAGAGAGAGAGAGTTTTCATGCGGACGAGGCCATTGGAACCATCTTGGTGTGTTCGTTGACTTCGTGTTCCTCTTCAGGTAAAGGATCATACTGGCGGCGGTACAGCAGGCGCGTTACCAGCGTGATGATGAACATTTCCAGGATCAAAAGCTGCTGACTCATCACTGAAGAGACAGAGAGGTGAAGAAAGAATGGGCAAACGAAGGTCAGCTGCGAGTCAAAGGAAACTTCAAGGAGTCATTCCTGGATGGATTGACCAATTCATGATGGAATAGATAAACACATGGCTGAATGATTAGGGTTGTATGATGGATGTTGACTCACTGTATCCTCTGCTTACTGACGAGAAGGGCGGAGTGCAGGCGATGGTTCCGTTTAAAGCCAATATGTTGATGATAGCGGTTTGCAACTGACTCAGGATCAGCACAAGCTACAAAAACAAACACGTCCACTGTTTAAATAACCTGACAAACAGAACCCTGGAAAATACTGTATAAATATATTATGATGGTCCTATAACTTGACATGTTATTAAAAGTGTTTACTTACAGCCAGCAATATATATGCGTGGTGCTAGTGTAACATAGTTGAATAAATTCAGTTTAAATCCCGCTAAAAGGGGAAAGCTACGCCACCTGCTGTCGCAATTGTGTGCCTGCGCTAAACACTATACATGAAGGACTATGGGTAATCCTCAGAGCTATGGAGGATTCTCTTAAAGGTAACGTGTTTATGAATGTGTGTGGACAATACTGTGTTTGTTAATTGTAAGAGTATGTAAAAGTTGAGCTGGCTTTGTTTGTTTGTGAAGTAATTGTTTTAGATCAGGGGTGCCCACACTTTTTTGGCTTGCGAGCTACTTTTAAAATGACCTAGTCAAAAAGATATACCTACATTAATAATGCTAAATATCTATCTATATAGATATATATTAATAAATAGCATTATTAATGTATTAATATACCGAGTATACTTTATATTTACAATATTGGCGTACCTTGCATAACTTATGACACAATATAATTCTGTACATTTTTGGTCATTACATTTTACTCTGACTTGCACTGAATAGAAACAGCCAGGGTTATGCTGCGTTCACACTGAATGCGGCACGTATTATTCGCGAGTAGATTACATGCAAAGTCAATGCACAGACGCGAATGACGCAAATTTCCGCCGGGCAGCGCAAATGACGCGAATAACTTGGGCGAAAGATTTGCGTAGTGAAAGCCAATCAGCGTTGAGAAGCGCCGCATCATCACTGCTGTCCTGCCGGTGCTGAATCAAACTGCTGCTGGTCCGCCTGAAGCAGCGCTGGAAGCAGCCGTCATTCAGACGCTGTTGTGCGGCTACAGATGATATTATGGACACGGGGCGTCTGATGGTCCGACGTTTGAGGGATTTCCACAATAACTATAAAGCAGAACTAGTGGTTAGTTCAAAGGTGGATGGCGGAAATGGTACCGCTTTTACGGAGATAAGCCACGGAGATATCCCTGCCCCTTTTCAGCCGCGAGTAAAGCAAATGGCGCAAATTAACCACATAAAGTTGAGTAAACTCACGGGAGTAGAGAAGCGCAAATAATGCATTCAAGCGGCCGACCATGCGGGCGCACCGTCCGTGGTGATGGACATTGATTTACACACTGGCTGGTCTGTATATCAATCAAGTGGCAAATGTCGTAGGGAAGATACTTTTTTTAAAATCTTTTTTAATGGCATGCGATCTACCCGCGCTATCGCGATCGACGTATTGGGCACCCCTGTTTTAGATTATATTCGTCTTTTATGTGTTTTGTTGCCAGTAAAGAATGTCACCAGTGTAGCTAGATAACACTAATTTATGTCTTTCTAGACAGAGCGTGCGCTGTTGTCCACAGCAGATGACCGTTATATGTCCTTTTTTGTCATGAATGCAGGTATGTCACAATATGTTGTTACATGTTAATGTTATTGTGATTATAAAATGAAAAATATGTTAAATTAGGGTAACAGTCCACCTGTATAAATCTATTTTGGATTATATATTTATTTTGTATTCCTCCTCATTCCTTTTAAGAGAGACATTTTCTGTTCTATTTTATTCACATAAACCCTCTATTTGATCACTGTTTCACTGTATTAAAATGGGTAATCCTCAGAGCTATGGAGGATTCTCTTAAAGACAGAACATGTGCTGTTGTCCACAGCAGATGGCCGTTATATGTCCTTTTTTGTCATGAATGCAGAATAAAACTGCTGTTACTTCAAGCCTGCCAGCTCCACGAGATTCATTTGACCAGGAGACATCTCACAGAGGTTACACTAGCTACTGTCCATGTGGTGTGTTAACAGCTGAGTGTGTGCAGAGAAGTGTTCAGCACATGTGTGTTTAAAGCATCTCTTGTGCCTTACCTGGTACATGGCGTACTTGGGAATGATCTTCAGTGTTCGCAGGGCAACCCTCAGGTGCATGAACGTCATCGCTACAGGCCACAGGGCTATGATTGTCAAGATGCCCACAAATGGGTTGATCCATATAGCAGCTCCCGTAATGGTCAACTAAAACATGGTCACACACACACACACACACACACACACACACACACACACACACACACACACACACACACAAGAACCATAAAGTTAGTCAACCAAGAAGAAGAATTCTGTGAGACCGTGAAAAGAACAACAGGGACTTTCTTGAAAACAAAAAGACAAATAAATAACATGTCACAATATAGGGTTTGTATTTGTTCATTGGCACCATCTACCTCCACACTTTTAGTTTTAACCAACAATACTAATATTAATTCTAAATAATAATTCTCATTTATTTTGTTAAACTACATTTTGTTTGGGGGGGGGGGCAAAATATATGAATATTGAGCATTCTGCTCACTTTCCGCATTCATTCATTCATTAAATCACCCTGAGTCATACATTTGCATTGAGGAACACATTAAATAAGCATGTTCATCAAGCGCTTTTCTGCTAAAGTGTTTTAAATATTTAAATCTTAACATCTTTGCTTTTCGTCCACATAATACAATAGACAAGCAAACATCAGAAAGCATTGGGAATATTGGCGATACGACTAATAGCAAAAAGCATGGAAAATAAATAGCACAAAATGAGGGATACAATGACATGGAGAGATGCCATCCAGTTTGTTCCATGTTAGTAACTCACATCAGACAGGTCAAATGTTCCGTTGGTCCAGAGGACAATGGAAAGGATGGTGAAGACAATCTTCAGGAGGGCAAACTGGAAGGAGCCAAGTTTGAGCAGGAAGAGAGTGCGCCTGGAGTTGGAACAGAGGAAACTCTTTCAGACTAGCCACTGATAACAGATAATGTCTTTTGTTTCTAAACACATTTTTAAAACTCTTAAAATGGCCATTGTGGAATTATCCATTGAACCTGGCCTGGATAATTAACACAGGATATTTTGAACAATTGAGAGAGGCCTTGGGCACACCTTCATTGGCTTTAGGCATGCACAACAACAACATTAATAGCCCTCCGTGATGCATTTCATGTAAAACTGGGCTCTGCTTTAAAGAAAAATAGCTGAGCATGTCTCGGCTTGACAATCATCTTCATCATCCTTGTTGTGTACAGCAGAAGGGCTCACGTAAAAGGATGATCTGCGTCATTGCAAAGAGTGAACGCTTGTTAAGTGGTGTATAGCCATAGAAATAAGCACATCTGTTGGACATCTGACAATTTGGTAAGAATTGCACAAAACCTAATTAGACTGTACCTGCAACTGACAACACATAGATTATCAAAATAAAAAGGTAATGGCCGCTAACTTCGTTCAAACTTGATGGATAGATCTATCTTCTGTGACACAGTGTGAATGTAGCCAGTGATTATCAGAAAGGGGCATGCTGGGATTGCTGTGTACACACTGGGCCCCGCCTTCAAAGACCTTTAACCTGCATTAATAAAAACGGAGGTCCACATGTAGTCTGTGTCTAATACTGTATGTACAGAGGATTGCTGAGTTTGTGCAATCTTCAAACAGGGCCAACAACACAGAGTTCATTAGTCTGTGCCCTCAAGCAACAATGGTCATTGTCATCATAGGAGCTGCACAGGATCTGTGATTCATTAGCGCCACAGGATGTTTTAATCATCTCCTCAGTTTCAGGGGTTGCTCATGTTCAAACAACATTTTATTTTCACCTAGTTTGAAGTGTTTCCCATTAATGTCGCTATCGTGGCTCTATAGTTTGTGCTAACTTTGCGCCACTTCTGTTGTTCTGGTAACTTCTGGCAGTTTTCCAAATAACCATGATTGGGTAGATGAATCCTCTCAAACATTTGTCTCTGAGGACATAAACCAAAGAGGTTTCTGGAAAGTCCATTATGGCTCACTGCAACGGGATCTACATCTGGAGCTAGTTGCCAGCTGTTTACTGGCTTGCTCTCACTGCCAATATACCGTCTACTACTGAACTTAAAGAATAATGCCAGGATTGTGGAGTCTTTTCACTTTGATGGACGGCTGTATTTATTAGAAAAACACCAGGTTGAAATTAATTGGAATTCTTTTAAGCAACAGTGCTTCAAAAAGGAAGAACATGGGACCATAGCACTCTCAGAAAGAGGCATTTTAAAAACCTGGTGGGAGTGATCTCGGTTCACTGCAGCTTTTAAGAAATGCAAACAGGAATAGTTTGACTCATTAAGAAGTACACAGAAGGTTAACACACCTCTCATGTCTGCAGTAAATATGTAGCTGCCGATTATCTTAGCTTAGCATAGTGTAAAGACTGGAATCAGGCCAACACAAATAACAAAATCCGCCTGCCAACACCTTTCATCTGCTTAAACAGAAATGTAATACAGTATCTCGCTATCTTTGTACAAATATTTGGCAGAATAAGTTTACCTTTAGACATGCCAAACGTGCCTCCCTGGTCCTTGTGTTGAGCTAAGCTAATTGGCTGCTGTCTGTAGTCCCATGGACACAAGTTGTCTTATGTGAATGCAAAAACACAGCTGAGGTGTGAGAATCATTTACTTCTCTTCTTTCATGCTGCTTGATTTCCATTCAAATTAAAACAGAGAACACAAACAGAAAGACGGTGTGAGGAGATTTCTAAATCTACATGTGCTACTTCGGGAACTGCCCGACAACACATGCTGTGACCATCAAACCAAAGACAGGGTTCTGCTAAGTTTTACTTCGGAAGCTGTTCACACTCAGGGAGTTGCCGGAAACTGGCAGTGTATATTTCAGCTCGAAGGGCATGAAAAAGCAGACATGTTGTATTGATTAAGATAACCACATACGATGCATTGCGGCACTTTACCGTGTGATGGCCACGTGCGGCAGGCATGGGCAGCAGCAGCAGCACGGCCCCGTGCTGATCCTAAGTTTATGTTTCCCTGCTCGCTTCAGGAAAGCCTCATCTCCACCCACCTCCTCCAACATCAAGATCAGGAATTTGAACACCACAACGGCAAAGTAGCTACAGAAAGACAATAGGTATTAGTAAAAGGAACAATTTGCGAAGTATAAAGAACGGAAATTTTGAGAGGCAGGATCAGCGGTGAAGCATAAACAAATGAACATCCTATGTACATAACATTCACACACGTTGCACAATAGAATCAGTGTTTTCTATAAAAATCGGTAGGTTATGGAGTTCAGGTTTCCCCATCTGTGATTTTACACTGCAGGGCTCTGTGGTTAATAAAAACACACGGCACACTGAGAGATGGAAGGTGAATCGAAGAGAAGCAGAGAAAGAGGGACCCACCAAGCAGAGGTCATATCAGTAAGCATCGTGGCTCTGGGGATCCACATACCCAGGCACGACATGGTGCCAATCACCTGAAAGAGAGAAAACGCCACGTGAACATACGGTATATTCGGCCAACACCAGTCACAGTTCTTCACAGTGCGGTTCTTACCGGCGCCGCCCCATTCACCCAGATGATGACACTCTTCTTATGGGCGGGCACTTTCTTATAGATGTAGATACACTCCTCTATGAAGATCAGCATGGACACGGTGGCCATGAAGGTGAGCACAGAGTATAGAATGATGCCAAAGAGTTCAAAATCTTGAAGGAGAGACAGGAAGTTACAACCAGTTAGTCTTCAACGTTGAGCTGGGATTTTGGACCCACAGGTCTTTCTCTAGAAATGTAAAATCTGTATAATCTTTATGAAGTTAATGGGTATTTATCTTGACTTTACTTAATGCTGCCAGTTAACAACAAGCATGTAGAATGTCCTAACAAGACTAAGAATCAATAACCATGCTAGCAGCTCTGTGGGAACAACACTGTTTGGAACTAAATGCTAATATCAGCATGCTCCCATATGTTTGCCACATTTTAAGAGTTAACCAAACCAGACGTGGGTATAGGTTCTGTTGACCCCATTATTGAGTTTCTTTAGAGGTACACAAAAAGGTCGACAAGAGATTAAAAGTAGGTTATGAACTCGATGTGAAAGGAAAAACAGCAACACAGGGGAATCAAATGCAGACTGTTGCCACATGACAAAATTAAAAAAAGCTGGAGGAAGGAGAGATCTTCTAACTTCAGCATTTGTTGGGCAATGGAGCGTTTTCATTGCACCACACGACATGCAAGCTGGATGCATGCAAGTTTATTTTATTTATATTTTTTTGTCTGGAAAACAACCGGAACTGACAGAGATGGAAAAAGCGATTGGTCGTATGACAAGACCCAACATTTTCTTTATGATTATGAAAGCAGCAATAAAGGAGTAATGCCTGTGGGTGGTATTATGTGCAATGCAAAGAAGTAACCGGGTGTCATTTCCAGGAATAACCTTTCAGGAAGGAGTCAACAGAACGCAGATGTTTTAGGGAAGGTACGTGATGTCATAGCTGCAGCTATGTTCAAACTAAAGCTAAAGATCAAGAGGAAATGTTTAGTTAATTGTTTCATGATGATGCTTATACTTGCAGGTGTACTTGCATCATTTACTCTCTGGTATCCAAAGTCAAACAAACAAACAAACATTCCCTGTTTGATAACCTATGATCTATTTCTGTATAGGTTGTCACTATGCAGTATGAAAGTATGACACACTATTCCAGTAGTAGACTTTTTTAATTGTTTCTACATTCTGACGATAATGTTTCATTATTATGTTTCAACTGTTCTTCCATCCATCCATCCATTATCTGAACCGCTTATCCTCTTTAGGGTCGCGGGGCGCTGGAGCCGATCCCAGCTGTCATTGGGCGAAGGCAGGGTACACCCTGGAGAAGTCGCCAGTCTATCCAGGGCTCAACTGTTCTTCATAATCTTTTATTTTTTCACTGACTAAACTGATCAAGATGGTACTTTTAAAGACTTTTAAAGTTTCCCATCAAACCTACAGTATAGCCCATACTGTATTTTTGAGGCTGATACCAATATCGATACTTAGGAGACATCTAATAATGATAGATGTGTTTTTACATAAACATATTAAGAAGAACATTTTTATATGAATCCCTTAAATTTGGGATTAAGACCCTCCACGTAGTGTTAATCATTAAATGCTTTGTTTGTTCAGAGAAAATAAGAAAACAAGTAAAATAAAATATTACATATAGCCAAATTGTAAAGCAAAAAAACCTTAAGCTGCAACTTTATAAAAATGTCTCTAAATTATTCTAAGGAGGAATCACCATTGTCAAAAAGCATTAATTACTGTAACTGTTTGTACTCGCATACAAACACGTGTGCTGTGGTTTATACTATAATTCATAAGTTATAAAAATATTACTAATCTCTATTTAAGAGGCTCGAAGCAGTGTTATGAGCAGTGAAACGCAAAGTGAACTGAATAATCCAACATGAGTCAGAAGCCTAATTACTGAATCTACAACCGCAAGGCTGGTTAAAGGGATTAATTGAATCATTTCTAGAACAGTCACAGGCAGTAACAAGAACTGAGCTCTGTTTGAACAAGGAGCATTATTTGGCAGTTTATGTGGATACTTGCCATGTGCTGTTACTGCGCATGTTTTTAAAACTAAGGATCCAGGATTTAGAAGAACCCAGCAAAAATCTTACTTATTTTTACTTATGTTTACTTGGAAGCTTGACAGGGAGACAGTGGTCTCTTTCCTCTTCAGCCGAGAGAGGAGGAGGACCGCTAGACTTAATCACCTACTCACAACCAGACCATTAGTTTAGTGACTAAACTAAACTTTAGTCCCTCTTTCCCCCCACTGTTCACAGTTCAGTGGTCAAGTACAGACAAATTCCACCGAACTAAAGAGGGGTTCCTGCGGATCTGTGTGCGGAGTCACCAGGTGGAGAGGACCTTCTACTCACTGAGAATGATGTCGATGGCGAGCGGCGGCTTCTGCGTGCAGCTCGGGTCAATGGTTCTGTTGGTACCGCTATCCATGGTGGCTGCAGTCGGTGGGTGGATTTTTCACAAATACAACTTCCAAGTTTTCTCCTACATCCACTGATGCTGGTTGCGCAAAGGGCGTGTGCGCTGTGCTCACCCTCCTCTCCGCGGATCCACAGAGCGTCCTCAAACTTTCCAAAGAGGGGATACCCAAAACACTTGCTGCGCTCGCTGGACACGCCTCTTGCCATCTGTCCGCCAAAACAGCACGGCCAGGGCGATTTTGTGCCATGTTCGCATGTGAGGTGCAGCTGTGGAGAGCGTGACTCTACTTCACCGGCCCCAAACCATGGCCCCTTTAGAGAATAACTTCTTTGACATGGGCTGTAGTCAAGTCCACATCTCAGGAAGCACACAGTGAAAGTTTAGACTGGGGGGATTCTGAGGGGTCAGCTGGACGTCACTCTCAGGGGGTTATGCGACACGTGACTTTATCTTCTCAGAAGAGGATTCCTGGTTTCTAGGTTTCTGGAAAAACATGTAGAACATGAAGGATAGGGAAAGTGTGTGTGTGTGAGAGAGAGAGAGAGAGAGAGTGTGTGAGTGTGTGTGTGTGTGTAAAATTATGACATTTTAAATGTATCTTGTGGGTGTAACAGAGGTTCAAACTATTTGATTGAACAGTCACACATCTTATCCAGCAGTTGTGTGTGTATGTCCAAGTGAACTAAAGTGGACAAATCCATTTTATTTATACATGAGAGGTTTTATATTTGGTTGAGTCATTTCTCGCAAAACTTTTCTAAATTTTAATTAATTTGTATTTACTGTGCAATGCAGTAACAACCTTTTTGTGCTTGATGAGATGACATACTTTCAGATATTTATGGGTTTTTGCAATGAAGTAGTGTTCTGCATAGCTTAAGTTGTGAATGAACCTTTTGTTTTGTGAATTGTAACAATGTTTTATAAACTGTCCGAAGCTATTGAGAAGAACTCAATGAAATGTAGGGCCAAAATGGCCCAGCACTATAAGCTTGCCTGTGAACGTTAAAATAAATGAATCTCATAATAATAATATGCCTCCTCTATGAGCACCTTTCAAGTCATCCAAGGACACTTAACAATGAATGCAGTCAAAAATAATAAAAGATGACAGTGAAAAGAACATGTAAGGTTAATACATTGTAATGAGCACAGTGAAACTTTTCTAAGGTTTCTAAGGAGCCTGGAAAACACATTCACTCACATCACATGCCCCCTCGTTACCATCGCAACACATACTGGGGTATCGTCATGTGAGGCATTTGCTGCAAAGCTTTTTGCACCCTAGGCTCCATTTGAATAATTTTCCACAACACTGAGAGGCCTGTGTAGTGTATAGCTAGTCAGTGGCGAAACCACCGGGGTGGCAAGGGGTGGCAGCTGCCACCCTAAAAAAATTGCTTGCCACCCCACTTGCCACCCAGGTTGTCAGAAGTGTCTCCTATAATATACTATACATTTATATAACGGTATTATATTTTTGCTACTTAAGCTGTTGATCTCTTTGGTAACTTGTTCTAAAATCTTTAAGTCCCCCCCCCCCCCCCCCGTAAAATGGTTGAGTCCAAGAGTCCGCTTTGCTCTCGTCACCGTGGTTGCCCATCTCCCGCAACTAACTGGAGACAAGCCTACTGTAGGCTTCCAGTGATGAAAGAAGGTACAGTACTGCTGAATCGTGAATCAAGAAAATGTGATGGGTGGTCATATGTGATAGACAGTTCCGTTGTAATTTCAATCGTTTATTTAATTGCTAGCTTGCAAAAGTCGGTAGCATACAGTAGCTAGCTCGCTATACAGCTTGGTTGTGCTAGCTAGCCTTGAAGTTACCACTGTTAGCTTAGCTAACCGTCTTACTAACGTCTTTAGTACAGTAAGGTGGACTGACAGAAAATGTTATAGCAGTTTTTTCTCAGTTTTTATTTTCATTACGTATGTAACTTAACTGTTAAGCTATTCCATTGCTCTTGTCTGTTTTCACTATCTGGATTTGTATAAATAAATATATATAGACACCAGGCATGTGTGTGTGTGTGATATGCCACCCTTGGATTTCAACATGCCACCCTTGCATTTCAACTTGCCACCCTTCTGCCACCCCATGTAAAATTTTCTAGAATCGCCACTGTAGCTAGTGTTATACTCAATGGCAATGGTGCCTGAAGGGCAGGGACAGCTGCATTTTAGTTATTATCTCTCATTATTAGAACTTTCTTTAACTTTCTTCTCTTACTTCTGCACATCACCTCTGCTGCTCGCTGGCCATACTGACCACGGGACAGCCTGGCAGGAGAGATATTGTATCTCGTTGGCACCTTTATGGTAAAATAAAGGATCAAAGAAAATAAAGAAATCCCCTCTGCCCTCATTTAGCTCATATGTTTGATGATTTATTGTTTATCAGGTCTGACCGTCTGGTCAGGCAAACTTGGCTTGCCGAGGCTATAAAAACTTAAGAGCATGTTTTTGCTAAACTCGGAGATTACAATCTTTTTATCCTTGAGCTGCTTGTGCAGACACATTTGATGAACGATCACTATGGAGACGGAGGAGCACGAAAACAAGGACATTGTTTTCGTGTAACTTTACTCCCCAACACAGTATTATGTCTCATACAGCAAGTCGGCTGTATGAGACATCTCCCTCTCACCAATAAATATGTTTCACAAGTCTGAGCAACCTTTCTGCTTGTTTCGACTGCGTCATGGCACACATTGGCTTACACTTCGATTCCGAGAGGTTCAGACCCCACTGTCTTTTGAGTTTCATGCTGTGACAATTACTCATCCGGTTCAACTAAACATTGTTGTTCTCTACCATCCACCTGGTTCTTTAAGAGATTTCTTGGAAGAATTAGACGCCCTCCTATCAAACTTCTAGCCCCCTTTCTCTAACTCTGTCTTTATCCTTCTAGACCTCTCTGCTGCATTTGAAACAGTGAACCACCAGATCCTTATCCCCACCCTCCATACCTGGAATCTCAGATTTTGCGCTCTCCCTTTTCTCATACAGCAAGTCGGCTGTATGAGACATCTCCCTCTCACCAATAAATATGTTTCACAAGTCTGAGCAACCTTTCTGCTTGTTTCGACTGCGTCATGGCACACCTTGGCTTACACTTCGATTCCGAGAGGTTCAGACTCAGAAGAAAGTATTTGTCCTGACTGGCCTGAGTTTATGAAATGTATTAATTCCTTTTCAGAATCTACAGCCAGTAGATGAGCCACACTTCAGCGTGCATCTGTATCTGTGAGACCTCAGACTAACTAGATTATTAGTGTGTACTTTCCTTTCTTAATAATCTGAATTGTTTTCACTCAAGTGACTGAACTCAAAGGAAACCAGCTAGGTTGAAAGTGTTTGTTCCAATTCTACTAAGGACTAAGCTCTATTTTACTTTCTACTTTTGAGACCTTTGACCTAATCAGTTTTCAAGAATAAGAGATTGATTAAAGAGAATTCCCTTTAATCAGTGATACTGTCCTGACCCCAGAAGTTTCTATTGGTCGCCATTCCACAAACGAGATGCAATCAGATCTGCAAGACAGATTTAATTTCTTTTTTACCCCACTGTCTTTTGAGTTTCATGCTGTGACAATTACTCATCCGGTTCAACTAAACATTGTTGTTCTCTACCATCCACCTGGTTCTTTAAGAGATTTCTTGGAAGAATTAGACGCCCTCCTATCAAACTTCTAGCCCCCTTTCTCTAACTCTGTCTTTATCCTTCTAGACCTCTCTGCTGCATTTGAAACAGTGAACCACCAGATCCTTATCCCCACCCTCCATACCTGGAATCTCAGATTTTGCGCTCTCCCTTTTCTCATCCTACTTCAACGACCGCACTTAGCAGGTAACTTGGACTAGATCTGTGTCTGAACTTTGTCCTCTCACTACAGGGGTCCCTCAAGGCTCCGTTCTGGGTCCCCTCCTCTTCTCTCTGTACACCAACCTTCTCTGCTCTGCCATCCGCTCACATGGCTTTGCTGATGACACCCAACTGATCCTCTCCCCCAATCGGAAACACAGGTAGCAGCACAACTCTCTGCCTGACTGACATCTCTCAGTGGATGCCTACACTCAAACCTGAAAATTAACCCTGACAACATTGAACAACTTTTCCTTCCAGGAAAAGGCTCTCCCACCCACAACCTGACTATTACCTTCAACAACTCTGTGTTGGCTCCGACCCCGACTGCCAGGAACCTCGATGTGACACTCACCACAGCAGAAAGTCTCAGAATCTTCCGGCGCAAACTAAAAACACACATTTTACGACTATACCTTGAATAAAGAAAGTGGCACTTACATTACACTTACTTATAGCACTTTGTAGTTTGGCTTTCTTGAAGAAATTGTACTTTCTTTATTCTTGTGGTTCTGAATTTGTCATGGTTGAATGCACTCATTGGTTGCTTTGGATAAAAGTGTCAGCTAAATGAAATGTAATGTAAAGAGCAAACTTCAGCCACAACACAACTTCGCAAAGAAGATAAGTTCAGATTTGAACAAGTCTCTTGTTAAAAAGAGATAGACTTGGAAGATGATCACATCTTGGAAGATGATTAAAGGAACAACTCAGCACACTGACTTGACACAAGCAGCTGTGGGCCAGATGTATTTAGATGTGGCCTCAAAGTCAAGACCAACTCCACAAATATTCACTAATGACGTTTTTGATGCCCTGATTTCCTGGCAAGGCACATGGCTGGCTACTGTGGATCTACATTTGAAATCTCTGTTGAATGGTGGATTTTTCCTTTAATGGATAACCCATTAAAAGGTCTCTAGTGAACCTGCAGCTGCTTTGGCCTTGCGGAGGTCAAGCTTGTTTTACAAGTCACTGTTTACTTTCTCTCAAAAAGCTGACACCGAGGTCATTACCTTGGGAGTGTACAGGTCACTTGGGCATGGACACACATTGTACATGCGCACAAATCAGGTAAAATCTAAAAGATATAACATTTATGTTTTTTCTTTTTACAATTAACATCTGTTCAGTGTTTTTTTTAATGCAGCCCACAGCTTGGCATATACATTACGTAGGACGTGCCAAGTCGTGCTGTTAGGACCTTGGCCAGTGTGCTGGACAGATCTGTAGAACTGATGTGAAACACTGATGGTCTGTGTTGTCCCTAAATGCCTAAATAATGATTTACAAACAGCCATGTTAGGCGCTTTTGTACAGGGAATTAAAATAAAGCATCAGGGACTTGAGAGAAAGTGCAGAGCAGAGAACAGCAGGGGTCAAGGGCCTGAGTGTCACACAGATAGCGAAGGGTAACGTTCATGGGTTCTTGAATGCCAGAGCAAACAATTAGCCTGTTTTAGTTTTGCGTCTGAGCTTTACAAAGAGCCCTTATTTAAGACTGTAGTGTTTATTTATCCAAATCGCTGCCTTTCTCTGACAACCCAAGGTTCATTCTGCAAGTTGTATCTGTATCTTTGTAGAACTTGTATCAAGTTGTTTGACATTAGGAATTCAGCACCTGCAGATGCCGACAGCCATTACGCACAAAAATGATTCTGCAGTTATAGTTATACACAATGTAGGTGCTGCTGTAAGCATTTTTTTTTATATTTGACGCATTTTTGACATTAAAGATGAATGCCACATTGACAACAAAAAAAAGTATCTCACATTTAGAAATATATATGAATTCACTTTAACGCTTAGAGAAGTCCAATAATTTTCACATCAAAATGTCAATGCTACATTTGCTGCAACTAGGAGAATGCACCAGAAAGTTGCATTGTGGTTTTGCAATGTTTTTCGATTTAATGTTTTGTTTGTCCCATTAACAAAAAAATCCCATTAGGAGTCTGACAATGTTAAATGAGTGCAATTATATATCTTGAATTAAAAACCTTATGAGAGCAAATTTAGGCGGGAGATTTAAAAAAAAAAAACATTTGTTATTTTCACGTTAAGTGTGTAGAGGCATTTACTTCATTCACAAAATAGGAACAGTAAAATTAATCAAACAAGAAAAATATATATGTAGTGTTAAGTTCAAAAATCTTTGGGCAGTTGTGTGAAGAGAAGTCCCAGATGCAGAAAGTTATAATAAAAATTGATTTAATAAAAAGATGATGAACAGCATTTCAAAATGAATCACACTAATAACTACACAAAATATACAAAATATATCCCATGGGAGAGAGATATCCCATGAGACAGAGATCCAGTGCCCCCCCCCCCCCCCCTACCGGGCAGCAGATTCATACATACCTGCCCGGCAGAAGGCACCCAGAGATCTGCTGATGTTCTCACAATGTCTCAGCTTTGGGGTCAGCCCCCCTTCCTCTGGCTAGCATCTCTTCCAGTCCATTGATTGGACAAGACCTCGTCCTTTTGGTGTTGGTCAACCCAAACCCCCTCTCGCTTAAACAACAGTACTCAGGACTTCAATCAAACCCCCTCAGGGACATTCCTGAGCACGTCCTCCTTATCTATCTGCTCCGATCTTCAGGCTGCGTAACTGTTTGTGGGCTCCTGATGTTTTCAGGATTCATTCCACAATAACTCAATACATCCCATAATTCTAATTAATACATTTGTGTAGTACATACAGTGTCATTCATCTGATATTTGATAATCCATATAGAGTTATTTGTCTTGACCCTCCAATGTAAACTCTCTAGCTCTCACGGAGCACTATAAAGCATTATTTTCTAACAGTAGCTATAAGCAAGTTATGATAGGCTACATCTGCATTGTGAATACAGATGTAAAATGGTTATTTAAGGAAAACTTGAGCTTATTCAGATCCTTCCTCCGTTTCACAGCAGTATTTATGGCTTTGTTTATAAAGTGGAGAGTAAAACCAGAATAAAGCTAATTTAAAACATGACGCAACTAGCAATAATTGAAAAACCCCAATGTTTGTTTTAAAAACATAATCCCTAGTATCGTGGCAAAACACATTCTTACACAATTTAGGCGCCATGCTTTTGAGCATTAGTCAGACGTTATGTATGTACAAATCTCATGGCTGCACAGAAGCATTTCTTCCAAGACGACAATATTACAAAATAACACTTAATTAAGCACTACAAAAACACACACCCACACTTTAGTCTGAAGGCCAAACAGCCCAGAGAGAGAATATAGGCATTTTGTAAAACAAGACAACAGGTCCAATGTTTCAAAATCAGTGGCCATAAGTGATGAGTGGAACGAGCCAAGCTCCTTGCAGATGATGCAAAACAGACATTTTATTTAAATCTTTTTCTTCAATTAAATGTTTGAGGTGTGAGGGTTAGAAAAGGTCGACACATGATTGGAACAGAACCTTGTCTTGAAAGATAAACTCTTTACAGTAATTTAATCTGCTTAATTGAGATTTAACCACAGTGTTATTCTGATACTTAGCCCCCATAAGCATGACCCATATGTTAACAAAAAGTCCTCCAATCACGGTTTTCCAAAGAGCAACTGTTAATTTAATTGGGCTCAAAAGGTCAAACATGATCGGAAGGATAAAACATTAACATCAAGTCCAAACAGCGGGTTGTTTTTAACACCCAATTAATTGAACAAATGTCCCCACTGTGGTACATCCAGCACTACTGTGACAATGATTACCAAAAGAACACACACCGTACAACACCACTAACTCACTCCACACGATAGAAACAGCTGTAAACGTGTACACCACCAAACTCAGGTGGGATCTAGTTAGTAGGAGGCTCTTCCAGCAACAGTCAGGGATGTGATCAGCTAGACACAAGCAATGATGGACATCAGGAATTTGCTGGGCATCCCTCCAATGTGAATCGGAACGTTGCATATAAAAAAGAAAAATTCCCTGGGAAAGGATGTAACTAAATCCTTAACGGTTGTTATTTGGTTACACTGATAAAATGGTCCATTCTTTAACAGACATGAACATGTGCAGTCATGAAATCTAATAACAAAATTACTCCTTTACATATTTTGGACACATCCCAGTTGTTGCACACCAACACAAGACAGTTCACTGTTTTACACAAGCTGAGGCTCATTTAACAGTTCAAGGTCACAACACTGAGCTGACTCCAAGTACATACAGAGTAGACCAGGTGAGAAGAAGCTGTCCACGCCTCCCTTTCACATTGATCAGATGGGTTCAATTCACTTCCATTTCAAAAGATATTGGGATGAGTTATTACAGGGAAATAATGCATAAAGTCCCATAAAAACAAAATTGAATTCTAATTAAAGCTGCACCTGCAAATTAGACTGAACGTGAATTGAGCCCTGAGCCACATGTTGAAGTTCAGAAAAATCTCCATCTGAAGGAGGGCAGATAACGGGGACTGTGTCGCCACCTGCCGGCCAGCACTGGTATTGCAAGGACATCATGACCCGCTACAGACGCACCTTGTATAAAATATTGCGCCACCACGACTTGAGAATTTGGCTATGACAACAATGACCAGTGAGTTTAAGATAAAGCTAGGATGTTGTAAACACTTCAGGTTCAGAGCTCCTGACAGGTCAGCCCTTATTTGGCAATGAGTGTTGGCGTCTTAGTGAAGGCTGAAACACTGAGCTGTAGAAAAACAGGCTGTAGACATTGCGGGCCAAGAATCACTGATCGGCATATGACATACTAACATGACTCAAAAAGAAAGGGTCGTGGCGGATGCTGCATATTGCACTGTTTGAAATGCATCTTCCAGGTCATTTATGAGCAGCATGTTTTAACACAAGTTGGCAACAAAAAACATTTTAAAAGGTGATTCTTTTAGTTGCTGTTGGTTCTTAAAAAATAAAGACTGTCACTTCAACCGCTGCACACATTCTCACCAACGACACGCCATAATCACATTATCATCCAATATCCGTTACACCTGGGATGCTTTTTGGACATGATTTCTTTTTTTGTTTTGATGGACATTGATAATCTACAAAGTGCAAATGCACCACCTTGTGCTCCGATATCCCAAACGCCATCCAAAACCCAGCTACAGTCCTCGCTGTTGTGCACTGGTTCAGTCCACTGAATCATGCAGTAGAGCGCTCTGTAAGATAGTCCAGGTTTTTGGTGGGAAACATCCATCTGAAAAAGTTGCAGACCACAGATGCGCTCCAACATTATGAAAAAAAAAAAAAAAAAAGACCAGAAAATGTCACAGTTAAACTGATCCATCTCCTTGGGATCTACTGCACGAGAGGAAACAAACGCACTGCTCCAGCATGTCGCCCACTCTTCACTGCAGCTTGTTGCCTATAAAATGAGTCCTGGTGCACCCGGGAAGCTTTTGGCATCAACATGTTTCTCATTAAAACACCAAAAAGTAGCTCCTATGCCTTCTGGGATTCTTGAATGTTCTCATCATCAGTAAATGCTCCACTTGGGAGAAAAAGAAAACTAAACAACAGATGGAAATATGTATTTGGTTAAATGTTTGAGTATTTGCATACGTGTGTGTGTGTGTGTGTGTGTGTGTGTGAGAGAGGGAACAAGCTTGTATCACATTATGTCCAATGAGGGTAGGTGTGAGATTTTCTTATGACACCGCATGCAGAAAATGCCACTGCTGCAGATGCATCACTGTACTGTGCTGTGTGAAATAAAAATGTATTTCCATAGTTACTCTGAATAGGTCTGTAGGGATGGGGTTGCGCTGGGAGACTGTTGCCATGGTGACAAACTAAACTGTTGCGTTGCTTAAGGCATCATATTAGATGACTGAGGAGTTTCTCCTATGGCAGAGAAGAAATGGGGGAAAAAACAAAGACTATTATGCAAATTACTGTTGATCACATTAATAATATACATAATTGTGCGATGAAACACAACAAAAGTCCAGCTGTGCCCCAAACCTACGGGCGGACTGAACTCACATTTACCTGGTTAGGACTCGCTCTCCACGGAGATTGTAATGGTTTCACTTTCAGCTGCAAAGCCAGACAGTAAATATGTTAAGGTGGCGGACACCAGACAGTAAATATGTTAAGGTGGCAGACACCAGACAGTAAATATGTTAAGGTGGCAGACACCAGACAGTAAATATGTTAAGGTGGCAGACACCAGACAGTAAATATGTTAAGGTGGCAGACACCAGACAGTAAATGTGTTAAGGTGGCAGACACCAGACAGTAAATATGTTAAGGTGGCAGACACCAGACAGTAAATGTGTTAAGGTGGCAGACACCAGACAATAAATATGTTAAGGTGGCAGACACCAGACAGTAAATATGTTAAGGTGGCAGACACCAGACAGTAAATATGTTAAGGTGGCAGACACCAGACAGTAAATGTGTTAAGGTGGCAGACACCAGACAATAAATGTGTTAAGGTGGCAGACACCAGACAGTAAATATGTTAAGGTGGCAGACACCAGACAGTAAATAAGTTAAGGTGGCAGAAACCAGACAATAAATATGTTAAGGTGGCAGACACCAGACAGTAAATATGTTAAGGTGGCAGACAGCAGACAGTAAATGTGTTAAGGTGGCAGACACCAGACAGTAAATATGTTAAGGTGGCAGACACCAGACAGTAAATATGTTAAGGTGGCAGACACCAGACAGTAAATATGTTAAGGTGGCAGACACCAGACAGTAAATGTGTTAAGGTGGCAGAAACCAGACAATAAATATGTTAAGGTGGCAGACACCAGACAGTAAATATGTTAAGGTGGCAGACACCAGACAGTAAATATGTTAAGGTGGCAGACAGCAGACAGTAAATGTGTTATGGTGGCAGACACCAGACAGTAAATATGTTAAGGTGGCAGACACCAGACAGTAAATATGTTAAGGTGGCAGACACCAGACAGTAAATATGTTAAGGTGGCAGACACCAGACAGTAAATATGTTAAGGTGGCAGACACCAGACAGTAAATATGTTAAGGTGGCAGACACCAGACAGTAAATATGTTAAGGTGGCAGACACCAGACAGTAAATGTGTTAAGGTGGCAGACACCAGACAGTAAATATGTTATGGTGGCAGACACCAGACAGTAAATATGTTAAGGTGGCAGACACCAGACAGTAAATATGTTAAGGTGGCGGACACCAGACAGTAAATGTGTTAAGGTGGCAGACACCAGACAGTAAATATGTTAAGGTGGCAGAAACCAGACAATAAATATGTTAAGGTGGCAGACACCAGACAATAAATATGTTATGGTGGCAGACACCAGACAATAAATATGTTAAGGTGGCAGAAACCAGACAATAAATATGTTATGGTGGCAGACACCAGACAATAAATATGTTAAGGTGGCAGACACCAGACAATAAATATGTTAAGGTGGCAGACACCAGACAGTAAATATGTTAAGGTGGCAGACACCAGACAGTAAATATGTTAAGGTGGCAGAAACCAGACAATAAATATGTTAAGGTGGCGGACACCAGACAGTAAATGTGTTAAGGTGGCAGACACCAGACAGTAAATATGTTAAGGTGGCAGACAGCAGACAGTAAATATGTTAAGGTGGCAGACACCAGACAGTAAATATGTTAAGGTGGCAGACACCAGACAGTAAATATGTTAAGGTGGCAGACACCAGACAGTAAATATGTTAAGGTGGCAGACACCAGACAGTAAATATGTTAAGGTGGCAGACACCAGACAGTAAATATGTTAAGGTGGCAGACACCAGACAGTAAATGTCCTGGCTCCTCGATGGTGGAATGAGCTCCCCAGTGACATCAGGACTGCAGAAAGTCTCTACATCTTCCGTCGCAAACTAAAAACACATCTTTTCCGACTATATCTTGAATAAAGGATGTAGCACTTTAGTAGCACTGGATTGGCTCTTACTGATAGCACTTTGTAGATGAACTTTGATGAAATTGTACCTTCTTGATTCTTGTTGTTCTGATTCTTGTTTGTACTCACGGTGAAATGCACTTATTGTAAGTCGCTTTGGATAAAAGCGTCAGCTAAATTAAATGTAATGTAATGTGATGTAAATGTGTTAAGGTGGCAGACACCAGACAGTAAATGTGTTAAGGTGGCAGACACCAGACAGTAAATGTGTTAAGGTGGCAGACAGCAGACAGTAAATGTGTTAAGGTGACAGAAACCAGACAGTAAATGTGTTAAGGTGGCAGACACCAGACAATAAATATGTTAAGGTGGCAGACACCAGACAGTACATGTGTTAAGGTGGCAGACACCAGGCAGTGAGCTGTTAATTCTGCCAGTGTAATATGATCACCCCTGATCGAGCTCACCTGACTTGAGGGTGTTATTAGCTTGATGCTCTCTGATGTTGTTGGCATGCTGGTCGTTGCACAGGAGGTGGTTCTGTGACTCACTGACGGGGCTCACAGGGACAAGGACATCGGCAGCACTGGGAATATGCCCAACAACAAAAGAAAAAAAGAAGCTAAATGAACTGTGCATCCACAACTTCTCAAAAAACATAAATCCTCTTCCGGTCAACACGCCTAACAATATAGCTTTTATTATACCAAGATTGATTACCTTTTACTGGTCTCCGACTGCAGGGTCACTGTGGCCTGCTCTACATCTGCTGCGTTGACCAGCCGTGTGGGGAACGTCAGACCATCTCCCTGACTTTGGTAAACAAGGAGGACAGCAGAAACTCTAGATTAGGTGCAGCTTGGATTAGATTTCCTCTCGACCTACAACAAAAGGTAACCTGATCGTTCAAAGGAGGAGATCCACTCTGTCCAACTCTTTCTTTAGCATTAACACATGCGTCACACACTGTGCAGTAAATTCAAACCCCGGAATCAATACTTAGCTCAATACGGTAAAAGTGCTACAGGAGCCTCTATATCTCTATCCTCTACATATTTCTATGATTGATAGTTTCTGTGCTCGTCTCCTTTACCTGGTGAAGATCGGCAGCAGCCAGTACTTCTTCTGGTCCCCAAAGACCTGAGCGATATTCTTCCGGAAACCAAGAGAGAAGCCATTCTTATCAGAGCCCGTCCTGAAGACTGGTGCTCTGAACGCCTCTGCAGCGAGGCGGCAACATGGAGAGAACAAACACACAGGCCATTAAGACAACAGGTGAACCTACACCTGGTGAGAAAGGAAAAGAAGGATCCGAGTGTGTGTGAGAAGGTGTCATTTTAAAAACAAATTCACAACTAAAACACTAATGAAAACCTCTTTAAAGAAAATAAAAAAGTGTAATAATTGTGTTTTTGAAATGCGTGTGTGCTTTTTACCTATAGTGGACCTGTTCTTCCCTACAAGCCACAGGTGGTAGCTGAAGAGGGACAGAATACTGATGCAGAACATGGCCGCCACAAAAAAGAGAAACAACACATGGAACTTGGCGGGAGTGTCTCGCAGCTCATTCTGGAGGGAAGAGACGGGAGAAAAGGAGAGCGAGAGACAAATCAGTGACGTGTTCACGCGGAGTGAGAGGGGTCTCGTGTGAGCCACATCACTGCAAGCACATCACGACAAAAACCACGGCAACGGCGGTGAGGCACTGCTAAAGGCTTTGGAGGATAACTGGGTTACCTTTGGGCAGTTCTCTGCCGCTTTCCTCCGGCAAAGCTTTAGTACAAACAGAAACAAGACTGGTTAGCAACACCAGGAGAGATCAGGTGGGAGGGAAGAGGGCACTTTAGAAAAATCGGCAGGCAAATACAAGTCAAGGCCAAGTTAGGTGAAATGGGGGCGGGGAGGGATTGAAAGAAAGAGTGGGTGAATGCACAACATGTGCCCAGAATTCAAAGGGGATGAAAGAGGAAGAGATGAGAGGAAATCAAAGTGGAACAGCAACAGAAAAAGGAGAGGAGGTGTTTGCCGCCGCAGAAGTGGTGTGACCGGGAGAAGGAGACAGAAAACAGACGGATCAGAGAACAATGACCCAGTGTGCGAGAACCGGGGGACAACCGAAGGGGGAACAGAGACGGGTCAGGGAGTGCATAGGAAACCGAAGAGCGGTACGGCTCAGCACAGGAGAGGCCGGCACCATGCACAACCCGGTCAGAGGACGCTGACCCGGGCATGCACAAGGTATCTGCATCCTCTGTGGCATCGCACAGTCACACGGAGCACACCATTACTCACTGTCCAGAACTTTATGAAATATTGCAGTACGGTGGCCGCAATGAATAAGCAGTACACCAGCGAGTAAGCCAGGAAGAGGATGAAAAACTTGTAGTTGGAGAATCCGACACAGTTGTTCACCCTGGAGACGCACAAACGCAGAAAGGTCAGATTCAAGGTCACTTCCTCCAACTAGAGATCTTATCAACCTGAAATTTAAAAAAAAAAAAGGTGGAGGCTTTGTGTTACTCTTATGGTTACACCAAGATGGTAGTTCACTTTATTTGGTACAAACCAGAGCAGAAGGTTCTGTTGCCTTCTTGTATACGGTTAATCCAAGACTCATAATATAGTAGACTTATATTATATATTAACATTAAACAGCTCGTTGACTGTGTTGCAAATATGCTCAGCATGAGCTATCCAACGCTAAAATGTGAGCTGTCATGTGTAAAGTATATCTCTTTGTTTAGCAGGTCTTACATACCAGGGACAATGGTGGTCCATCTTCAGCACACACCTGCCACGCATAGAAAGAGGATGGACAAAGGAGAGGATGGATTCAGGAAAGCACGAGAAGCTCGACATTAAAGGGTTAAAGAGACAAGTATGTCGGTTGACTATAGAGGAAGTCTCACAGCTGGCATTCATTAAGTTGGGGGTTTTCTTACATGTCACATGCGGAGCAGTGATGACACCGGTCAGGCTTGATCACTTGACAACGGTCACAATACCGGATTGCTGCAACATTTCGACACAACAGGATCTTGTTATGGGACAGCTCTGAAACACTCGCACTCATAAAACTCACATTTCAGACACTCACACATACCTCCGGCTCCTGTGCGGGTGTACAGAGGCAGACTGGTGGCGGCTCTCCACAGGATCTCTTGCTGGGACTCGGGCCTCTCTTCCTTCTCGTAGCACTCCTTCTCAGCTTTAGGAAGGCAGAACTGGAGAGAAAATAAAAATGAAGACGCAGATTTGAATGTCAACATGGGGATTATACAGATGCAGAGTGGGCTTGTTTTGAAGAAGTAGGTTATTGTACCTCTTTGGAGGGGTTGGCCGGCTGGCTGAAAATGGTCTTCCAGTAAGACCATACAAACATGACGAAAGAGAGGTGGAAGAAGATCAGGTAGACAACTGGAGGGAAGCGTTCAGCAAAACGTCAGAATCAACAGCATACAGCCAGGAAGTGACTTTGAACACAAGCATTGCCATTAAATAGTTGCTATAAAGAACTGCTGCTGTCCCTTGGTATATATGGAAACACTATACATCTTGTTGAATGCTGAATGAGGCGCGGCTCTGCTTCAGTAATTTGAGAGTGCAGGTTTTCTGTGCCAGACATTTTTGTTTGTTTTTTTTAGTTTACGTGTACAGAGCTTATTTCACCATACTTGTAGAAAGACTAACCAAATAAAGATCTAAATGGCTCAATTCTGTTCATTCACAACGTAATTTAAATAATGTTTTGATTCACCAAGACACTTACTCTGCTCTCCTATACTGGGGATGGTGACTGAAAGAGAAAAAAGAGAGTAAAAGAAAACGTTAGATATAAAGACTGTTACCTTACAGTGCTGGTTATATGGCAGCATTAAACACCGTGGTTATACATCTGACAGTGGGCATTAGAAAGAGAAACGTACAAGTCACAAAATCTTTGCAGGGATAAGAGAGAAAGAACAAAGTTGCCATGCTGAAAACTTTTCTCTTGCTGATAAAAGGTGCATTCAGTGGCTGTTCTGAAGCTTTCAGTCAAAACACACAAACTTTGTCCCCAGTTGTCTTATGATTTTCATTTATCCGAGCACTTTAACGACATAATGAGGACATTGTTTCCTGGATCCAACATGAGCTTTTGGTCTCAAATTTGGAGTTAACATGGGAGAGGAAAAGTCCTTTAAAGTCCCAAAAATTGGAAGAAAATCTGAAACTGCTGAGGAAAACAAGCTTACACTATAAACATTTGTGCTTTTTCTTCTTTTAAAAAACACTGGATACTGCCACCTCTTCAGGCACCTAAAAACCCTGCAGATTAAATAATCAATCACTGGCCACATCATCAGAAAAGTGGGGATTAAACATAGATAAGGCCAGGGCCAAAAACCAAACTAGGAACCACTAATCTAGTATGTGGGTGTTTTAAAGTGTGATACAATCAGACCCTGACACTTAACATAATCCAGTGGGAGACAGTAATCCCGACATGAGAACGTTTGGGAACTCAATAAATACACACGCTACACACATGACATCATTCACAGTTAACCAACCAGTTCCAACACTTTTCTCTCTTCCCTAACCCGTGCCATGTTAATTAACAATGACTCTAAAAAGAAGGAAAGTGTGCATCTGGTCGGCCAGACAGCGTTTGTTGAGCGTTTCATTTTACCACCCGGACTCCATTCAGCTCGACACAAGAGCCAGCAGACACGAGAGTGGCAGCAATATTGACTTCACGGTGAAAAGTTGTCAAAAACACGCTTCCCCTCAACACGAAGGCCACCCCGAGGCGAAGGCAGCCGATGGGCAATTAGCTCCATGTAGGTTTGGAGAGGCTTGCCAACACCTTTGTTGCGCTGCAGTCCATTTACTTCCTGCTGGCCAACAGCAGCAGCAGCTGTACGTGTGGACCGCACGGTGAAAACACCGGCGGTTCGATGCTCTGCGGAGGCGACGGACGGCGGCAGGACGACCACTTACATATACAAAGCTCCACCACGTACGCGTAGTACGACCAGCAGACGACCAGGGCGATAAAAATCACCGGTATCCATGCTAAGCCCCGTTGACAGCATCTCAGTACGTGCGTGGGCGCCATCTTTCTCCCTCTACTGGGGAAAAAGGGAGTGTCGATGTGTGACGTCACTGGTCTGAAAATAAAAATAATTTTGGTGTAGGTTGGGGGGTGGGATTAATTTGAAGATATTGATTGGAATAAAACGCTGTAGATACAATCTTTATGTCCGATGAGGCTCAACAGCTTAATGTTCTGCAAAAGTCAGATTTTAGGTGTAATTTGCCTTTCTACAAACCCAATTTACAGATGTTTAAGATGCCATTGTGCATTTTGAATATATGTGAAAATGCTACGTTTTGTATTGTAATAGTATCAATAAAGTTTAGAAGAAAAAATGTCTAAAAAACAGATATCTATCTTTTTCACAAAGTTATACTTGTACAAGTGTATGGGTGTTGTATCCACATCTGTTCATTTACTATTTCTTGAAGCAGAAACAGACTTCAGGGCAGTGCAACTTATTCTTTTTATAGCTTCCTTGAAGTTCATCAGGAAGCAATTACACTGTCAGTGGACCCGTCGGCTCTACACAGCCAGCTCCCCGAGAAGTGGAGGCAAGTTAAAGTATAGGGTGCGACCACAGGCTGCTACGACCCACCTTTTGATTCACTGGAGACCAGTGGCCCCCAGGAGCAGGGCTACTGGTGGGGATGCACTTTCTGGAGTGGCAACAGCGGGAGATCAGAGGGACAGATGTGTACTGGACAAGGATCGTCAAGTCCGCCCTTGAGGACTTTGATGAGATGTGCCAGAGCTCCATCTTCTTCTCTGCAAGTCTCTGTGCACCGTTTTAAAGCCAGACGGGAGGCTCACCTACATCGGCCGCCGACTGAGCAGCACTGCATTTCTATCAGGAGCAACCGGGGGAGACGAGGAGATACCTGGTGTTCTAGCAGAGGGGGTTCGGAGTCGTTCTGGAACCGCCAGTCATGTACTGATGATGCTTTACACCTCCAGAGGGCTAAATTATGTTAGAAATGTATCTTCTCAAAACCCAACACACCCAAATAATAATGTAGAGCATTTTACAACACATGCAACAAAAAAAGATAAATTGTCAGTCTGATTTAATAAATTATACATACACTTTTAAGATGTACAATGGTCATTGCATTAATCCATATCCGTTTTTCTTTTTTTTTTTTTAAGACAAAGTCTGCGTTCAAAGTATTTACACATGTACAATTATCAGGCAGCACTTTACAAAGCAAGGCATGAACGACAATACAGATGTTGAGCTTTAACCTCGGACCCTCACCCTCCTGCCTACTCAGTTCGTGTGTGTGTGTGTGTGTGTGGCGGGGGGGGGGGGGGGGGGGAATTACTCAGCTGTCCCATGATTATAATACATTTTCCCATCCAATCTTTGATGGCCACGAAAAAGGGAATACAAGAAATTGAACGACATCCATCAAATCCATCAAGATCCACGGGAGATTCAAAAGGATTAACGGTCCAAGGACTGAGTTGAAAATCAAAAAGGTCATGGGTAAAAAGTAGACAAGATGTACGCAGGGTAACAGGTGCAAAAACGTGGCAACGTGTGACACAAATCTACTCTGGAAGAGGGATGAGAGGTGGGGCTGAGCTTGCTCTTCCAGCTTTACGTTCGTAGTTGACAAGTCTCTGCCCGACCAGGTACCTGTAAAGAGAGTGATTACCGCAACAAAAATCAGTTCTCAATTGTAAAATACATATTGATGTTTACAGATTGGGTTCGACACTAAAAGATCCTTACTTGTCGTTCTTGATGTGTTCGTAAAGGCGTTTGAACTGTCGGATCTGGAAAGACAGGATGCCGATAAGCGAGACCACCATCAAGAGGAACGGGTAGATCCTCCTCTGCATTAGGATCTCCATCTCCGGGGTAACTCCTGCAAAGGTGAATGCACTTCAGTTAGGAATTGTTTCAGTGAACTTCCCACTAGCCGACACTGTAGTCACTATGAAGGTGCTCCGGAGATGTGAAGGAACATTGTATGTTGGAGAAACCTCAACAATTAGATGCCACCTCATCACTCTGCACGATCACGTGATTAATCTAATGGAATCCGTCAGTGTTGTAAGTGGATGAACAAGGCCAGCGCTTCATTCCTCTCCTTTCGCAAACTGACATTGTGTGCATTACTCAGCAAAGGAGATGATTTATTACTGATATTTGTCTCTTACTTTGGGCACTCCAGTTTTGAAAAAAAAAAAATCCTTGAAATGAGAAGGTGAAATACACAAACAAACAAAGAAAATAACAATTTAAAACCAACTCACCGACAGTAGGCACCACCCCGGCAGCGATCACGTATGGCACGCACAGGGACAGCAGCAGGACTGAGATGACCGGAGCTGCCAGTTTACGGATGATGAACTGGAGATCGATGTTGCGAATGCCGTTAGCGTACACCTGAGGAGAAAGTTTACAGTCGTTACACTTTACAGCTAATTCTTCGTATCTAAAAAAAACTTTCTCATTTCGAGTCGCAGATACTTGTTGGTCAAAAGCTCTCAAACCCACCTGCTCAATAACTGTCTTCAACCACCACTGAGGGCCCATGAGAGTGATGGCAGCAATGATTTTGGCATGGAGCACTCCAAGAGCCCAGTCCTATTACATGTCAATGTTAGGAAACACAAACAGTCAAACAGGGTAAAGGAACAGTTACAACACAATACCTACGCAACAATGAACCAGTACAAGGAAGTCTCCGTTGAGAGAGGTGCCGAAAGAAAACACAGACAACACAGACCCACAATCATACCTGCCAAGGGTAGAAGAGGGGTGTTTGGTCCAGGGGGACCCTGAGTGGGGCCACAATGACCAGTTCAAACAGCAGGCCCAGTAGCAGCGGGATGACTCCAGCGACCAGCAGAGCTACAACCAGAGTCTTCAGAATCTGCACAAACAAAGCGTGGATATGCAATGAAGTTTAAACACAATCAAAAACATTCAACATTTCAGATGATTAAGGGAACAAGTAGTTTGAGTTGTTATTCCCCTTTGATGGAACCACATTTCCTCCTCCAAGGGGCAAAACTACAGCAACACTGGCAGAGTTGGACACTATCCCAACCTACTATTACTACGCAGGTGCCGGCACAATTTGGATATCGGCCCAATGATGTTGTAATAATCAACCAACCATTTAACAAAAACACTGCGTTGAGGTCCAACTCGAGACAATTTAAAAGCTGGAAAGAGAACAACTCATTACAATACCGCTCTGCTGCCCGGTTTTGGTGTTAGCATTCAATGGAGGCTGCTCACGGATACCCACCATCAGTGTCCACTCCTGGACTTTGTGTGCAATGACGGTGCGTCCCTGGGGCATCCAGGCCAGCAGCACAGTGACTCCGCGGATAGACAGCCAGCAGACGTAAAGGCCGCACGCTGCTGTGTACAGCTCGTGGATTTTGGCGCTTCCTGTCCAGAAGGACATCAGCCAGCGCCCGGTGAACACTGAAAAACACATGTGAGAAAACAAACATGACCTCTCTTTAACGTCCCAGCTTCAGAGTGACCCTCAGATCTGTTTTACAAAGAAGTGAACGTAACCACTTTAACAGCACAGACATGCATACATACACATCTCCACCCTTCTATATACATCCACCCTTTCATTATGGTTTGGGTGTGAGTATGAAAGAGAGAAAATAAATTGCTGGTTGTCTTTCATGCCACCACATCTTACCTGGTAGAGTTAGGCACACCAGACTGGCCACCAGCAGAGTGATGCACATGAATGCAATTAGCAACACAATCTAGAGAAAATGGGACAGTTTTAGAATACAAGTGAACGCAATGAGGTAACCAAACTTGGACATATCACATTATGTTTCTCTGTTATTTGTTACACTGTATAAATGTGTTAATGCTGTATTTTATAAACTACAATTAGAATACGTAGGACAATTATAAGATAAAGGCCTTTTACATGAAGGAGGATGGGTGTAATAACTTGGAGTTGTATAACCTAAAATGTACTGTACGTGGTACCTTTGTGTGGGTCAATCAAACAAGTACAGAAGCTATACTTAAAAACAACAGTTGTACAACTTGTAATTCCCCAGAAACTGATCCAGAAACTGCAGTAATGAATGTTCAAAATCATGGGACCTTCTCACCCTGAATGGAAAGCGAAGGGGTCTGTGGTAAGGCTGGAATCCAACTGGTCCCCCTTGCTGCAGAATGGCCTGATGGGCTGCATGCAGGCCCTCGCCAACAGCAGGGGCAGGGTTGTTATTGTTGTTATGATGTCCAGGAGGAGGGTTGTTGTTGTTATTGTTGTTCACAGGCTGGTTTGGGTCATTGTCCTCTAGCTCCCCGAGGAGGTAGGAGTGGAGGTCTCTGTGAAGGTAAAGATGGCTTTGGTTATAGACAGCCTGTCTGAGAAAAATCAGGGGAAAATAAAATGTATGAAGTGTATTCAAAGTCGTTGACTTACAGTAAATATCCAGCACTGACTGTCCAGGCCCTAACCAGGCCTTTGAGCCACTGGCGAGTGTGTCCCTGCTCCAAAAGAGCTGGCAGCACAACCTGAAGTAACAATAGCTCCAAAGACAGCTCGCTGACCGGGGCATCACTGAGGGGAAAGAGGTGGATGGGCTCAGAAAAGAGTGTGCAGGGCATGAACCACATGGTTATATTGAAGAGTTGATGTGCTCAAGACATCTGTTCTCAACATTTACTCAAACAGGAAGGTCACTGCAACTCTTGTGTTTATCAGTCCTTCAAGTTGGTGATGTGGTCGATATTTCCTCTTTTTTCAAGATGTATAATAAGATGTGTCATCGGGCCTCAGGAGGAAGTGGTTACACAAACCATTTCAGAGAGACAAGGCAGCCACTTTCACACAGTTCATTAATAAGTTACCCATTATTTAGTATGCCCGCTGGTTACCTGTAGAGCATGACGTTGTAGGGGAGGAAGGTGGGGAGCAGTAGTTTGATCAGCCTGATGGGCATCCACAGCATGAGCAGCACGATAGAGCCAAACACAACCACGGACAGGATGAACCGCCGCAGGTGTCTGTAGATGGGCAGGTGGATCATCTCCTGCACCGGGTTAAAATCGGGGTCATTGAGGTTTCTCAGAAACCACAGCACTCCCGGCCTCAGCACCTGACGGACAAACAACAATAAAAGTTTGCGTTAGATTAAAAAAAAGAAAAAGAAAACATAACTACATAAATACGACAACTGCCTTGTGGCTGTATGCCTCCTCCAAGCAGTTAACATGTGCTGTCCAAAATGTAATCACTACATCATTTTATCCTATCAGCCATTTGGGTAAAATTGGCATATGTTCAAATGCCAATTATGAAAAGATTTTTGACGACCAAAGTCTAATTAGTTAGACGTTTGTGCCAAAGCTGGAAGACATTTCCTCCAGGCGTTCTCAAGATATCGTGGTCACCGGAATGGGAGGAGGTACAGACGGACGGACAATCCAAAAACATATATGCCGCCGGCCACAGCTGTCGCCAGCAGGGACGCATACTGCTGACCTGCAGTTGAGGAATGAATCTACATAAAAAAGGAAAATGATACTTTCATCAGAATCTTACCTCTCTCAGTAGGAGGATGAAAGAAGCGAAGTAGAAGACATAGACCATTCCCACAAGCCAGTGCAGGAACATAGTGGTGCCAGGGGCTGATTTAAAACTTAACTCTCTGTCTTTCAAGGAGGCATCAAACATCTCCTGCAGGAAGTAAAATGTTAAATGAAGAGAGCATTTAGACCGATGACCGACGCAGCCCAATTACTTGTCTTTGATAAATTAATGCACAGTTGCCTGGAAGATTAAATCTGTTATGAATAACATTTGCAGATGCCATACGCATAACCGATTAAAATTAGACAAATCATAATGAGTTTCTGAGAGTATATGCAGGATGAAGGACAAGATAAATCCCATTCTCCATATTGGCATTGTTCACTTATGCAAGTGCTGTTGAGTCTATATACCTTTATATAGATGTATATTTTAGATGTCCCATATAACATTACATTACAACAGCTTTGTAGCAGAGACCAAACTGGCTTTGTCATTAAAAAAAATTTCAATTTGTGGGATAAACTGAAATGAGACGGATAGCTTATGGCACGCGGTACATTTTCAGGCCAAATTATTTTCACAAGTGACCAGCTGCAGAGCAGGAAGGATGTGGCACCCTCATGCTGTCCAAGCTGCCCCAGCGGTTCTGGGCACGTCGACAGGCTCGTGAAAACGTACCCACTGGCTGACAAAGTGGAGCATAGGGGGAAAAGCTGAGGTGGCCACAGGAGGTGGAGGGGACTTGGGACAGTGCCACTTTGCATCAGAAAGTAAAAACTTGCTGACACAGAGAGATGTGCAGACAACAAGTGAGAGCCACAACACAGAGGCATATGTGACCCTCTCCAACTGTCCAAGCCAGCGTGTTTTCTGTGGTAATAAATGTATGAACTGTGTGACCAACAGCATCTGTTTCTGTCGGAGCCCTGTTAAAAGCCACTTCAACAGCTAGAACAGACATCTATACAGGGAGAGAACACCATACATAGGAAAGGGGAATTCAAAACAAAAATAAATAAAATAAGACTAGCTTTAACTGACATTTGAGGAACCATTTGAACATTGACACCATTTCAGAAAGGTATGTGTCATTATACAATATGGTACTGTATCTGGGATGTCAGCCAAGCATGACAAATACAATTAAACTCCCTAAGCCGTGTTAACATTACAGCGTTTTAGCAAATAATGTAACCAAGTGTGACGGGAGCGTCCAAAAACAAGAATGACATAATTTAACAGTAAAACAGAAATGCTGAAATTCAGAACAAGGAGTGCAAGAGACACTTACTAAAGAGCAGATATCAAGCCACCAGCCACAGATGAGTGGAAAAACACCGATCTCCACAACAACCAGCAGAGAGACCTGTAAAGGAAGCAGAGATGTGTCTCAGTATCACTTTACATCACATGTGTACATTCAAAACTTAAACTTTCGATAAAAGTGGCTGAAAAACTTAATTCTGATTACTTTTAGGTCATACTGTGTGAAAGTAATGCTAACCTTCAGTTTCTGTTTGTGCTTGCAAAAAAAACAACAACCTCAGATTTGGTGTTGTGTTCAGGTAGTAAATCTCAGCAAGTAAATACTTCCGTGTATATTTCCACCAAAGGCGATGCAGACACGAGTTGCACAAAGCCGAAATGTAGTTCGAGGCGTTACCTTGACGACGATGTAGCAGACTCCCAGGAGACGTCGGGAGCGCTGGAACCTGACCAGAGCAGCCAGACCCTGACGCAGCCATTAAGGATCAACACTGCTCACACATCCGCACACACCTAACAGAATACATTTCGTTCGTCCTGGCAATGGAATTATGTTTTCCTTCAGCTATACATTTATGCAGAGAGACAAGGGCACCGACGTTTGTTAGACGGAAGGATACATGACAGAGGATGAGCGTCATCGCCAGCAGTATGTAGCCCACAATGGTTGTGATTAAGCCCTCAAAGTGAGAGGCTTGGACCTGAAGAACAGTGCAAAGTTGTAGTCAAGCACTTATTCATAGGTCAAGAGACACGATATTGCATAATAATGCTGCACTTTGATGAGAGCAGGTCCTTACATATTCCTCAAAGCCAAGACCCACAACGGAGAAGTGGCCAATGTGGTAGGGACAAAATGCTGAAAGAGGAAAAAGAGTGTGACTACATTAATGTTATTCTGTACATTTAAATCATCAAATTATTTAAATCAATCAATCAATCATCACGCTTATGATAAATTCTTGTTTTTAGTATACAGTACTCACCAAAGACCAGGATGAAGAGTGTGTTGAGAGATACTACCCAAAAAACATGCTCCTACAAGACAAAAGGGTCCAGGTAGAGATTTAACTTAAACATTCAGCAAACAAGAGGGTACAAAAACAAAACCGACAATTGTGGGCACAAAGACTTACCAAAAATACCAGTGAACCATCCAGTCCAAGCATCTGAAAAGGTCAAATGGGAAGATGTTAAGTGCTTCATGATATAAAACACAACAACGTGTGGTAAGTCAGTAATGCCATGTGGAGTTACCCTTTCCCAGGTCAGCTCCTCCGCCGCTCTGTCCCACTCCAATGCATTCCAATTCATGTCATCTATACAGAAACATATTCACTTTCAATACAATGACGAGTAGGACATTCACAATTATCAGCAACTTAAAAAGTATCTAAATAAATATCCAATTACATATAATTGTCAAAATAAGTTCCATATGCCATCTTCCTGCTTGTCAGATATGAACACAGCAATACAGTGTACCATATGGCAACAAGACAACACTGTCATTGAGTTGGTTTGGTCAAATGTTTATAGGTTGCTTTTGGCAACAACACAGAAAAAATATACTTAAGAACAGGGTTAGGATTACATTATTAAATAGGGACAATTTGCTTGCAAAACAACCTATTATTTCCTGTGCATTCATTTAGCTGTGGTGACGCCCCACAGCTAGAATAATGTATAATACAATCGCAATTCATTACCGACCCGTTTTACAGAGCCTGCTGCAAAATCAGTCCATTAACCACAGCAAAATAAAACAAATAAGTAGGCCGGAGTTCTGGAGGTAGCATTTTGATACATCGTTAAATCATTCTCAAATTAATTGTTTGCTCTAATGGCAGTGATACTGTTTGTTCTAGCTGTTAACACAGCATTTCAAACAGTTTGCTTCAAACAAATGGTCTTGTTTGTTGGCTTCACAAAACACTATCTTAATTTTTGCACTGAACTTTCTCACTGTTTTGTTATGTTAAGCAATATAATTTAGAAAGATAATGCATCAGCATATCTTCATACAATCTTAACATTGAAAATAATAATGGTTTGTTTTTGACAAATGCTTTTTATGTAGTGAAGAAAACACTTCATACAGCCCAACAACTCTTCAGTATTAATTACAACTGCTAGAAAATAAAGATTTAACAGGAAACGTTGATTGAGATTAATTTACGTAACAGAATTACAACCTTGTGCTCCATTGTTGGGGTCAGCATCTTCAGCTGCTGCTCCCTCCTCTTCCTCCAGCTCTGGGTCATCACCCTGGTCTGGGGGGACATCAGGGGGCTCAGGCTCTGCTTCATTCTGAGCTGGTGGATCAGCTGGAGCGGGCTGGGGTGCAGGGGGCTCATCAGCTGCTCCCTGACCTGGAGCTTGTGCCTGAGGTTGAGGGGAAAAGATGCACAGCTGTGACCTCGGGAGATGCTCGGCATTGAACAATTCTTTATTTAATTGGTTCTCCTTTCCATTTAAAAATAACAATAAGACTGACTCGGCCAGTCAAACAGTACCTCGTTGGCTGGTCCGGCCGCGTTAGGTGGCTGTGGCTGGTGCTGCTCTAACCACTGAGGAGCGCCACCATGGACGATCTGCTCTCTGAGCCACACCAGGCTGATGAACGCACACAGCGTGCAGGTGACCACGAAGCAGCCCTGTAGACAATCTGCAAGCAGGTTCTCTCTGCAGAAGCACAAAGATTAACACTTTTGTAAACATACAAAAGAAACTGAAAAAGACCTTTAATAAGTAAGTGTTATGGAAATGAAGAGAACAGTAGTGTGTAGTGTGTGTGTGTGTGTGTGTGTATGCTGGTGCTATCACTTACGTAGAGAGCATGTCCAGCGGCAATGTCAAAAGTGAGCTCACAGAGCCGGTAAACAGACACTTGTAGATGCGACCTGAGTCGGAGACCAGATAAATAAATGTGTGAATTTTTGTTTAATTTGTAATAATTTACACAATATATGAGAATTAATTACATCTAGCAGTGTTTTTACATTGAGAACGTAGATGGATTTACATATCTTGGAATAAGCATTGCCTGTTATGTACTAAAGCTGTAATTCCCTTGATCTTGTTAAACCATGAACATGAGCTAATATGTGAAGTTTATGTCACGGCCACTTCATACAAGTATATGAGCATCTACTTTCAAACCTTCAAACCAAACTGATCAGCTAAATCCAGAAAGACCATTTATACCACGTTGATTTGATGAATCAATTTATGAAAAGAAGAAATAGGTAAATTACATGTTTAAGATAGTAAAACTGGAAAATACCTGATAAGAACTGTATGAAAGGTGTATGAAAGTTGTAATCCAGTATTAACTGTGGCCTTGAGTACACATTACGATTCTCTGCATTTGAATGCGTATTACTTACATGCAGTGAGAGGAACCACCCCGAGCCATGCGAAGGCCACCAGTGTGTAATGGAACCAGTAGCGGATGGCCGTGCCCACACTGGTCAGCAGGCCGGCACAGATGTCCTGGACGGGCAGACGTGATGGCATGTCTGGGGAGTAGACTGGGAAGAGGGAGAGAGTGAACCAGAGACATTAAAATAATTATTCATGTTTGATAAAAAATTTGTAATAAAATATTATTACAAATTGTGTTTAAAATTGAATTTCAGTAAAAGAATGATCACATGGACTGATAAAAAAAAAAAAGAACCATGTGGCCTCATCTGTCAGGCTTGTTTAGGAATCCCGAGGCTGTTCAAGATATTAAAAGTGGATGACAAATCAATGCCATAAGGACTTACTTGGTGTGAATGCAAATCTGTGCTTGCATAATTCACAGTACTCCTTCCTGCTGTGCTTTAGCCACTGGACCAAACTGTGAAGCAACATTTAGACAGTCAAAAGTAGTAAACAATTCAACAACATAGAACATGTTTTGCTTGAGAATTTATTGTTTTTAATACATAGTTTTGCATTTGTAATTTTGGGTAGAGGTATTGGGAAACATATTTCACATCAACAGAAAAGGAGGCTAGATAAAGATGGTATTGGTTCCTAGTTTGGACATTTTCACTCTCCCAAATGGTCTCTATTCACAAGGCCTTGGAAATAACAAGATCCAACTACATACTGTCGTGATAAAAAAAAAACTCTGGGGTTGCAGATTTAACCCACTGTCTGGGTTATTAACATTGTGAGAAGAAGACAGAGGTCGATAGTGTTGACCTGGCATAATTTAGTCTTCACTACTATGACTACAAAAAAATACGTGATGAAGATGCATGCTCAGCTGTCATGACCTCTCCAGGATCTCTGGACCCAACAGACACTAACTGTGAGAATGTCTCATGTTTCAGTCATGGTAAAAACAAACAAACAAAAAACAAAAAGAGTGTTTCAGTTCTTTCAGAGATAATTTGTGCTTGTATGTTGCCAGTAATTACACCATCTCAGATCACTGTGACATGGGCAAGCCTCTAGGATTTACAACTTGGTTATGTAAGGGGGTAATTACAACAGCTGATTCCAACACATATGACAGCATTTAGGCTAAGACCTGTATCGTTAGTTCTACACAGTACAGGGTTATTACATAGGTTTCAATTCAAGGTTTCCTTTAGCCCCCTGTTAAAAAATTCACAAGGTTTCCCCCCCCATGATAGGGCATATTTATTCCTAGTTGTACTGAGATCAGCATTAAAAGGGTTCTCAACAGCTGGCTTTCAGTTTAGAATTGGCCATATTATATCTAATTTGTAGGAAATACAAAAAACATAGCTAAAGTTAGCACCACTACACAATCCACACAATAGACTGTTACTCTAAACATTTGGTGGCTGGACGTGAACTAAAATGGATACAAACGGTTCAACAATTACCACAGAACAATCTAGGCCTGGCCGTTGCTTCTGCCTGGGGTTTTCCATGCACCTGACCACACAGGACAGATGAGCACACAGTACAAGCTCCAAAATACCTGCAGGGGCTGGTGTTGTTTGCACCATGCCAATACTACAATTGTTGCACACAATGCAACCTGGTTGTGACAGACGATTAACCTGTTTTGCATCCTTTTATGATATTGTATTTACATTTGCAATGAAGCCACCACTGTTGGAATAACCACAGGGCAAAAGTGATCCAATTACTTAGTAGCCACCCTGAAATGTACAACAAATCACTTCACTGTATAGTTCATCTTATGGTATGAGCATGTGAATGCAGATATTGGTTTTTGCTTTGATTATGATATCAAAAAGATAAAAGAGATATTTTTGGGGGGGGGGAAAGTAGTCTCCTGTTTGGGTTACCAGGTCACAATAATGACAGCTGTGGAGCCAAACACACTTACCATTCCTGGTGGATAAACTTGATACTTCCAGTGCAGACGCATGGGTGGTACAAGGGTTTGTCTGGGGTCCCCTCAGAGCGGCACACACGACAAATATCCGCTGCACACACAAACAAAACACACATAACATGGAAGTTATGATACCCATCGCCAAAGCCCAGCAAACCAGAGATGTGCAGACAGAGAGTAGGGGCACTGGGGTGTCTTAATAGACGAGGGGCCTTTTACAATAAAGAAAGACCCCTATACGCAAGGTAGATACATATAAGTGAGTTACAAATGTTAATCCATGTGGCCATACATCAGCAGTCTGATGACATCACCAGTAGCGTCTAGTCCACTCTACTATTACATCGCTGCTTCACCGTATGATCTCGTTGAGTTCGGATGCATTAAAACAATGTGTAGCAGTCATCTCCCGTCTTTCTGAATAACTAGCGTTACACTGTCAGGCTACTAAGCTATGCTAAGTTAACCACTAGCAGGCCAGCTCAGCAGCAGGTTTGCGGTGATGCACTTGTGAAGCTAACGCTAGTCAATCCCCAGCTGAGAAGTTACGACAAGAGATGCCTTTTGATAGTCATTTACCTTCTTCGGCGGTATCCATCACGATCGCTAAGCGCCGGTCACCGTTTCTTCCAGGAGTAACTTGTACAGCGGACCCATCCACGAACCAGACAATACCGTTTAGCTAGCTAAATTAAGCTAGCGAGACGAGTGTATTCTTATGTGTCGGATGCATTGAGAATCATAAAATGGTTCCCATAAAGACTGTATACCAGTGCTTGCTTTGTTGTCCTCTCACATCCAGCCTGTGTTCGCAGCTAAACAAACGGTTTTATTTTGAATGGTGTTTCTTTATTTTTAAACGCAGGACAATAAGCGTTACATCCTCCGTGTTGCTAAAGTGACAGTTTCAACCTGATAGACAAACGGTTAGCTAAAATGGCTAACGCATGCGCTAACGTCACTGTTAGCTGCTGTCACATCAATTTTTATTTTGCTACAGCGGCTCCAGTTTTACGGCAGGGAAAGTTCCATAACAACCGTCACGTGGTTAGCGAAAGGCAAGCCATTGATTATTTAATTAATATTGAAACGACCAGAGCTTGATTCTAAACACGTTTAAGATGTACAGTTTAAGCTTTCCATCTTTATTGCGTTAGTATTTGAGAACGTGTTCTCAATTTGTTTTACGGTCTCATATTTCTAGAAACCCATTCACCCTTGTGAAACAGCGATACTTCCAGGCTGTTAAATCCAACAACCTTTATATAACTGAATTGCACCTCTGAACACAAGACCAGAGGTAGACATGCAGTTTGACTACTTGGGGTCCTGTTTTTGGAAGATTGGTTTGGGTATTTTACCACAAAACAAAATATTGTTCTTATTGTGCTCAATTTGGAACATTATGTTCTTCTGAGATTAAAACTGCTTTTTATTATTATACCATTTTCTATTATTTTTTAAATATAACTTATTTGAACCAAACCGATTATATTGCATATGTACTGTTTTTGGGGAATAACTACTAAACTACTAAAAATAATTTTACCTGCTTTTTGTTTAAATTGTATTACTCGAACAGTATTGGTTATTGTGATGTCTTTCCAAAAACAAATTCCTTCATGTCCCTTCATACCATATTTAAATACACATGCCATTCCCTTTATACCTCATATTTTAATACACTGTCACTTTCACATTACACTTGTTTTACACTAAGTACTATCATCTGTTTGTCTGTACATTTTGTTTCAATTTGATATTCTATTGTAAATGTAATTGTAAATTGAACATACGTGGCAATAAATGGTTATGATTCTGATTCTGACTCTGAAAACCCGGGCAAAGCCTAATTTATCAAACATCTGGAGATATTTTTGACATCCCAATCTGTTTAGCTAAAGGGACAATGCCAAGATAGAGAATAAATCGGCAATGAACGTCAGTGGAAAACTAAAGCAAGCCTAAGCAAAATGAAAATGATCACTCATTGTTTTGGTTTACTGTAATAACTTAATCGATCGTAACTGTGGTTTGGATTCGATGGTTTTCCTAATACCGCTTGTCGAGTTGCCAGCGGCGCCGTGGCTTAGTTGGTTAAAGCGCCTGTTTAGTAAACAGGAGATCCTGGGTTCGAATCCCAGCGGTGCCTTTTGAGAGATGTATCAGATATTACAGCTTTTATTTTGAAGGTCATGGCAGGAAATTCCTTCTTTGACCGCTCTAATCTCAAACTCTGTCTGCAACTTTTTGAGCCTTGGAAAAGACTCCAGATCGTTTCCTCTTTGTTCGCAAAAATCGTAAAATACTACGGTATAACATTAACAAATGCACATTGCTAAAACATGTATGGTGAACCTCAGCGGGGATATTGGAAAATGATTTTTGTGCAACTTGCCTTGTCGTTGTGTCGCGCAAATGCTTGCGTAATCATGTTTGTGTGACTAGGGCTGAGCATGACTTTCGGTGACCACATTCTACCTGTTACTTCTGCTCTGTCCGTCAGCAGATGGCCAATGAAGCAAAGCCATGTCCCTGTCATATCGGTGACAGGGCGGAATATGAAGGGCTCGGCCAGGAGGTCCAGCTGGAACACACCAAAGCCTATGTGGTGAAGCCATCCGCCGCATCTGACAAGGCCATCATTGTCATACAGGACATCTACGGGTGGCAGCTTCCCAACACAAGATACATGGCCGATATGCTGGCCGACAATGGATACATGTGAGTAGAGATCAATACACTGCACGGAGAGTCACGTGTTAGAGCATTGACCTGGTTACTTAACAGTGATTTATGTTGCAATTTTTCTCGTGTTTGCTCCGGACAGTGCTGTGTGTCCTGATTTCTATGTGGGAAAGGAGCCGTGGAGTCCATCCAATGACTGGTCCACATTTCAAGAGTGGCTTGAGGACAGAAAGCCGACGGGAATAAACAAGTAACCAAAAGCCTATTTTCACTTTATTAAGCAGCCGATGTTCCAGGTGAAAAGTTCATGTATCTTTACTAAGTGTCCTGCATTTGAGGGTGTGTTCCCACCCTTTAATGTTATTGCATTGGGGGGGATTATTGATATATAATCTGTTTTTTGAAGACATTTTAATCCCAGTATCTCCTTCTACAGAGAGGTGGATGCAGTGCTGAGGTACCTGGTGGGGCAGTGTGGGGCCAAACACGTTGGAGCGGTGGGCTTCTGCTGGGGAGGGGTCGCCACCCATTACCTTGCCCTGCAATATCCAGAGATCAAAGCAGGAGTGTCAGTCTATGGTACGTTGGCCAAATCAGCTCTCCCTGATTCCATTACAGTACTACAATCTTTGTCCACAAAAATTGCAGTCAGCTGTACAGTGGCTTTATGATGGGCTTCTGTGATACTCTCCAGGGATCATCCGTGAACGAGAAGACATGTATGAGCTGAAGGTTCCCACACTCTTCATCTTTGGGGAGAAAGATGAGGTTATCCCACTGGACCAGGTTAGTTGATGTGAATTAAGGAGCCCTCACAAATAAACGTTTAAACAGGCACAGTGCTGCCTTCAGGTCGATAAAGATGCTACAAGCCGCCCAGTGCTTGAGCATCAAATGGTATCCTTGACGCAACATCCACATGGCTTAATGTTCAACTACACTAGAAATGAAACATTTAGTCAGAATAAAATGTAGTTTATATGGTGCAGGTCTTCACCATACAACCTCTGACAATCTGAGCTCACATCCATTTGCTCTTTAGGTGAGTGTCCTTGAAGCAAAACTGAATGAGAAATGCAAAGAGGATTACCAGGTGAAGATCTTTCCCGGTCAGACTCATGGGTTTGTCCACCGTAGGAGAGAGGACATAAACCCCGCAGACAAACCCAGCATCATGGAGGCCAGAACAGACCTGCTCAACTGGCTCAACAAGTACATGTGAATGAGATAGTTTAGAAGAAGCAACATGAGTCAGTTAAATATTTAGTTTGATCAGTGACATTCCAGATTTGATTCTTTGGATCATGGTCCATGCCTACTCATTATGAATAATTTCTATCATTCATTGAATGTGCTGCAACATTGTTCATTCTGTACACATGACATCTATTGATTATGTCCATTCGGGGAGAGGGATCCTCCTGTTCTCCTGAAGGTTTCTTTGTTCCCTGTGAAAGGGTTTTCCTGATCCGATGTGAGGTCTTGGGACAGGGATGTCATGTGTAGACTGTAAAGCCCTCTGAAGCAAATTTGTAATTTTGGGCTGTACAAAATAAACTGAATAAAATGTTTGTTAATAAAATAAATGTGAATATTCAATATTATCTATTTATTTGCAAAAAATATGGATGCAGCATGTCATTTTGTTAATGTAATCATTGTGACCTTTCATGCATCAGTGCAAACATTTGTTGTAAATTATAAACTTAAATAAAAGACATGTAATGTGCACCTGAAATACAAAGTAAGAATTTTTTGGAGGCTAGAAATCAGAACTACAGTCTGAACATGTCAATGGACCCAACATTTTAATGGTGATTTTGATCTTACAACAGCTTGAACATTTTGTATCAAATGATAAATAGCAATATGCAGTGCGGTTTGGACGTGGTGTTCAGGGACGTGCCTCTAGAACAGCCCAGAACTCTTAAAGGGTTGCGGGAGGCCTTCAGTCCTCGCTCTCTCCTGGACCTCGGATGTCGTCGATCTTTAGGATCATCCTGACTACCTGAGTCGCCAGAGAGATCTGCTGCTTCTTGCCAATCAGGGTCTCGACCACATGTTGCTGCTTCATGTCTGTGGAGGAGGAAAACAAAACCCATTTAATATCAAGTTATCTTGTTTTGACGGTACAGCGCAGTGGTACCATTGTCGGACCATTCCTTTCTTACCGTTGGTGTTGTGATGCAGACAGTCGATGCCGAGGAAGGGGTTGGCTTCTTTGACCTGTCTGGCTCTGACCTCTGTCATGGTCTGGATTGGGTTAAATCCACTGTTCTCAGCAAGTGCCATTGGGATAACCTCCAGAGCATCAGCAAATGACCTCATGGCGTACTGCTCCAATGATGGGCACTAAAAAGAAGAGCAGAAATAGTGTCAGATATTTACTTTGATTCTAAAGGAATACCAGATTTAATATAGCTCCATTCAGAAAGCCTCTGTGGGTTGTAGTGCGTCTCACCTTATCTGCAGCCTGGTTGACAGCCAGAGCACATGCGATCTCTGAGGCTCCTCCTCCATACACAATACGGTTGTCTCTGACCAGATTGCGAATTACACACAGGGCATCATGGAGAGCACGCTTGGCCTCCTCAATGATCTAATGAGATAGATGCAATATAAAAGTGAACCAAGAGGGATAGATAACAAACAATGATATGTTGAGGGAGTAAGAGTCCCATCTGTGCTTACCATTTTGTTGCCTCCACGGATGAAAATGGTTACAGCCCTGGTGTTTTTGCACTCCTGGATGACCAACATGTGATCCTTTGTCGTGCCAAAGGAGATCTCCTTTACCACACCAGCTGAGCCTAGCTTCTCTGGTGTCAACTCTGAGAACCGTGGCACGATGCGGCCTCCTGTGGCAATGGCGATCAACTGCAGAGAAAACCCAATTGAGAATGTCCACTTAAGCACAAAGTACTTAATACATTGTGCTCATCAGCACCACATGGCTATACAAACGTGAATACATGATTGATCAAAGTGGTGAAGGCTACAGAAATAATTCTATCTTGTGATAAACTTCTCACCTCGATCTCAGGCCCTCCGACCCATCGCACAGCTGGCAGCTCCCTCTGCAGCAGAAGGTGGTTGGCTTCATCATCGAAGCCCCACTGGCAAATGGCCAAGGTTGCACCAACACTTTTGACCTAAAAGAGAAATACGAGTTGAAATTTTAAGCACTTGGGCCAGTGCAGATGGTAAGAATTCAGTTTTAGTACCTTGCTGCGGCACAAACCTGTTGGATCATCTCCTCAAACTTTTCCTTTTCATATTTCTGGAGGTTTTTGTAGTCTTCCACAGAGGTCACATCCAACTTATGCTTCGTCTTGGGCTTAGGTGGCTCAAATGGGCAGGTAAGGATGGCAATTTTAACATCTTTCAGAACCTGAGTGGGGACAGAATAGTTTGTAAACATCAGTGGCCACAAACAATGTCTCCTTATTCACCGTCAACTGTTTGCGATTTTCCATGCGATTAAAATAAAACTCGAAACAGCGCCCATGAAATCCTTTGATTACGAGATTCCCCTTGTTTGTACCTTGGGCATCTGAGGGTGGCTGAACTCCTTGTCAACTATGACTCCCTTGATGAGCTGTGTGTCCTCCAGCTTGCCTCCCACTTTGCCCTCCATCTTGATGAGCTCAAAGTCTACATCCTTCCTCTCCATATCAGCAACAGTAAGGATGGCATTAACTGCAATCTCTGCCATCTGTCTGTGACACCGGTTGATACTGAAAGACAACAGTAGAAGGTAAGAATAAAATATTATAGCGGATGTCACTTTATTTTTTCCTATTTAATGGTCATCATTAATATGATGAAGCCATATTGCTTATAAGCTTTCTATTCCAACACCTGAACTACCAAGTAGTCAAGAGGGCACATGGACATCTAATCATAGTTGCCAGTCTATGTTTATGGCCAAGACTTATTTAGTCTAATAAACCAGTCTTACAAGGAATCCTTGTCATGAAGGTTAAAATGTTAAAGACAGGTGCTGATTTCACAAAATGGCCATTTTCAAAGCTGTAGGTTTGTGTGCTGTTGTTCTATATAGCATTATACTTAGGAGTAGGACTAGGGGTGTAAAGTCTTGGAAAATCAAGACAGAAGCAGTGAGACCTGGCTCAGCATCTCGGCTGTATGTAGAGAGATGGTACAGGAGCAGATCATATCGGTCTAGCCCGCAAGTCATACAAACAGGCTGTCCCTACTGGGGAGCAGGCTAGTTAGAATGCTATGAAGAGTCTCAAAAAACATTTAAATGGGCCAGGCATTGTTTTGTATGCCTATAACTAAACTACATTCAACAAGAGTTTTGGCTATTTCTTCGGATAAACTTGACCAAGTGCTAATAAATTAACATTGCTAACGTACACCACCTGGTGTCCAACTGCTAGAATCATCCCAGAGTTAGTCAACATGTAACAAATTCAAAGTATTCCATCTCATCGTTACAAGGGAAAACAGTCCAAATTAAAGTTATTTAAAAATGATGACCATGGCCAATGTGCTGCCATTGGTACAGGAAATATAAAACACATTGTGAGAATACTATAAACGAAGTTAAACTGAATCAATCGTATCAAAGAAGTGCTGTATCAAATCATTACATGTCAACTATCGTTGTGTATCAGATCAGACCATTTATCAAAACACACATTGAATAGTCTTCAGGGGGAAAGACACATATCCTTATTGAGGAGGTGTTTCTAATATTTTGTCGACCCAATTAATATCACGAACAATAGAAACCTAATAACCAAACGAATCCATCATCACTGTTGCGTCTACAAGGCTCACATTTTGGATCCCAGTGTTGTCATGGCGGTCTCAATGAGCGGTTCTGTGTTGTTGGGATCGCAGAGTAAGGTTTCAGCAATGTTGTCAAGCTGATCTATGGCAATGCGTGCGGCCTGGTCATAACCGTCAGCAATCCTGATGGGGTGGATTCCCCGGTCCAGTAGCTGCTCAGCCTGCTCAAGCAGAGCCCCAGCCAGCACTAGGGAGGAGGAGGTAAACACAGTAAGACCATACCAACAATCGCTGGAATATACTTAAGAGATGTTAGGTTGCCTTGATCAGATATGCAACAATAGCACTGATTTCAATATAGCTTTTAATGTATTTATGATAACATAAATCTCACTGCATTGAGGAGTACATGGATAAAATGGAGTCATAGAAAATCGTGTTTCTTTTAGAGATGAAAGCAACAATAAATCTTGCTGTGCATGATTTTCTACTTTTTGATTTTCTTTTTATGATTATGTGATAATCCCAATGCATGATTGTGTACCTGTTTCATATTAGGACCATCACAACACTCAGCCAAATGGTATAAATCCAGGTTTACATCTCCCCCCATCATCATCATCATCTTCCTTTAACGTACCAACAACTCCAGTGGTTCCATCACCAATCTCATCATCCTGGGACTTGGAAAGCTCCACCATAAGCTTGGCAATCTGGTGGTCCACATCCATCAAGCTGAGAATGGTGGCTCCATCATTTGTGACAGTCACCTCTCCATCCTTGTCGACCATCATCTTGTCAAGACCTGGATGCAAAAATTGAAACAAAAATGGTTCAAGAGAAGTATAATCCTGGCGAAATTTTTTAAATAGCTGACACAAATTTATGAGGGAGCGGCTACCGCATTTACAAAGTAGAGGTCAATTTAATTTAATTGCATCAATGTCCTTATTGAGCCCTCTCGAATCATTTGGGCCTTACGGGGTTTGATAGGTTGTTACGAGGAAGCAACTGCACTGCAATGGTTTGTACTCACCATTAGGTCCCAGAGATGTCTTCAGCGTTGACGCGACTGCCTTGCCTGCCATAATATGAGACTGCAAAAAAAACAAGCACAATTCCAACGTTACGAGCTTATTCTTGGTCTCTAACGTTGCAGTTAAGTTGGATTGAAGTTGCCATCTCCAAGAAATATTTGTTAAGGATGTGCATCAACAAAGACCATTTTGGGCACAGCACTGCGTAGCAACACCCATTGGCCTTAAAGCACGCACATGGGCCTCGATGTTAGCCCAACGAGCTAATCCTTTGGATAACGCAATTCTATTGCACCAAAACTCGGTCTGCTAGTTGAGTAGATGATTTACAGTTGAAACACTGGATATTAACACATGTTTTGTTTGCTTAACGCATTCTAGGTCATGCATTTCAAAGCAAACTGGTAGCTTGCTAAGCAGCATGCTACAGTCCCGTTAGCTAGCCCATTGTACCTTCAGTGCGTCAATGCCCGACAACCGTGTCTTGGTGTCCTGGTCTTTAATGATGAGAAAGGGCCTCCCATAGTCGTCAAACGCAAGTGTCCCCAAAGCGGACATGTTGACTGTGGGATCGGAACACTTAGAAAGTGTTCAACTGGTCAAATAATTAGTTTTAACGATGAAACCCAGGAGTGAAGAAGAACAGCAAACCACGAGTCTGCCGGCGACTTCTGGAAGGGTCTATGGGCGGGGAGGGCGGAACCAAGTATCGTCAAGTGTGTCTTAATGTTCCATATTTAAACAGTATTGTAACCAGAATAAAAACCGACGGTTAACCGAACTGTTTTAAAATGGTTCTTTGAAATATATTTTCTAATGCTTTTTATCAAGAATATTTAAACGTTAGAACTGAAAATATCTTTTTTTGTAATGTGGTTCATTCCGATCACGTTCAAACTCAGTCTGTGCCCTGATCTCGCGAGAATTTCAGAGATGTTGAAATTCCGTGACTGGACTGAGTGGATTTCCACAGCTGTTTTCAAAGGTAGAAAACGTATCTTGATTTAACGCTGTATCTGCTTCGAAAGATATGTGAGTATCTGTATTTAGTTTTGTGTTTTAAATAAATTAAATGCCTGAACGATAAGCTGTACAGAGGCTTAAACACACTTCTGAAGCGCTAACTTTACGTAAAAAACTGACGCAATGTCCGGTTACTTGATGGAGGTTTTCAGGGCTGTTGCGAGCCATGCTTTTCTTTGGCAGACTGTCCTGGTACCTGTCAAAATGTGCAGTATGTAGGTAATATTAGATACCTCTGGAAACACAGCTCGGTGTGTGAAGTGTGAGTCCAGCTCTGTATTGTTAACACCTTGGCTTAGTGTGTCTCGCACACTTCTTTCTGTGCTCCCTAAAGACCTGTGAGTAGCTGGAGGGACTTGGAGATTACAAGGGATTGCAAATAGTCCAATACTTACATGTGAATTTACATGAATGCAAATGTAAGTGATAGGACAAAATTAAAATGTTGACTATTCAGTAAAAGGGGTGGATTAAGCTGTAGTAACATACGTTGTCTTCCAGGCAACTTCATTAAAAAAAAAAAACTAAAAACAAACAAATATATAAGTAATGATTTAATAATTCTATGACTGGAGTGTGTTTCATATTTTGGCACCATGTCAAAGCACATATGGAGGATGACATAAAACTGCCTCAGTCTTAGGGTCCTGGTGTTGTTAATGGATAGCTTACTGGTATATTTACACAAAACGTAGCCATTGAATGTATAAGTAGCTTTTCCTACAAGTCAAATCGACTTTGATTAAGAATTGTCACTTAATGTAAATCTACTAATGTAGTTGTTTTTATGAATTCTCTAGTATGCCCTGTGAGGTGAAGTTTCGCTTTGTAGTACTCTATGGATCTCAGAAGGGCCAAGCCGAGTCCCTTGCTGAAGGAATAGCTGAGGTGGCAGAGGAGCATGGACTGGTTGCTGAGCTCAGTTGCTTGAACCACAACGAGAAGGTAGCTATTAAACATGAAAAGCATTTAACTTAAAGCAGAGCTGTTAAAACCTCTGCTGACTCACAATAACACATGGACGACATCTGAGTAAATGTGATGCTGCCCGATGAGTCAGTGGATGTCATTGTAATGAGTGTTTTTCATTAATTAGTAGAAACACAACTCACTGGTTAATAATTTGACTGGTTTCAGTACAATTTGGAGAAGGAGACTGCCCCAGTGGTCTTTATTGTGTCTACTACTGGAGATGGGGAGCCACCAGACAATGCTCTCCAATTTGTAAAGCGCATCAAGAAGAAGACCCTCTCCACTGACCACTATAAACACCTTTGCTATGCACTTTTAGGTAAATTCTATGATGACAGTCTAAGGAAGGTCTTTAGCAGTCTATTTGTTGATATTGGCAACTTGATTTGCAAAACACATTTGTACAATTCATTAAAATGCAGAGCACTGCAGTGTTTACTTTCTGAACAGTTGCTTGAGAAATCAAAACAAAATTTCCCTTTGTCTGCTCCAGCTTTAGGAGACACAAATTATGCAAATTTCTGCAACTGTGGGAAGACAATTGAGCGTCGTCTGCAGGAACTTGGAGCAAAACAATTCTATGCAACAGGATATGCAGATGATGGTGTAGGGTAAGCTTTGTGGTATATACATCCAATTGTTGCATTTTAGTCTCTGATATACACCCCCCCCCATATTTTGTTATTACACGGATGTGTATAATTTTGTGAGCTTTGTTCTCTCCAGGCTGGAGGTGGTTGTGGACCCCTGGATTGAGGGACTGTGGCAAGCAATCAAAGGAGCTTTATCAAAAATGGCTTCTGACAAGGCTAACTTTTTGAAAGGAGAAGCAGAGGATTCACCAAAGGAAACTCCTGATTCATCCATACCGCATGTCCAACTGAACCTCTTGAGAATAACTGGCCACCAGAACTGCGAGCCGATCAAAGCGTCTGCAGAAACGGTCTCCAAATTTGCAACTGCTGCTTCATCTTCAGCTCCTGCTACACAGACTGCTGTTTCTGATCTCAGGCCAGCTTTTCCTGCAGGGAGCTCTGTGTTGGCATTGCAGTCTCGTGGTACTGCCGGTGTTTCCACATCAGCACTGAAGACACAGACCGGGAATGCTGAAGTTCCCCAGGTGTCATTGGCAGCCTCACTGACATGCTCCGTCCCGCCGCTGTCCGAGTCGCCTCTTAATGTTCCTGCTCTGCCTCCTGCCTACCTCGATGTCTCTCCTCAGGAGGTAGACTCAGTGGAACAGGTGAGGAAGGATCCTGCTGGAAAGAAAAAAGAAGAAAAAAGCTGTATTTGTTCCACATTTCAGCTTTTATCTTAAAAATTTTCTCTTTTCAGATTGTTGGAGTTTTAAACAAAGAGACGCTCCTTGCGGCTCCCATATCCAGAGCAGTTCAGCTGACCAGAGGAGATTCAGTCAAGACGGCCGTTCTCTTAGAGCTGGATATGTCTGTAAGTTTGACAGAAAGCTGTACATTTTTGAAATCTTTTAAACCTTCAATGTAAATTTTGATTGCAGTTTGGATTCAAGAGGGATCTTTTCTTTCATTTTTAGGCTCACCCGATGGTGACCTATCATCCGGGGGATTCGTTTGATGTGTTCTGCCCAAACAAAGCCACTGAGGTGGAGGACCTGCTCCACCGATTGGGCCTTCATGAGCAGAGGAACCACCAAGTACACATTTCTCTACTTAAAGACACTAAGAAAAAAGGTAAGTGTGCCTGTCAGTTGATTTGAACTGGCATCCAATGAACTCTTGAAAAGAACATTGTAACATAGCATCGGGAGTCCCAACAGTTATACAGCACCGACAACACAATACCTCAATGATGACAGCACATTGCAAACTCATGTTTGCATTTTCCAAAACATTCTTATGTTTGTGACATTCACATCTGTGGTAATTCCCACATGTTCTCTCCTTCCTGGTAACAGGTGCCCAGGTGCCATCCTACATGTCCCACAACATTTCTCTGCTGTACCTGATCACATGGTGTCTCGAGATCAGAAGTGTGCCTAAGAAGGTAATGCATGTCTGGACATTGTACTACAGCGCCTTACTTTGTAATTTGCATTGACACACTGGATATCAGCGTAATAGTTTTTTTTTTCCAGCTGGAGCACACGTTTTATTTCTGTTGTCAAGGCTTGAAGAAAAGTATTGTATTTTATGAAGAAGAGTAATTATATGTTTACACAAATGTTCCTGTTTTTTTATTATTATTTTTATTCCCATATTTTATGTTGATTTACTTACTGAACAGGCAGATGGGTACTATGCCAGGACCGGTTCTGGGCTCAGACAAATTGCAAAGGGACTCGTAGTTTGGTATGAAAAGCTCAGACAAGATTGAATTTACTAAGTGTCGGCCCTAAACTGAAATAATGACAAACTTGCCTTCTCCGTGCCAATGGAGATAAAACACAGTTGGTGTGTGGAAATGTCGAATGGCCTCAGACTTGAGCTTTGGCAGGGCCTAATTTCTGGCAGCTGATGGGGCGTGCTTGAGTTTCAGTTCATCGCTGACATTTGCAACATTCTTTGAAATACTATTACTGCAGTGACAGGAGCTAACTTTTGCCCCCTTCCTGTACTCCGATTCCCATCTCTCAAGTTATTTGCACGTTCGTCCTGATTTTTATTGTGCAAGTTAGATGCATTAATAAAAACATGATAGTCTAACCAAAATGAAAGCCATTAATTTCCCTCTGGCAAGAGCTGCGTCAGTAGTTTACTGCTCTTTGTGCACAGCAGACAGATGCAGCAGTGATTAAAACACAAAACGACACACCATGTATAACGAAATATCGCTGGTAAGATGATGCCACACTGCATACTACACTTTTTTAAAAGACATGTTCTATTTAGTTATTAAGCCTAAAAAGATGACATGCCATACAATATTGCTTGGTTAGTATGGTAAATTAAGAGACATTGCTCCTGATTGCTGCACTGATTTATTTTTATTTTTTTATCAGAGAAGCGTTTCAACCTTGCAAATCAAATTGATAATGTGTCAAAGTATGGCTATCACCAGTTCAATCCACTGCTGTAAATAAAACATGTGCACAGACAACTATTTTTAGTTTCACGTTAAATTTCTGTCTCGAGACTTGCAAGGCTTTAAGAGTTTTATTTTACACCTGTCGGTGTAACTCAAGCAGTTAATCTGTTTTGATGAAGCAGATACAGCACCTATAAGATGTATTCTACCTGATTTTTGAATAGTTAAAGATTATCACCACAGCCTCTTAGAGAGTACAATTCCCAATAATATTAATAATGCCGTCAAATAGAGAAAGATATAAGTGGGAGGACCTGGAATGCCAGTTCCACTGAGACAAATGTGAACGTTATTACTGAAGATATCAGATACAGACACTATTTCTTTATACTATTCAAATATTGCTGAAGCCGTTAAAGTATGAATTGGAAGATGGGGATAATAATTCTTCCAAGACTGTGCAACAAATCTCTTCATACGAGCTCTCATAAACTATAATGAATTACTAAATTTCACAGAACAGTCAGGATGACAAATATTCAGAATTTGTGATTGCTGTATCAGAGTGGATAATCGTTGCAGAATAAAGTAAAATCACTCCAAAAGTTGTTTAGAGTGTAATTGGAATATTTATTTATTATTCTTTTAAATCCTGTAATTTGCTTCACAGCGTCCAAAAAGATTAACAATAACTGATGAAATACGAGTTAAACAGCAGCTTGTCTTCTGCAAATTTAACGTAGTAATTGATTGCATTAATTGGTTTTGATGAATTTGTTTCAGGATTAATGCAAATTTCTCAGTGGCTTCACACACATTTTAAAACTAAATGGCAATTTTATGGGGATAGAAAGTGCTTTGTGAATAATACAATGTCTGTATTCCACAACTGGGCTGGTACCTAGAAAACCAACAAAGACTTGTATTTTATATAAGCTGTCAGCAATGTGGCATTGACTCTTTCCTTACTCTAGCGTTTGAAAATGTCTTAAATGCTTCTTATTTTTACAGTTGTAATTGGAAACAGCAGTCAGAGAGAAAAAAAAAATCCTGACCATTGCTGCTGACAGAGGTGCAACTTCAAGTGACTTAACAGGTGATGCCCGTCTCTCTGTCAGGCATTTGTGCGAGCGCTGGTGGAGCATACGGCTGACGGCGTGCAGAAGAGGAGACTGCAGGAGCTCTGCAGCAGACAAGGCAACGCGGACTACAACCAGTACGTGAGAGACTCCAGCCTCAGCGTCTTGGAGCTTCTGACAGCCTTCCCATCCTGCTCGCCTCCTCTCAGCCTCCTCATAGGTCAGACTGCCTGCTGTTGTCCATCTCAGTTAGTGAGTCATGAGGTCCGAAGTTCTCATGAAAGTCTGGGTTATGGGGTATACGACACTCGTGAAAGATGTGTTGCATAATGTGAGAACCACCAAGTACACAATCTGATCAAATATCACATAATTGTTTTTATTTTTTTACCATTTTCCTTCTAATCTTCATGTCACATTGTTAAATGGGTAAATTTTATGCACACCATTTATCCAGAGACTAATCAGAAAAACAGGGCACATTTCTGGCATATTTAAAAGATGTTTTTCAATTTGTTTTTTGAGAAGAGGATCACATACACACACACACACACACACACACACACACACACTGCTCTTGCTCAGCATAACAATTTATTGATAAAACTAAAATTTTGATCCCTCTGGACCAACAGTCTTTCAACAGTTCTTTTTTATAGATTTATTATTATAATACATTCACGTTTGTTTATCCAGACTTTCATGTCGCCCGAAGCAAATGGGGAATTACAGTGATTGACACGAGATTGGGATTTAGAGTGAACCTGTACAAAATATCAATGGAATAATTTACCCCAGAAATATTAATTTATATTTTACAAAGATCTTGGCTTACGTCAAGTGTACCTTTCTGTAGTTACACATATTTTTCAGCTATGTAGACGTGTCTGTCTGGATAATTGTCATCCAGTAGGGGTCACTGTAGCCCTAGTAAAGCAAGATTTATGAGCCCAGTCTCAAGGCTGATTTTGTGAGAGCATTTAATTATACGGAATGGTCAGAGAGCGTACATCAGAGGGCTCCCCAAAGGATCATCTCGTTTCCTTGTCTCATTTTAAATTCACGTAGCTCCAATATCATTTTTGTGTCACATTTCCTTTGAATATAATGGCAGTATTATAGTTGCAAGTCAAGGGATATTTTTTCAGTTTACTCATAATTTCCCTGCCCGCTAATAATATTGATCTTCTTTTGCGGTTGTCACCCTTTCTTTGAGCAAACTATTGGTAAGACTAATAAGTTCTCCCAGCTCATTAAGATAGTTGGACGGTCATTCAGTATAGATCTAATAAGCTTTGACTGAAACTTACCAGACAGTGAAATTAGTTGGCTACAGCTTTACATACAAGTGGAGTTGTCCTCTAAAACAGCTGTGTCACAGCTCTTGGCCTTCCCCAATGTCAGTTATTTTTGGCCTATACTTGCCAACCACAGCACCTTTTTCAGTGGTGAACTGATGCAGAAATTGGGAATCGCGCCGATCGTGCCCTCGTGAAAAATGTAGCCTTCAGGGCAACAGCTGTTATTTAGAGCACAGGGTGAGCCAGTGAGCTTTGCAAGGGCACAAACGCGCCGGCTCAGTATGGATCAGTATGATCATCGCTTAATGGTCAACTCTGACTCAGTGTGTCACGTGTAAAGCACACTGCTGCATTTTTGCACTATTCTTGGTTCATTACCCCCGACCGAAGGGGAGGTGTTTGCTGATCAGAGTTTATGCTGTTATACACTAACAATAAATAATGAGGAGAGATGCATCTAAGCCCAGATGTCTTTGGCCAAGTGCAGGCTGGGTAAAAACTGAGAAAGATACCTGCTTCCCAGAGTCAGTGCTCTTGTTATATGTTCCATTGTTTCACAGCGTGTGTCAGATGGAAACTTTGGGGTCATTGCCCCAGAGAGCTGAATGCTGGACATGAGCATCTTTTTCAATTTACTTTACTGCACTAGGGCTCAAATAAAACTTTAACAGGGTGCAGTTTTATTCTATATTTTTTTTCTTTAGCTTTATTGTGACCTGTGGAAGAAAAGTGAATGTGTGCCTGTATCCCGAAAGGACAGTTCCTCTCATCCTAATATAAAAGCTTGAAATTAAAAGTTTCCAGGTCACAGAGAACACACTGCATGTCATATATATTCCAATTTGACTTGTATAAGATATAATGAAATGCCATAAACCATGCATGCCCTTTTCTCAGAAGTATCTCAAAATTAGCATGTGTAGGCTATCATCCAAAGACAAACAAAATCTTCGCAAGGAAAATTCTTCTTAATGCTTTAATGCCAACAACCCCCCTAATTTCATCTGCAGCCAACACAATGATCCATCTATTGAAAGAAGTATAACTTTTATGTTCAACCCCATTGCTATCATTTTTTTTCGACTAAAATGGTACCTCTGCATATAAATTGCAGCGCAGAGAGACTTTTGAGATGGAATAGATTATATTGTTGTGCAGTATGATCGATGATACCCCCTGAAAATGATAATTTCTGAAAACATAGCAGGGACCCTGGGACTGTATTTCTTTTTGGGAACAGACAACCTTTTTTTTTGCAATACACATTTTTTAAGGTGTATCCTCAATCCACTCACTGCAACAAAAAAGCTGCTCTGCACTCGGAGGTTTTAAAAGTGATATATCCTTTGTATCTGCCAGCAGTATCATCATGGTGCAGTGATGGGAGATGATGGATTGATTGTCCTCTGTTTCGGACATGTGCTGTCTCTCTGTGATAGAAAGGCAACTCCAGCACCGTGCAGCTGCAGAGGGTTGTGTTAATGTTCATGATACACCGCCTGATGGAGACGTGTGCCTTTCCATTTGGTGTTGATGGAAAGGGGGTGTGTGTGTGTGTTCCAAACTGATTTTGTCCTTAAGGTGATTACTTCTTGTTCTTTCTTTATCAAAGCAACTTAAATGTTTTATATATGAACTTTGTCCTTAAAGAATCGCTGAGATGGCCCCGTGAACAAATCTGCTTTTCTTTTTTTTTTCAGCTTGACATACGGTTTAGTTTAACAACATAACTCTACTGGACAGGCAAAGGTCTTTCTTATATAGATAAATTATAAACAAAATCCTTCTGTCCCATATTCGTATTGTATCATCTTAGAGGAATGCTGTTTAAATTTAGTCCATATGTCCAATTTAGTCCATTAGCCCAGCATGCTCTCTAAAAAGGAAGTGTTAATCCTTGAGCCCGTTAGTCATTTTGTTTTTGTATCTGAAAGAATCTGGATTAATGTTTCTGGGAAGGCTGCTGTTTGACCAAGGCCGATGCTTTCTTTTAAAGTGTTTCATGTATCATCATTAAAAAAAGAAAAAAAAAGAGGACCTCTCCGCTCAAAGAGATGGAATGGACGTCAAATTGCGAAGCCGTATCGCGAACACCCTGAGCAGTTTAGATGTCAGAGAGAGATCCAGAAAAAGAGGCGAGAGCAGATGTAGTCCAGCTGTTTGTCTTTCCCAAGCAATTTAGAAAATGTGTTATTGTAAGGCCTAAGCTGGTTTAGATGGTGCGGCTTTACTTTTCTAGGGTCTTCTTCGGAGATGCAAATGAAGTGTAAGAGAGTACATAGCGAGCACATCAAGCAAGTCTCCATCACTCTCTTTGCCCACGTCTAAGGGTTGGCGGTGGTCAAAGCAGAGCGAATGTCAAATCTTGGTGCTGCCGGGTGAAAAGTTTACTCTCACTCTTAAAAGTTCTCCTGATTTCTCTGACACATTATCATGATTTCAAAGTACACTGCATATTACCCCAAAGAGGGCACCTTCATGCCTGGCATTGAAATCAGGTCTGCATAAGCAATCTGTTTCCTACTGGCTCCACATCTGGACACTTGGGATTCCATAACCCTGAGTTTGTAATTTCATAAATATAGACGTGTGTCCTAGAAACAAGACTGCGACTTGGGGGGAGGGGGGGGGGGGGGGGTTACTGTGGATAGCTTGGTAGGTATACGTCTCAATGGGCCGAGATGACTTTCACTCATTTTGTCTGTTCTCTGTCATGGGTGTCTGTGAAACAAAATCAAAAGCGATACAGCCGGATGATTGACAGTTTTGCTTGCCTTTTCAGAGCATTTGCCGAAACTGCAGCCCAGGCCTTATTCAGCAGCCAGGTAAGGTGACAGAGACATAGGAATGGATGCTACATGTTTGACTGCTTCTGCAGCAATGCTTATTTGGAATAGCACGTGTATGTCTGTGTCTTATTCGCACCACATGGTCGGAGAGGCTTCCTCATTTTACAGCTGCACAACATGTACACATTAAGACATTGTACACATACACAGTTCATGGAGAGAGACTCATTGGATGTGTTTCTGTGTGAATTTTAACATGCGCCTAATTTTGGAGTTAAAGAAACTGACCACTTTCTGGTGATTCTAAACAGCATTTGGGTTTGCAAAAGTTTGCAATGAGCAGTGAATTGCTTTGACAAACTCTCCTTTTCTATCTCTTTGTAATGATGATGTTTCAATTATGGCATGCGAAGGGAATAATTGATTCATCTCATTTATTTGAAGATGGAACTCTTTTATCATTTACACAACTGCAACAGAAATATGAACTCCCCTCCGCTCATTTGTTTAGATATTTTAAAATACCCCTGATTAATTCCACTCAGGAGCCTCTGACACCGCTGCCGTCTTACACTGATACATTGATCCTGGAGAAGATTGAAAGAATATATCTGAAAATCACATAGCATTTACTACAAAAACATCAGAAAATCCAGACAATGAACAAAGAATTGAGCACAGAGGACTAGATATATCATGTACGACTTGCAGAGGATGTATTCTACTGTACCAAGAAGAAGATGCATACGATTATTGGTGAAATGCTGTTTTTATGTTTGATGAAAAGGGGCAGTTTCAAGCACATGTGTTGGTCTGTAATCCTCTAACCTCACTTTGTTTATATCTAATAGTTTACATGATAAAACACATATTGATTTTTCACTATTGGAAGCGAGGAAATGCATTGCTGTCCACTGATCTGCTCTTTTGCAACTCCTTCAGTGGTGGACTGAGCTTTCAAATGATGTGGCATTTGATAAAGTTGATTATCACATCAAATGGAAGCTTCCTAAATTAAATGAAGTGATGCATTTCAATGTTATTATTATTTTTTGGGATCAATTAATCAATTATTTGTTTGCATGAGTCTATATGTCTCAAGTCTGTTATGGATGCTCTGTGTCATACTGTAAACGTTGTAGTCCATGTTATGTTTGCTTTTGTTAATTCTGGGGGGTTATGTGCTGAAAAATGAATGCACTGTAAATGTAGTGTGACCTTTAACCTTAGCCAGTCATTGATCTGCGCTTCCTGTTAAGCTAGTACCCATTAGGTTTTTCAAAGCTCACGTGGAACAGCAACATTATGTCAAAACGTCTCTGCTCCTCTCATTAGTCCTGTGTGTGTGTGTGTGTGTGTGTGTGTGTGTCTCTGCATGTGTGTGTGTGTGTCTGTGTGTGTGTTTGTGCAGAGAGACAGGGAACGGGACAGGAGAGATGGTGGCTGTAGTTTATCAGATGGTGGAGAGACATTAGAGCCCTGCAATATTGATGCTGTGGTCAATAGTGGTCTCCAGTGGCCCACAGGAACTGCAGAGTGAAGGATGAGAGAGCGAGAGTTCTTCAGCCGGCAGTTAAGATTGGAACGGAGAGGAGGGAGAGGCAGTTTTATTGAAGACAGACAGGAAGTTATTTTTTTTTAATCCTCAGCAGTATTTTTCTTAGTTGCGGATGAAGCAGACGTCATTGTTATTCCCAACCAGGAATACTTCTATTTTAGTCGGGTTCTTGTTCTATACATAAATATATGTATATTTATCTATTTATATTATCTAATGTAGCTAGCTAATGTTTTGTATGTGTGTGTATATATATATATATATATATATATATATATATATATATATATATTAGGGATGCACCGATACCAATACCGGTATCGGGGCCGATACTGCGTTAAAATACTCGTACTCGTATTCGTTTTCAATTGCCGATACCAAGAACCGATACCACTCAACAGTATTTCACTACAACAAACTGGTCGCACTTTGTGGAGAAAAAGATTTGTTGTCCTACCTGACTTCAACGTCTAGGGCAGGGGTCGGCAACCCGTGATCCAGAGCCGCATACGGCTCTTTCGTCGCTCTCTTGCGGCTCTTGCAGGAAGGTGTGTAGAGTAATGGTGCGTTCACACAGTAAAAAATGACTGCCGTCCTGCCGGTTTGAATCAAACTGTTGCTGGTCCACCTGAAGTAGCGCTGGCAGCGGCCTCATTCAGACGCTGTTGTGCGGCTACGGATGATATTATTGTAGCCGAGTGTCTGTTGTGTGTCTATATTTGTAATTCTAATAAAATGAAAACACGCTGCAGGGTAACTTGAACCACTTTTTTATCTCCTTCACACACGTATATCCCACAATTCCACTCTTTTCCTTTCCGTTTCTCCCTCCACAATAAAAGCACCGGAAACATAACTTGCAACACAGCTTCCTATATAATTGCTCGATCCCTAATATTATCGCTTACATTATGAACCCGGACACGGGGCGTTTTATGGTCCGACATTAGAGGGACTTCCACAAGACGTTTAAAGCTTGGGATAGCCTTCTGTTAATTTTGTACTATAGGCTTGACATAATCTGCAGAGGATAAAATAAAATCTGCCTCCAAATTAATTGCACTTTCATGGAGACCAAATCTAAGAAGTATCGGTATCGGCAAGTACACAAATAAAAATACTCGTACTCGTATCGGTTTGTAAAAAGTGGTATCGTTGCATCCCTAATATATATATATATATAATAAATGAATGAGAGAGAGATTAATAGTATAGGCTATCTATAATGCATTGCACCATTCATCCTGAAAAATAATTGGATAAATAATTGGTAGTAGTACAAATGCAATCTTGACCAAACCAACCCAACCATTGACAATTACATTGTATAAAAAAAAGATATTGTAACAGTATCCATTTCTATACAACACAGTGTTTAATACCATCACGTTTCAAATTCTATTGAAAAGACCATGACTGAAATATTTTGATGGAGGGTCCTTGTGCTTTGCTGTGGGGCTACATCAGAGAAACCACTGGTGTAGATCATGATTTAGCACATGTCCATATTTGTAGCTGTCACATCAGATGTCTATGTACAGTATCCGTGTTACTTTGATCCGTTTTTTTCATTATATTTTTCTAAAGGTGGTCTGTGAGTCACTCGAAGCATTGTTGTCTATTCCTGAGAATGTAGCCTCCCTCGTAATGCCTGTGCCTCTCTGGTCTGCCCATGCTTCTTATGAATGTCGCTCTCTTGTTCACTTGTTGTCTGCGTTTCTCTCTGCTTGTCACTGTCTGTATGCCTTGCTCACACACTGTTGCTTCCTTCTGTCTCTGTCGTCCATCTGAAACTCTCTGTGGTCCCATCTCTATAGCTCTTGTCTTAGGCACCCAGGGAAGCTACATTTTGTCTTCAACGTGGTGGAGTTCCCAGCATGCTCTGGGCGGCCTGCGGGGAGACGAGGCTTGTGTACCGGTTGGCTGTTTGACCTCATCAATCCTGTCCTGGTTTTCCCTGAGAAGGATGAATCCCCCAGCAGCCCTGCTCCGCCAAAGGTAATGCGCACACTGGAAACTGGAGAGCTGACACTGGATTGTGCAAATCTGTGAACTCTTGGTCTTGGCTGATATATTTCTTGGCCACGGATGATAAGTGCTCTTCTTTGCTGGAACAAGTGTTCAGGTGCTGTACTAGTTGCAACCCACCGCAATCATAGGGAGAAAAGAAATGCAACCTAGCCCTCCTGCTAGGTTGAAATCCTGCTCCACCTTATTTTTGATGTCCCTTCTTTTTCTTGAGTTTGGTTAAGACAAAGAGAGCTAGACTGCCCATTCTGCTTCAAATATTACAGCTCAAGAGGTTGTTGAGCAGAGTGGAAGACGAGTGTGAAGCAAACTGCTGATATCCAGGAATTTGGGAGTCAACCCATTTCTACTGAGGCAGCTCTGGGTACTCACTTTTAATGTTGTGTGTGTGTGTGTGTGTGTGGAAATAATTCAAATTAACACAAGTAAATCCTTTCTACCACAGACTCTATGGAGCTCATGAGTTTTCCCTATTAGTATGTCTTAGAATATTAAGTAGATCAATTAATAGATTGGTCGGCCCACAGTGGTTTCTCAGCTTTGTTGTAATTACTCTCATTATTTTAAACGCTTGCTAATGACCTCTGACTGTAGATCCATGTGAGTTTGAGACCAAACTGCTCCTTCCGGCCTCCCCCGGACCTGTCGGCGCCCTTCATAATGGTCGGACCGGGGACTGGAGTTGCCCCCTTCATTGGCTTCCTCCAGCAAAGGTAATGCAAATGTTATAACGCACTAAAATACTTTCTTTTATTATAATAAGTTACATTTCTATCATGTAAAACAGGTATTGAGATTTCCCCCGCTTTACAAATGTCTCCGTCACGTGCACGCTGTAACGTACTTGATCCTGCCAATGTTAAACATGTTACAAGATGAGCTGCGGAAGTAGGTCAGCTACATGCGCATGTCAAGCATCAGCAGCATGCAGATTATTCCAGCTAAAATTCTGCAGCCAGTATCCGCAGTGTTCAAATGATATTAAGTGCACATCATCTGTGCATGTTTTTGAGTAATCTGCCGAGACAATTAAATGAGACCCTACTCAAAGCCAAAAAACATCCACGCCATTTACATCTCATAAGGCATTATAAATCTGGTGGCCCGGGCCGTGGTCACGTAGGGGATTATTTCAAATGCTTCACTCGTCTCAACAGGAATAAATTAATCCCTCTCAGATGCACAAGTTTTATGACACGGCCTGTAATGAAGAGCCAAGAGTCAAAGCATCAGATGGAGCGTTATTGATTTGGAAATAAAAAGCCCAGTAGGTGGTGGCGACGTTGTTGGAGTAAATCATCGCTTGTAATTGCTGATGAGCGGGTGTGAGGATATTGACTGTTACCTGAGTGTGCTGTACTTCTGTCCATCTTTTTACACCGTAAATCCTCAAAGGGTTCTATCATTCGGGAGAAAACATGACATTTTGTTTAATTTTCTGAGATCCTGAATTGATGGCTGAATCAAAATTGCAAGATGATGACCTGTCAGAGGGATTTAATGTGACTGAAGCTGACGCCCGTGTTGAACCCACAGCCTCCACGTCTTTCTAGACGGCGGAGTATGCCTTTATAGTCAGATTGACATGTCTAACTCTTGGGTGGCTTTGTATAAATGAGGTTATGCCCCAGTCAACTCCAATTGTCTCTAAATTCCCTGGACGTCTGCTCTGTTGTGGCGGCAGAGGGTGATTTCTCTGGGAGGTGGCGCCGTGGTGGAATTCTCTGCAGCAGGATGCAGGATGCAGGAGCACTGAAGATGGCCCACTTCTTTTTTTTTTTTTTTTTGGACTGACCGTCACACCGCTGGCAGACAGACTTCTCTTCTTGATGATCAAGGTTGAGCCAGAGGGACAGTACTCTGGTGTGAAGCAGTAATATGAACATATCGCTCTTACTTTAAAGCTCACTGTGGTGCCCAAACATTGCTCTTTAAAATCTAAGATATCACAATACACATGTGTTCATATCTTGTCCTTGCAGACCGTTAGAGCAAGCTAAATATTCAGACCTTGATTAATTTTGCAACTGCAACTGCGAGTTCAGTGTTTATTGTAAAAATTCAAATTCAAACACATATTTTTTCCTTTTCAAGAGTTTTCTGTGAGTCTAAACCCATGTGAACCAGTTTGATGTCCCCTCAGTCGTTTCTCCCTCTCTGCGTCTCTCATCTTCTCCCCTGCCAGCTGCGTACTTTGCTGGAGGATTCGAGAAACCCGTCATGGTGGGCAACATTGTACGGAATAACTTGAGATGCCAAACAAAGCCTCGGTGGCGTGCGCTGCGCTGCGATCGGAGATGACAATCACCGGTTTGTCGACGGGACGCCGTATCTGCCCCGAGGCCCGAAAAGCAACAAAACAACATGGAGACACTTCGATCTTCCCACCCCGCCCTTCCATCCTACTGTTAATCGATGCGGTTCTCAAAATAATTTGTAGCGCTGGTAACAAGCAGGAGAAGCGTCTCTAAAGGTCAGAGGCGTGGGAGATTTTAATACGCCCCCCCGCCCCACCCCCCAGTATTGATCGCTTTGGAAGGATTTTATGGAGAATGCTATTTTCAGTGTTCCTCTATTTAGCTGGGAGCAGTGACAGTTAAACGCATATTGTATTTTAACTGAGTGGTTAGCCTTAATCTCGTGAACAGCTCTAACAAGCTTTTCTTTTGGAAAAAAAAAATATATATATTTAGGGTTGCCAGCAGGCATACTTGGCACCCTCACTATGACAACTTTTATTAAAGTTTGTGTGAACAAATATTGAGCTCCTATTTATCTGTCTAACCAGACAGCTGATTCCAATTAGGATGCAGCATCTTGCTACTCGGCATTGTCCCGTAATATGAAAACATTCTGAATTCAGCTAGTTGAATGTGCACGGCTGTAATTCTGCAATGTAATTTCAGCGATTAAGCCTCAAGCTGTTGTTGTATTAGGCTTTTGTTTTTGTTCTAGTTGTATTTTTATGCCGAAAAAGCTACTCAGCACAGATCTGCAAGTGAAACGGATGAAAGATATGAGATAATTGGGATGTTTACCAATTCTTCACCCCCAGCATTCCTTGCAGTCTCCTGCTCCCGCTGATCATTTGAATGGCACTGAAAGCCAACCTCCTCTGATTTCGACCCCAAGCGGAGTGCTCCGTAGATTCTGCCTTCCCCCTGGGATTGTATTGCAGGCGGCTATAGTGTGGGTATGTGATGTGATTTGTATTCAGAGAAAGGCGCCGGTGTGGTCTACTCAGAATGGAATCCAGGTTTTTTCATATTGGTATTGATCCCTGCAGGCCAGGCGGTGAGAGGAGAGACGAGCCCACTAAAATGAGTTTACTTGAGGCTGTTTGCAGATCAGAAGAATCTCGTCCAGGATGCTAATGGATGGGATCTGAGTGTTTGGATCGAGTCAGCCAGACGGCTCTGTTACCGGGCCACAGTCACGGACCCAGAGTTCAAACAAACTGCAAGGCATTTTTATTAACTCGTCAACTTATAATATATGTTGTATATAATTAATGAGGAAGCTTTTAATATTTAAAATCTGACTTTTCCATTGATATTCTTTACTAAAGCTTCATAATCGATGGTTGGTTGCAGCGCTATGCTAATCTGATCTACATCAAAATATGTTTAATAAAAATATGAATCATTTAGTCTATAAAATGTCAGAAAACAGGGAAATTGAAATTTCGGAGTTGGTTTGCTTACTTAAACCGTTTCTCTTAAAGTGGAGCAGGTCATCCACAACTGTTCTCCACCTATTGACCTCCTCCAGCTGTTTCCGGCTCTGCCTTGTTTTCTCCCACAGATCTTCATTTCCAATGGTGTTTGGCCAATGCGTCTGCAAGATACATTAGTGTGAAAGGAAACTTGTTTGGCCATTTCTCCCAAATGGAACACAATAATTCAATTTTCAATTCTTTATTTTCAAGCCACATTTTTGCTGAAGGGGGGAAGTCTCTCTGTACTGTTGAGTTGAAGATGGAGGGATGGAGTTTTTGTGACGCAGGAGAAGTCTCGTGTCCACTGGTTTTACTATAAAAACAAAATAAATCACAGACCCAGGCACAGATAATTATTAACAGCAGAGCATCTGGAGGGGATATTTAATTGTTTCTGTTTCTCAAACTGATCGATTCATGAACTTTCATAATTTCGGCAGTAAAGCAGTGTGTTAACGCTTTCTTTTTATGAACCATATAGCTCCACCAAGCATAAGAGTTGGCTGCCATTTTAATTTTGTGACTGCTGGAAAACACAAAGCACGATTCAGTCTGCTGGTGAATAGCAACGGGTGCTGTTTAGGGGAAGCAGCACCTTATCCTCAGAGTGCAGCAGCGCAGCACAAAGGGCCCGGTCTCAATGCTTCTCTGTGGTGTTCCTCCGTCTCTAGTTGCGGTCGCTCACCTCAACACCCGTCTCTCTTCTCTCATCCCCTCCCCCCCTCCCCCGCCTCCCTCCAGACGGGGGGTAACAGATAATGCCGGGCTCTTTGGAGAGTCACCTGACTGATGGCATCATGAAAGGTTGGGGGTCAATTGTTATCTGGGAGAGAGCTGTCACCTTTTGCAGCAGGTGTGCGGCACAGATACCGGCATCTTCACAGCCGCTTTGTGCCGCTGCGTTGCCATCGCCGGCAAAGGATTCTGGGAGCTTCGCCAAACTCCCAAGCCACAAGAGGAATCACTTTTTACTGGAGCCGTTCTTTTGCAGTCAAGCAAAGTTGGGAAACACAAACACCCACAAAGAGAGCGCGAGCCCCAGTTTAATTTTCAGTAACTGTTCACAGTGATGGGTTCTATCCTTCTGTTTGAATGCAGTTTAATAATACATATAATGTCCTCGCTGCAGCACGCACAGTCGTTTTCGTGCATTAGGTCATTTTGGCACTCGGTGTCCCGTCGTTGCAGACGGTGCTTAATGGTGTCACAACTCTTCTTTAACCTCTGCTGCGAGGAAGGACTCCCTCTCCTCCATCTGGTCCGGTCCGCTGTTGGTATTGATTGACTGCTAACGTTCGTTGTTTGACTTTCAGAGAGCAGGAGAGGAAGGAACAGCCCCAGGCCCTATTTGGCGAGACCTGGCTGTTCTTTGGTTGTCGCCACAGAGACGGAGACTACCTTTTCAGGTGAGCTGTGTTTCTTTGTTCAGTTCTCTGGTTATTCACAGAGCGCGCACACTTATTTATTGACACATTCTATACATACTCTGTTTGACCTTTTGTGAGTCAGATTTACTGTACTCCATACCCACATCTCTCTTCACCTTGCCACTGAATAATACATATTGAATCATGCTGTATTCACAATGTAGGTTATTTGATGTGTTGTAAGTGGGGCTGTCATGATCATAAATCTCTAGTTGGCAGAGAATTGTCATTCAAAAATGATTACGACTTATATTACGAATATAATGAACAATTTCTGTTCATTTTATGCCACAATTTTAAGTCTTTTTCCATGTTTTTTATTCTTTTCTTTTTGTGCTCAGGGAGACACTTTATTTACTCAGCGGATGAATACATACCTGATTTACTCCCTTATTGTTGCTGCATTTTTAACATTGGTTACGATCAGGCGATGATGTCGTAATTGCCAGAAGCCTGATTGTATTGTGCATGGAAAGAAAACGGACCCGCAGAGCTAGATTAGTCAAGGCCACATGGTCTTCACCGATGAGTGAAAGGGAACAAGACTAGTTATATCTTGTTGCCTTGACATGTACTGTGATTGTGACTCAAGGCGGCGGGTAGTTGCAGAGAAGTTAAGTAACTTTTTTTTTAAATTGTGGTTGAGTTCTGAAAGGCTTTTCATTTATAAATCCAATTCCAAGTTGATAGAATATCTGGATTTGTAAAGCTCATATACTAACACATTTCTCATTAAATCTTTCAGCGTGTATTGTTAAAGCCAAAGGGATCACTAGTGATGAACCACAGCTTCAGCTCTGTTTAGCATTTTAGCATCCTTTGGCAAAGCTTTTGGGTTTTTTACGACCCACGACTTCACTGCTTTGGTTCCCTTTGTGCTCTCACCGGCATGGTTTCCATGGTTAAATCATCGCACGCTGACATCAGCCTGTGCCTAGATCATGGCTCTGATCGTTTGTTTTGGCTTCTCTTTCTCTTGACTGCAAACTAATTGATCGACTCACGCCGGAATCAGCAGCACGCATGAACTCGATGCTGCTGCAGCGAGCGGCTTCTTTTTCAGGATGAAATAGTTGCAATGGATTAGCATCCTTAATCGCACGAGAATAGATCACAGAGGATGTTGTTTGTTCCCCTTTGCTTCCTCTATCCCTTCGTAGCACACCAGCTCACAGCCAGCTGCTGTGAGCTGGTGTGCTCACAGTGTGGGCTTCTCTGATGAACGCCCCCACAGTGTTGACCGAAGCGATTAGTCTTAGTTTTATGAGCCACCCGTGAAGAGTTGTCGTCATTTTAAATAGGTTAGCAGAGATAAGAACACCACACCTGCAGTTGAATTGCCTGTCTGCATTCATCTCTGTTGGATTTCACTGAAAGTACAGTAAATGCAATTTGATGCCTGGCATTGCCTGGGAATAGGAAACCCTGCTTAGCATAGTTTGTAGCTTGTTTTTCCGACTTCGCATGTTTGTTTTTTTAAAGAAATGTTGGACGGAAGTCATAAGCAGATGTTTAAATTTCAACTTTGCATAAATATAGCATATGTGGCTTTTTAGGCTTATAAATATTTAAAATAAAGTCGAGACAGGTTGTGACCAACTCTCTGTTCTGAATTTTCAGCAAAAAAAAACCAAACAAGGCTTGCGATGCGCCTCAATCAGCCGCAGCACTTAACATCCCTGTGAGGGGTTGATGCCAATCTGCCTGCTTGTCACATCAAACTTTTTCTCCCCTTTCCTCTTGGCTGCACCCTCCAATTTCTCAGCCTCTTCCTGGCAAGTGATTTCATGCTGGAGGAGAAACATAACTGGGAGGCTTGCTGGGTTCACTTTAGGGTCTGGGATTTATGTATTTATACCGGTTAAAGTTACAGGGACAGTGCACAGAATAATCATCTTGGATAATTTCCGACTGTACACCCTGGGCAGGTGTAATGCCAGCTACAAAAGACACAAGAAATACCTGAGAACACGGACAACGATACATAAAACATAAATCAAAGCACGCTTCAGATTGTTGGCTTAGAAAGCTATATCAATCCCCATTGGGAAAACTCATTTGCCACCAAATCAACTCATCGTTTTTTAACAGTGATTTTAAAATCCATTCAATGAAATGTTTCTGCTTTATAAAAGCTTGAAGGGGGCGGGGCTGCAGAAGCATACAGACAAACCTCTTTAAATATGTTTTGGTTCTCAGAAACCCCGACCATTTAGTTCTTCTGTCCAATCAGCTGTCTTTTGCCATCCGCCAGTTTCTGCTCAAGATTAACAATCTATGATTATTAATATGAAGACGTCAAACAATCAAGACTCCGCCATCCTTGTTATTCATGTTGTGGCACTCTTGTTCAAACAGACCTTTTTAGTGAAAACAATTTTGTTAATGATCTACAGTTTTTGGTTTTCATGACAGACGAGACAGATGCAAGTATTTCAATTACAAATGCACGCACGCACACACACACACACACACACACACACACACACACACACACACACACACACACACACACACACACACACACACACACACACACACACACACACACACACACACACACACAAGCAAGCAATTACATTCCTTTTAATGACTCCATCTTGAATCAAAGGTTATACGATAAGCATATTAAGGAAGCGCATGAATTCTGGATGTTTCACGTAGAAGTTCCTCTGAGTATTTGCTCCGGAGTTTCTGCGTGTTATCGAAAACATCAAAATATCTTATTTTAGTCTAGGGCTTGCTGCAAAACACAGGCCCCGGAGGTGCAGAACTTCACCCATGATCTCAGAGCCGCGGCTTGTTATGAGTGTGTGTGTGTGTGTGTGTGTGTGTGGTTGTGTGGTTGTGTCTCTGTGTGTTTCTGCTCATTCCGGCTGCTTAACTTTAAACAAGATGCTCTCAGCCCCAGTAAACCTTACTCCCTCAACACCTTCCTCCTTCCTTCCCTTCCAATAAAAAAACACTGAGGCAGAAGAAGAGGCAGAAGAAGGAGAAGTTGGCGATCTAACCACCAATAGGGTGCAAGGCTCGGGAGGATTGATTGTTCTCTGTCCTGGCTCCTCGATGGTGGAATGAGCTCCCCATTGACATCAGAACAGCAGAAAGTCTCTACATCTTCCGTCGCAAACTAAAAACACATCTTTTCCGACTATACCTTGAATAAAGGAAGTAGCACTTTAGTAGCACTGAAATGGCTCTTACTGATAGCACTTTGTAGTTGAACTTTTTGTCGAAATTGTACCTTCGTGATTCTTGTTGTTCTGATTCTTGTATGTAACCGTAGAATGCACTTATTGTAAGTCGCTTTGGATAAAAGCGTCAGCTAAATGAAATGTAATGTAATGTAATGTAAAAAGATGCTTATAACAGTTACTCGACCTTGCTTGAATCCATATTTTTTTGCACCTCGCTCGTTAAACAAGATAAATTGGTTGTTTGGCACAGTTGCGCTCAGACCTTTTGCCCATCAGTGTTCTGTTTTATCAAGCTCGATTGTTCTTTGGAAATGTTCTGGGAGTTCTATATACGCTATGTCTTGTGATGTGTTTGAAGCTATTAGAGAGTGTTTGATGGGAAAGGATAAACGGTCAGTGTGAACTAAACGCGTTAAATACTTTTCATTTTCAGGCCGGCAGTTTATACATTCTGTTCAATTCAAGGTCGCAATAGAAAATATGCATGTATTTCTTTCCACATAAAATGATGTTTAGGTCTGTCATTCTTCTCTCAACCTCAGCAGATGAATCGTGGCTCATCTGATTCTCGCTTTGAAAAGACTTTTAATACAACTTTCACAAATTAGAAACAGCCTGTACAGACGACTAAAATAACCTTGTGGGAAATTGAATTGACAATGACCTAACATTTACGAATTCGTCTCCGCAAACCTTCTGCTCGTTCCAGAGAGGAGCTGGAGGGCTTTGTGTCCAGCGGTACACTGAGCCAACTCAAGGTGTGTTTCTCCAGAGATGACCAGGAGGAGGAGGAAGAAGAAGAGGAGGCCGCCCCCCCAGCACCACGACCTCGATACGTGCAGCACAACCTGCGACTCAACAGCCGACGCGTCACTGACATCCTGCTCAAACACAACGGTTACTTCTACGTCTGCGGGTAAGACTGACACTGATGATGATGATGATAATTCAGGTGTACATTATCTTTCTTTTGTGACATTTGCGTTGTCTTTCACTCTGCATTACGTTCATCCCAAAGTCCCCCTGGCATGGTTGCGTCATGTTCCGGCTGCACTCGTGTTTAATGTTTCCACCGAGTGTGGAAGACGGCAGAGCATCCCACTCGCAGCTCTTTTCTGCACCGGCTGTCTCCGCATCACGCCTGCTCTGTTTTTGCCAGATCCCCGTGTGCCTTCGGGGGTCTGAGTTTACTTGGAAATCTTCATTACAATTTTATTTGAAAAACAACCTTTTTTTTGTTTTGGGTTGTCTCTTAAAATAAATGATCTCCTGTGCAAGAGAGGCAACAATTGAAGTTTAGTATGAACTAATACAGATTCATTTACAACATTGGCATCTAGTGTGCACAATACCATAGCAGGTACGAGTCAAAAAGGAATGATCTTCACTATTTAAAACAAGTATCCTAAAAGACGAATTTGATGAACATCTGATATGATGGGAGGTTTTCCAAATATAGTTTGTCTTGAGAGAAAATATGCAGTTTTGCAGAGTCAGAACAGACTGTATAAATACTGGAGTTTGTCCATCTTGATGCTCAAGTGTGATCGTTCATCTTAAAGAAGTAAAAAACATGTTAACCAAGAATGACTTTAAAGATGAGAAGGTACAAATAAGATTTTCTTGTATTTTCAGCGTTAACAGTAAAAGCAGCGAAGGCAGCACTACACACAACTTCTTATCAATGTACACATATAGGTGATTAATCATGACATGAAGATATAATCTCTATTTCTGCTGATTGTTCAGACTATCCATGGGGAGGTAAATTATTGCTGAGAAGAGAGAGCGTGAGAGACAAAAGTCTGTATTTTGCTGCATAGGAGATGTGACGTAGCCATGACCAAGCTGCTGGTGCCAAGTACAGCTGCTGGCTTCAGCTGGAGGCCAATAACTACCTCTGCTTTGGAGAAAGGCACATGATCAATACAAAATTCCCAAAAGCTGCCTCACATCACTGCTCCTGCTCCTCCTGTGCTACATGCTGACCTCATACTGATGCAACCTCTTGTACAGTTTGTTGCAAATATACTATATATTTCTTCCATGTCACAACAGTTTTTCTGTCAGTACAAAGACAACGAGCAAAACACACACGGGCATATAACAAGGCAAGTCACGTCAACAACTTGTTTCTGTTTAGAGTTTCTCCTCTCTTCACTGGCAAGCTGTTTAACTCACCTTTGAGTAAATGATCTTTGAAACATCAGAACTGTGAGAACCACAGAGACAAAACAATATCACTTTAGGTCCACAAGATGATGAATCTTTCCCAATATGCCACAACAGCAAAATAGAGATTTCTGTAATTTCCTTCCAGGATGCACTTCTGGCTGGCAGCACTGTTTTTTTTTACAAAATATGGGCTAGAACTGTCTCAAGAATATGTCTATTGATTGTATTGCCCTTTCCTCTAATATATTCATCCCCTTTCCCTCACCAGAGATGCTAAGAACATGGCTAAAGACGTGAACAACACCCTGATGGAGATGATCCAGGCGGAGCTGCAGGTGGACCAACTGGAAGCCATGAAGACTCTGGCAGGGCTGAGAGAGGAGAAGCGCTACTTACAGGACATCTGGGGCTGACAGCAGATGACCAGATAACGGCATTTTGCAGCATCCACTAGTCCTTTTTACAACTTAAAAAAAAAAGAGAGAAGAAATCAGCATGCTCAGCTGTAACCTCTGGAACCATAAAATTGTGGCTGCTGAAGCCCGGAGGTAGTTTACGCCACCCAAAGCTACCTAGATTGAATTCACCATGCTGACCCGGGGATATCGGTTCACTACATCATCTAGGGCTTTGCTGTTTGCACATAAATTATCTTGGTCAGGGCAATAGTGCTGGAGATTGGTCCAGCAGTGTGAAAATGCTTTTAGTGTAGACAAGCCTCCTCCGTTTGTCCTGTCTGGGGGAAAAGGCATTTACTTCCATCGGTTGTGATGGAGTGATTTTGATGAGACTGGAGGCGCTTTGACCTAGATGGAAAACAACACGGCAATCTGCAGTTCTTTACACACACACACACACACACACACACACACACACACACACACACACACACACACACACACACACACACACACACACAATTTTTTTTTTTATCATTTAGGAGGAAAGCAATGATATTTTCACAAGTTATTTTCAGAATATGCTAGCCAAACCACAACGATTTACCTCTGAAGTCATCATCCGTGGCAATTCTTTTCAAGTTGGTTTGATGGTAAGCATCATCATGTTTTCATGCAAACTACTCTGGATGTAGTTGACTTTTTATCTTGTTTTTGAGGTAATGAAGACAGATTTTAATGTATGCAACCCTAAAAAAGAGCCACATTTGCAAGTCCTTGGAGATGAGGACAGTTGTCACATCTATCATTTTACTGTGTTAAATTTTAAGTACACGGGGCGTGATTCTAAATGATAATGTGCAGCTCTGACCAGAGCAATTTGTTTAACTGACTTTGTTTGTGCCCCTCTGCCACCACACACTGAGCCGGCTGCCAGTTTGGAGAGCGTGAACTTTTCTAAGTCCTGCAAACCCGACAAAAATCTCCCAAATGGTGGTGAAAACAAACACAGCTGTGCCTTGTGTGATCCGAAATTAAAAGACATTTCAGCATCAAGCCTGGCTGTCTGTGGTTTTCCTTTTAATTCTGCACACAGGTGTGTTTGTAGATGGACTTTCGCGCATGTATTTGAAATGTGTGGGTGTGAATGAGCATGAAGGGAGGTGCTGATTGATTGGGAGTGATTGTTTTCTATAACTTTGGAGATAATTTGATTGTTCAAGGTGACTTTGGTCGGGAGATGAAGGCGTACTCTGCTAATTGAAGGCTTTTCGCAATGGGCTTCTTAGCACAGCGCGGGGCCCCTAGAGAGGGGCTTCTCTGAATTAAATCTTCTAACAGCAGTCTTTTTATTTATCCTCTTGCAGGGAGGGGGGGGAGGAAAACATGTTTACAATCTCTGCCGCCTTCCCCGTAGATGACACCCCCATTCGCTACATTTTGGAGCGGAGTAAACAAAACATTAACTGTCGCAGAAAACAATCCCTGATAGTGAATAATTGGTTTAATACAGTGCTGTTGACGGTGGAGCTGTCCTTGTGTTTGTCCAGGCGCAGCTGGCCGCACCTCCTCGGCCTCATCTCTCAGTGTCTCGCTGCGCCAAGTCACAGGAGCAGAGGAGGACAAAATCAAAATAATGATGCTGCGTGCGGCCTAACGGCACCACCAATCTCCTCCCACATGCACACGCATGATACATGGCCTCGGATTAATGCGAGACTCCAATTTGTTATTGGGGAAATAAAAAAGACTTGCGTGCGTGCCTTTCAGGATCGTTTCATCAAAGTGACACGAGTTTGATCATTATTAGTGCAGATTTCTAAAACTGCCCTTATTTACCTAAAAAATTACCCCAACCATAAGAGAGCCCGCCGCCTGCTTATGTACCCCTGTCCGACAACCACCCAGGACTGATGAGGTTTTACATTATTCCTTCATAATTAAAAAGGTTCACAGTGGCGGTTTTGTCCTGCAGCGAAAGCAAAAGGCAGAGCTAAGGAGGGTTGACGGGAATAAATCAGAACGCTGGAGGTCAGCGCGACCGCAGGAAGGTATAGCACCTCCGTGATAGATACCCCTTGTTAAGAATGGCTTAAATGAAGCATAAAGATGTGTGCTGAAGATAATGACTGTTATTATAGAAGTGTTGAGTGAGCCAAGTGGGGAGATGCACTTTATGTCAATGAGCTCAGAGATTTTATAAAAACCTGCCTGCTTAACATTCGGCTTCTCGGTGCAGAAAGTACAAGTAGTGATGATGAGGAGAGTAAGTGGAACCTCCCACACTCTGACTCTGAGCTCTGCAAGCTGTGTGCCTTAATTGGATGACTGACAATAAGTAAAATTCAGTTGGCTGAGGTGTGCTGTGACTGCAGTTCCAACGACGTAGTTTCAGGATTAAAAAGTAGAACCCGAGTTGTGTGCCTTACGACAAAACTTTGGGGGATTCAACTTTGCAAACATGCAAAGGCTGTCTGTGTGCAAGTTGCAGAGGCATGGAAGGTAATAGGGGTTCATATTATTTTTTTCTCCCCAGTAAATGTTTTTCAATAAAAACTTTGACCAAAGATGAAATAATTGATCCGTCTCTGTTGTGGATTCCCGACATTCATGTTCCTGTTGGCAAGATGCTTCTTTGAAAGCGGTTCTCTACTGTGGTGAAGTCTACCTGCATCAGTGCAGTCAGCAGAAAGCCTAATCTTTTCAAAGTTCTTCGCCTCACCTGTGTTTTATCATTAAAAAGGACACCTCCACTCTGTCTCTGCGGTTCTCAGTCTGCCGCCAACGACCCAAGAATGTCAACTCAGCTCTTTGATGTGGCATTGATGACTGGCCTGCTCGCACACAAACACACACAGAGGCACATCGAGAGCCACAGTCGGCCTCCTTTCCAGAGTCCCAGCTGTGCACAAACACTTTAACTTCAGCATCTGTCAGGAGTGCTGGAGGAAAATCTGTTTAAAGAAAAAAGAAAAAAGGCAGCAGCCCTTCTATTAAGTTTCCTGTTTTCACTGTGGTGGTACCAGTGTTGTTCTGGTCTCTGTGTATTGATGGAGCAGCAGCGATATGCCTGCTTCCCATTCGGGAGAATAAACACTCCCTGTAATTGATGCTGGCGGGAGGAGAATGTGTTCAATAAGAAAGTACTGTTCTCCCAGAGGGTTTAAAGAAACGTGTCTGTAGTAGATTAAACTGGCCAAGGAAAGAATACTGTAAAAATGATCCGAATAAATGTATAATCACGGACATTAAGACAGATTCCCCATACCAGTCAGGTGCTATTTCTTTCAAGTGAATTAAGTAGAAACTGCTTGGCTCATCAAATGTATTAATGATATTGCAGCGATGGATGCTCTTTCTGTCTCCATTAGTCAAAGAAATGTAAAAATTGGTTGGGCTTTTTTAAACTTACAACGATGGATGAACACTTAGCAGAATTTATAGTCTCCTCAGACATAATTACTTATGCAAATTGGAGGTTAAGTACAGAGTTGAGATTGTTCAGTTAAAAAAAGGATGCATGTACAAGGATGGATGGATGGAAGGATAAACTGTGCCCTTGATGTTTGTCTTTATTTGTTGTGTGGGATGCTGAAGTGTGTTACCATGGAGCTTAATCTATGTGTACCTAGATATCTAAAAGTGTATACGAAAAGGTTGATGTAAAAATGACATGTTCTCCATATGCTTTTTCTATTTGCTTTACAATAATTGTTGAGTTATTTATACAGCAGATGTGGATGTGAACTGAAACTTTATATTAAAATAAAATGAGACAATAAAAGTAAAAGTTCTAAGAAGGAAGACATTTAGGGGATTTAGAGGATCATGATATTTGTTTTTTGAGGAATTTATCAAAAGAATCGTACTATGAAACAAATACAAAATAATAAATGCTATCTCAGTCATTGTTTTCAATGAGAATAGGCTTCTAGTCGCCAGTAGTCCTGTTTAAAACGTAATGGCAGTGTTTTTACCCAAGTCTTTTCATTGTGCCCGTGCTCAAACTCTACTGGCACCAGTGACGGCCCTAATCTTACCCGGCGCCTGATAAGTGGCCGTGAGCTGTCTGGTGAGTGCGGCTCATCAGTGGCAGATTAATGTCCAGCTGTACTGCCCGCACCACGCTGCGAAAGAGATGAACAAAGGCAGCCCGAAAGTAGAATGACATGGTAAAGAGGGAAAGATTGACTGTTAGTGCCTGGAAATTGGGTAAAATATAGAGAAGGAGCCAAGATTGAGAGAGGCACACAAAAACTATTTTCCTCTGAGGAGTGCAGGAGGAACAGAGACGGGGTTGGTGAGGATAAAACAGTGACTGACAACAGGAACAGGCTGTACGAGGTCCCTGACTCTGAATTTATTACTGTGCTTTCTGTGCCGTGGGAGGTGAGGGTGAGTTACAACATTACCTGACCCTATTTCAGATTTGACTCCTGTAGAGATAGCCTCAGAGTCACCCAACACACACACGCACACGCACACGCACACACACTTTTGGACAGCTACACCCCCCAAACTGGTGGGTCTCTTTCGTAACGAGGTTCCAAGAGCAATGTAAAAAGTTTATACCTTCATCAAACACAGGATGTGGAAAAGAGGTGATATGTAGCCCCTCAGGCGGGGGGGGGGGGAAGCATTTAGGATGTATTTAAAATGAGCAACTGTTTGTGTGATTAATCATCTTCTCATATTGTGCCGAGCATATAATGGGACTACCGGGATTTTGCTCAGTAATTACTGTTTTATGGAAAAATCTATATGTACAAAGAATAATTACAGGTAACGGCCTGAAATACTGTTTTTATTGCAGTATATCATTGTTATCAATGCATCAACACAGGAATGATGTTTTCTGTTCATTTGAGAGATTGGGCATTACATTTGTTTGATATGCAGAGATATAGATATGAATTTAAAGTGGAGATTAAAAACTGTTCAACGCCACTGGGAAAACAAACAAAAAATAATAAACTAAAATACTGACTTTTAGTCCACCTGACATTTCAGCTTTAAACAGCTTGGATGCAGTTAAATCAGAGATCAGCAAACTTTTTGATGTGAAGTATAATTTCTTTATAGTCTTGTGTGCCATAACACTATTAAGGTTAACATTAGGTTTATTCATGACACATCAAAATGTAAATCGCAATCGCAATTTTATTCTATATGTGCACAGCAACCATTAAAAAAAATAAACTTCCACAATCAGCCGATGCAGATGAGAAAGCAATTATTGCTCGTGCCATTGGTTAAGCTACCGCCTACCTCTGAGTTAAGTGATTGCCTATTTGCCGTTTCTAAGTCAAATATTAACTCTCGTTTTAGTTCCGTTTTGGTCTCCGCCAACTCTAAAGTAGCTCTTTAGCTGCTAACTACTCTTCTCACCAGTATTATATCTAAACCCAACCTACTTTGCAGGCCATGTTGTAGTAAACACAGGAATGCATAAGCTGCACTACATACACTGGCAGGTACGCTGTCCAGATTGACCGAGTGAGCGCCTTCTCTGTGAGAGCGGCGTCGTTAGAAAACCGTTTGAGCATCACATCACACGATGTATCACATCAGGACCAAACAACTGCACACCGGTTGAGGATCTCATTTTTCCAGAGAACCATTACACCGGAGTCTGATCCGGAGCCAGTGATTAATAAGAGCTTACACGTGGCAGTTTTTCTTTTGGAGACATTTTTAGTGCTACGATACACTAATACAGCTGTTGCTAAGTAACTGGTACAGCAACTAATCTTTTCATCATTGCACTAATATTAGAGAGAGAGAGAGCTTTAAAATTCGCAGTCAAGACTTCTTAGTTTTAAAGTGGTAACAACATGACATGTGATGTAATGGCGCTTTTCTTCTACCTTGCCTTTGGCTCTTCCAACATGAAGTTACGTTAAAACACTTTTAGATCTGGAGGGTGTTTTCTTTCAATCAAAGGGTAAAATGAAATAGGTAAACTATGGTACAGCTTCATGTTGGGAAACACCAGAAAAGCCCATGCAGCTGCAGTATTAATCTGACTTTTATTCCCCAAACCATCAGCTTTCAAAACATTGACATTGAGTATGTTCCCGTTTATACTTTAACTGCATCTCGCGTTGCACAATTGTGCTATTAATGTAGTTAAAAGCAGAGTGAGAAAAGGTTTATGTGCATGAACAAAATACTGTTCAACAGAGTAACAAGATGAACCACGCATTACAAGTTAATGTATTCCCCTATAACACCTCATTGTTTATGCATTTCAAACTTCTGTATTGATGAAGCTGCAAAAATAAACGTACAAAAAAAGATTATGATTATGTACAAAACATGTCCTTGTCTTTAATACAAAATAAATATTCTCCCCAGAGTGCACCATAGTAGACTTTTGCCGACTTTATAAATTTAGAGTGTTCCACTGAGCCATGCCAGTGGGATAGTTATCCAGCACAAGGACCCTAAAACTGAAGCAGCTAAATGGTATTCAGCCATCTTTCATCTTATCATTTACATCAGCGCCTTTCAGTGACATTTTCTGTGAAAAGGGGCCTATTGCTATTAATTAGAATAACAAAAGTGCTCATGTAACTGAGCTAACACCAGATTTCCATCATCAGTTTAGTAATTGATGATATATATATATATATGGGTCATTCGTGAATGCAGCGACATGCACGCTGCAATTCCAGGATGATTGATTTCTTTATCAACAATGATTCTGCTAGTCAACATGGCCAGAAGCAACCAATTTAAAAGAGCAGCCGATGCTACGCAGATATATCACTTCTGGTGTGGCTTTTCTCTCAGGTTGAATTCTCATTCTGTGTTTTTACTTCAGCAATATACTATCATGACACGTTATTACAATTCTTCTTCTGTCCCGTGCAGTGGTTTTAAATCCTGCTTTTCCTCCCCACAGTACTCCCAGTAATGCTGTTTTTTTCATTTCTCCCACCAGCCAGTTAATTGCAGTTAATTATGATCACCTGTGTCTCCAGGTGTAATTCAGTCCCTGATTGAGAGGATAAGATAAAAACCAGCAGGCTCTGGGCCCCGAGGACCAGGATCCAAGGTTACTGCTCTGGTCCCACTTTTGTGGCACTGCAGATAAATAAAACTCATATATTGAGAGGCCTACCATGTTTTATGAATTCCAAATAATGAAGAAGCATCTGCAATATATTTCCCTCAAGATTTTGGGGCACATGCTCATGTATGTGTGTTTACATGTGTCACACACACACACACACACACACACACACACACACACACACACACACACACACACACACACACACACACACACACACACACACACACACACACACACACACACACACACACACACACACACACAGCAGGCCTCACCTCGAGAGAACTGCTGAAGCCTAAATTTTGCCATTAATCCGCAGCCTGGCAGTCTAAGAGCGATATCTCGAGGTTTCATGCAGGATCATGAACATCACCCTGAGACAAGGGGGGACTGAGTGAGCCATTTGAGTGCTGAGAATATTTTATTGAATTCCAAGAGGAGGCAGAGCAACATTCAAAAAGTTAAAGTAGACTTGATTTGTAATATTTTTTTACTGAATGCTCTGGTTTAAGACAAAATGACGCGCTGCTTTAAATTGTTGAAACTGTACACTATGTTATAAATGTCACATCAGTGCTATGTGGATATTTGCAAGATCATTCTGGAGATTGATAAAAACAAACCACTGTGTAGTCGTCATCATATGAAAATGAAAGCCGTACAAGATAAAGACAAAGACAATTTTTTTTCAAGGTCTCTCTCTTTGTTCCAGTTTTAATTAGAGAGCCGTGCATCCAGCTTCTTGTCCTCCATGAAGTTCCCAGCATCCCTTAGGTTGTTTCTGTTTAATTGGGATTGCATGCAATTGTTTTGTCTTGGAGAGGAAACATTGAGGAGTGTGTTCTGTACTGCAAGCAGTGAAAAATACATGTCAGACTTGTTTCCTTTTTTAAAGGTGAAAGGTTTAAAACTTAAACAAATTAACTAGTTATAATATTATCAACTAAATGTGAAGAACTATAAGCTGACGTCAAACAGGAAGATTATTAGATCGTAATGTTGTTCGGACCGGATCACAGAGTTTCAACACTTTGGTCCTGTTTTGCATATTCTTACCCTGCCCCCGGTTTTTAAAATTGTTTTGTACTACTGATGACTGTATTTAGATTGTATGGACCCAGTAGTAGAGGTGATTTGGAGCATGTGGGCAGGCGTTACACATTGCACCTTTAAGAAAAGAAGTTGTCACAAGCAGTGTTTCCATGAACCTATTACAGTTTTTTTCAGGCGCTACCAAGCGTTTGTCCAACCAGTGGTCACATTTTCAAAACTCTAAACACAATTAGCACAGCATCGGTCTTTTGTGGCCATACCGTTCACACATTTCATGTCGTTTTCAAACAATATGCAGTCAGTGAACACATTTCCACAATGCTTACATTTTCTTAACAGACAAGCTATACCTCCCAACAAAATGATGGATTGTTTTTGTATTATTTACGAATGTTAACACACAACATCCCACAATGGCAAAAACAATATTCCAAACCTTAGATACAGTCTAAAAACCTGTTCTGCAATGATATCAGTTCTAAAACAATATCTCAGCTGATAATAAACAAACAATTGAATAATTGACACACAGCTGATTTATGTTGGGTAAATTGGGCAAACCACAGCTGATTCCAGTCTGGCTTAGACTCAGTGGCATTACTTATACAGTAAAAAGAGGACTTTGAGGAGTCATGTTTTTGGAAACAGAAACAGAAAAATACTTTTTGCCGTTGTTTTTTTGTTCAGAATGCTCTTGTGTGTTTCATGGATATTTTGTTCACTGTAAGCAATACTGTAAAACTTTTTCTGTTCTATCATACTGTAAACAGTATTTATACTGTGCCTCCTGTAGTAAACAGTAAAGGGAAAAAACTGATTTGGTTTTTACTGGAATGCTTTTGAATGTGAACATTACATGTGGACATACAGTTCCCAACCAAGAAATTTAGTGTAAAAACAGTGGATTGCATGTTTTGCATGCAAATACCTGTAAAACTGAAACATAAAAGTCTATGCAGTTTTTGTAATGTCAGCAATAGCCAGTATTTTGAAACCTGGTGTACTTTGATTGACTGGAAGGACCTTGTGAAGTGAAAACAAGAGTTATTCTTTGACATAATAATTTCATTTTCAATTTAATTTTGAGTCAGATTTCCAGTGTTTTGGTAAAGTTAGTGTGTGCAGAGAAAGATGTGTTCTATTTTGAAATGAAGAGTTAGTATATATTTAACAAAATGTGTTTTTGAGAAGAAAATTATCCATTTGGCCAATTGTGGTTTGTAGGTGTGAGTCTGTGTTAAGAGTTTAGAAAAAGTATCTGAAGTATGGGTAAGCGCTTGTTAGCGATTGAAAAAAAACTGTAATATGCACATTCTGAAGTATTGCATTAAACATCCCAAACTGTGCCCCTCCAGCACTTATACCTTCTAAACCAGCATTGTCAGCCCAGTCCAATAGCTTCCAAACATACGGCATAGATAAAAAGATAGGCCCTTTAGGAATCTAGGCGGTCATGATATTTACAACAACTTCAATAATACCGCTGACTGACACGTCGGAACGACATGTGTCAGTCAGCTCCTTCTGCAGAGGAGGCCACGCCCACCCAGCGTGCCCACACAACCCCACTTGGCATGATCTAGGTAGACACCTTTTCATGGCGTTCAACATTCCAGCCTTTGCAGCAGCACTTCAAACCCTGGTCCTGCTTTCATTCAGTTCCTCATTAAGGGGTTTAAAGAAGTCTTCCACCCTGGATTTTTCATACTAACATCTATCTTTCTCCAAAGCAAAAATATTCAGTCAGACATAAATGAGCCAGATTCCCTCGACTGCCTGCTCTCTAAAGAAGTCAAATAAGGCTTCATGATCCCATTCTCTCATCCTCCGTTTCCCAACTTCCGTCTCAGCCCCCTCGGTATCCCAACCAGGAAATACTCACGTCATCATCATTGATCTTTCAGCACCCCATGGCAGTATTATATTCCAGGATCAACAACTTGATTCTGAGTGAAGACTTCTCTCTCCATTACACCACTATTAACCACGTCATCGCCCTCATCAAACTCTCTGGGAAGGGTCGTGGCTCTTGAAAGCGGACACCACCAAAATGTCCACGTTCTCCTTATCCAGCCCAAGCTTCGGTGGTTCGGTCGGTCTTCAGCATCTGCTGGTGAGGCACATATTTCTTCGTCATTAGGCTCACAGTCAGAACTAAAGAAGAAGCAGCGTTCAGCTTTTCTGCTCCACATATCTGGAAAGCTGCAGGTCTGCTGAGACCCTCAGCTCCTTTAAATCCAGACTGAAGACCTTTCTGTTTGCTGTTGCCTTTAATTAAACCAGATTCTGCATCTCACTACTGCATTTTATATCTTAAACTGCACTGCTACTTTTATTCAATTCTGTATTTGTTGCTTTTTATCTGTTTTTTTAATGTTTTAACGGATGTTCTTAATTGTTTTTAAATCTTGTTTTATTTTGCATTAAGTTTTGATGCTTTTAATGGTTTTATGTGAAGCACTTTGAAACGCCTTGTTGTTGAAATGTGCTACACAAATAAACTTGCCTTGCCTTGCCACAGTTACAAAAGCAGGCATAAACTCTTGACACCCTATCAGAAGCCCTCGGTTGAATCCTGTCTTACAACCATAAAATGTGTTGTTTGTTATTTGTTGTGCTTGGGTGCAATGGCGGATTCCCTGCCGATGTTCCCCACAGCGCATTCGGCTAAGCGGATGATCTACAAGCATTGAGCTTTACTCATCAGTCTTGTTATTTTTAAACATCTTGTTGATGATATAATCCTTGCTAGTGAAAGTCTGTTTCAAAGAATGCACTTCTGGATCAAGATTATTCATCAAAGCAAACAACTCTTGAAAATACAGGCAAATGTCAGCATGGAAAATTACTCCACCTGACTCTGCATGCCCCGAGCCAGCAGTATGTCTCATTTCTTGATTTGACTCACTTCTGCTGTCTGCTTTCCTTCTGCAAACACCCGTTATTCCCATTTAACTTTTTCATGCGTGTTTTCTTTTTAATTGCCACCGGCAGGAAGAGCCCAATTGGAACTTCAGACACATATCCTGAGCTTCAGAATAAGTAAAGCAACAAAGTTGCAAGCTGACCGATGAGGAAATTAAGAAGGTGGAGGTGTATCTGCTGAAGCTTTACCAGTTAGCAACAACTGAATAAGTGAACTAGTCAAGCACCAACGATTGTACTGCTCAGTCTGTTACGCCAAGGGGGAGCTCTGTGTTATTAGTTACCTAGAGCTCCGGCCTGGTCTGAACAGATAGACCTAATCTAACCATCTTCTGTTGAAGCATGCAGAGCAGAGGCAGCTAATTATGTATTCCTCCGAGTGGGGAAGATGATGAGATGGGAGGGCAGAAACGCAGACAGTGATATCCAAATAATATGCCACTCAAATACCTGAAACTTGGACCACTCCAGCGGCCTATTTAATAGTTTAGTTTAAAATTCAGTTTTACTTCGGTCATGGGGGAAAAGAGGCCAACATCCGTCTCTTCACGTGAAAATTGAAGACGGATTTTTAATGCGGAATCAAAGATTCAAGACCCACAGGAGAGGGAATGAAAAACATAATATTAATAAGGGTTTCGTGTTTGCAATTAGATCTAACGGCCGTTTTTGCCCAGCTGCATAATGTGGAATAATATTTTGGCAATATTCCAGCGTATACTGAGTATTTTATCTACACCCAAAGACCTCTAGCAACCAACTTGAAGAAACCTAGTCCAACGCTTGTCGACATACCTGCTGAATAAGAAGGAAAAGAAAATGGTGTAATTATCTTGAATTAAGTGAGAATATTTTTAAGCATTGACATATTTCCAATTTCAAGACTATGCAGTTTGAAGCTGTTGAATCAATAATTTTACAATATGCTAGGCCAGGCTTTGGCTTTTCAACAAGATCTTAAAGGACTGGACAAAAACAAAGTCATACCACTATTGCAATATTATTGAAAGAACTTTGATTTTGATTTTATGACCAATGTTTATTTATTTTAAGCTACCATATGGTTTAGCTCCCCCATAATAATTTAAACATTATTCTATCAGTACGCTATCATCTCATGGTGAAATAAGACATCAACAAGGGGAGACTGTAGACTATAACAGTGGAATGCTATCCCTACAATTTTAGAGTGTAGTAGTCACTTTAAAACTCCTGTTAAAAAGGGTCACGTTGTCAAGTGCCTCTCTGCCTGTCAGTCGGCTCCTTCCCTCTGCTGCCTGCTGCTCTGAGCCGGTCTGTGAGCGAGCTGTGCCTGCAGGTGCTTGTGGAGGTTTTCAGCTCTGAAAAGGCAGATAACCACAAGTCACGGTTTATTTTATAATGGCCATTTGTGTTGTGGTATTCAAACAAACCATCCGTCAACAGGGAAATAAAAGCATCTTGTCTACGAGAGCGATCTCTTGAGAGACCTCAAGCCGAGGAACACTCCCCACCAGCCAGCCAGCTCACAGCGGGTTCTGAGATTGCATACAAAAATTGTAAAAAAAAATATGGATCCTGTTGTTTTGACGCTTTGCATTGTGGGATACAGTAGACACGGTTGACTGGTCCAATGCATACTGCATATGGCATACTACATGCTATATTTTGGCCAAATCGGTATAGAGTATGCCGTTTTGAATACAGCTAGAGTGTGTGTGTGTGTGTGTGTGTGTGTGTGTGTGTGTGTGTGTGTGTGTGTGTGTGTGTGTGTGTGTGTGTGTGTGTGTGTGTGTGTGTGTGTGTGTGTGTGTGTGTGAAGACAGGGAGGTTCAACCTTGGTGTGGTCCTCAGGGAGATAATTGCTGGGGCCGGAGATGGAGACTAAGCGACTAATGAGGCAAGTCACTAATTAGCCTCGGGTGTCACTGGCCTTTCTACCTTCACATGCCATGGCATGTGTGTGGGAGTGTGCATGTGTGTGTGGTAGAGATAGAGATGGAGGACTTGCCGATATGATTTCGGCAGGAATGCATTTCTATCATCAATTTAATGAAGAACAAATCCAACTGAATACCTTATTCGTTTGCATTCATAAACAGCATCTAACAATGCACAAATGCCTTATTTACAGTTTACAGCAACAACAATACATAGCAACAACAATGTCTTAGGTTCATGGCATGTCTCACGTTCTGCCACAAGTCTCCATTTATTGTCCCCCCCCCCTCCCCCCTCCCCTTCCGTTTCACACCATGACACACTGTCAAAGATCTGTAGGCTACAGGCAGCTGTGCCTGTAGCCTACAGACCTGAAACAATTAGATATTTGCCTATGTAAGAGATGTGTGACATTGATGTTGTACAGCATTGTGGGCAACCGCCCCTCAGTTGGAGCTACTGGTGGTCCTTGAGGCCCTCTGTGGGGAGGCTTTACAACCCATCAACCAAATATCCCCCAAGCCTTTGTCTATATCGCTATACTGCTCACTATAACGTCAGCCAGGAGACTGAGCAACCTTTGTGTTTTCTTGGTTCATCGTACAAACTGCATGCTTAGAGATGGACTCCAAAGGCATTTGGAGCTCTTTAAGGTTCAGGGAAAGCACTTTTTATCCTCCAATGCAATGCATGCATTGTCTGTTAGACTGGTGGACTTTCCCATTTCACAGGTTATTATTCTGTTGGTGTGTCACAGTCAATGCTGCTGTATGAATAAGGAACTTCCACTTTGGCTCCAGGCCTGACTGTGTCTACTTCATGTCAGTGTTAATAGGTCTGCCCCCTGCCCCCTTATCTAACTGATCCCATCTCAAGCACAGGTCAAGTATTGTTGTATTAGTCCTCTCGCTATGGAACCAGCCAGTGTGTAATGACCTTCAGACATCCCTCTGGTTTTGCAGTGTTTTCCTCTTTGGCTCTTAATCTAGAGGGCAGACGAGATGATGGGACTTTACTGTAATTGCTATAGAACAGAAAATTGGAGAGCTGCCAATCTAGTTGCTTCCCATGTCTGCAAGCACATCAGTCAATGGTTAGAAAGTCTCTCAATAGTGATGACTGAGATGAACATGGTTCACCTTTGATTGTCTACAAGGTTTGTCTATTACATTGTTTGTAAGTGAAAACAATGCTGCTAAAACCCGAACAAAGAGGATATACTTTCTATGCTCATTTCCAACCATATTTTAAAGAATAAGACTGCAGTAAATCAGTTATACTAGAATATATATATATATATAGCAGTGTTTTATTGCTATTTTGTTACAGTACTTTTTTGCAGCGTTTCTGGCACTGCAACCTTTTCAGTACAAATATGGAACGTGAAGAAATTCACACCAATGTGATTGTCTTCGGAAGTACGGCATGATGAAGACATGTGAAATAATGAGTCTGGCATTTTCCCTCCAGCCTCTAGGTGCTTTTAAATTTATGTTGAGTGTTCTTGATCAAAATTACCGGGCGCCATCCTTTCTACTTCAGCAGTGTGGAAATTGTCCTTCTATCACTTTTCATAGGTAGCACAGCATCTCATATCACTGTGCCTTGTTGCATAAGCTTTGCCGAACACATGAAAACTTTGATATTGTCCCCTGGACTCCTCAGGCGTTGATTGATTGGAATAGATCTGTGGCTCTTTTACTACCGCATCCTCTCCTTACCGCTCAGTAGGGCAGTAAAATTAATCTTAAGTGAGGGATACAGAATACTAAACACTCTGAAAAGGTCAGTCAATATCTAATTGCTTTGTCAACTCAGTCTTTATTCATAACCTAAATATTTAATATTGTCATTAAAAATGTAGAGGCGATGGTCAAGTTTCAACTCACAAGATGGTATCCGGGAAGATCTCATTAAGCATTTTTCATAATGAATGACATCTTTCCTGTCAGTAACAGACTGCTTAACATGGAAACTCACACCTCCGGGAGGGATCAGCTTGTCTCCGATGTGTGAAATGTAAAACAAAGGAAATGAGAAAATGTTTTATCTTATCATGAGGATAAAAGATAAGAAACCCTGCAGCTGCTGTGGGCATAGTAATGCCAGCATTGTCTACTTTCAACAGGGGAATGTGATAATGTATTTATTTGATGAGATTTGGGTTTTTAAAAAGATTCACTATACTACTCCTTATCTCTCACACTACCGGGTGGTTTTGTCTCAATATTAGCAGTTCTGGAACTTGTTATTTCTCTGTTCCTAAATATGAAGATCAATTCACTTCATTTTTAGAGTGAGTTGCAGTCCTATCAACTGTAAAACAAGTGCAGCAGCCACCATTGATGTAGTCCTGGCAGAAGCTGAACCAAGAGTGCAGATAAAACACTGCGCTCCGAGTCACGCACTGAAGAGCAAACTTTGTCAAGCTGGATTAACACTCACAAGCTCCCTAGCAGGAAGGCAATTACTTGTGTTAACACTGATATCCACTGCAACGCCCCTTGAAGGCTGATTTCTCTTTGTGTGTGTGTGTGTGTGTGTGTCTGTTTGTTTATGTGTGTGTGTGAAGGAGAGAGAGGAGATAAAGAGCTTTCTTCCCTTCTTGCCTTACATGGTGTATATATACCATCGGGGCCTCAACTGCAATAAAGACAAACCAACAGTAATGAGGTGACACTGTGGATGTGTGTATCCATGAGAGAGAGCCTAATTTGCACCTCTTGAGCACTCGATGACTTCATTTTAAACTCTATTGCCTCGGAAATATATATACAGTATACCATGAAAAGCTATGAACCTCCTTTCAATTAAAAGAGAGAAAACAAAACAATGAGCAGTACTGCAGCCTAACCGATAATTAAGGTTTGGAGGTCCATCGCTTTTGGCTCATGCCCAGAAAGGCGGCCTTTAGTCAACAAGAGCTCAGCTTTTTAAGTTTTAGTCTGAGCCTATCCTCGAGTTGGGTTTGAAAGATTTGTATGGTGGTATGAGTGCAATGAATGTCTTCATAATAACAGTGATATGTTCGATTGTGTGTGTCGGGGGAAGTCTATTTTTAGTGTTATTGTCTTTACACATGGAAGTTATGCCGTAAAAGTTTCCAGACATAAAATCTTCTCCGTGCATGCTTTTATTTTTGTGTGACATCCGTCCCAAACTTCTGAGCTCATGCACTTTTTGTCTCATCATGTTGCTTTTTTCATTTATTATTTTTTTACTTCAAAGCCACTCAGATGTTGCTGCTGTGTAGCAAGGTCACCCCTACCAGCACCACCACCTTATTTACCTTTGTAGACCCCACACTGGCAAAGCCCCACTTCCCTTGAACCACACACACATATTTATGCACAAACCTCATCATCCACCCGACTCACTGCACCCGTGGTACCCTGACCCCCTGGTTGATTGACAGCTGATCACTGTGATCAACCTTATTTTACACACACACACAGAACGAGAAAGAGAGAGAGAGAGAGAGTGAGAGAGAGACTTATACAACCAATGAGGAATAAAGAAAAACAGAAAGAGAGTCAGACGAGAAACAAAGAGTGTAAAGCAACTCTGTGAGAGACAGAAAGAGGAGACGGCACAACAAGAGAGGGAAAGAAAACGAGAAGGAGACAGAGGCAGAGATAAAAAGTGAGACAGAGAGCATTGAGTGTGCAATGTACTCGAGTGAATTGGCTGGTGTGTGTGGTGAATTTCAAGCTGTGTGTGTTGGCTAATACAGTCGAGGTAATAGTGTTTGTAGGAGTAGGTCTCCTCAGAGGAGAATGGGGCGTCTGTGCCACTGGTTGAATAGCCGCTGTGGAACCGCTGGCCCACAGAGCCATTAAACACGGCAAAGCCTCTTAATCAGCCAGTGTCCCGACAGGACAAAACATGCAACCTCAACCTGGAGTGCCATTGAAGCCCAGTCACAGCAACACACACACACACACACACACACACACACACACACACACACACACACACACACACACACACACACACACACACACACACACACACACACACCCAAGCACTGACTGAAAAGCTCATTTTCAAAGCGAAACTAAATAGAAGCGAGTGAGTGAGTCAAGGTGAGAGCCGAGAGAGGGGAATGTTAGAAAGGACTTTGACTTTTGTCCTTCTGTGAAGGGCTGCTGGCTCAGGGGGTTGACATTTACTTTGATGCTTTACTTGGATGAATTATTAAAAGTATTTTAATAAATAGTTTGAGCAGTTTCATCACCTTTAAATCTGAACCCATCAATTAGTTTCCAGGATGACTTGTGAAATAACTCCCCTCCCCTTTTCTTTCAATTTGGAATGACAAATTGTTCCGCTGAATCTTTTAGTCCTGATCGCGCTGAACAAGTTTGAAATAGTTCATGAGCTATTTTCCCCACACATATTCGTCGGAATTAATTTCTCTGATTTATCTGAAAGCACATTCAGTACATGTGGCCTGAGGAAACGTTACCAGACTATACACACTAAATCTCTCATCTCTGCCAATGGGGTCTTCTTGTCTTCGTCTACATTGAACAAAATAATCTTACAAAAAAACACATTGCATGAAACAAACTGTCTCCCAAAACAAAGGTCCCTGTCTGCTCTTGAACACCAGAGGCCATCGCTGTTCTCTTCAGATATTCTCTCTGCTGCATTGTTTGGAAATCTCCACGCTCCTCCTGCCTGTGTTCATATGTGCTTGGAGATCTTTCTTAACAATTGACTTATTAGTTGGAGACAAAGCAATGGCGGACACGCCTCAGCTCCAGCTTCACGCTGAGCTCATGCAGCGGCTCTGGCTAGTTTCCGAATGCTGTTTTTGTAATTGAGATGTTTTTGGAAAATCAGCAGAAGGATAAGAGAGATACACCACGCCTTTCTCCAGTTAGAAATAGCCTTCATGTCTGGCAGTATTTGAAGCCGAGTACGTGCTTCCTGTTCTGGACCCATTATTTCCTAATGATGAATTTCTGCTAATGGTTAGTCTCTCCTGTGCTGCTCTGTGGTGCTCACAATGGGCTTCTTGTTAATTGGCCTTTTGACAGTGATGCCCACCCACTGGTGGCCAACTGGGGTTTGATAAATGAGGTGCTCACTTTACTTTCACTCCCTCCGTGCTTCATGTTTTGAGAGTTGAGTGAAGTGGGTGTTTGTTTTCCAGAGCACTTCATGAAAGGCGAAGTTCGCTTTGATGCACACGACCACTCATAAGAGCCGCATAGTGAACAATACTCTGAGCTCTCTGAGAAATAGCCACCTTAAGATGAGTTCACACGTAAGGCTCACCTTGCCAATACATTGAGTATTTCTGGGCCTATTTAGTTTTGTTGTCACTGTCAAAAGGCTGTACACAATAGAGGACACTTAAAGTCTGATTGCAGAATAATTGCCAGTCATAAAAGCATCAGTGGTGAGCGCAGGTGCTTTTTCAAAGCTCAACATTTTGCACTCACAACAATCACATAAGTCCATCACAAATAGCAGTTTCTCCACCACCAATAATTCTTGGTGGACCAGAATGCAATGCTGCTCATACTGATCAGATTTCTTACTTGACCTACATAGCAAACTATTTTGCACTCTAGAAAATGTACCAAACCAAAACCTAAAGGCCCTGACAACCGACTTTTTTAATCAGCTTTTTAACCTGATTAGTGGGTCCTACATGAACACACATTTGTCAAATAAAGTTTGAAACAATTTTGGTTAATTCACGTGCTGGATGTTTTGTATTTTTGATGTCATCTACTGCTTTGCCCCAATCAAGGTGGAGCAATATTAGAATCCAACTGCAAGTTGTGTCGTTGTTTGCTTATGTTGTTGTTCAGTGGTAAACCCAAAGATGTTTTTATTTTTAAAACTTTATATTTTACTTTTAATGTTAAATGTCACAAAGAAATATTAAAAACTTTAAACCATGTTGACAAGACTTTAAAATTGCAGTCCATGAGGTGTGTTAAGAAACATATTGTGCCAAAAGGTATCTTTCCATAAATGGACTGTGTAATTAAAACTGTAGAAATGTGAACGTAAAGCTTATTAAACAGCTGAAATACGGTAGTGACCTCCAGAGGGCAACTAGGTACCAAATTAACCTCAGGTCAACGTAATTTACCAGACAGGGTGCACAGATTCCAGACAATCTATTGACATTTCTACACTCATCTCACCAAGGTTGCATTATTTCATATTATAATAGTCCTGCTACGATTGGAATTCTTACCAAGCCCTCTCTCTGTGTCCTTGCAGGAATCGTTTATTGAAAGTATGGCAGCTTTTAAAACTTTATATAAGTGGGAGTAGGTCAATCAACATGCCGGGGAATGTTTTGACCAAATCTTCTAGCCCTTGTTTTGCCGATATTGGCCTGTGTTCGTCATTGCTTCCTCCTCACCTTCTGCGTGTCTCTTTCAGTTTACTTTTAATTCCATCTTGTACTCCACTTTGCTCCGTACACTGTGTTTATTTCCTCACCCGTGCTGCGGCTCAGCCTCTTAATGGATTGATGTAAGTGCTCTCCCGGTGCTTTGCAGCTGCTTGTTGTTCTTTATTGCAGCAGAAACTTGGCCTTAAGGCGATGTAGTTTCTTTTTTATCCCGCAATGGGGCGACGACTGATGCCCTTGATGAGATGGCCCTGTTGCAGTCAGACTCATTAGCTAGCAGATGTGAGGTGTCGCCGCATATCACAACATCAGGTACAGTTGGACACCTTCTTGCCATGGTGTGAATAATACATAAAATGTAGTCTTCTTAAGTCTGTGATTATGCAGTCGGCAATAGACTTCCACTATCTGGCCACTAGCACACCGGAGGACAGACAACACTGCCAGCATACCTCCGGTGTTCTCTATCACCTTGCATTCGAGAGTACAGTTCCCTAATTATGCGTGGTGACACTGCCCCATGCAAGACACATTGGGAGTCTCTGGGAAGGACATGTCACAGTGTTTGATACTATCTCAGAGGACAATCGCAACAACAGAGGAGGTATGCGTCCTCTGGCCTCCAAATCCTGTTTGTCGGGGGAAATTGATTAGACCGTCCCAATGCGAGGAGGCCAAATCAGATCATGTTTGCTGTTCCCAGTTTGATTAGGGATTAATTGAAATAGGAACCAAGCCTCCTGGGACAAGGATGGAAATAACAAGGGTTGCAAAGCTTCACACACACTTCAACTCCCTCTCACTTTATTGCTATCTTTGGTTTGGCTATCCCGCCCTAATACACTCTCATCAAAGGTGGAAGAACAAAACAACTCGCATGCATAATCACCCCCATAATAATTGCTCATACTAATAAAGCCGGCTCTGCTTGCTTAAAATACTGAGTGCACCTCTATAGTTTATCTCTGTGTTTCATATAGCATGCCTGACCATAATAAAGCTAATAGAGATGCAGGCTCAAAACAACGCAGTTTTTAAAACATGGGTGTAATCTCGTCATAAATTTGTTTTCAGGTTTCTGTTACACAAAAAAAATGATTTTTAATCGTAGAATTGAATGTGGGTTACTACTGTATGAGCTAGGTAGCCACACGTGCTGCAGGTTACATTGGAACAGACCAATGTGTGTCTGGAATATGGGTTAATGAAATCCAATCTAAATATACAGTAGTTCAAGATTAGTTAGGAGGTTATGTTTAGTAATTTGCATCTCAACAGCCAGATTCCACAATCAGCAATCATATCCCACTGAGGAATAATTTGCATGTATAAACAAAGAAACCGTATGTAACAATTCTGTAAAGAACAGCAGCTCACTGACTTGAGTTTAAATATAAGGCTTTGTGTGCGACCATTAAACGCTCATCGCCCACGTCCATTAAAAACTTCATATAAACAGCAGTTGGTGTAAGTGCTCTTGAACAGGCTCTGAATAAGTTGAAACCCCTCCGACCTCCTTTCCCCACAGCAGGGAGGATATTAGTGTTGTATTACACTGTGAGAACTGCCTGATGCTCAGCCATTGTAACAGGCTTGATTGCTGTCGTGCCGGTTAATATGGGCCTACTACCGCCAGGGTTGCTCCATAAATCTCCCTCGTTCAGCTGCTTCTGCTCCTCTGATCATCTCTTCTTCTTTTGATAGAAGCCATTGACCAGAAACATTAATAAGAAGAAGTGCTTTAGTCATGCCCCATAAAGTTACACTTTGCAGTCGTTAGAGAACACTGGGAGGAAATCATTTGTTGTATTTTTCATGTGAATACTTTCAAAGACAACACAGAGTCCGATGAAAGACAACAAGACAAGCAAACAATTTGAGTTCTTTCGTGTTCTGAAGGCCAGCAAATCATTTTTTTAATACATTTTATCACATTATCTTTCATTCTTCATCATGATTGGGTATTGAACTGGCTGCGTGGTTGATGATTTGCCATCTTACAGATTAACATAGCCAGCTTCTGTGAGCAGTGAGACATTTGCTGTGTTAAGTTTGTGTGTCTTAGTCAGTGTCTGGGCTTTTATTGCCTGATATCTTTGGATGTGCATCCTCAGTGAAGAGTGTTTATCTGAATGCAGACTGTCAGTATGAATTGATCATACATGTGTGTGTGTCCTCTCTAAGAATTGTGGGACTTCTGAATATCTATTTCTTCTCATCTCTGTGTCTTTGTATGTAATATATACTGTATGTGTGTGTTTGTGTGTATGACTGTGTCCTTGAGGCCTGTAGAAATGTGAGGCTGTGTATTAATGCTTGTGTGTGTTTCTCTTCTTTCTCTCAGGACGAGCAGTGCCATCCATCTTCTGTGCTCAGTAATGGGGGCTCGGGGTGTCTTACGCTCGGCCCCCTGATCTGTCCTCATTTGCTTGGCATTTTGTTACGGGCCAGACAGTCTTCCTGTGACACCGAAAGAAACCCAGACTACCTCCCCCCTCCACCTCCACCTGCCATTATCTCCACTATTTCTCTTTTCCTTTTCATTCTCTTCACGTCTTTCCCTCTGTCTCACTTTGACTGACAGAAACAAATAAACAAAAATACACACACACACATACATTACATACATACACTGACAAACATTTTTCCTCACCACAACCACAGAAATAAAGCAAAATTAGGACAAAATGGTGTGAATCCCCCCAAAAAATAAGCTAGGGAGTAAATAAAAGAGCATTTTGAATTCACTATCAAAATAAATTCTTAATGACAGCTCAGTGGCTGAGTCAGGGTTGATCCCCCGAACTCTGGGGCTCTGACTGATGTATCCGTAGTGGGTTTAAAAAGGGTATGCAATACAAATAAAGGCGAACAAAGTCAACCTGATAGAAGTGATCTACCTCACCTGGCAAAGGATAAAGCATGCAGGCGGTATGCTGCAATGCACGCTGAATACCCTGTGGCTTAAAACTGGAGCCGGCAGCAGCCTCATCTCAGTTAAAGGCAATTCCCCTTCACAGTGGTTCTCTAGCCCTGAGCTGCTGGGTCCAAAACAAAGCCAGTCAATCTAATCATGAGTAAAGGTGAGTGGGGAAGGGAGGAGAGAAAACGAGATGGAGGGAGGCAGAGCAAGAGCCATTCCATGTATGTGTGCGTCTGTGCATGCGAGAGAGTGAGTGGGAGCTAGGGCTCCACTACATCAATCCTATGAACTCAGAGGCCCCTGCCTGGCTCTCAGAGGTGTTTATGTGTCTAAAATCCAGAATCATCCTGTCCATTGCTCTCGCTGTCTGAGAGGAAAAACTGTGAGAGAGGCTGATTTTTCTCTGCCCACTCTCAGACCTCTCCTCTGGTTCAGCAGTATGGGCATCTTCATTTTAACATATAGTACCCCGATGTAGTGCATCTGCAAAATGTGTACTCACACAGAACAGCACTTGTATCCAGTGCAATTTTATGAACTCATTAAACCCCAAAGCACAAAACACACCCACAGAAGCCACATGCACACTTTGTGGTTTTCTCTTCAGCTCAAGGGAATGAAGGTCCATTGTATGCGAGGTGAGCGCTCAAGTCTAGTCAGCACAACATGGCTTCTCCGAGCTGCTGGATAGCCCTACTGCTGAGCGCTGCAAGTACAGTACATCTCAATTTGTTCTGGGAGGGATCAAATTCTTCTGCCTTGCAAATCCTACCAAGCAGCAGGCGAGACACACAATGAACAAATGGAAAAACTGTAGGAAATATAATAGAGCTGTGTTTGAACCGCTAGAATCCGACTGGATCCTGGGTATCTTTATCTATGAATTATCTGTGGGGAGTCTGTTCATGCTGGATGGGGAATAAATCAATGAGATTCAGGATAATTACAGGCTGAATGTTCTGCAAAATTGATTCTCATTTCCGCATCCCTTTGTGGATAAAAGGCATATTTGCAGTGAACTGTATAGGTTCAACATCACTGTCGTCTTTTCCAGGATGATTCATACAAGTCTAAAGCTTATTCATATTCACAACCTCCTGATGGAGGTTCCAAATAATTAATTTAGAAACGGCCTGAGACAGAAAAGGATAAAGTCCTTAAAGGTCTGCAGAAGGTTGAAGAGCAGAGGTTGAGATGAGGAAGGACAATTATATCCTAATTACTGTCATCACTCAGTCTTGCTCCTAATGTATCTGATACTCTTCAGAAAATTGAACTCGTCAGCACTAATAACTGATACCACCTAGCTGAGGAGGAATCTTACCAAGAAACTGTTTCTTGCCGCTATTTTATTACTTCAAGGTGGTCAGAGGTAAAATTAATCAGTATTTGTTTGTAGAAAGGAAAGGGCATGTTGACAAACTAGCATTTAATTTAAACAGGTTAATGATTGATTAACATTAATTTGAAAAGGTAAGCTATTCACATTGTGACCTTTAATTTCATGGCCGGTTTGGTGTTGCATTGTCCTTGTTCTATTTTCATGGGACCACTCACTGCCGGGGGCATACAAGGTCAAAGTAAATGGTAAGGCATCTGTTGGCGCTCTAATGTAAGCTACAAATGTTAGCATTTCTGGCTAAATAGCTTACTTACAAAGGGTTTATAATGCGTTACATACTATATTATTTTGTGAGTTTACAAGTTATTTAAAAAAAAAAAACGTGAACTTGATATCTCCTGAACGCTCAAAGGGAATTCCTTCAAAGGTGCACACACATCCACATGGACTCAAGGAAGAGCTGATTACATTATGGTGGTCAAAGGTCAAGGTCACTGTGATCTCATGTCCGGACCATTCTTGTGAAATCTCAAGAACGACTTGAGGGAATTTCTTCAAATGTGTAGGACTCAAGGATGAACTGATTAGACCTTGGAGGTCAAAGGTCACTGTGAATTACTGTATTATCATGTTACTCACGATGTAAATGTTGGGCCTTAACTCAAAAATTGATATACTACAGTTTTTTTCAGGCGCTACCAAGCGTTTGTCCAAACAGTGGTCACATTTTCAAAACTCTAAACACAATTAGCACAGCATCGGTCTTTTGTGGCCATACCATTCACACATTTCATGTCGTTTTCAAACAATATGCAGTCAGTGAACACATTTCCACAATGCTTACATTTTCTTAACAGACAAGCTATACCTCCCAACAAAATGATGGATTGTTTTTGTATTATTTACGAATGTTAACACACAACATCCCACAATGGCAAAAACAATATTCCAAACCTTAGATACAGTCTAAAAACCTCTTCTGCAATGATATCAGTTCTAAAACAATATATCTCAGCTGATAATAAACAAACAATTGAATAATTGACACACAGCTGATTTATGTTGGGTAAATTGGGCAAACTACAGCTGATTCCAGTCTGGCTTAGACTCAGTGGCATTACTTATACAGTAAAAGGAGGACTTTGAGGAGTCATGTTTTTGGAAACAGAAACAGAAAAATACTTTTTGCCGTTGTTTTTTTGTTCAGAATGCTCTTGTGTGTTTCATGGATATTTTGTTCACTGTAAGCAATACTGTAAAACTTTTTCTGTTCTATCATACTGTAAACAGTATTTATACTGTGCCTCCTGTAGTAAACAGTAAAGGGGAAAAAAAACTGATTTGGTTTTTACTGGAATGCTTTTGAATGTGAACATTACATGTGGACATACAGTTCCCAACCAAGAAATTTAGTGTAAAAACAGTGGATTGCATGTTTTGCATGCAAATACCTGTAAAACTGAAACATAAAAGTCTATGCAGTTTTTGTAATGACACCACGGTGATTGGTCTCATCAGCAACAACGATGAGACAGCCTACAGGGAAGAGGTACAGCACCTGGCCACATGGTGCGCCGAAAATAACCTGCTCCTGAACACCAGCAAAACCAAGGAGCTCATCGTGGACTTCAGGAAGGAGAAAAGAAGCAAGCATGCGCCCATCCACATCAATGGGATGGATGTTGAGCGTGTCTCCAGCTTCAAGTTCCTGGGGACCCACATCTCGGAAGACCTGTCTTGGACCACCAACACCTCCAGCCTTGTCAAGAAAGCTCACCAGCGCCTCTTCTTCTTGAGGACACTGAAGAAAAACCATCTGTCTTCAGCCATCCTGGTGAACTTTTACCGCTGTGTGATCGAGAGCATCCTAACCAACTGTGTCACAGTCTGGTATGGGAGCTGCTCTGTTGCGGAGCGCAAGGGACTGCAGCGGGTGGTGAAAACTGCCCAACGCATCACAGGAACTCCACTTCCGGCCATTGAGGAAATCCAGAGGAAACGCTGTCTGCGTCGAGCTCGCAGCATTCTCAAGGACGCCTCCCACCCTGCACACAGACTGTTTTCCCTCCTGCCCTCAGGCAGACGGTTCAGATGCTTCCGGACAAGGACCAGCAGACTGAGGAACAGTTTCTTCCCCAGAGCTGTTTCCTTATTGAACTCTGCCCCATGCTGACACCCCCCCTACTCCCCAACCACCTCCACCCACAAACCCATCTCCTCGTCATCTCCCCCCACTGACCAAAGACTTTACACCTGCACTCAAACACTTTTGAACTGTCTGCACTAAAAACTGAGCATTGCACTAGTCTAGTAACGTTAGGCAGCTACTGTTTATTATTATTATGCACTATTTAACGTTCACTCAATCTGTATTACTTAACTTATCATATGCCCATTTGCCTTTTGTAAATTATGTTTATAGTTCCTGCTTATAGTCTACCTACATTTAATGCACAAATCAACCTGTATAACATGTACATATTGCCGCAATCAATCTGTATATCCCGTACCTATATCACTAACTTATTATCTGTAAAATACTTATTATTATCTGTATATTGGTATTTACTGCTATTGCACTTCTGGTTGGATGCTAAACTGCATTTCGTTGCTCTGTACTTGTACATGTGTAATGACAATAAAGTTGAATCTAATCTAAAATCTAATGTCAGCAATAGCCAGTATTTTGAAACCTGGTGTACTTTGATTGACTGGAAGGACCTTGTGAAGTGAAAACAAGAGTTATTCTTTGACAGAATAATTTCATTTTGAGTCAGATTTCCAGTGTTTTGGTAAAGTTAGTGTGTGCAGAGAAAGATGTGTTCTATTTTGAAATGAAGAGTTAGTATATATTTAACAAAATGTGTTTTTGAGAAGAAAATTATCCATTTGGCCAATTGTGGTTTGTAGGTGTGAGTCTGTGTTAAGAGTTTAGAAAAAGTATCTGAAGTATGGGTAAGCGCTTGTTAGCGATTGAAAAAAACTGTAATATGAAAATAAAATGTGTTATAGTATATTAGGCTATACAAATGTAATTAAAATACCTAATTAATAATAATTTTGTATGCAACAAATATGCCTTAAAATGATCATAGTTTCGTACGCCAGAAAAGATGTCATAAAGAATACAGTGTATGTAGTGGCCCTCAGAAACATGCAATGCTTCCCTATGAATAATGTTGCTTCACTTTCAATACCAAACCCTTCCTAGCTACTACCTCCTACTGCATCCCCTGAAGAAGCATCTGTCAGGTCAGGAATGAAAACTTATGGAAAGCTCTTGGCACGCCTGGAGAGCTATAGGAATAAGGTTCTGCCATCAATGCAGCGTTATGAATGGACCACTCTGCAGTTTAATGTGGGACTGAGACAGAGAAGATTTTTTGTTTTATGTTCGCACTTTTCCTTCACTGCCCTCAATCATAATGCTAAATTGGAAATCATTATTCAAAACTTTGAGAGGCCCTGGTTTCCCCCTAGTTTGTTCTCTCTCACTTCCTGAGACACCTTGCTGAAGATCAATAGCTCATCACAAGGCCCATTAGCAAAGAGGATAACTCTAATGGGGTGGTGAAATGAAAAGTTGGTTTAATCCGAAGCAGTTAGGCCTGATTCTAATTGTTAGTTGAAAAGAGGTAGAGAAGGATGGGTTACAGGAAGTTTTTTAAATAGGGCACAAATTAACACTGATTAATCCCGTAGACAGCTTTTGTGTCTTTACAGCCACATGTGCTATTTTCAATGTAATTGCAAGGTTATCCAAGTCTTAAAAAAAGGGATAGGGCGAGGCTTCATTTTAAACAAAACAGAACTGAACTCCCATCTTTGTGATATTAATGCTTCATTTAGTTGTATGATGCCAGTAGTCGAGGAGAACAAGTGTTTTTTCTTCATAGGGATGTTTTACTCTCACATTTATGAGTCATTAATACCAGAGTTGTACGAAACATGGTGATTGCTTTCCTGGACCCTGTAATGATCGTGAAGTAAAACAGGTGCCCAGTCATTACACTTCCTCATTCTCCATTGTTTTCTAGTTAAAGGTAATCAATTTTCTTATGAGCTTGAATCCCTTAAGTGTTTTACTGTCTATGTTGAGAGCTTTCATTAATCAACTAGACAAACCTTGGAGGGATGCTTAGTCCTTTATTGTACATTTTGAAAATGTCAGTAAAACAAAAACTTCATAATGTGTGGAAATGAAAGATATTTCAGCACCAGAAGAGGCAATAATAGGAGTAACTCCCCCGTCTTGTTTTCTGTCTTGCCTGTATCCATCTCCACCATCGTCTCTCCTCTACCTGTCGACTTCTCTCGTTCACGAACTTTCTTTTCTCTCTCATCCCCTCTCTTCCTTTGGCACATGAAGGGATTCATTTGTCATCCGGCAGGTGATAAGTGCAATGTTTTTCACCCTGACCTCTATTCTCTGTCTAATGAGATATCAGCTATGCTGCTTCATGCACCCACAACCAAGACTGAGACCTGGGTCAAATCACATTTGAAAAAACGTTTTCACTATTTTTAGCCCCCAAATGTGTCAGATGTGATGGCTTTTCCACATGGGAAACTGCAATTATAGGTAACCATGTAAGACTGTTACCCAGGTAATAAAGTATATGAAGTAAAATACATTTACAGTCAGTCTGAGAACATAAATATTCACCGCCTACTCTTCACATTATGTTACATATGTTTTCCTCGGCCATCAGTTTCTGCCAATGTGCGTTCAGTTGAAAAATGTCCTCTTCTATAGTCGAGCCTTCACATTCAGAGGACTTGGTCTATCAACATGATGCATGTCATGTCTTCTGTTAAAATCTTAGCTCACCTGTCACAGTGATCCGTCATGGTTTTAGTCACAGCAAAAGCACTTTCTAAAAGAGACTACGAGGTACAACAAGGTTGTTCACGTCCTTTTACGGAAGATGTGAAAAGGCAAATAAACGCGAATGGAAAAAGTTGTTAACAAAAATGTCTGATGAAACCCTCAACAAGAAAACAAATACTACTAATTAAAATTACATTTTATTAAATATGTTTTGCATTAGCTACATTCTGTTTTGCCCAAATTACTTAATCCATTTTTAATTTGCTGAATAGTGCTGCTTATTATTGATTTAATTTCAATTTCAAAAACTCAACTTCCAGCCAAGAAGGTTGACCGTCATCGTCATAAAGGGCATAATGCACCACTCCTGTGTCCTGCCCACATTTCTTGCCATTTAAATTGATGTTTTTTTACTGCATCTGACAACTCAGATTAAACTAGTTTACCAATAGTTTTCTATCAGTGATCTTGTTTGCTTGAAGGTTATATTGGCTATATTCTAATCCAATGGTTTACACAATACTGGTTGTATAAAAGGGAGGTGAGATGCCCACATGATATTTAATCATCTCTCAAATTAGTTCAGAATGAGGGTTTCGGTGCAGATAGTTCTATTATTTTTCTTTTCAAAAGTGATGGCTCAAATGCCCGATCCATCCATTGCTGTTATCTGGAATTAATTGAAAATGCTAAGAGACATGTTTCATGACCTTGACACCAGTGAGGATCAACCGGGATTAAACGTAGATTTTGAAAACAGGGTGATATTTGGTCTCAACGTTTAAGACATTGCCGTCTTTTCAACCAGCAAAAATGCGGTCACAAAGACACAAAACACCAATTTGTTTGAAAATGTGGATATTTTGTTCACTGTGAATGTTTTTCTCCAAAGCAATATTACACTGGTCGGTGAAATGTGGTCGACACAAAGATGTAATTTGAACGCATTTAATGTTTCTTTTAAAATGTCATAAATATGAAAGTATAGACTGTGTGCTGCCAAAAAGATGCTCCCAGCACATCATAATGGGAGCAATGTACATACATGCACAGGCACTTTGGCTCAGACTGCTGCTTTGAAAGTTACACTGGTTTGGAAACTCAGCACGGGACTTTATTAGGAGAGTTTTATTATAGGCTCACGTTTAGAACATATTTCATCAGGATTTGCAGTATTGACGTTCAACTGATAAATGTGGATGTGGTTTCTTAGTAGTACTTGTTTGTCAGAAGCACTGGTTTAATCTTTAATAATGTATTATATTTCATAATCATGTGTTTTTTTACTGATGTATGACTATCAAAAGTAAAAGTACATATGGAAGGTTGAGGGAAAGCAGGTACATCTCTCACACTCTTCAACAATGAATTTCCCCCTATTCTGAGGATTAAAATAAATAGGATCCTGATTCTGTGGACATAATATCCACAATCATTCACAGGCATATGAGCACATTTCATGCTTCATAACTGTCAGTTCTACTTTGAAATACAAGTCATTTAGTTGTAAAAGTTTCCACACTGTCAATATTTTGGTTTGTTTGAAGTTTGGTTTAAAGGAATCTATTATGACTTCTTTCAAATATTGATTCAAATGTTATTTTCAGGAATAAATACAATAAATTTAGCTCAAGGCTATGTTGAATATTTGTATTTGATTTTCTCTGAAAGTATGGATGGTTTTTGAAAAGATGTCTTCTTTACCTTTATTAAAAGTGGGGCCTCAATGATCAGTGGGGCCATTTCAGATTCAATATTTTCTAAAATATTCATTTATACTACTCACATATTAGTAATTATTTGCAAAAGTTTTAACTTTTAACATACAAAGTATTTCACATGCAACAAGGACGTAGCGGCAGTTACTGGAACTAAACTTGTCCTTAAAAATGTATTCATAAATTATGACTACCTCTACTATTACTACAATTCAGTGTACTAAATAAAATAGAATATGTCCTTGCTCTTCTGTCAGCAAACTCAGAGCCGGAAATCAAATTAAATGTCGTGGGATTAATAACGACAGCCAACATAAAAGAAGCAGAAGAGCAGAAGGGATTCTGCGAGTGGCCCTGAACAGCCAAAACAATGAAATGAGTCTGAAGGTAAAATCAGATGAATGACTTGAAGCTAAAGGGTTATAAATCACTTTATGCAAAGCCTGAGAAAGTCACATAATCTAAATTATTAAACTATTAACGTCAGTGCCACAGTTTTTATGTCTGTTTCACTATTTGTAGCTTAATACAAAATAGAAAACATGTTTTTCATTCGACTTATTATACTTAGTCTAGATATCTTAGGTGAAAGATATGTAGATATATCATTTAGTTTTATTGAATTGCTTTTGTTTGCAGTTCCAATGTGTTCCAATGTGGTCAATCCACACAAAAATTACATTTTCTGGGCATTGACCACTATTTATCCCCTATCACTTCTTTCGAAATGTGAGTAGCTACTACATTGAGCTTTGCATTATGGGACAATGGTGTCCATCAACATCACACACACACACACACACACACACACACACACACACACACACACACACACACACACACACACACACACACACACACACACACACACACACAAATCTACCAATTTTACAGTACATGCTGTCATTTTTGCAGTGGGTGCACTCATGCGATCTATTGAGATACACCCGCTGAAGAAGCTAATTCAGGCTGACAGCTTGAGACCTCTGGTACTGTGACATGACTTACTCTTCTCATGGCAACATAAATCCAATTCACACTGAAAATGGAAGTGTACTTGAAGGGGAACTGCACCGATTTTACACATGAATGTCTGTATGCTCACCTGAACGCTGCCCCCACCACTTGGGCCTGCAGCTGCCGCCACTGCCACTCTTCATCGAAGCTTTCAAAGCGTCGCCTCCACCCCAAAACCCACCTGTAGGCTCAGTCCGAGTTGCATGACTGAAATATGTTTGCAGCTGTCTTAAAAGGATGTTCAATGTTCAATATTCATTCTGTGAAATGAAAAAAAAGGAGATTTAAACTCGACATAAACATGAAAAGCAATTATATAATATTTCTGTTTCTTTACAGGGAAGATTGCTTTCTCTGTTGGTTTGAATAGTCAAGTCAGTTCAACACCTACACTCCATTGAAGTACAACTAAATCTTTACCAACATTGGCAATACTAATAATCCTACATTAGGTACAAGTAACACACACATCCAAGCCCACTGCTGACATTCCTAATTGTCACCATGCTTTATAAAAAAATAGTTACTTATTTTTGCTTATCTTCTTATTCCGCCAAGTTCATGGCACCAGTCAAGGACTTTTACTTCTTCAGAATTACTGCATTTGACTTCTGCAATTGGGAACTTTTGGACTTTAGCTGCACTGCAATAGCCAGAAAACAACAATAACCAAGGTAATCTGTGCCTGTCCAATGGATTAACTCTACAATGAGATGTGGTCTATGTGCAGATTCCCGCTGGGTACAGTCTTACTGATAATCAAAATATTCACAAAAACACTTTTAAGGGCTTCCGTATGGTTATGGTCACAATACTAAGTTGTTTATTTACGGTGAACCAAGACATGGATAAATACTAAATAATCAGAGTTCTGAGCTAAATGACCTGGTGTTAGATATAGAGACATATGCTTTTGTTGTTTCTTTCAACAAGGTGGATTAATTTGTTTGGATTCGATCCAATTAATACCTCTATGTAGTCATCTCAAGAGGAAGAACACATTTGTTGGCACACTTGATCAAAGGTGAGCTTCGTGAGAAATGCTTCATTGTATTTGCCAAAAGAAAACAGAAAACAATGTGCCAGAGATACTCATATTTAAAGCATAAAGAATATTTAAAATAACAATGTAGGGCTACATAGCATACATTTAGTAAAATGAGAAGGAAAGTAGGGGGACGTTTAAAGTTTATTCATGGGCACAAACTAATACAAAAGCAAGTGAATCAACATGTTTAAACTGGTTGAAAACTAAAATGCTAAACAGCTAAAAGCTAATTAACTGAATGCTAACACTCACCATCTCAGTTTAGTATGCTTGCCTGGTAATATTTGCTCAGCCTAAAGACAAAGTACAGCTGAGAATGGACATATTACCTAAAAAATCTGTTTATAAAATATTATAGATTACCAAAGATGAAATAACCCGACTACATTTATTGAACTAGTTAGTATTAGCTCCACTTCAACCACAATGTTATATCCTCCTCGCAAGAGGACACAACCAAAACACAAGTAGTTTCTTCCTTTCTGCCACTTTGGATATAATCCAATGAACTATAAAAAGATAAATGGACCATGTGCCTTCAACATGACAAGCCTGTCCTCTCATGTTGGGCTAACGGGAGACTGGACGCTGCAGCGACTCACTATCGCCTGTCGAGGAACAAGTTTGCAAGACAGGCCGTGCCGGGACCAGCTGGTTGGCACATTTTGTTGATAATGTTCGTTCATTTTAAACATTGCACCTTTGAGTATATTTTGTCACTACTACTTGTGTACTTTTAATACATTTTGAACTTGACTTTTGACTTAAATTGTAGTGTTTTTATAATATTTTCATGTCTGTATATCATAGCTTATAAATAATAGTTCCGCTCTGACTCACCAGTATTAGCCACTGGCATTGCACGTTAGGAAACCTTCCCGCTGTACTAAACACCATAGCTCTCCTCAATAGCCCCAGTGAGTGAATCTCGCCCTGACAGAGCGCTTCTGTTCTCAAAGGTCTCCTTCTGTACAGATACTGAGGAAGCTGAGCAGCGCCAGAGCAGCTGGGCACGCTGAGGAGAATCAGGACTTGTGGGGAAGCTGGCAGGGGAGGATGGAGGAGACATAGTGGGTAATTGGAGCGCAGCGATATCCGCCATCTTGGCTCGTTACCTAAATAACAGCTTTGATAGAGGTGAATAGGCCCATAAAGGGTTCTGGTGGAGCTGATAAGCTCCAGTGTGGCTTGGCTGGTGTTGCGAGGCTCTTGGCATCCATGAGGGCTCTTGGCTTCCTGCAGCTGAGACCTGGATCGGCGAGATGGGCACCTGGGATTCCAGATGTCTTGGGGTTGAATCTATGGTGGCATCTCTTAACTGGCATTAGTGCCTACGGTGACATTCACCCTTCAGTCTGCCATGATGGAATTGGCAGCACAGAGCCAGCTTCCTATCTTCCCACATATATCTGTCTGAGTGAGCGCAGCTGAAAGTTGTACTCCTGTCTGGGATGAAGAGAAAGCAGAGTTTGTGCAGGAAAGTAGGGCTGCTGCTCCATATGGAAACTTATACAGATTTTATACAGATGCTAATGAAATGAGTATAGATTCCAAATATGAGCAGTAAAAACAGATTTTCCTTGAAAATGTCACTGAAATGAAAACTATTTATCTTTAAGCATGCAGCCAGGGCATTATGGAGATTAGAACTGCTTTGAAAAATCTCTCTCATCTGTTTGATTTGAATACGTAGCAATGTTAATCTGGACTGAAGCTGCATTAAGGAATATTTGCTTCATAACATACAAGTACGGAGAAAAATATTCTTAAAAGGATGATCTAATGCTTTGGGGATGGGTAAATAATCTTCTGTCCGCGTCGGTCTATTTACAGCCTCAAAGTAACAACAAATTAAGTGGCAAATCACCTTGGCTTCAGGTGGAAACAGATACAGAGTGATGTGATAGATAGCACCGTGGTGCAATGCTGTGAAGGGTACCTCATTTAAAGGGTCTGTGTGTGCACGGACGACCGCGTACTAACTGTAAACCCCACTGTTCAAGGATTCCACTGCATGACAGGCGTCGGTAATCACTGATATTTTCCTACTGCAAAAAACACAACATTTCAGGACAGCTCATAAATTGTTGAGCAGTCTTCAGTCTTCCCTGGGGTTGTTTAGTCAACATCTACTCCCATCACTTCTCAACGCTCATGCAAACACAACGCAACAGCATACATTCATCACTGGGTTTTTCCCCTAAAAGCATTTATCAAAGTTCACTGCGCTGCCTGCATGGGGTCCAACACTATTAGTTCTTCTGATTCTCTTTTTCCTTTGAGAAAGTTTTGGCGGGATTAACCATTGGCCTTGAATAACAACAGCCGATGCATTAGTAGTCAGGGGACATAATAGATGCGGCATTTGTATGGTTATTCCTGCTAATGTTACAATGCCGACGGGCTGGCGGATCTGCTCAGGAGGTGTTGAAAGGCCAACTAAAGAACAGTGATTCATGTGAATGAGAGAAAGACGGGTCTCGAGAGGAAAAAGACGTGTTCAATGGGACGTTCAGGCTCTGTTACCTGCCTGACAGGAACAATCTCCTTCACTCACCTTGTTTGCCACTCAGTGGCCTCTGTATACAGCCTGCTAATTAACAGAGCTCCTGAATGCTGCAGGAGCAGAATGGTTACATGCGCAGAGAAACCTGGCTCATTTGGAGAAATATATTAATAGTAGATGCATTTAATATTCAAATCACATCACAAGGGTATCAGTCAAACAAGTATTCAGAAAACGTCTGCGGTAGCAGAGCTTTGATACTCTAGATGAGATGTTTATTGGTCATTGTTTTACATACATTTTAGGTCATATAATATAGGATATTTGGACTTCATAATAATACAAATATATTTATATTACGGTAACTAACCTTTTTATAATGTTTTTTTTTCTTGTAAATCCATGATCTTTTGCCATCATCTGAATTTACATTTTTACAAGTTATAAATTCCTTTTGACCCACAGATGAAAGCAATGTCCATATAAAGATGTTAAATATGAGATTTGGAGTATTTCTACTGCTCTCAACATTTGGTCATAAAGCAAAGAATAGATGCAAAGTTAGAGGGTTGCCAGTCAGTAGGGTACATCATGTGGGAACCATGGTTGTCTAAACCACGTCAACATACACATACATAAAAACAAAAACGATGATGGTAGTCCATCTCATGCTGCGAGTCACATGTGATGACACTTTGACTTCTTTATACGCATGCAAGCATTCACACAGTCAGATTATCTGACAGGCACACGCCCTGCTCTTGTGACCTTTAGCTGACCTTTAGCAGTGCCAAAATGCTACTTTGGGAAGGTAATTTATTGTCCCCGGCTCTGCTGTCAAAGAGGAATGTCACATGCTACGAGCTGCATAGCTCATGTTGCCTGGATGATGCTGCAGGAGCTTCGCTCTGCTGGCTGTAGATGTGTGTGTGTGTGTGTGTGTAGGAAATATACATTACATGTGCATTCAGTGATTATTCATCAATAAAGGTTTGGTTGGTCCATTTTTTAGGGATAACCAATCAGGGAGAAATACTACTTTCCAACCGTTGACATGTACATGTTAGTATTTAACGTTATTTAATTTATTTTACAGATCAAATATCTACTTGCTCTTATACACATTGTTTATTAATTAGCGGGTATCAAATAACATCAAAGACTAAAGTTAATTGTCACGTTTCATCTTTATTTAAGTAAATTAATCAGAACTAGGAAACCGTGTCTCATAGATGCAAAGCAACAAACATTCATCATCAGCCCGGGAAATAAAAACAATGCGTTGAACTTCTGTATATGACCTTATTTCGGACAAACCTGATTGTTGAGCCCTGCATGAGCATACACACTTGCACATATACCCACTGTCCTCCAGCGCCTGTACAGTGGTGCATATGTGCCATCTCTGTGTCTGCATCGCTATCTCAGGTATTAAGAGTGAACTCAAGGTAGAGAAATCGATTCAATGGAGTCAGAAGGCGCTAGGCTGTACATTGGGCTGGATCAGCCACCCCCCACCCTTCCTCACCTCCAACCGACCAAACGGCGGGGTGATTAATAACACCCCCTCCATTACCCTCAGCACACAGATGGGACGTCAAGTTGAAGGTTGATGGAGGAACAGCACTGTGTGGGGTGTTACACGCCATCATACAGATTAGAGTTTGGTCTTCAGACATCGCCCCCTCCACCTTTACCCTGCTGCCTTGTGCCATTTGTATCCTTCAGGTATCCTTCTTCTGCTGCTGATGCCATTTGTCACTGCAGGGCTGTGCTGAAGTCTCCTTTAAAAGCCGGGTGTAGGGACTCTTCTACTCCTGTTTTCAGTGATTTATGAAGTGCTTGTGCGTGCTCATTGTGCTGTGGTATAACAGTACTTTCCTCGAGGAACATCAGAGTCTTCAAAGTTGTCAGAGCAAACCACACAGGACAGTCCCACACTTGTAAATGCGTTCATCCTGGTTCAAGCCATCTTCAGGTCATGTACTGTATAAGAGCTACAGAGAAAGTCAAGTTTTACAAGATCACAGCTCTATAAATGAGATATTGTAAAAATGAATCGGCATAACTCACACTCTGACAAGTCTGTTGTGTACGAAGCAGATTTTAATTTATGCACAGTAACACAAGCAAACTTAAGCAGTTAGTTTACTCTGAACTATTGAACAACCTTATATGTGGTTGTACACTCTGAACAGAAATATCTCAACTTGATGAATAGATTTCATCTCATAGTACATGGGTGGCACTCCAGTTGGTGTTCAGGAGAGAAGTCTTTGCTGCGCTCCATCTGTACAGTAAATGCCATTAATTAACATCTTGCTCTCACAAATTACGTATTTAACTCAGAAGCCAAAGGAATAGCGAACACTATCAAAATTCAAAAACATTATCTTTTGTTTTACAAAAAATATAAAAAGTACGGTGACAAAGACTGAACTTGATGTTGGCTGATATGAATACTACTGATTACTTTTTCTTTCTTTTCAAAAGGAAATGTTTTATTCTTTAAACACTTGAGACATTGAATAAATGTATTTAGAAAAACTACGGACATAGGCTTCAAACGTAACATTCTGTACAAAACATATGTACCTTTTAAAAGCAAAATATGCAGAAAAAAAAGAGAAAGCAAAATAAATGGTACACTAATCACTGCTAGAGCTTGTAACAGAAAGAAAGTGGACAAACTTGACCACAGACTTCAAATATCTACATCCTGATTTTAGGACTCGGGGTGGATGTTGATCCATCTGAAGATTGCTGCAGTAGTAAATGGTAAAATAGCCACCAGGCATCACCACAGTCTTTGTTTTTATGACTTACAAAACCAGTCCTGAATCAAAGACCAGCAAAAAATGCTGCTTGCGAGTCCCCAAACCCTGGAATGCGATCAACCATGCAAAAAACGAAACAGAACGTCAGAGAAAACACGTCAGATGAAGTCATGCAAAGCGGTTTTGTGGTTATTTCCCATCATTACAAATACAGGTCTGTTTTAGAGGCGTCACAGGAAAGTTAGAAGAGGATCACGTTTCCCAGTCTCTTTGAGCTGAGTTATATTTTTCCCTTTTTTGTCCACATTGGGAATTCCAGTTGTCAGTTTCTCAGTGAGAGGGAAGGCAAGTTTGCCCACAAAAATTAAACTTTCCGAGTGTACCCCAAGGCACCTGAGAGAAAGTGGGCATTTCACTCTGTTGGCAACACTGCGTGTCTGTGTTTTCATTACATACCAGCTGCCATAGAGTATGAGAGTGGGACTATCCCCCGCATGGCGTCACGAATCTCAATACAAAGCACAGAAAAAAAGAATACAGTCAAAATGGATGACAGGGTTGGTGTCCCAGCTATGGTATGGAGTACTGCCAAATAGAGGCTTAATAGTCATCATAGGTGTTGAGGTCAGTGAAGTATGCGTTTGTATAGGTCTTCCCGGCAAGCTGTGGGTTGAAGTACTTATTTCTTTCCTCCAGAATCAGATTGTTTTTGTTGAAGGCCTGTGGATAAAAAAAAAAGAAACGGAGAGTCAGTATGGATCAAGGGATTATTTAGCCCAGATGGCAAGGTAAAAGCAAATCCATCTAGCCCAAAAAAGAAGAATAAAAGGAGCAACACAAATCAATGGGAGGCCGCTCAGTGAATGAAACAAACATTTCACAGAGCAAGGTCAAAGCATTTGCAAACAGGCTGGAAAAATGATAAGCCACCACAGGGCTAAATTATTTTGATGCATGTCCGTATGTCCACCTCTGTCATCTCTAATACCCAGCATCAGCGGTTTTTATGGCCACCCAATTGTTGGTGCTCTAGGACAATCTAAGCCATAAAAATGTATCAAGAGTGAGACTCTTTTCTGTTAAACAATAAGGAAGCGCCATGGGGGCATCTTCTCTGTCCCCCGCGTGACAGAGTAAACACGGAATGAGCTTCTGATGTGGTGCTCAATACAGCATCAGCAATTTGGCAAATGGATCCGTTCATATGCAGTCTGTTGTAGAGTGTGTGTGCTGGGAGTCCCTTGGGGCAGTGTAATTGAACACTTGATGATGCTGCATTTGCTGTTGATGGATGTTTCCAACTGACACTGATAGGGAATGAGTGTGCTGGACAAAAAAAAAAAGACTCATATTTTTGCTTCTTTCCCATTATGTGATTTGCACACAAAGGGAATGCAATCAAATCCACTGCAGCTTCGGTGACGGTTATGTGTCTCTGCAGGTGGCCCCATGGCTGCCTTTAAACAGCTGTGCTACAATACTTATTAGCATGATCTACGTTGTGTTTCCGCCTTAAACCTTTTTAATTGGCTGAAGAATGATTACATTTGATTTTGTGGTGCAGCAAACAAAATGTGCTTAATCTAAGAAGTGGCATTAGTGATAGAGAGGTAACAGAGGAGCAAAATAAACAGCATATCAATGAATTTTCTTTCTCAAACCATCAAATAAACCATCAAGTAAAAACAGAGGACAAAACAAGAGAGACGAACATGAAAAAACATGCAAATGGGGGCACTTGTTGAAAGAGAGAGAAAAAAAAGGAGGGATACACTGCCTTCTCACAAGCCGGGAGGGAGAGGGGGTAGGGGGGGGGGCGGGGGGTGATGGAGGGATGACAGGGTCTGAGCAGAGAAAGAGAAACTAGAGTCTGTACTCCAACCTGCCAAACACAGGAAGTGCCACAGGAAGTGGAAGGGCAGGGCACAGTGGGGAAGAGGAAGTAGTGGTGGTTGGGGTCAAAGAGTTGTTGGGGGGAATCGAGAGGCGTGTTGTTGTAGAGGTTAGTAGAAAATCTCCAGGCCACGCATTGACACCCCCATGTTAGCAGAGAGAGGCTGGTGCATGGCTGGGTCGTCCAATGGCAAGAGTACCGATACATCTGGCTGCAAGGAGAGGAATGGGCAAGAATCATCCTCAAAGAAACCCTGAGGCCATATTCTGTCTGAGCCTAAACAGTCGCCATGTAGCTGGACATAAAGCGGCAGCTACATGGGGACTTAGGTTGGTGATCATAATCTAGACAGCTGGAAATACAGAACAAAAGTAATGACTCATAAACATTAGGAGTGGGGCCAACACAATCTGAAATTTGGCATCAGGTGTTCATCATTCCTGCCTATAAACTCTCAAAGGTGATATACTCAGTTTTGCACATTTAATGGTTGAATATTCACTGCAACAACCAAACGTTTAAGTTCAGTGAGTGAGGGTTGGAAGCAGAATGTTCTTTTGTAAAATTAGACAGTGATCATTTTTCATGCAGCTCCTTTTGTATTTCCACGTGGTCTGTCTATATTCATATGCGCCTCTATCTGCAATTGGACAAACTGAATTATGCTCTATGCGTCTGACTCTAATTGCATGACAGATGAACGCTCCTTACACCTTTATCCTGCAATGAAATTACATTCAGAGATGTTTGCGCCGAGCCAAAGGATCTGTTCTCACTCTGTGACACTTTCATATATGATGAGTAGAGTTTGCAAACAGAGATCCAGGTATTCACTTAGTTTATAATGTATGTCTGATTTTGAAGACTTCCTCTGACAGAATATCAAACACAAACAAATAGAAAACCTGCCAAAAAATTCCTGATTTATCAGCACTGCAATAGAAACAAGTTATAATACCAAGCTGAGTTTTGACGTGGTGCGCATGAGGCTGTAGCAAAGGGAAAAAGCTTGGAGGGTTGTGTTTTTTAACTAGCCTGTCCAAAACTAAAAACGTGCAAAAGTGTGAGGAAACGGTGTGTGTCTCCTCTAACGTAGCTGCAAGTGTTCGTCTTTTAGCTCACAAAACCCCCGAAACCTAGACCAAGAGACAAGACCAAGATCAAGGCTGGGCGAGTCCCACACTGCCATGAAACACTTACAATACAATGTGGAACATGCAAGCCATAGACAGCCCTCAAAATGATCTGAAAGATCCACTTTGCCATACAAATAAAAAAGTTGACTTTATGTGTGGGCATGTAACAGTGTACCATGAGAAATGTCCTGATAAAATAATCAACAGGCATTGCAGAGGAGGATTTTATGTGTGGAGAATGTCGTCTGGTCTCGATACGTAATCACAGTAATGATGTTAACAAATAAAATCAGATTTCAGTGATATCCCAGCAGTCTTGAAATAAGGGGGAGTTACTGTAGCTTCTCTCTATGATTCATGCCATGTGGCCTTGCATGTCTAACAGCTGCTTATCAGCAGGAAGACCAACAAGCGCAACAGTCCTCAAGTGGCCCGCTAGTGCCAACACAAAAATATTTTGAGGCAAATTATTTTATTGGTATTACATCATGCGACCAGATTAATTTCTTCTGAAGCTTCATTTTAGGGTGAACAATGCACAGGATGTAGAAGTTATTAAAAAGGCTCTATAATACATATAACGGGGAAGCTTTGAAAAAAGCCCAGCTGCGTCATAGAGTATCTGTGGACGAGCACTAATCACCAGCTCAGTCTGCCACTAAAAGCCTGACGTATCTGTGGATAAGAGGCTGTTTATACCATGAGAGTAGCTGGAGCGCCGTCACTGGATCGGGTGCAGCCAACTGTCTGCAATTTTGGATGCAATAATTGCACACCCAAAAAAACCTGTGTCTGAGCAGGGAAATGTGCAGATGCAGAGCATCTTCGCTGATTACCTTCCCACGCACCGATTAGTAATTGCATTAGTATGTTATGAGAAAGCAGTGTATGACCACTGACACAGAACAAAGTCACACACTGAGACACACAGCAGAGGAGCACACGGAGAGAAGATATACGCACAACTGTCTATCCGTTAAACAACTAGAGAGTGTCAGTGCACGACAGGAAGTGGTGTGACAGTGGGAGTCATGCAGTAAGAAGTGTATTTAATCACAACTGACACCGGAGGAAGAGGCAAACCGTTGCTCAACGGCAGGGCGTGGGAGTGTGACATCAATTGATTAGGCCAAACAGTGAGGAAATGTTACAAACGGCTGCTTTGCCTCTACACATCTGGACATCAGTCAAGTGTGACCCACAGTGAACCCCAGTGCAAACCTGTCCACAGACCTTGATGGCTTCCACCGAGTCGTATTTGTCCAGTTTGTTGATGTGGTTGGTGATGCTGGTGTTGAGCGGTGCGGCTGAGATGGGGTGGATGACGGTGGCGTCGTGAGACTGCTGCTGGTAGCGCTGGCAATACGAGTAGACCAGCAGGGTGACCAGACAGCCGAGGATGGAGCTGCTGAGCCCCACGGCGATCATGTGGAAGAGGTTAAAGTCTGGAAGAGGGCAGGAAGGGGGGGGGGGGGGGGGAGTGGGATGGAGGTAATTCTATCAGTTCACATAAGTGAGAGTGGTGATTGAAGCTGCAATTCATATGGTAATGATGGAGTGTTCTGCAATAAAAAAAAGACACTTCTCTTAGTCTTTTTCTCTTTCTATTTTATTGTTCAGACTGGGTGCAAGTGGGACTGTATAACAGATGAAAGATGTGTCTGTTGCCAGCCAAAAATTAAAAGAAGAAAAAGTAAAATATATATATATATATATACAGTACTGTGCAAAAGTTTTAGGCAGGTGTGAAAAAATGCTGTAAACTAAGAATGCTTTCAAAAATAGAAGTGCTAACAGTTTATTTTCATCAATTAACAAGATTTGTTCGCTCACTTTGCATTTTGTTAATTGATGAAAATAAACTGTTAGCACTTCTATTTTTGAAAGCATTTTTAGTTTACAGCATTTTTTCACACCTGCCTAAAAACTTTTGCACAGTACTGTATATATATACAAATATTTTGTAGTAGAATGGTAATAAAATAACTGATAAGCTGCATGTGTTTCTGTGCTTCCCAAGATGTCATTTTATTCTTTATTTGAGTGAAATATATTTAAGGCATAAGAAGAACTTTGACTTCCTCAAGGTTTGAGCAGATTTTCCTTTAATGTATCTTGGGTGTGTTTAGTGCTGTATCTATGTGCATTAAGCAGGATTGGAACACACACACACACACACACACACACACACACACACACACACACACACACACACACACACACACACACACACACACACACACACATAAATTACCTCCACATCGCCTCTCCTCCTGACTGGAGCGTGCAATCGAGACTTCTGACAAAGGCAAAAAACAGCAAAAGGAAACAGAATTAAGGCTACACAATAATGTAGATTACACATACAGTCCTGTCAGCATGACACATTTTACCCTTGAAGGTTGAGTGTAGAAATGAAAGTTGTACCCAATATGGAACCGATTATCGTAAAAACCCCACAAGCTAATCACGGCTGTGGCACCTGGAGCGGTTTATGAAAAGTATCAGCTCTCATTAAAGGAAATGAAGTACAAGACGTATCTAATGAACCTTAATGGACTACCTTTCCCATTAAAAGGGATGGATGATAAGGTATAAAGGCAAATGGGTAATTATATAAAGACCTGTGAAGGGTTTTCATGATTATTATGTCCCTGCTAATTAATACAGAAAGGTTACACATTTGTGTTTCCACCAAATGTTTATTCTAAAGCCACAATTAATGATTTCTGAAGTTTAATTATTTATTTAAACAACTGTTCAACGAACTGTTTGCTACACCCGCCCCCTGGGCATTGATTGACTTACAGTATGCTTAGCAGCTGTAACTAGAAACACAACATTCAGTAAAGGCAGATTTTATTTTTACTTTTCTGGAGGAACAGATCGGGGATGGGTCTCTATAAGTCTTTCTAGATTTATTGCAAGATGTATTATATCTTCTGCAAATTGATCAAAAAGTTACATTAAAAAAGTATTTCATGTGGGCCACGGGTCAAAAAGGTTCACTTCACATGCGAAGAAAGGCTCATCTCTGTATCAGAGTTTTATATTCTCATCCCCATCACATAAGCAGATATTGTCTGTTTTGAAAAACACAATACAAGTGAATGTTATTACGAATGGCCGATTTAATGTCTCTAGTGAATACAGACAGCTTGAAACGTAAAGCAAAAATAAGGTTGGAAGGGCTGAGAGAACAGTCAATTTCCCTGGGCGGAATCAATAAAGTTGATCTCATCTTACCAGTAAATAAAAACAAGTTACTGCACTTATATTGTTAACAACCAAACAGAAAAGCTGTGTGGCACACTGTCTATTTAACACTACTATGACTCCTTTTGAGAAAGGGTGCATTATTAGTACAAACATATTGGATGGCAGAAAACAGTATAGAAAAAAAAAACGCTTGAAAGACCAAATACAGAAAACACCTCACAGGAGCAATTTCCTCCTTTCCATCTAACATACAAAAAAAAAAAGTAAAACTGCTGGTGTAAGTGCTTTTTACATGGCCTGACAAGACTCCTAGACTCGTAATGAAACTAATATAGCAGCAGGGTTGGTGGAATGAGTAGGGAGACTGCCCTTAAGTGTAGCACCCGGGTTCACGCCCCCGTGTAATCACCTGCCGCACTCGGGAGTCCTTGAGCAAGAGACACTCTCCCTACCTTGCTCAAAAGTGCTGCCCTGCCGCTGAACCTGACCTCTGACCTGATACGAGTCCCTCAGAGGGATCACTAATGTATTTCATTATCACAGGATTCTTGGAAATGAACTGAATTGCCGCTGTGGGCATATGGTGGTGGGTGATGGAGAATGGATGTGTGTGAGCTCAAAGTTGTGTATTAAGTCATGCATGAGTGACCAAGACATTCCAGAAGAGAAGACAGCTGTGTGTGTGTGTGTGTGTGTGTGTGTGTGTGCGTGTGATCACCTGGTATAAAATTGGAGTCAGGGGAGCATGGCCTGTTCTCGCTGTTGTTTCCTGAGCACTGGTTACCAGTGGGAAACAGGACATCACAGTGACGCACTCGCATCTGGGCCCCGTTGGAGTCACAGTGGGACCACTCCGACCAGCTGGACCAGCTCTCTAGGAACGACATTGACAGTATATCTTAAAGCCTGTGAAGCGCATGTGTCCATATGTGTGTTTGGATGAGTTGCGTGACCCCTCAGCTGCATTTTAGTCATGCATGAGTCTAAAGAAAATAAGCAATGAACCTGTGATGGATTGGTGGCCGAGTCAGGGCCCTAAGCTACTTATCATTGAGGTGTGTGTGTTTGTGTGTTTACCTGGACAGGATTGTGTGTTGCACAGGGCCTCTTCAGTGTGCAGGCCTAGGCAGATGTCCCCTCCATAAGCTGGTGGGGGGTTGCTGCAGGTGCGCGTCCTCATGTAGTGTCCCCCGCCACACGTCACAGAGCACTTGGACCACGAAGACCAGCATGACCAGCTGCCGTCCACTAAACGGAGGATATCAGTGACGTATTGTTTATGTTAATACTAAAAAAACTGAATGATTATAAAAAAAATGGTATGTTATTGATTTATATACAGTCACTACATTTCACAGTTTCTTGTTTTCTGGGAGAATATTACGCAAAATGTGTGCTTTCGTGTTTTCTGGGATTTGGGTTCCAGGTCATTTGAAAAGACAATTTCCTCTGAACATCAAGTGATTGGAAGTCATTCCAAGCCATTTCAAACAGCGATGCGTGACGCAGAAATATGAAGCAATTTGGACGTGTGTGTGTGTGTGTGTGAGTGTTTTGAAATAACAGGAAGTGTGCTTCATCCAGCTGTTACAGCAAACGCCTGACCCCCTCCCATCCCCCGAACTCCACAATCTCTCCTCTGATTAATAAAGATAAATGAAGCATCACAATCTGTCTTTGCTGTTGTTCGTAACTGTGCGTGGTGCCAAGTGGCAAAAATTCACGACAGCATCAGCACACAAAAAAGATAAACAGAGGAAAAGAGGGAGAAAATTAAAGGAGAGGGGGAACAAGAGCAATAAAATGGGGGCAATCTTTGGCCGTGAATCAGAACAGAGGGAAATATCCATCTCCAATCACGTCGATAAAAACCTTACTTCATTGTGGCGGAGAGATATTACCTTTTCGGAACCACTTGAGAATTGCTTTTAAAGACCTGATGATGGCTGGCAGCACAGTGCAGGTAATTGAAGTCGCCGATGCTTTTTCTCATCTCTGTGTAATTTCTCTATCACAAAGCGACACATAAGTCGATTCCTGGCCCTCGATGACGGATCGTCTCATCTCGGGCGCAGACGCAAGAAAAACACCGATTCATTTGTTTCCAAAACAGATGGATGGTGGCATAACACTCTTCTTCATACATTTAAAAAGCACTGGATTAACCATAAAGGCGGATTACAATTGGTCTACCAGCACGGTCGGCTTGCCTCAAAGTAATATCTCACTTTCAGAGGGGTGCTAATTGAGTTCGCATTAGTATTCATAACTACTCAGGCTGAGTTAAGTCGATTCCTTTGGGGGACAAGAGAGCGGAGCTGATCATCAACACACTGTAGCGATGGTATTATTACAGTCAACATCCCAGAATAGGTGTACTACATGTATTAGCATAGTGATACAGGCCAGGAAAATCAAAGCGCATTCACTCTACATTAGGGTAACATTAGTGGCAACCACAGAGGCAGAGTCTTCCTGAACCAAGCAGGTCTGATGCTCTCAGGTTTCAAAGGCTTCATCTGATAGCACCTTTACCCTGTTAGCAGCCGCGCTCAAACCGTCGGGAGCTGAATGGCGTGCAGTTTCAAGGAATGAATTAACCGGCTGAAAAAAATGTTATCGATGGCTCTCTTGTTTTTTTCCGCTTGGTAACAACGTGGCAGCAGTTATGAAGACAAATCGCGGCTGCTGAAGATCCAGATCCAGGCTTTTTGTGAGACACATAAGTCCTACTCCAGAAGGATTGATTAATAATCATCTAAGACAACATTCCTGCTTGTCTGCTTGGCGCCTGTGCAGGATAGCAGGTGTGCTTTATGCCAAACTAAGCACTGGATTTCCATTTAGACAGCTTACTTCCCTTTTTCAGACAGAGTATTATTTTAATTGGAAACCTTCCTCTCTCAGCCTTTCGTTAGAGGAGTGTTGAAAATGCATTGTCTAAGGGCTTTTCACAACAGAACAAGGCCTCCCATAGCTGGCAGCATAATTACCCTGCAATGTAATTACATACCGGATCGCCACAGGAATTGTCTCTCCGATTCCTGGTGTAAATTGGGGTCTTTGTAACACCTCTTATCTGAAACTGATTTCTTTTGTGGTTCCCAAAAATGTGAAGTCATGTTGTCACTGTAACCCTTTATCCATTAATCATGGAGCAGCATAGTGTGAGTATGGTGTAGTAGTATGTATTTATCGACGAGTGAGTGACAATTAGAGCTGGCTATGTAAATTACTATTGTGAATGTTCTTATCTCGGAATTGATGTTTGTGTACAGTATAAGTCTTTGCAACTAAAACTGGCTTGTAACTTGTACACGTGTGCATTTCTTACCTGGACAAGGAGTGATGTTACACTCCTGATACTCCTGTGCTTGCCCCAAGCAGGTCTGACCTCCGTACTTGGGCTCCGGGTTACTGCAAGTCCTCTTCCGGCTCCGGATCCCGCGGCTGCAGTCTCTGCTGCACTGGGACCAGGAACTCCAGGACGACCAGCCGCCGTTCACTGTGTGGCCTGAGACCCGGCCAAGGCGAAGCACCTCCCCTGTTGGGAATAGATTGAGGACTTTTGTCAAAACAATTTCTACTGGATGCCACGCCTGCGGTGCTGCTAGCTTTTCTCAGCATTGAGACATCACTTCTTATGAAATCTGGCTGTTTTTGGCGAGAAAGTGGACGATACTTGTCCTCCATTCCTGGCGTCACTGTTCACATTTGTTTTGAAGAGCGAGAAGTGGGCAGAGAGTCAATAGCAGCTCAGGATGACAGTTACACTAAAGCTTTTAGAGCTATTAAAAAAGCTTTAACTTGATTTGTGCGAAAAGAGCAGAGCCCACTACATGTTTTGTGTGGTTGTTAAGTCATATTCTGCAAAGCGATTCAAGAGATTTAATTAAAAATCACCTGGCGGAACATTATGTGCATAGAGCGTAGAGGCTCATACACACTGTCAATCTTAAGTTCTGCCTGTTAATCAAATCATATTTGAAGTTTTACTTTCGGCAGATGTCAGTAAAAAAAAAAAAAAAAACACAAAGAAAAAAATATGAGGTATAATATGACAAATATTGGATGGATTCCGTCGGGATTAACTGAAATAACTTTAACATTCACTTTTCATCAAGCGCCATCATCGGGCCAAGGTTTCAATTTGTCCAAAGCTTTGGTTTATTACCAACGTTTATTACATTCTGCATCCAGCCTGAGCTGTACTTTGTGTTTAGAGCTAAATAGCAACTGTTCATACTGATCATACATGCCAAAGATCAGCATACTGGCATAGTCACTGTGAGCGTGTTAGCATGTTGACGTTAGCATTTAGCACACTGTGCCTAAGTACAGCCTCACAGAGCTGCAAGCATGGTTGTGGACCAACTTTTAGTCTTGTTTGTGTAAAGGTACGTTTTCAACTCACTAAAGTAAGCACAATTACTTTCATTTATATTTATATTGTACTAGTAGTAGAATTGAATGGGAATGGAGACGATCAATAACACCCATACATGGACAAATAGACAGATACCACATTGATGGTGTCAGAAATCAGCTGTACAGATGTGATCATCATTCAACCTATTGTCAGTCTCTAAAGATGGATTCAGTGAGAGCCGAGTGAGTCCCGTGAACACGCGAACGCTCCCCCTCAAACAAAATCAGTCGACTAATCTGTGTACACTCATCTGGAATGAGTCGAATAGAGGATTCCTAATGAAATATGAAACCGTCATTACTATTACACTATAATTACTGCATGCATTAATCAACGCTGTGAGAATGAGCAGAATGAGTGAGGGGAGAAAAGCTTTTGGTCATTTTATCTGAAGAGAGAGTTAACTAATCTGTTCGCGTGAATGATAATCACCTTCAAGGAAATCACAGTCACTGTCCAAGCACTTATTCAACAAACTGGACTGGACTTTTCTTATTTGGCAGTAGAGGTCTTTTTTTGTGTCTGTGCTGCTTCTGCGTCACGCCATTATACAATCATTCTGCTATTTCTATCAATATATATTTGCCTTCAAAAGAAAGAGGGAAGAACAGTTTTGTGTTGTTGAAACAGACCGCTGAAGTACATCTGGATCCTGGACTAGATGGGGCCACAGCAACCTTCCATTTTGTCTCGTTCTATAATCTCTGATTTATTTTTTGTTACATCACTGTCTCATCTATTATGCTCACAGCCCCTCTGCCTCTCGATCTATCTTTCCCATTAACCTTCTCTCACTTTTTGTCGCTCGGCCCCCCTTTCTGTCCTCCAACGTGGCCTCGTTGTTTTGTCAGCCTGTTCTTTTCACTGACAGTTGGCGTGGCGTGGCTGCTTTGTATTCTCACGGAGAAGACAGTGTTTACCTATCCCAAATCCTCGACCTCTTCATAACTACGGGCGACCTTGGTAGAGCACAGGCTGACCCTCCCCGGCTTCAAGCTGGCGTGAGTGTTGACAGGCCCGATGTGGCTTCCGCTCTTTATCGATTCTGAGCAGACGGTGGCACGGAGAGCTCCCCCTGCTCTGACCCGCAGTCTTTATCAAGCCCTCCGTAGCCCAAGAGACTGGACTGCTGCTCTGCTTTCAGGACAATGGAGTGCCACTCATACATGCAAACAAACACATTTGATACACACCCTTCAATGCACATGCCGATACATGTACAAATGCAAACAATTACTTCCACTAGTGCCCACGATACACACAGTACTTGGTCCACATTGCTTGCTCAAGCTTTGGCCTGAGACTGCTCTGGTGTGCTGCACGTATTGTTAATGCGACTTCACAGGGACTGCCCCCCCGTTGCCAAAAACAAACAGCATGGTGCCCTCCCTTTCAAATAGGCAGCGACTGGATCTATCGATCTGCACAAGAACCACACACAGCCGGCGAGAATTAATCCTCTAGCTCCTGAAGGGCTTGGCTGAGCCAAAACTAAGAAGGACACAGCGCACCATCCAATAGTCTCTGCTGCCAAGAAACTACGGCATTGAAAAGGTTCCCTCCTTCCTTTCTTTGCTCAAACTCACACCCGGCTCAAAGGCAAAATACACTGTCAACAAACATATGAACTTCTGTGTGCGTGTGTGTGAGAGAGAAAATAGACCTATGCATGTGTGGAAAAAAGAGGATAAGAAAAGAAAGGATCCTGTGAGGCCACATTTATGCAATTCTGTGCACTAGAGGCAACTGTAAAAGCACTCAAACAGCAAAAAGGTGTGAGAAGAAATGGTGTGATAAAAAGATAGATAGAGGCAGATATAGAGACGAGATGACATCTGCAAGTCCAAGAGACAACTCCGCTTCGAAACGGACAGATGTGAGAGACGGACAGATGTGAGAGACGGAGAGGTGGAAAAATCGCTAACCTTCAAAAGGAGAGATGCACTGTCATGTGCAAACAACGTTTTATCAACACCAGAGTAACACTGGACCACACTGAGCGAGAAAAGTTGATTTTCCAGCCTGTCCTAGATTAAAAACTGCACATATACTCCCTATTACTCTTCCTCCCTCCCTCCCTCCTCCGCTACTTTCTTTATCAGATCAGCAATGTCTCCATGTGAATATTTGTGTTTCTACATACACTCCATATTTACATCTTAAAAATACATGGCTGTCTTTGCACAAGTCACGCACTGCTTTCGGCTCTCTCCCTTTGCTGTCCTACGGTCTGCCAAGCGATGGTCGACTCTGAAACTCTCCAGAGGGATATTCTCATGGAAAAGCTCATTTAAACTTTGAAAAGGTGTGATTAAAACCCCACCCCGTAGAGGGATCCGTGCACATGCACATGAACAGAAACATGATAACAGAACAAATAACCAAGAACAAGGATGTACATGCTAACCTGATGTGAGTCAAGGGAGTTATGGGTGTTATGGGAGGTTTCATTAATTCACTCGAGGTGATGCTTGTGAGTGTGCCACATTTTTTTAAATGAGGATTAAAGGCCCAACCTGCACCTTCTTTATCCTCTGCTCTTTCCCCACTTGATATATTGGACTGAAGGGGTTTTATTCGCTGTCTGTCTGTAATGTTTGGGCTCAGAAGAACACAAGAACTGAAAGCACAATATTAAACCTACTGTTAGCATGAGCCATATGTATTATATGTTATAAAAAGGACCAGTAGATTACACTTCAGTACAGGGTTGCTATTCTAGGCTAATAACTTCAACTCACATCACCGTCGACTGACACCCAAAGTTTCATTTAGCCAGCTGCCAAACAGCAGCCTTTCAATGCAACAAATAACTAATCCCATGTTATTGTTTTCACATCATCTATGGATGTTGTAAATATGTAATTCAGCATCGCATGATAGAAAGGATAATGTTAAAAATGGTTGCCACGGCTCCAAACTGCGACAACAACACAACTTTGACAAGAAAATAAGGCAACTAAATGCTTAATGTGATGGATCACCTTCCACATGCAGGTTCCAAGTCACCACAGGATGTTGGTAGGAAGGTGGGAATTAGCTGAACACTTTATGGTACGTTTCATAAAAGTAAGGTAAAACTCATTCATACAAATTTGTTCAAGTACAAAATGATTCATTTATCCCTCTTGCCACTACAATCACAGATAATACAAAAGTCCAGCTGGGACTGCTGGTTGTGGTGGCATGTTTGTCTTAATTGTAGATTCTTTCAAAAGAATGAAACAATTTCAACAACAGCTCACGTGTGTTTGTTCTACCAAGGAAAGAAACTTGCTTCCATCAAAGAAAGAGCCCTTTCCTTCTTGCTTTTGAGTACCAAAGCACTCTTCTCCTCTTTGAGGCAGCATAGAGTCTGATTGGTCAAAAAAAAAACAACAGTGAAAAGTGAACCGGTGTCAGGGAACACAGGTAAAAATATAATTTGGGTGTTTCTAATCTCCCAAAACCTGCTGTTATGATGTATTCAAGAGCTCAGAGCATAATCACATGTAGGCATGTTCAGCAAGACGTGGCTTCATGCCAACAAAGAAGACTCTGACATGCAGTTATGTTTTTACATCTCCGTTGTCTGCTAATTTGTTGACTTGATGTCGCTGTCACCAAAAACTGTACCACTCTTTGAGAGCCCCATCGAGGACAAATGGCATCGGCAATCCAATGGTACTCGGCAAATTTGATGTCAAGGATAATTGCAATAAGGTTGTGAACTCTATCTGAAGAAGTCCAGTTATGTGCTTAACTGAAGCATAACAGACAAGGAGAGATCATATATAGAGAGAGAGTCGGTCACCACCAGCCTAATAAGACCTAGTGTGTCATAAGAGAAACAATTTTTTTTTGTGCCATGTAATATTAGCATTTTGTGTCAAATTATTCATGACAAAACTACAGTTTAAAATAATATATTGCCATGCACAATAATTGCAAGACCTTCCTGTATAATATCTCCTTATTAAAACACATACATCAGGGACCAGACATATGTTATAGCTCTACTCAACTGCAGGTTTACATATTAGTTAGTTCTGTTTCTTTCTGGATACTCAGTGAGATGTCCACAGACAAAGAGAGCCCTGACTGTAGGGACCGAGCACAGAACAGAGAAACAGGAAGACAATAAGGATGCTGGAATGGCTGTCATCCGTCAGAGGCGTCCCTCTGCACTGTCCTGTGTCTACTCAGTGTCTGCTCATGACATCCGTGCAGGAGAAACTAATCTGTCGCCCATGAGAAGGCTCTGGCCTTGATACCAGATCAGCTGAAGTGAAACACATCAAGCTGCTGACACTCCACCGTTTCTCCCTGGGAAAAAGATGAAGCCATCACTCAACAACTCAAGCCGGCAAAATTACAAACTCACAGTCTTCAACAGAAATCTCTTTCATCTTTCCAGGGCTTTCTTTTCTCTCACCGTGTCTGCTTCTGTCTTTGTGAGATGCAAATGCGGGGAAAAAAAGAGCTTTTTTTAATACTTTACATTACTGCTGCTGAATCAAAAGATCAGCTGACTGAACTTTTATACTCTCTGTATTCAAAGATTTATCTTTCAAAAACTAGAAGCACAAGAGCAAAGAGTCTTACTACAACAAAGGCATTTATATACGTGTGTCCTTTGCATATCTCATGAACTGTTTATCCAATCTACTTCACGCTTGCCGCCTGTATTGCTGTGGACACAAGGAGGTGCAGTGTCGACGTTTGCGCAATTTTGACACATTCAATATTAATATTCTAATAAATAAAACCTTGACTGAGTTGAGCATGTCGTCCTCAGCGGGCTTTTACAGGCCGCGGCTCATTAACTGCAGTTCACGTTTGCGGCCAGATGATGGATATACTAAATTTACAGCCAAACTCTTCTTCACGCCATTGTTCGATGGAGTCAGCCAGCAATGATCGCTTCTTGAGGACGCTCTAAGCAGCACTTCCCGTTGATAAGCCATCGGCCCACTTCAAACAGACACATGAGCCTCACATCCAGAACGGGCACTGCACTATTAGCATTTATTCTGCAAAGGTCTCCTTGAGAAATGTGTAGAGAAACAAATATGATTAGGACGTGTGCAAGATGGAGCATACGAAAAACTGTCTTCTCGAAGCCACCTAGTAATATAAATTGAGTTTATTAATACTGTATTGTTGAGTGAAGAGAAAGGTCACAAAACGGGCAGAAAAAGTAAACCCATGTTTTATAAATTGCCCGCAGAACTTTGCTTCATGGACGTAAAAAAAAATACACGTCTATGAAGGTGATAATATCAATGATTAAATGTTTTTTTCATTCAGGCACGTGAAAAGTGATACAAAGGAAAATTGGCTCTAAATGCTCCAAGACTAATCACTGGGTGTGCAAGACAAGAGAGGTCTTTAAATCACTACAGATATTAAGTAATTAACTCATCGCTATCATTAAGCTATGATCACTGATATGAAACAAGGCAGTATGGTATATAAAAGCTCACTGTAAACGCTTGGTTAAATCCTATATTCATAATTTATCTCTCATAATAAAGACAGATAGAGATCTTAATATGGGAGACGTTGAGATACAGAGAAAAAGAGATTGTGGGCCCGAGGTCGAGAAAGTTGGGAACATATCTCAAACATTGATTTATTGTCTGCATTGACAGGGGGATTATTTCCCCATATCTGTGCTTCACAGAGGCAACTTCCAGGTGTTTGTCAATAACATAGAATACAATCCAATTCGTCAAATGTCAGGTATATCTGATAGCTTTGATGCTCCAAGCCACAAACATGGTGACATTCTGCCTGAGCAGGGAGAGATGAAGAAGATTTAAGACAACATGGCAGCGGGGGCTTTTTATTGAGTAGCGGGGGAGCAACATCAGTGTGCTGGCGAGGCAGCGAAATTGTCTTTTAAAGTTCATGCATCTGCTTCAAAACAAAAAGGACAGCGTTGTCTGGAGGGAGAGTGTAAACTCTCTACTCCTGATTGCTTAAGATGTTTGGGACAGTTTAAAAAAAGGCTCCGTTTTGCATACACAATCTTCACACGTTTTACCTCCTTTCACCTTGTTTTGTTATGGCCTGAGAATGCATGTACGGGTTAGCACTTATTGTTAAGTCGCTTTGGATAAAAGCATCAGCTAAATGAAATGTAATGTAATGTACACATGCATGTAGTGTTGGCAGAAAAACATGTTTTTTACAATGACAGATTTATTTAATCAGTAACAAGAAAATTCAGCATTACAGTTGCGAATCTCTGTGCGTACAACGGATAGACTGCTGTAGGATATACCACACACGGCAGCTGGATTCCTGCGATGTCACAAAATCATGCATGATCACATGAAAATCCATCTGGTCAGGCTTTAAGTAATGCGTTTGTGTCCGGGAAGCCAGAACTCGGACCAATCGGCATCATGTGAGGAGCTACTGGCAGCTATGGGAGTCGGCGTAACTAAAAAGTTGTCTGAAAGTTGTCAAACCCATAATTTCTTTATCTACACATGTTAAATACAGAATATGGGACATCTGGGTATAGAGGACTTGGAGCTGTTTATAGGCACCTGTCACGAAGCTGGGCTGAGTAATGAAATGAATGAGTAATGTAATTAATGATTTTATTTTTCAATAAGTTATACGTAACGAATAATTGAATAGGCTCCACTTCTCACACTGTTTTATGACGGCTCTCGTAGAAAAAGCCCAAGTTCTCTGTGGAGCTCTCGTGGAAACTAAGCTGCCTGATGCAAATAATAAATCTTTATCGGATGAAAGACCATCCCTCTCTGGTTTTCATCATCTCGGAGGGATCTTGGCGTCCTTTGCCCCAGGTTATGGACATCAATACACACCACCAGCATGGCGGTAATTATCCTGTGATGGCCTCTTGCTTTCCGTAAAGTAAAACCGCTGTTCCCGAGGCAACCTATGCCTTTATGAGAGGTGGATTGTGGGAGGACGACACATTGAAAAAAACGCTCACGTCACACACACAGACACACAGATCCACATATCTAAACACTCACAAAACCCCACCGTTACCCCATACACACACAACTACACACACCAGCGCTCCCCAGTGGATCACGGCTTTGATACTGGTTGAAATGAGGAAGTGGATAACAGGAGTTTATTCTCGTTTTTCAACAGTTATGGCCTACTACTACTACTCAGAGAAGTAAATCATGTCCTTCGATGAACAATTAACTTGGGATAAGAGGAGAGAAGTCCACAGAGGCCACACACACCTCAATAGGTCTTTTACTTGTGCTGTACACTATTGTGCAGCTAGAGTGACAGTTTCTTTTGTGAAGAATATGACATTGATTCATAATCTACTTCCCTCAGACTTACACAGCTGAACATGTCATGAAAAGAAAAAATGACTTTTTTCATTCACAAGGCCATGCTTTGCAGTATTGCCTGCAGTGATGCTATCTAGATAAAATGCCAACATCCGTGGGTGGAATATGAAGAGCAATAGCATCATGACTAATCAGGGCTGTTGTTAAACTTTGGCATAGAGTGTATAGTAAAGTTTTGTATCTATTAACAGAGAAATTATAACCTCCCCTCCAAAGAAAAGCTGTCTAAATAGCACTCATTTGCACCTGAGTAGGCTGAACAGTGCCTCCCATGTTTCCCGATGGCAGAACAAACTGTGTTTGTTGTTAAAAGGATTTGACGCCCGTACTGCGCGGCTCATATACATCACCATCCGCCTGCTGTTGCCTGTATGTTGCTTGCATCCTCCAACACAGCCTGACTCACAGCCAACAGTGACAGCTGAACCTTCAGCCTATGTTTTTCAATTGGTGTAATTAACACTAAAGCTAATTTGATGTGTCAGACTTCTGGTGACAACCTCTAATGAAACACATTGTGTCTGTTACTTCCTCCCGCTAATCAGAAACAAGAGCGGCTTATTAAAGCCCAAGTCTTTGTTCACTAATAACGTCTTTGACGTGTGGCCATCAGTGCTCTTACAGCTTTGAGTCTGCAGTCAGGTTGGCTCTGTTCCTGGCAGCGCTCATTTAAAACCCTCCAGGAACCTGCAAGCGTTGGATTCTAAGTGTGAAGAGAACAACTTGTACCGGCGACAGCGCTGGAGGAAAGACAGTGATTCATAATCAGAGATGAGGAAGAAGAGATAGATCAAAAGAGAGGCAACATCAATGATATTGCACATTAGGGCTATCCTCTGTGATTACCACAGCATGTGGCATGAGAGTGGTGTAGCGACAGACCACCCAGTCATAGACGAAGTCAAAGTAATGGGAGGCGTGCACATCGTAGCTAAGTACTAATTCTTAAGCCTTAAATAAAAATAAAAAAAATCAGCTTTTCCCTCTGAGGCCAAGTGTTGTAAAGTAACTTTAACAGAGGCTTTTGAAGCCTCTTTGCTGTGGTGGGATGCCACCCCGCCTCTCTCCCCTCTAATATGGAGCCTTCCAACAAGCAACATAAACAACTTGCCAATCTGTAGCCTGCTTGTACAAACGTTTACAGCGTTTAATTCACGAGGGGTGTGGCTGACTGAGACTGTGGTGCACACACAGGCAGAAGGGAAGCGATGGGAGGACGGATAAAGAGCATGTGTTTGTGCGTCTTTGGGAGACTATAATTGAACTTTCTGTATGCATCGGTGTGTGTTTGTGTTTGTGTGTGCGTGGGTGTGAAAGAGATCTAAAATTACTTGTAAACTGCTGATCGGCTTTGTGGATTGGAAGTTCATTAACATGTCTGACGCTTTGATCCTCCGATAAAGTCGAGGACGACAGTGAGAGCTGATTGAGATAGCGCTCGTTCAACTTTTGCAGGACAGAGATGGGGAAAGTTTGAAAAGGAAAGAAAGAACGAGCTAATGAACAACAGACACAGGCAGCAAGGAATAATGCCTTTCGGCGAGTCGGCCAATAACTAGCCTGCGGAGACACAGAAAGCCAGTTGGAGTGAGATAACAGAAGCATCCAGAGGCTGCGATAGCTGGAAAGAGACCATCTGTCTCCTCCTCCTCTGCACTCACCGTCAGTGGAGCAGCCGGTGGATCCGTCGCTGGAGCAGTAGCGCATCTCGATCCGCTGCCTGCCCACCTCCAGCAGGCTGGGATCGGGGATGCGAGCCTTGCAAGTGTAGCGGAAACGCTGCTCATAGTGCCCGCCGTTGTCCGAGATGTTCACGGGCGTCCAGGGAGTCCAGGGCGTGGTCTTCTTCAGGTCGGGGCATGGCAGGGTGTTGCATGACTGGTACTCCTGCAATCAGAGACGGGGAAACATTCAGCTGCATTGAACAAAGATTTGTTTCATGGCGAGCACATATACTGGCAGGTAAATTTGACACGTTCCGCGCAGGAAGAGATAATCGCAAATAATTAAAGCAACAATTAAAGCAATAATTAAACATGACAAGCTCAGACAGAATATGTGGTGTATTTCCCAAGCATAATAATGGACAGGACAATGGCTTTTGAAATTCTCAGCAGTGACTAATATGATATCAAACAGCTTTTTTTACGAGGAAATAAACAGCCCTTTCAAAGCTTTCATCATCATTCATCCTTAAAAGGCTCTTGATTCCAGTTCTGGCTGGTTTACTGTACTGTATGCTGCCAGATCCAGTACGGCTCATCCCCCAAAATACCCCTCACAAACCAACCAAGCAACGTGTTCCTGGCCCCAACACACCTGCCATTCTGCCTGCATGCACTTACTAAGGATACATTCTCTTTAGGCCACTTGCAGAACATGGCAGGAGGCAAACAAGCCAGGCAGAAAAGGTCATTCATCAAGTTAATTCATAACCAATGGGAAAGAGGAGGAGGGGTGAGAGAGAAGTTGATAGAGAAGGAGCAAAATGGAGGCAATAATAGCAACTCTTTCTCCCCTCTCCATCTGGCTTTGAGAGCCGGGCAATAAAGATGAAAAACGCAACACTGACGCACCAACAGTCGGATGTGTGAGTCTCATTCATGAGTGCCATAAGTATATATCTTGCCTCTCCTTTTCTCAACCAACTTTCATTTTGACTAGTGGTTGAAAAACATATTCTACTTCTGTGATGCTATATTTGATGATACGATTCAGGATGATAATTGGGGGGTAATAGGCCCCTTTTGTGCCCAGCTAAATAAATAACGGGGCGGAGGTAGTGATACGTCTGGAGAAAATGACAGCACAGAAAAGAAGGTGAGATGGCTGCCATTTCCCTCACTGCTTGTTTATTTATGCTGAATAGGCCTTGAGTGACTGCCAGACCTTGACAAAATAAGATAAGAGTTCCTTTCTGCAATCCGTCAGCCTGTCACATAGGATCGGCTGACAGGTCAGCTGAGGAGAGGACCACTATACATTATACAGTATGCAGGTCTATCTTTCACCATCTTGCCTACTCTTTAATGCTCTCTCTTGGTCTTACTTTCCATCCATCTATCTATCTTCATATTTCTTTCCCCCTCTTGTCCCCACACTGTTCATTACTCGCTTTGTGTCAGCTCCCTCTCTCTCTCTCTCTCGCTCGCCTTCCTTCTTTTTTACTCTGTGCCTCTGCTTCATCTCTCTCTCTGTCTCCCCCTCTCCACCCTGCATTTCTGTCTCCTCCTCTCCCTCTGCCTCACTTCCCCGGGGTACCAAGGTTAAAAACACAGGAAGGATTTAGATTCTGTTTGGGCCCCGTGATGAACGAGGGTGTCACCTCCACCGCACTTCCTGCCTCTCTCCATCTAGCGCAGTAATCATCTCCAGACATTAATATTTAACATCATCGCGCCTCACAGTCCAGCCCACAATATGTTATTATCAGCCAATAACAAAAAGGAAGCAAAAAAAAGTCAACCTCAGCGTCTCACCGCTGCCTACGGCACAAGAAAAGAAGGAAAAGCAACACGTGGCATGAATGGGGGGAAAAAGGGCAGACGATCTGTTGGTGTTTGTTGTGTGAGTTGTTGATGGTGGCCAAACACAGTAAATATTTAATGAGGCTTGTCTGGTAAGCGTTTCTTCCAGCACTCTCTGAGGATTAGTGTCGATGCAGAGGACTAAGGAGATAATTAGTGGGTTTAAAACTAAACCTCATTCAAGGTCTCAGAAGGTATCCACATCAAGAACAGCTAAATTATATGCAGTTTACAGCGTCAGTGTTCATGTCACAAAGGTGTCGCGCTGATGGAACACAAAGCTCTGTGGCGTGTTGAAGACCTTGTAAAACAATTCATATGCTGCAAATTTGAATAGATATATTTTTTAAAGTCGAACCTTAGTTTTCAAATGTGGAGTTCTAATTGACAATTTGTATATATAATGTAACATACAACTTGTCAGGGGTGACACCTCACTAACTTATATATGTGGGAGTAGGCATTTGCTTAAGGCTTCGTGTTTATAAGAGTTTGCTGAGAATTTAGAAAATTCAATGTTATTTGAACAATGGTAATAATGAGAATAAGGAGAAGTAGTAGTAGTAGTAGTAGTAGTAGGTTGGTAACAAAGCTAATACACTAAGATGGTGAGAATATGACATAATGCCATGAAGATGATGGCGGTCCCCAGAATTGCTGCGGTACAATCTGGGCGTCCATGATATTGAAGACCCCTGCTGTGGACAATGTCATCCAATAACAAATGCTGAAAGACAGTGGACAGCTTATTGTCTTTTCCTGCAATAAAATAGCTTTTTTTTTTATAGCGGGTGTGCACGTGAATACAAAATCTGGCATAATAACAAAAACAAAAACAGTCCCCTTGGTTTTTTAGTGGCAATTTTTATACCACGTTTTGAATAATGCATTAAAAATGGACCCGAGGATGTGAAATAAACATCAGTATAGCCCTGTCCGTGAAAACCCATAAACCCAACACACACACATACACCCACAAAGCAAATAAAATACTCCATTAAAATGACATTCACTGAGCCAGAGCAGTGAATAGGTCATCTTAGGCATATATTACATGCTGCTATGTAAATTTGCTTCTGAACAAAACAAAGGAGCTACACTGTAATTCCACTTTGATTCATCGTTCGGCAAAAAGAAGCAGAACTATTTAAATGTTTCATCGGAGTCTTTCCATTTGATATTGTGAGCGAATAAAAAAAGTAATAAAAATATAAGGAAACAACTAAAAACTGGAAACATGTTCGGTACTCTTCAGTCACACTCATATTCCAATTTTAGGGAACTTAACCAAAAGTGAAAACATGGCAGAATGCAGCCGAATGAGACAAGTAGCATGTGGAACACAAAATTGGATGAAATTAGTCGCCTGAGTTCGACTCGTATTCGTGCCCCTTCCCCCCCGGCAAGAGCAGTGATATGCATTGTGGGCAAATGGAGAGCTGCGACTTTATGCTGTGCAACACCTTTAACAGGCAGCTGCTCAGAGCCGGGCGGCACTGTAATGTGTTTCCGACTGAGGAGCCCAGGAGAGCTGGGCAGAGGACGCCTGATAGCATTTTACTGCTCACAAACAAGCCGCCTGGTTGGTCAGTACGGAGGTGCTGCTTGGGCTGTTTGTGTGTGCATCTGCAAGGCTGTGTGTATGAATGTGTCAAGTTGACTATAGAGTGGAAGTTTGACTTCACTGGCACTTTGGCACTGATTTGTGTGTGTGTGTGTGTGTGTGATGCGCGTGCATGTTTATAACTTTATGCATGACTGAATTATGGATTCAGGCAGCTCCTTTCTCATTCTGGCTCCATCCGCAGACCTTTCTGCTTATTTTTTAGGTGTTATAGGCTGAGGGGATACAAGTTGAGGAAGAAGAAGGGCAAAAAAAGAAATGGAGCGAGGGAGTGTGTGTGTCATAATAGTGTCTTGAGTGCTGTGGAAGTATAAGCCCTCAGCCTCTCCTTATTTTTATTGGGAAATATATAAATGTGGAGTGGAGGGTGAAATACAATGTATATATTTACTTCTGTATGCGTGTGTGTGTGTGGAGAGAACAGAGAGTGTGTATGTGTGTATAGGAATAAAAGGCTCTCTGTTGTGTCCAGACAGCGGTGGGAGGTGAATAATACATAATTGTGCCTCTCCAGCCTCCTACCATCATTACACTCATTATACATCTTATTGGACTGAGAGAGAGCTGTGAGTGTATATATGAGAGAGAGAGAGAGAGAGAGAGAGAGAGAGAGGGGGAGAGAGAGAGAGAGAGAGAGGGAGAGAGGGAGAGAGAGAGAGAGAGAGAGAGAGAGGGGAAAGTATGTGTGTTGGTGTATACCTAAAGGGGCACACACGTGTACCCTTGTAACATTTAAGTGAATGGTCCAGATGTGAGATATGAAAGTGACTAATCCTCTCCAGGGCCTACATCTTTATCTAGTGCGGGCGAGTCCACAGAAATGGAGGCCTAATGTTCCTCAAGTCTCCATGAGACATCACTTCAATTAGCAGCGCCGACCAAAGCACACTTTGTCAGACTCTGACTTCTCTCTCCCTCTCCCCACCAGTCTGATAATGAAGCCTGCTGTCGGCCAGGAGCAGGTCTCCAGGCTACACACCAGTGCACACACGCACGCACACACACACACGCGCACACACAATGACGAACACTGAACAGTACAAAAACACACCAATGTGCTCACACGTCAGTCTGCCAGTGCCTACACAAACACGGGGTACTTAACTTTCATTTTGCAGTCTGGCTGTACGACTGGCAGGTAAATAGAACAGCTCTTGGTGTCATTAAGCAGCTCTGTGCATCGCCAGTTCTGCATGGCCCATATTTGATATATTTAACTGAGAGGCAGAGTCAAGATGTGCCGTTCAGCTGAGAATAATAGTCCTTTTTGATCCTTCGATGTGAGAGATATTTGATGTACTTTACTGTATAAAGTAGGAAGTACCACGGTGAATGAAATCTTCTTAAAGCAAGTCTTCTTTCCTCTAATACTATTAAATGAAGTATGTGAGTGATATGAATGTCACATCGCAAGATATTTATGCATCAGCAACTGATTTATATGTTGCACTTTCAAGTGCTACCGCCAAAACTGTGATGGCAGAGTTGAACTTAATATCTATAAACTGATTTTGCATTCAGACCTGCAGGCAACAGGACAAGATTTCGGAAATGTTCTGGTGTCTGTTTGTAGTCTTAGATTTATTGACCAATCATGTTCAAACAGGCTTTGGTGGAATGCAGGTTAACAGTCCTCGTGGAGAGCAAAGGAGGAGGGATGCACTGGCGGAAATCAAATTTTTTTATATTGTCTGATGATTACTTAGATTTATTTTCGGTTTAAAATGAGCTGGAAAACTACTTGAAATAACCAGTTCATACGCGTTTTCTCTAAACTCCACCTTGTCTCGTATCTTAAGTTGGAACAACACAATTGTAGCCCCTTGTACCAGAGGCTTATCAATCTTCAGAAAGATAGCTGATGGATTCCGAGAATGAGTAAATAAAAAAATAAAAACGAAGGTGGAATTTGGAAAATGTAGTCTACGTATAGCTAGCAAGAGATCAGCTGCCGTGTAGGCCGAGCACTCTGTCTTCAGCACTCCCTGGTTGGTCCTTTGTTGGGATCAGGGTACAAAACATGAGTATTTAATGGAGGTTTATGAATGTAATATTGATTAAGAGGCGGAGAGGCTTGAGACTTTTAGTGAACCCCAAAGTTGAAGTCTATTATTGCAGATGTTCACAGCACAGGAAAGACATCCAGCTGTGGGATTGGTGGTTCTAAGTCTTGATGCGTATAAGCTATATTTTAATATATAACTAGTTCTACTGGATCTGCTGGATATATTTCTTGGCAAAAGTGCTGAAAAACGTTTGCAGTGATGCATTATGTAGTTTGAACCAGTCTGTGGAGGTTTTTCTCTGCTCATTTCTACTTCTAGAGGTAAAAAATGGAGTCCTCTTGGCTGGTAACTATAGCACCATCAATAATAAAAATAAACGGACATCTTTCTTTCTTTTTTTCTCATCTATACTCTTGAATAATGATTATTTTTCTTATCAACTCCTCAGTCAGCCTCATGTGGCGTGATCATCATCAAAAGGGTTCATATGAATTACATTCCTTGAGCAACACTACAGTTTGTCAACTAAAATGTTGTTATTAATAACCTCTATTCAAGAATACCTCAACTCTCATCAATAATTACTTCCTGCTCCATTTTTTGGGAAACAAAATGTGTTTTCGTCCAATTATTCCTAAGACTGGTTGAGGACGCATCCTCTTCTTTAGCAGACTTTTCAGGAGTAGACGGGGTGAAGCAATGCACTCGTGGTGCAGTGCTTCACTGCTGGGCCACCAAAGCTTTGCTTGTTTATTTCCAGCCCAGATTTCTCTCGCTCCTGTGGGGATACAAACCTGTAATGCAGATACAGTGAAACGGGAGAGACGGAGCAGCGCTGCAAGGAGCAGGGCTCAGACTGATGAAGTTGCAGACATGTGGCCTTTTGCATCAGCAAAATGAGGCACCCACAGGACTAAATACTTCCACGATGATAAGACTGCTGGGGCTTAAGTCAATGACACTCAGGTCAAACCTACGGAAGTTTTCATGGAAATAGAGCAGCGAGAGAGTTTGCATAGAGTAACATTTTGTTTTTAGGATTTCAGGGTTGCATAGAGAGTACACTTTTGTTTAAATGAAACAAAGTGTCCTTGACCTGAATCCTTACTAGCTTCACTTGAGCTACTCTGTGTGTGACTGAGAGCTCCCTGTGGAGAGGCAAAGACAATTTTGCTTCAGGGATCAATAGAGAAACAAAAAAAGTAACAACTGAACATTTTTTTCTTCTTTTTAAGCGATTCACTTTACACCATGTGGGAGTGTTGACCAGACTGTCGTCCCCAACTTCAGTTCATCTTCGTATACTTTTCAAAAATAAGTTACAAAAGTTAGTGTTTCTCGCAAATTCTCTGCATGTCATCCCTGTAAAGCACCAAGCAGATGTTAGCTCATTGCTGCCGATTAATGTCTGGCAAACGCCAGGAGCTGATCACAGGTGGCTGCTGAGGCGATATTAATCCTGACAGCTAAACATTAATGCGCACACGTACATTCGCGCTAGAACGTCTAAGAAATACACAGTGTACATCTTTTCAGGTCTCAGTAGGGGGTCGGTTTAAAAAGTAGCTGTGATGACAGAATCTGCAACCTGCGTGTGGTGAGTGTGTGTGTGTGTGTGTGTGTGTGTGTGTGTGATTTTGTGTGCAGGTCTCCTTCTGTTTAATTAAACATGGATCTGTCTGGGGGAAGAGAACACAGACAGATGGTGTGTAAAAAAAAGGAACTTCATTACACTTTTCACTTTTTTGGGGGGTGATCCTTGTAGAAATCAAAAGAATGTATTCTCTCCTACTTGATCTACAAGCGCTAAATGCTAATTTATAAAATCCACTTTATTGGAAAGGTGCATGCAGTTTCAAAAATGGTTTCCTGTCTTGAACACTTGAGCTTTACTTCTTAGGGGTTTAAAGTGCATTGAAGCAATTGTTAAACACTGACAGCTGTGCCATTTAAGCACCTTATCAGAGTTGTAAATGAAAGGTAGCAAGTGTTTCTTTGATCTGAGTAAATGTGCAGCTATAATACAAGTTAGCCAAGTTGTCCAAATAAAGTTCTCGCAGGAAAAGAGAAAATGTCTCTGAAATCTGCTTAATTACGACTCCGGTGGTGAGACGGCCCCGATTAAGTCCATGTTGCAATGGCTGAAGACGATGAGGTAGCAAAACAAAACAAAAATGTGAAAGTCAGTGAATGTAACTCTCCTCTGCCCTGACACTACTGAAAACCCCCGACCGGCAAAGACAGGCTTTCCCTTTTGGTGACAGCAGTGACGAGGTACTGAGAGTTCCTCCTGCTCGTCATCAGTTTCCTTTCCTGGACTGAGTCACTCTAGGATCGCTACTGCGTTCCCAGGATGCCCCAGTGAAGATAATGGCCGACGCGCAATGACAGAAATAAGACAGCTGCCACCTGATGGGAAACTGTGTTTATGTGTGTGAGAGGTCCATGACGTGATGCGACTGCTAAATCGCTACTTAATGGGAAGTCAGTCTTTTCATTTTGGCTTTCTGGAGCTATTAATGTGTCATGGGTATCAAATACTATCTGCTCTTGAGGGTGCAATGCTGGCACTATGTTATTTACCTTCATTACATAACCTGTGGGTTGCCCTTTTTTTTAGCTGAATGTGATGTGGCTGTTGAATGCTTTTTTTTTTTGCAATTTAAATGCAATGATTAAAACAAAATATCAACCTTTTAATTTCACAGAGTGAATGAGCATAATCCTGATTTTATTCTTAATTCTAAACCAGGATCAGCGTTTTTCCGTTAACCAGCCGAAACTAATTTGTTTCTACCAAAATGGTAAAGAAAGCCCACAAATAAACAAAAACACACTTCAAGGATCACATGTATCCTCAAGCTCATGACCCATATTCTTCAATCCAAGAGGGACACGAGGAGGTACAGCTAATGTTCATTCCAGCTTGTTTTTATCAGGACTGTGTATATATATATATATACACAGATATATATGGCACCAGAAATAACACAAGCATAATTCACATAATTCTGTCAACAGGAGAACATTCATATTTCACCCCTTCTTGCATCATCGGTGCTTTGGAGAAAGCTTTGTGGCAGAAAAATAAGCCCATTCATATGTGGAGTGATTACTGTGTGTGTGGTATTAAATATGCCTTGGTAATAAATCTGATGGCTGCTGCCACTGTATAAATATAGCCAGGGGATTTGGTCGTGTAAGATGTTCCAATTTCATCACCACTGACTGTTCGCGTCACATGGTTTAGGCTGAGTTCCTAAACAAGGAACAGACAGAGACAAAGGCGGATTTAAGGATGGAGCATGTGAGAGCTGAGGGTTTTGAGCGACATACCTGACCACACCCGGGACAGTCGTTGCCGTTCTCACAGGTTCTGCGTCGTGCCTGGACGCCTCCGCCACAGGGCACGGTGCAGCGCTCCCATGCCGACCAGGCCGACCAGTAGACATGCGGCGGGCAGGGCAGGTGTTCATTACAGTACCTAGGAAGCAAGAGCAAAGACTCAGCACATTCATAAATACGGAACTCTTTTGATATATTAAGTTAAAATAAAGATAAGTGCATCATTAATTCCGTTACTAGCTTGTGTATTGTAGCTTCAAGATTTACATGACAAGATATATGAGGTAGTTGGCAAGCGTTGACAGTAGAGCTTAACTTATACTGGGAGCTTAAAACTGTATTATGTACTGTATGCCAGTGTCTTTTGAGTGTTCTGTGGGAAATGGAAACAATACTTTATCCGACAGGCCACTACAATGATATGTGAAGGACGCCGGAGACGTCACCATACTTTTGAAACCTTGCCAATGAATTTAATCAAAATAGCGACAAAAAGTTCTTACCACAAAAAAAAGGGATTTCTGAATAAGGCACTTAAAAAAAAACTTTAAAAACAACTCAACCCAACACACAGCTTTGATGTGGCCATGGAGTATAGAGAACTGAGAACCAGAACATCTGAATCATGCCACCAAAGACGGGTTTGTGGGAAATGTCTGAGCACAGTGTAATGACCAATGCATAAAAGTACGTCTAAAACTCCATCTCAGATCTCAATAAACGTGCATATGCATTCTGCATAATTCATTGATACAGCCTACTAAAAAATCCACTAAGATACATGCATCACATCTAATTACATTGTTTTTACAAGACAGTATTACAGCAAAATCTAAAATACTTAATTACTCCATCCTCATTATACAATAACGACAGTCAATTGCCAGCCTTATTAGAGCCATATAATTCATTTTATAACTTTTACGCATACTATAAAATTTATTTTATTGCTATTTTGTTGTGTTTTGGCACACAAGTGCCTTTTGAGGAAAACCGAGTCTTCTTGTGCTAGCTTTAACTTTATATCCTTCCTCCAGAGGCTCAGGCTGGGTATTTCTATTATACTATTCCCAAACACGCTGCTATTATTCAAGGCAAATCAAAAGCTATATTCTGTATACTCCTGGTTGTAAAGATCCTCAGAGCAATGTGTTCTTTCTCCACTTTACTAATCTGCAGGCGTGTAGTGGGATGATACAGTGGGGAAAGAGGAGTGTGGAGAAGTCAGGAGTGGGGATTAAAATCTTGCAAAAACACACACGCACACACACGCACACACACGCACACACACACACACACGCACACACATCGGCATTCATGCACACAGGCTTGTATGCGGAGCCGAAATACCCCTACTTCACCACAGGACAATGAAAAACTGCTATGATCGAGCAGTTTTAGAGCTTTAAAATCATCACCATCATCATACACACTTTAATCATTTTAGACAAGTCCTAGCTTTAGTCCATCTCCCCCTTTCCTCCTAACTCTAAAACACACACTGCTCGGACTAAACGCTCCTAATTACTCGCTATAGGCTGAGTAAGCAGTGTGGACGATGTCCGTGTGTGCTGAGGGAAAAACCAACAGACGGTTCATAAATGCAGGCATTAACCAGCCAGATTTAAGCCCATAGCGCTGTTGTGCACGGCCGGTTTCAGAACATTTGCTTTATCTTTAAAGGCTCTGCCTGCTGCAAACAATCAGGGTCAAACTTATGGGAAGCCTGTTGGCTAAAAATGAAGAGGTGAGAAAAGAGATTATATATGTTTTGTTTTTGTAAATATGTGTAATTATCAGTTCACACCATATGCATGCATGTTTGAACATAAGTCCTGTGCATTAATACAAACAGTTACTCGAGGCAACATGGGAAGAACAAAGTGAGCGGTGAGTTTGCAGACGCCTAACACCTCTGAAAGGGGGCCTGTGCCCCGTAAAATAAAAGTCCTTCACAGCATTAAAAGAATCATTCGGCACGCTCAAGCTGATAAAGTGCCAGACCTTTTTCCTTTTTCATGCCATGCGGAATAAAGCTTGTACGGAAGAGCTTTTTCTCACATGGGCAACTATAAACAACAGATGTGGTGGAAGTTTTTGGACACCATTACACAGATTGAACATTCAATGAGAAGATTTCCTTGTTTTCTGCGAGCATTGGTGATAACCATCTGATACACCTGTATATGCTCATATTGAACACACACACACAAACAATGTATAACTGCCCTGTCTTATCCTTTTCTTCCTCAGGCAGACTTAAACTGACAAAGCCTAGTTCATCTGGTAACACCTTTTCTTGATCGCTCTGCATTACCGTCCATTCCTCTGTCTCTCACTGACCCCCCCCCCCCCCACACACACACACACATACACACTAAAACACACACATTAAAACACACACACTAAAACACACAAAGACTCCTCTCCTCTCAAAGATCTCTTTCCAGCCCTCACAGCTGGCCCCTAACTGGCCGAAGGTGTTTTAAAGAGCTGAACAGAGCAAGTACTGAGAGCAGGAAGGGGATATGAAACAAAGGAGATTAAAGCTCGGAGAAAGAAGGGGGCTGGGGGCAAAACCTGCTTCTGGCTTCCCGTGGTCTTTAGTGCCAGCCAGCGCAGCGTTTTTCTGGTGTGGTTTGTGAGTAACAGGGCTGTGCTGGTTACTCCATTTATTTTTCTCAGAGCCTCTGGCGGAGCAGTCCTCTTCTCAAGGACCGCTCCACCAGGAGCATCAGTGAGGGGAGGTTAGAGGAGGGAGAGAGGAAATGACAAAGTGCAAAGAAAGGAGCAAAAAAGGATGTAATATAAGGTTCATTCTTGAAGGCCATGTCCAATTAATTGTCCATCACAATGCTCTTTCTGTTGCCCAACAACGATTGGTAACACTGTGATTGTAGTTGAACTTTTGGACGAAATTGTACCTTCTTGATTCTTGTTGTTCTGATTCTTGTATGTAACCGTAGAATGCACTTATTGTAAGTCGCTTTGGATAAAAGCGTCAGCTAAATGAAATGTAATAATAATAATAACACTTACTTTCTACTTTTTGCTTTCCTGTACCCTCTGACTTGTATTTATTTCTATGGTTAACTGCAGGAGTTGGATGAAAAACATCAGCAGGAGGCCTTGCTTGGTGACGCAGAGGCTTCATAGATACAGAAGTGGAATGGCTCATTAAGAAACACTTAGAATCAGTCTCTACGAAGATGGAGTTGAAATAATTTAATATAGCCACTGCGTCTAATTTTCAAACACCATGGAAGCTGTCATAGCTTTCCTCAGTCACCTTTTATGATTTGGCAAACACTGAAATAAAGTTTGAGATAGCCAGAACCAATTGAGAGACGAACAAAACTTTCACTTTAAGATACGCATTGCTTGACCTGATCTACCTGGGCTGCTTTGTATGTCTCTTTGTGCGACTTCACATTCTTTCTCCTTTAAAAACCAGCCTAGAAGGTTGCTTAGAAACCACACAAACACATCTATAAAAAGGCGATTATTTCTGCTGCAAAGCCTCCAAAGCTTCAAAACGTAGACTCGGCCTGTGTGTGAAAGCCAGATAATTACCCGAGCCCAGGCCTATCCCACTCATTCCTTAATTGGCTGTCACAAAGTTTGGCAGAGTTGAGAGAAAAAAGGAAGTCACAGTGGAAGTCATGCTTAACTGATGGCTAATCGCTGTCTTTTTTGTAGCATGCACAGAAATAAAAACATGTACAGCATTTGTTTGCTTTAATTAGTACAAGTGACTGAATGTATAAACCTGTGTGTGTGTGTGTGTGTGTGTGTGTTATACCTCTCCTCGCGGTTCTGGCCCACGCACACTCGTCCTCCGTGGCGAGGGGTCGGGTTGCTGCAGGAGCGTTGACGCACCTGGAAGCCGATGCCACAGCTGGTGCTGCAGGTGGACCAGGAGGTCCAGGGAGTCCACGCTCCGTTCCTATGGAGACACACAGATCAGCATCGGTCTCATAGAAAATAATGAACAGTTCAAGAGATGACTAGAGAAAATATCAGAGCGATTATGTGTTACGCATTTCATAGAGCTGTACTTTTCTGTTTCTGAGTCACTGTGAATTTAATATGTTTTCTCTTTACTGCTAATGGGGCTCTGGTTAATACTTTCCGAAATTTGACTCAAAAGATAAATTTGTTGTGAAATTGATAAATAATTAATAATGAAGATGATCCTAAGCTGCTTCCGTCATCAACAATGCACACGTTCTATATTTCATGCAAAGGATATGTTTGATGCAAATTCAACTCTGAAAGTGTTAAATCAGTAATTCCTTGTATTCGCACACACACATGGCCGATAAAGGTGATTCTGATTTTAGATGGCTGAGGCGTGTGGATGTAGTTAATTAACATGCTCACACCTATCCCCTTCGCTCTCAAGCATCCTCTTTATTTTAGAAATAGGTACATTGATATTCATAGCGTGTTGAAAAAAAAGAGGATTTACAGATGTGTATCAACAAAGAACGTACCTGGAGCAGTTTGCGACCTCGACACTGATGCCGTAACAATGCTCGCCTCCACACTGAGGGGCGGGGCTATCACATGCCCGCGTCCGACACAGACAGGACCCCGCGCTGCCGCCATCACTATGACTGCATGTGGACCAGCCTGACCAGGCGCCAAAGCCTCCATCAACGGTCACATTACGGATCTGTTAGCAAGGAAAAGGGACACAAATAAAACAGTTGAGCGTAATGGCTTTTCTCAGAAACCGGTCATTGCATTAGACCGACGCTCTCAGGAATGTATTGCTGTGGGAGACGCAGCCCACGGCGAGTGTGGAAGCAAACAGAAATCAATTTTCCTCAAATAGATGCAAAAATAACTGCATGACATCAACTACAGCACATCTAAAATTGTGCAGTTATATGTACAAAATGTGCTGAAAACATGAGGAAGCTATATGGAAATTGGCTGAGGATGCGATGATATTCCAAGAGAGATTCAGAAAGGCAAATGAAAGCTCTGAATGGCCACGTTCAAAGGAGAGAAATATGAGGAAATACAAGTGGCAGCATAAATAGATATCTGAAGCAAAACAGAATGAAACAGGAAGGCTCAGATATTACAGGAGCTATGAATTACGAGAGATGTCCTGGGCACACGAGCTAAATGCAAAAACGCACCGGTGTGAGATTCAGAGCTGGAGATGATATGAGCCATGTTGACATTTCAGGGTGATTTACAAATGCAAAGAACAATTTCATACGGGGAGCAAAGAGAGCATGATCATCAGCTGCTTTGGCAGAAGCAGAAATAAGACCTGACCTCCGCTCTTTTTGGTAATTGTACTCTGCCGTGTGCCTAAACGGGGGATGCTTGGCTCAGACAGGCAACATTTGCATCGATGGGCTGCCTAAAAAAAAAACTAGAAAAAAACATTTTTTACCAATCATTTACAGCCGAGACTATACATGTTATGATACATGTGTCTGTTTTATTTTAATTGTTACTAAAAAGAAATACAAATATATAAACATATACATAAGTATTTATACTGGTGTGAAACGAACATGTGTAATTAATTATTAGAATTAATAATTAACAAGAAAACTAAGTTGTTAAAATTAATTAAATTGTGCCCGAAACAGGATGACAGATAAATTCTGAAGGGCGATGAAAAGCACTCATGTTTTATGCACCTTGTGAGAGTGAAATTATAACAGTTGTTTCTTTTTTATTCCAAACAATACTGTCACAATGATTTTTAGAGTTGAAATGACTTTTAGTGAATTCCTTATGAAAACATTTATTGAGGAGACATTTCCATTTTCCTTGAGTGGAAACAGACTTGTTCCTTCCCTGAAACTACAGAGAAACTAATTTCCGCTTGTTTCCATATAGTGAATTTGTGACGCCAGATGTCGTTTGTGAATACGTTGGTAAAGCATATCTTCTCCTGTCTCTGCCTACACAACGTGTGTGTGCGTGTGCGTGTGTGTGTGTGTGTGTGTGTGTGTGTGTGTGTGTGTGTGTGTGTGTGTGTGTGTGTGTGAAAATCCTCGACTGGCCTCCAGCTCAACACTTCCACTTTATAGGAAAAATAACAGGGCAGACATTCAGCCAGTGGAGCCGTTTTCAAAACTGTTAATGGACTCATAGGGAGTGAAACACGAACTGTGATGAAAGACAGCTTCATGTTTTGCAGTTTTCACGTCTTGGCATGGGAATGTTGCAACCAGAACATTTTCCCACTCTGGTCTGGCTTCACGAGCCCTATTGTAGAGCCATTCATCTCTGTCAGAATATAAAGTGATTACCGCCAGTTAATTCATGCTCACTCTAAATGGATGGGATCTGCTTAGACCAAGGTTTAAGTGGGTAAATACATATTACATATCTAGTGTGGGCAGTGGTATGTGGCCACATGCAAATACATCAACTCTAAAGGATATGGTGGCTACACTGCTACATGGACACAGATCTGTCATCAAAGCCTGCATTCAAAGTAATAGTTTAGAGACCGTTAGCTTAGCATCTAGCTTCACATCTGCCAGCCTCCCTAGAGCGCAATCAACACATTGCTTATATATGGTGTGCTTAAAACTGTAAGTGTGAAAATGACAAGTTTTATGGAAGGAGCAGCTGCCAGGAAGCTGTTAATAAGTGAGCTTTATAAGTGCTGGTAGATGTATTAATCTTTGGACAGAGGTGTTTCCCCCCGTTTCCGCTCCTTATAGCTTACATGAAAGTATGACTATGTTTGATGTAGTAATGACTACAGAAGTACTCGGCTGAGGGAGCCTTAAACTCTGACATAATCTTTTTTTTGAGCTGCAACCAGCAGTGACTTTGCAAAATTACAATATGCGTGTCTGTCTATTTGCATATGCATGTACAAATTGTGTGTGTCCATTTATATATCTCAACGCATGAGAATGCAGTGTTTGTGCCAGAGCTCTGCTGACAGATGCCACTGGGTGCTGCTCAGTGGCTTGACTGCCAAATATTCTTCTGAACATGAAGCCACATAAAAGGGCACGGAGGCCCACAGCACTCTCCGCTGTGACTGGTTTGAAAATGACTGAAAAAAGAGCCGAGCTGCCCGCTCCGAAATGTGGTGCATGTTCAAATAAATGGAAACGCTGTTTTGCTAATGAACAAGCAGTCAGATGTGAATGATTGAGGCTGTGCTCTGGATCACTAGCGGGGTACACGTCGCTCCCTTGAAGTCAAGTTGTTCAGTCCCCAAGACGCCTTTCTTTAGGAAAGATATGTTTCGCAGGCTGGTTTTCGGGGATGTTTCGTGTAAGAGAACGTACGGAAAGAATACAGAGCAGGCTGTAGCTTTCAAAAGAGAGGAGCAACGATGAATGGGAGTATTAAATTCATGTGGTGGGGAGAGCGACCATGAAGGCCGAGTAAGGATAATTGAGTAGTCTACCAAATTTAAGGTTTCACAGTAGAGACAGCAAAGAAAGTGAGTAACCAGAAAGCAGCTCAGTGACACTTACAGGGCATTTTGTGATGCTCTGCTCCCATTGGCTCATCCTGACGCTTTCCTCCAGCGTGGTGCACTTCTTCAACAACAGGTCCCAACCACAATATGGGTCCCTGGCTCCCACGCAGGCTCTGGAAGGACAATACATTTCACTTTTAATGGGCTTTTATTAACCAGTCATGTGAAAACAGATAGCTCTGCATTGTGACAAGACATGATATCTAACATCAGGTTGAGACAAAGCAGGGAGATTATTGAGAAAGCTGAAAGATAAAGTGGTGGAAGAAATGATGGATGGTAAAAATATGAAATGGGAGCGATAAGACTGGAAGAGAGTGGCAAAAGAGTGAAGGGGAAACAGGAAAGAAGAGAGACGTGTAGAGGTGCAGAAAAAGAGGTGAGCACAAAGCAAATTTACATAAAAGAGAGGGAGGAGAGAAGCTCCTCGAGTGACAGAGAAGAGGAGAGATAATAAGAAAGGCAGGAGAAAAATGTTAATAAGCGTCTTGCAATGCTCTACGATGCGTACATTGGATCAACATCCTAAAATCATGTCTTAACACAATGTGCTGACTGATTTCTCAGGTAATCTTCAGCCAAGCACCAGGATTATAGTTTTGAGCCTGCATACACACACACACACACACACACACATTTCTGACTCAAATGTCTTATCAGCTCCACAAAGATTCCCTGTGAGGATACTGTAGCGAAGATATCGGGTTCTGTCTTTGCCACATCTGCTTCAGGTGGTTTACTGAGTGCAATAAAAAGCCTGATGTTACTTTGTTCATGCAAATACGAGTCTGCGGTGACGACACAATGACATTACTCTGCACCAAGCTTCGACATGCCCCTAGTGATATGTAACTAAAGCTGTCTGTGGGTTTCATAACAATGAACTGAGCACAGGCACAAACACGAGCGCAAGGGCACAAGATCATATGCATCCATCCCTGTGCAAATGCAGGAAGGCATATGGCTGGCTGGCACACACTCTGGCGAAAACACAAGGCGGCTGACATAGCGTCTGTGTGGCTCACGGAAAGCAGAGCATTATGGACTGTAAGGATATCAGGGGTGACGACAGCAGCACTAAATGAAAGGGAGAAAGAACAAGATAATGCTTGTCTTTCAGGGGGCCTTAGGGGCCTTGCAGATTGTACAGAACTCTTTCGTGAGCCGCACAGCTCACGCGGCCAAACAGCAGCCTTCTTTTATATCAAGCAGGTACACATCAAAGACATACCAGTGATGAAGCCAGGAACTCCCCCAGTATTGCAGTATTGTCTGTTTGCGTGGTTTTATTCCTTTTATCTGTTTTGTTTGTTTTCTGGCTCTCTTAAACTTTCTCACTCTCTTAAAAAGGAAAAAAAGGGAAGGTGTGAAAAAGGCAACGAAGTGCCGTAATGGCAACGGCATATATCACAAAGCCACAGCTGTAATATGAAGCCTAACTCTTCTGTGGATTCCAATAACAGCTCGTTGTGCGAGAGATAAGGAATGTAGGTGTGATTCCTTTTCTGCGTGCGATGATGGATGGGATCCCAATCTTGTGGTGAGTCTCGACACTGCGGCCTCTGCCTCGGGTTTTTCTTCACTAATATTTATACGTTCACGGAGCGTCTTCCAGGCAGACAGAAAGTCAATATATCTGCTAAACGCACACACAGCTGCAAGAGAACTGTGCACGGGAGGCAGAAAGCGCACGGTTTGATGACGAGGCGGACGGAGGGCAGCGGTGGGCAGCCGAGGGCACCTCCAGTGGCTCAGACAAAAGCTGATTTACAGGGTTTTAAATATCAGCAAAGGCCTCTGACCAACACACAGGCCTGGCCCTCTCAGATAAAGAGCATCTTATGAAAAGGAAAACTTAGTTTCGTCCACATTTGCACATTTTTGCCAGCTTCCATTGAGATTAATGGTGCTGGTCCGTGCATGTACTCACTCTCTGCTCTTGTGGTAGCTGCATCTCTTAAGCGGGATCTTGATGACCTGGTCTCTTACACCCACATAAAGCTCACTGCGGCTGTGAAGGATCAGCAGGCTTCGGATCGGCTGTCTCTTCCTGGGCGGGAACAACTCGATCTCCTCCAACAGGCAGCTCCCCGTGGACAGATTGAGAGGGGAAAGAACTTTCCTGATAGTACCGTAATCTGGAAGAGAAAGAGGGGGTAGGGGAGAGAATTTGGTCACAAAGAGGAAGGCGGCTGTTTATCTGCACGAGAAAAGGTAAAGTGGCAGAGAGAAAGGGAGAGGCAGGGGAAGAAGAGCAGAGAGGTTGATATGGTAAAAACAACAACAGATACATCTCGGATGAGCAAAACTGCACACAAGCCAATGTGAACTCAATGTGAACCACACAGCAATCATCCTAACAGAGCGGTTCTGAGAGAACCAGGGAACCAGGGAACTAGGGACCTGGTACTGTATGGCACAGTAATTCATGCTTTTCTTTGAAGGGATATTCCAGGGGAAGAAACCACCTTCTAGTTTTGAGAGGGAAAAGTGTAGAAACCCATGTCATTGCGAATGCTTACTGACCCTTATTTTATGTAAGGTAGGCCCTGTGAGATGACGTTTGGGGCAATTTCTTTTGGGAGAGCAAAAACAAACATAATCTCTTATACATGCCATCCGCTGGGTGAAGAAAAAGTAATTACATGCACAGTAATGCCAAGAAAAGACGTGTGAATGCTAATACATAGTTTCAAAGTAAGGAACGTGAAAGTTAAGTATAGCCCTAAGCAGTGTGAGACAGTAACACATTACTTAGTGACGCGTTAAAGGAATGTGATTACCATTTCAAGTGTTATTATTTTGACAATCGGAAATTAGAGCTGTTTGCTAATTTAAAGAAGGGTAGATATCAGTATGGTCTCCAGCCAGGGATTGCCAACTTCTTAGCTAGCCTGATAATGTTAGCCGCTGGTTTTTTCACCTGGTTTTGTTCACAAGTGGGCGATGCGAGAACCCCGAAGCTTCACTGTGAGGGCAGGATATTTCCTAAATGTAGTCTGGATGCTTGTTTAACAACATAGTTGTTGCATATCATTATATTTCATACGATTATACTGAATGTACAACGTTTTATCAAAGCATTTGTACCTTTCTTTGTGCTCCTGCAACAAAATATATGCTTTTCTTATTGTATAATTTATTCCTTTTCTAATCCTTCATGTGTTGATGTAATTACTTTTTCCGTATGCGATACCTAATGAGTAAATCATTATTATTTTTTTCCTCTCAAGGCATCTACTTTCAACAACTTGAGAATTGGTTGGAAACCAGAACTTCAAGGAAATCTTTGGATTTAATTGAAATCTGTTAACTGCAACCGAAAATGTTGCCGCGGGGCTGAAATTACTAATGAGGGCTGAATTATGAGGTAAAGTAAATTTGCTGCAAGCCACATGTTTGAATAAAATAACCCTACACCTTGACATCTTTGGACCCACAGTTGCAGCGATTAGGTTTTCCACAATGGCCCCAATCAGCGGGGTGCTTTACGTGTTAATAATAGCATGTGATTAGGTACAGTATGTGCGCTACCCAATGGCCTTGGCAGGATTTCAGATGTTTTCATTAGCGTCTGGTTAGTGTCTGGGGAACTTGCAGTGTGGGCAGCTCTGGTCTGACGCTACATTGATCACAGCACCATGCAAACAATGAGAGGGGAGTTTTTGAGGGATATGCCAAGCATAGAGCCAGTGAACTGGAACAGGTTGTGTGCAATTGTGTGTGTGTGTGTGTGTGTGTGATATCCTAAAATAACACTGACTAACAACAGGAAGATCATGTTGACATTTCCCACTGGGGCTATGGTACATTAGCACAGTGAAGTGGGTCACTACGTTCAAATTCTGTTCACTACATCTGAATATAATCCATATTGTGAGTTGTATCATAAAACAGCACAGACGCCACATGCGAGTATGTATCTGGTGTCTAGCTGATACTGTTTTCAGCACGTTGCCAAGTCTAACATCACATATTGTCACACCGGCGTGATCAAACAGTCGACTGATAAGCAGGTGGTGGCGGGCAGACAGGGAAAACGAGTAAGGGTAAAGTGAGAGCTGTACGTGTGTCTTATTAATTACCCAGCTGTATTTTGACACATGACTGTCAGCTGTTTCATGGTATCTACAATATCGTAGCGAGGGATCGCGTGGGATTGATATGTGATGTGATATGTATGTGTTCTGTCAGTGCATATGGAGGACATGTGGAAGGAAAGCGCGATCAAACTTGGGTCAGAAGACAATGCTTTGAAGCCTCCTCAGAAGTACAAATCTATTGGTTTCATTATTCTGACAGGTTTTTCTTATTTGCCATGCCTGAACTTCAAACGGCTTAAAACCAGAGAAAACTTATTTTAGATTTGTTTTAAGTATTCTATATAAAACAATCAATATTCATGACAGTATGAGTAAGAATTCAGGCTTAAATTTACAAAGCGGTGTAAGATGTTACTTATTAAGAGTTTAACACGACTAAAATGTTAATCCATGCTAATTTGCTGCTCCAAGACGGTGCAGGTCTGAATCCTGATCAGTGCATGGGAATGAACAAGCGGGCAGCACAGCCATTAGGATTTTAGATGGAGCACTGAGCTGATATTATTAAAAGTTGGAGCGTCACCTTTCTCTGTCCCGCTCCGGTACCTTTTACTCACACCATGAGCCTGAAGCATGCCCGAGCCCGACCCAGAATGCATCCGTGTATGGCGCACCCACACTATTTTAGACAGAAATCGTCTGTTGCAAGTTCGACAATGGAGTTCACAAAGTAATTTCAAAAGGAAGCTCAGAAGCGAGCGGTGAGCAATTTGAGTGGAGCGGGTTGAAATCTGAGTTGAGCGCGGAGCGTTATCGAGCGGAGTGGCCTGGAACGGCTTTCAACGGGGGATAGGTTGGAATGAACCGCTCCGTGGGCAAGGAGCAGAAACTCTCTCTGCTCCACTCACATCCCCTGATCCTCATTGGTGCCCTGAAGTACATGACATCAGCCCCCACCCCCCACATTAAACCTGTGAAATAAAGCTCTTATTGTAAGATAACCAAATAGGGAAATTATGTGGCTATCTAGCACCCCATCATGCTGTTTTCAGGATTATGAAGAAATCACAGAATGCAAGCACCCAACAAATATGCTAATGGATAAAAAAAGAGACAACAATGTGTCCAGAATAAAGACACAAATATTGTCTCAAAGTTTAAAGTAAAATGCAATGCATTCACATATTGCCAATAGCTCACCCGTAGCCAGGTATAGGATGTGAAACAGCATGTCTTTCCCCTGCACCACATCCACCGCAACATGAGTGAAGCGCACGTTGTCCTCCATGAAGTAGGGCACGGTAACCACGGGTTGGACCACCTCGTGCATCAGCAGAAACTTCTGAGCGTCCTGCAGGTTCCTTTCCGTCAGGTTCACATAGGAGCCAGAGTCAATGGTGCCGCACTGTGGAGGTGGGGAAGACAGAGCAGGAAATGATGGACCGACGACAATACAAGCTCCCAGCTCTTTGGGATGAAAAGCCATGTTAATATGCTTCATTTTATTTTGTCCAGAAGTACCACCAGAGATGAGAGAAGAAAGGGATTGAATGATTAAATGAACAAGGCTTTAAAGTCGATTGCAGCCTTGTTGGGTTTGTTTGCTATCCTCACAACCTCAAGGCTTTGTAGTCAATACAGCACGGCTCATGGGAGACGACTGAAGGCATGTTTGACTGAGCAGGTAGTTAGCTCTTTTATTAGATATTTCCTCATATGCATATATATTGCTGGGGAGTTTTGTTGGTACCACTATCAATGTCTGTGATTGCTCTTTTATTTACCACAAAAATGTTTTTATCTTCAAAGCTTTATTATTGTTATTCATAATATTACAGAAAAAACAAACTGCAACATCATTCAAACAAAATATGACTTTTACTAAAAAACAGTCTACCTAAAAACAGTCCAATAAGGAAGAAGTGAAAACAAAAGTATCTCATAAAAATAGGTAGATTTAATTGTTGCAAATTAATTTGGTTGTATCAGGTGCTGTTGACTTTAAGTTCTTGTTTTGTGTCCCAGTAGAGTTTTTCTACTGGAGCCTGAGTCAGTGCCGCAGCACTCAGTTAAAATGTGAAATATCTAATATGTAAGACATTTCCCCGGCATTTTTATTAAAAGGACTTCAATAAAGTGAACTGTCTCCAAATGAAAGTTAAAAAAGGGAATTATCAGTAGCACTGTATTACTATGTAGCACAAATAGGAAACTAAAATCTAACTCCAAGATACATACGGTATACATTACATATACGTTGTAGCTGTCCAGTGACAAAATCCATGCTTTTAATGGTGGGAATGTAGTGCTTTTTTTGTTATTTTCCCTCCAAAAAAAGCAGAACGGCACTAAACAGGCTCAAAGCCAGTCCAGCTGAGGCAGTGCCGGATCACTTAAGCTAACCAAGCATGTCCTTCTCAGGGAAAGAGGTCCCTGGCTGGGGTCAAGAGGATTGTGGCTCCCTCCACAAAGAATAGGTCTACTCCACGATACAAAGAAGAGAAAACAAAAATAAACCACGCACGACAATTACGCTGACCCAAATGACTGGTACCGCTTTTGTTTCGAACATAGATTAGCAGATTCACAGCGCAGACTTTCTCCAGGCTACCCGTACGCAGCCTCGATGTACTAAGCTGAGACTGGACCTTGGGTGGCGATTAGTTCCCGCTGACTAGCTACGGTAGCAACAGCATGGACACTTTATACAGATCAATCCCTGGCCTTCCGTGGGCTGACGGATGAGAGTCATGGCGGGCTTCCCCGGGATAGGCAACGGATCAGTGCCCCCGCCACATCAGGAGATGGGAAATTAAAGCCCTGAAGGACAGGGCAATGCAACACTGTGTGTGTGTGTGCTGCTTGTGTGCCTCTTTCTCTCTGTGCAAAAATGTGTAGAGTGTATTGTGTGTGTGTGTTTGTGTGTGTGTGGTGAGGGCTATATAATAACATATGTCTAAGGTTTCCTTCTGTGGTTTGTCCTTGCATGTGACCAGTGAGGGTCTATGACATCTGTGAATGTACGGAGAGACGGATGTGGTGATTTCCTCGGCACAGTCAAGGTGAGGGACAGAACCATCATTTGGCTGAGGGCCCATACAACACTCTGCTGTCGTGCTCATCATAAGCGCACTGTGCTCTGCCAGGATGATAAGTGCCTCTGAGAAATATGGTTGTAATATAGAATGTTTTTGCCAAATGGGTTTTTGTCTAAAACCTGTCCAAGGTCATTAAATATTCCATCACTCTGTATCTGATTATAAAAGTTGATCAGTTTGATCTCCAAATAATGATATTAAGCTGAAAGAAAGCAACAAAATGAACTGACACCTCTTGTTTGCATCACTTAAAGTATCTAATACAACAAAATCCAACAGCATTTGGCTCAGACTTGAACTTAAAGGGGAAATCTGGCACCGTGTGTGTGTATTTCAGAGTTGATGGTAAAAGTAGTTTATTTAATCAATAAATTCCTCAGTGCATGCTGTATTGACCCAGAAAGCTGAGTTTGCAGCTGACAGTGAACGTAGCTGGATGCAAGTAAGAATTACAGGCTGCTATTTCAGCTTGGATTTCTCAGGATAACCAAGGGGTGCGCTCTATGCCGCTAGAAAAACAGGACTACCTTGTTTGATTCAATATGCAAGCAGAGGGTGTTACGAACGAGAATACATTTGACAGTGTTTTGCCTGACTTGGATACTTTATAACCGTATTTATTCAAGCTAGAGTACACGGACAAAAAACTGCAGCGAGAGAGAGGCTGAGGCTGCAGCGGGGATAACGTGGCCGGCAGAGACCCTACAGAACGTAGCTCATCAGTGTGTGTGTGTGTGTTTGTGTGCAGGGACTAGAGAGAGAGAGAGAGAGAGAGAGAGAGAGAGAGAGAGAGAGAGAGAGAGAGAGAGAGAGAGAGAGAGAGAGAGAGAGAGAGAGAGAGAGAGAGAGAGAGAGAGAGAGAGAGAGAGAAATGTGGTGTGAGCAGACAAGAAAGAGTAATCAGAGAAGAGAAGAGTTTCGTATAGCGGTGACATTAAGTGAATGTCCAGTAGGGTTTAAAGTTTGTGAACAAATTAAGCAGCTCCTCGCGCACGTAGGCGACATTACACAGAAGCTTGCGTGCAATGCATCCTGGGACCGCGTGCAGGAGTAATCAGCTTACTCTGTCAATATAGCACGCCCCAAAGAAATGTATTGCTCTAATTGACTACATTTACCATCGACACTGATTGGACATCCACATAAAAAGGTGCCACATTTACCATATTTTTCTACACGCGTTGCTTGACAATGAATGTGTTTGTACAGTAAGCAATTCCAATGTGACAGAAAACCTATACAACACAGAGACAGTATTAGCTCCTAATGCCCAACGAACATGACTCATAGGCTGACTAAACCCGGCAAGATCAATCCGCAAATAAATGAGGGGATTTTCTCCGCAGACAGATGGGGAATTAAGCTCTCAATCAATGACCAGTGTCTGTTTGTGTGTGTGTGTGTGTGTGTGTGTGTGTGTGTTGAGTGATGAGTTCACAGTGATAATTATCTCTATTTGCCAGCAATCAACCACCCTATATTTTTGTGGGCGTATATGTGTACAATAGATGTGCACTTGTGTCGACGGCTTTTATAGGCGCTGGTGTCCCTGAGGTGAATCTTGCATGATTGTAGGTGTGTGTGCACAAAGGGCTGGAGGAAAAAAAATGGGCAGGCCATAAATCCTACGCTCGTAAATCTAATCCTCCAACATTGACAAATGCTTGATGAAGATGCCACTGAAACCTAGATAAAGTGTGCATCGGTCCAGCGGTGAGGAGCAGCTATTGTGCCCGAGCTTAAATGGAGAGATGCGGATGGAGCGGGAGAACTGATCCCGGTTTATCCTTGAGGAAAACAGCTTCATAAAAGTCTATGGCATATATAAACCTCTCGGTGATGCACCTCCAGTATCCTGAGCAGAATAAATATACGACCAGATAGATGACATTGGTTTTCTTGACGATAACTGAGTTTCAGACATGTAGATATATGAACGCATGACGGCAGTGAGATGCGTTGTAAGTTACAGATGGGAAAGTGCTTTTCTTAGTAAACTGCCACCGCTCGCACTTTTTTTCTGCACGGACATTTCATTCGCTTTCTTTCTGCATGAGCATGTCATTATAGATAATGTGTGCGTGTGACTTCTCGGTAGCAGCCATCGCGAATGCTCATGCAGCTGCTGGCTTGACGGAAACATGATCGAGGGTCTGTGATGGGAAACGTGTGGAAGTGAGGCGTGTGTCACACATTGGCAGCCAGACCTCAGAGGAAATCCAATCCCTCATGGAGAGCTGCGTGGATTAGCTCCATCACTATCTGCTAAAGCCCGCTGCGACTGAGAGGCACTTCGGCTAATAAAACATCCCCTCGGTATCATCGATATAGAGCTGCGCCTAAAATCGGGATACGGTGCACTGGCACTGCTTGGTTGCTCCTCCGAGTTTTAGGACAGAGTATAAACATAAAGTGGCACTTGTGCCAAACAAGGACAGTGTATTTATAGAAAAGGACCGCGGTTCACAAAACAAGGCTATGAAACACCTTAAAGGAATGATTGTGCCATTGTAAAAACCACTGGATTTTATAACGAGCGGTCGTAATGTGTTTGTCCATGAGGAGAGAGAGAGGGATGACTCAATGAGAGAGGAAATTAATGAGTGAAGAGCTAGCTGGGGATCTGAGGCAGGCTCATCAGAGTGTACACGCATTCACACCACATGCATACATTTCCCGAGGCATGCACCCAGCTACATTTACTATTTGGCTTGTTTAGCAGTGTGTTGGGTCTAAATCCCCTCAAGCATGAGCAAATGATCGTTAAGGATTAGCTCTGAACTTTAACTCACACTTCCCAAACTGCCTTCGCCATGCTAGCGGCGCGGCGGTGATGCCAAGCTTGTGCTGTTTCTGAAATATCTCTCAATACCAACATGTGGTCGTCTCTATGCTGTTATAAATAACAAACAGGGTTCTTCTGCACAGCTTTGTTACCTGAAAGTCCGGTTTGGGGTTGGGGTAGGGCAGCCACGCTGACCGTGAGTTCTCCTGGTACTTGAAGGGCCCGTTGAAAACCTGTGATATGGCACTGAGATTGAAGGCACACACCGCAGATGCAGCAATGCTGTTTCTGAATGTCAGGAACAGAAAAAAAAGGGAAGAAAGACCCAACAAAAGGTGGCGAGAGGAGGGAGGGAATGATGGATGGGTGAGGGAGAAACAGAGGGAAGAATTGGATTAAAGACGTTTCAGAAAGGACACCGTAGCACAAGTAGAGAACTCTGTGCAGATGTTGCTGGTGCAGTGAATCTGACCTCTGCGTGTTTGTATTGCTCTTCGCCAACAATACAAATCAAACACCGGACAGACAGACGCAGACGCTGGCGTAAGTGATCGTCATTATTGGATTATAAATCCAGCCACAGGACACAATTAAGCTGTTCAGCCTGTCTGATTAACTGTACAGATCTCGGGCCTGAAATACAGCTTTGACTTTTTAAGCTGTCAGTTTCAACAAGTACCGATCTCTGCTCTCCGAAGAGAGTAAAGAATGAGAGTATTAACTCTCAACTTAAACTGAGAGACTTGGGCGATGTGAATTATAATCCTATGCGGCTGTTCATTAGACTCTGTGCCTGCAGGGGGAAATGTTTCCAATACCCTTCAAAAGACTTCCTTTTCAGCAATGTGAAGGCATTGACCATAAAGAATAGATTACGCAGCTTTTACAGTAATAATGGTCTGTCCGTGTGGGAGTATGGGAAAGTAAAAAAATAAAAAGATGAAAAAGATGGAGAGACAAAAAGAGAAAATGGTGTTTGCGAAAGTAGAAAATAATACTTTCATCCATGAATGCATCCCATCTCTTACATCCCCCATGTGCATGATACAGTGTACACTCTAATAAGTGATGATAGGCTTCTTTCATGGATTTGAATGTCAGATGGTACTGGAATGAGCGATCCTTGGAACTGGTTTCAGTGTTTATAGGAGGGTATTTCCACTGGAAAATAAATTTAAGATGCACTTGGCCATGTAAACTTTCCTGTCATATCACTCAATTTTATATGCCCAGTGTGCATGCTACGAAAAAGTCACATGCCAAGCTAATCTAGTTAAAGTGTGTTTGTTTACAAAACTGACATTGTGATGCCAAAAACACTGAATTATACATGAAGCTATTCCGCGGGTGCATTAAAAAAAAAACAAAGAATGAAGGAAAAAAGTGATGATATAAGTTGGCATTTTCATCTGATATCAACATGCTGCGAGCTGGATCTCACTTTGGTTCATGCTTTACAACACAAATAATACAGACTGTCAAATATAACAGTGGAACTGGGCTGACTGTGGAAATAACCTTAAAGGACTTTCACTTTTCAAAGTTTGACTCCAACTGATTATTCAAAAAGGCTGGATTTAGTTCAAATAAATTGGATGCCAATTACAATCCAAAATGGGACATAATAAGGACTCAGGGAATACGGGACAATTTGTAAAAATGACTCTCGGTGGAAAGGTAGAGCAATACGTCAACAAATATAAATGCAAATCTTACAGGGTTCTTGTTTCAAAACGTCAAGTCGGAAATATCAGCTGGAGCTCATGGAGCCAACATCAGTTTAATATGCTAGCCATCCACAGCTAATGCAATCTGCTGGGTTCAGTCAGTAAAATAAGCAGCCAATAAAGCTGATTCTGAAATGTTTTCATACATTTTGTCCATGCAGCATGAAGAGAGTGCTTGTGGTAACTGTGGCCTTTGTACTTTGTGACTAAAGTCTCATTTTACTCACACGTTGGTCGTGAAGATCCCGTAGAGCAGCTCCAGCTCCGGCAGGTAAAAGGTTCCCTGCAGCTCGTTGTAGTTGAAGGGTATTTCGCCCGGTCGGGAGCAGTTCAGCCTGGCCTTCATGAAGGTGGTCCACGTGTCCTCCAGGAGGAAGCGGCCGCCGATGTCGTTCTTGCACACGCGCCCCGCGCGGGAAAACACCGTCCGGCCACAGTCATGCTCCACCGCATTTTCCCGGAAGAAGAAGTAGGTGAAGTTGCCGATATCGTAGGAGGAGACGAAGTTCGGTTCTGTTGAAGGAGAGGTGGCAAGAGACGAGAAAAATGAGTGGGAGAAAGAAGACATAGAAGGAAGAAAAAAATTATGAGAGCTTTGAAAAGAAGACGCAGGGCAGAGAGAGGAAGGAGGAAAAGCGAAAGAACAATATTTAAGGTGGTGGGAGGAAGAGTTAGTGGGAGAGCGAATGGGTATGTGGTATGACTGATTGACTTGCGGGGTTTGTGAGGCCCACACAACAGCAGGTGATCAGGATTAATAACTACAGGCCATGTTATTAATGGCGTTGGGCTGTAATAAGAAAACTCATTTTTCACTCCCTAAACCTAAAGGTTAGGATGAGAAATGACCAAAACAGGTGGAGCGTAATAGCTTTCACCCCATCTGAAACACGCGACCTCCACGACACTGTCACAGCTAAGGCGCTCATTTTTATGTATGACATTATTGGATCTAAACCGCATACTTTATTCTCGCTGACAGTGATTTAATTCACTCTTAAATGAAAGTGTCCCCCCAACCCCACTCCTCATTTCAGCCCTCCTCTTCTCTGCACCTTTGCAGGGCAGTGCAGGGGGAGACGGAGGGGAAAAGAAAATCAATTCGCCATAAAATTAGTTATTAAACCTTTTCCCAGAAGGTTGCTGCAAAGCAATGTATGTGGTGGCTTTTAATTTATTTTTTCAATTTATCTTAAATGTGAATCAGATAAAAGTCACTTGCTGACAAGATACTGATTGACCCGCTCCTCTGTAGGCCGGACACCTGCAGCGGGCTGACGCTCTCCAATCTGCACCGAGGCGGTTTGTGCTTGAAGTGTGTCTGAACTTTCAGGGAAAGATACATCGATTTCTGACAATTTCACAATTTCATGGTCCTGGAAGAAAGGGTGAGATACATATATAAAGATTTTCCAGTTGCTTAGTAACTTTAGAAATAATTGTTTTCACTGATAAAATGCAAGAGAACAATTATAAAGCGATGATCTTCCTTTACAGCATTTGCTACACTACTTTGCCCACACAGTGGTGGTTTGAGGAGGAATACAACCCTTCAACCAAGAGAGACAGATTCCTACTCTGCGTTAGATAAGCATCCATCAAGTATCCTTGAGCGAAACACAGAATCTCCACAATCTGCAGGCCGGATGTTCAATAGCTGACGGGGGAAAAGCTAAAAAGAAATGTTTTCCATTGTTTCTTTTTATATAAAATGCCCATCTTTTTTTTTATCAATGTTTACAAACATTTACATAAACAGTAACATCTCCATGTATATCCGGACCCAACCCTTTGGCAGTCCCCGTACCGTTCAGCCACTTGGAGTTGTATTGGGCCGTGCGCAGAGGTGGCAGGCCGCCCAGGCTGCGGTAGATGGCGGGGTCTCGCCCAGAGAAGTCCATGGCCGTGGCAGCGTAAAGCTCCCCGTTGGAGGTGATGAGGGCGGTGGAATTGTGGAGGGGGTTGTAAGGACAGCGAGCCATCCCACTGATCTGATCGTGGATCTCTGTCAAATTTGTCAGCTGCAACACAGATAAAGAAGAGGCTGAGCTAGGGAGCGAAAGGGTCTCCACAGGAAAGAGTTATTGGCACAGACGATGCCTCGATACTACTCATTTCATTGTAAAAGGAGTGTCCTTTGAGTTAATAAACAAAAACACTATGGTGTATTTTTTCCTTATTTTTCAATAATAATGGATACAAATATAGGACAAAGTATCAAAGTGCAAAATTTAAATATGGAGAGGTCTGGGAATGTTGTTTGTTCCTGCCAATATGCAAATGAGCAAGCAGAGGGAAAAAAATACTGCTCATTACATTTAGTTTACATCTACTGCGAAACGACGAGATATATATAATGTGTTCTACTCACACAGCTGCTATATATATGATTAAAAACGCCAGGAGCAGGATAATCAGAGAACGCATTTTGAATCATTAACAGCAGAAAACACACAAACTGAGCAGCTGCCTGAAGTCCAATGTTAAGAAGCAGGCTGTCAAGAAAGCAATACAGTGATTAAAACAGGCTTCTTCACTCAAGTTACTCTTGGCCTTTTTTGGTTACTCTGGGCTTGTCTTGGTGTGGTTGGTATCTCTACAGGGCAACCAGCTGTTTGGCTGTTTATAACATTATTGAACCACATCTTTGAGAAGCCTTTCTGAGTCCAAAAGTGGCTTGATGTGAGATGCCTTGCCTGGTATTCAGCCTTAGAATATATGGCCAAATCCACCTCCCCGCCTTTTAAAAATACTTTACTGCATGACCTCGGCTTAGCCCTGACACACTGCACTGGTTCCTAGTTTAAAAAAAAAAAAACTGGCCATAGCTCAGTGACTCAGCCTTGAATACCAAAAAGAAGTAATACATTTTTTAAATCCAAGCTGTAATTATATTTTATGGTGCAAAAGTAAACACCGTATACGAGGATTAGCTCATGGTTTGTGCTTCCATCCAAGTTCATCTAAGTTCTGAGGGCAAATGCATGAGTGAAAAGATTGAACTAATCTCAGGTTTTAAAATCCGCAAATGATAATTAAAGTTATTCTATCTGCAATTGGTTTTCTATCAATCAGAGCTCCACATTTTTGACTTCTCCGTGGTTGCCGAGGACCTCGGGCGAGATTCACAGCTCAATCTCACGTCACGCATTTTGATTGATTCATTGGTAGCCAACACTTCTACACAGGGGGCCGGACGGATGCCATTCGACGCATTTGTGTTGGGCGGAGACTTCTTCAGCCAATTTCCTGGAGCCGGTCGATATGGGATCAAGGGTTCCGTTAACTTCTGCCACCTCTGCTCCAACCGAACCGCAGCCAAACAGAGCAGCTCTGTCTGAGCTCTGCCAGCCTGAGATGAAAGCCCGGTATTGACGGGCTCATTCCGTGGGTCGGAATAGCTACTTTTAGGTCAATTGGATCATTTAGAAAAACAAGAGGAGGAGCGATAAATAGAAAGACTGCAGTGCTTCCGTCGCTTTTTGAGGAAGTGGAGTGAAAGTCGTCTCTATACTGCAGCCAGCAGCTGTGTGAGTAGAACACTGAAGTGACTTTGAGTCCCGCTAATAGAGGCGTTTAAGAAGGAGACAACTCGCAGCCAGTTGGGTGCTATGTGTGGTGCTACTGAGAGGCTATTGTGGTTGTTGAGAGCATTTTTAACTACCCACTATGACAGGAAACAAGCTTTTTTTCATCGGAGCTGCTGCAACAGGATTATCGTTGATATCCCACCGTTGATGCCACTGACACATCTGCTCAGTGATTGTGAACATAATGAACGAGTTAAATAAACTCTGAACTGTAAATAAACAATACATTCTGTGCTGAATGTGACTATTTTGTTATACTGACATGCTTATCACTAAGCACAAGTTAAAATATTATCACTGTCAGACACTGTATTTCCTGCATTCTGGGCATTTTTATGCACCGATTTATGATGTAAAGGTCTTTATTTATGAAAAGGAAAACACAAAAGCCAGGCGGCAGATGACCTGCAGTAAGGCATTAAGACATCTGTATTGCTTTCAAATACTTATTTTCCTGTAGATCAACTTCTCTCAATTTCAATCTCTGCTGAGTCAACAAATAACTAGACATGATTGACTCTTCCTTCTTGTTTTGTGTCTTTTGTTTGGGGAAGTAATCTCTTTTAATTATATTCACGTCAGTGATCCATAAATTCATTTAAATTTATTTATAAACCCAAGAAGTTTAGAGATTAAGATTTCTGCTCATTCAAAACATTCCCCACACATCTGTGTCCTCTGAAAAGAATAAAGTTGTATTTTGAGGTGTAAGCAAAAATAAATGCATTGGATTCATTGGATAATTGAATTGGCAAAAACAACTCTACATGCAAATCATAGTAATCTATATACGAAACCAAAGAGTCAATTGACCCAAACTACTCATTAAATAATAAGAAGCTAAAATGCTGGAAATGTGCTAATTTTAATGTTTTTATTAAAAGACATCCTCCAGGCGGCTATTCTCATCATCACCATCATCAGTGGCAGCATGGCTAAAAGTCCGAGAAATGAACAGCTGTTCAATCTTTAACCACCCAGCACTTATTAAACTAATAGAATATTCTGCTCCTCATCTGTCCATCCATCACAGCTGATAGTAAATCTGTCTGAGCGTGATTCCAATGCTATTGCTATGCTCGTCCTGTGTTTCACATTAACAATGTTCAGTGGGTAAATATGACAGCCCCCGATGAAATACTACTATAATAATGTCATGACATTTCAACTATATGTATTTTCACAGCAGTAAACAGTCATTATGAGCCCATGACCTTTGGGTGCAGTGCTCTTGGACCAAAACAAATGTCATCATAATGGTAAACTCCTGCAGCCTCCTTATCTGAAATCCCACAGAAGATTTCGGTATTTGATATGTTCTCAGGAAAGCAATAGTCTGACATTTTAAGTGTTGATCTCCACTTAACTTCAGTGGGCACTTGTCATTATAGTGGATAAAAAATAAAAAAACTTCAGTTACTTGTATTAATACTTCAATTTGAAGAAGCATAATAAAGAGAGAGGATTGACAACATTACACCTTCCAATAATTAGATTAGAAGAAAAGATCAAATTATTTGATTAAAAAAAAAGAAGCTAATTAACGCCAATGACTCATGAAAAAGGGCAAAGCAGCAGACGAGACCAGAATATATTATCGGAAATAATGAGCTTAAGGAAATGTTTTATTATTTGATTATGATGTTTAACAATTTTGAGGAAACAGGACTTCTTAAATAACCAAGCTAAATAGGATTCATATTATAATTAGTCTACATACCTGACAGCACAACAGAGGAAGCGAGAACAGCCACACTACATTAAATCCTCTGATATCAAGATCACAATGCCATCACATCTTGATTAAATGTGTTGATCAACCTTGGCCTTTTCTATCTGACATTGTCAGTTTGATCAAGAACACTTCAATTCATATTAGCAAAGTTATCAAGCTTACCCAGGTTGAAATATAACTGAGGATAATGACTTATCACGATGTGTTCCTGGGGTATTAGCTGTGACCGATGAACAAATGTGGCATATAATAGAAAAAAAAGAAAGACAACTGAGCAACTACGGCTGCTGTCAACTTCCATCCAGCTCTGCAATAACGGTGGGAGACTCTTGAGGGACGGTTAAGTGCATAAAGCGAGTCAGAGAGGCTGTGGTTTGTGGAGAAAGAAAAACACTTCCTTTCATTGCTCATGAATTTGCCTTTTCATTTGTAAGTAGAATAATGTGTAGTCTTCTTTAAAAAACTAACATATTCTAGCACTGTTTGATGACTCACCACATTAAGTGGTGGGTTGGAAAAGCTCAAATAATGCAGAGGAAATAGCACAAAGAAGAAGAAAGACACGACATGCCAAACTGAACTATATATATACATTAAAAGCAATAAAAGAACAACACAGTAACACAAATAGAATAAGAAGCTTTCATTTGATTAAGGATACTCAGCATTTGCATGAACTCTTTCAACAAAATGGTAGAAACAGTAAAACTAAGTTGGAAAAAAAAAAGAAGCGAGAAAGAGAAACTCTGCTGTTGTTCGTACCGTTCGGTTGGTGCAGATGGGGGTGAAGGCGTTGGTTCCACAGGTGAACAGCCTGTTCCCGTTCACCAGCAGCACCCTGATGTAGTTCTGGCACTCCTCCTGTGGAAACACACCAGCAAAGTGCAGCAGCATCATTATCTCTCCATTGACAAGCAGCAGCATTAGGCAGAGAAACAAAATTACACTTCATGCCAATAAACGAGACAAACACCTGAAACTGTGGGGGGGCTTCTCTAAAACGTGGCCAAGCTTGACTGAGTCAAATCAAGGCTAATGCCCACACGGCTCGGCCACGTCACATCTTAATTCTACAGGCACCAGATCTGTAGAGGGGTCTGATTGAGGTAGAGAACAGATAAATGCAGCAGGCGTGAGAGAAGGACACTCAGGATTAGTTTGGAAAATTGCCTTGGCTTTGTTGACTGGACAAAAAGTGAAAAGAAGGCGTCGCCTCTCATTCTCTGAATGAAAGCATTTTGGGCATGCGCTCATTAATCATTTCAAACTAGTTTTCTCTAAATGATGGTGAAGTATAGGCTCTATTCTTGGCTCGCTCCTCCTCTGAGGTTTCTAGCAAACCACTGAGCGCTTGTTTCAAAGCACGCGACAAATAAAGCGCCGCAGAATGATTGACTGGATGATTGATCGCTGTTGAACGTCATGAGCTTGCAACATCGCCGTAGGGCTTTAATGCAGGTTTACCGGGGATTTCCATCAACAAAACAACAGCAGTCAGTAATCGTGTCAGAGAGCGCCGTTTGTTTTCTGTCCTGGGACAAGGCAGTAAACTCATTGGGTCCGCTCCATCTGAAAGGGGCCACGGCTGGGTTGGGACCCTCGTAGAAATTTAAAACCTTGTAAATCTGCTCGTGTCTGAGCCACTGGAAGGCGCCCAGGGCAACACCACCTCCTCCTCCTCCTCCTCCTCCCCCTCTCTCTCAAGGGTCTGCTTTAAAAGTAGAGGGCACCCATTTGAAGGATGAGAGATGAGAGAAATGAGGGGAAGGCCTTTTATTCCCCCTATCAAGACGAAGGTTGACTCATAAAACAACTCTTTCCCGGTGCTAAGCACAGCCTAAGTATGTGTGTACGTGTTCATGTGTGTGCCTCTTCAAAACAATATGTGTGTGGTATGCCTATATATCTGTGCTGATTGTGCAGTTCATTGTGTACTGCATGCTTGTGTAAATGTGTGCCCACTGATGCAGGAGTGAGGGTGAGTTGTGAGGGCTCTGCCTAATTAAATTCTTCCCTTGCAGTTAGTTTCTGCGGTAAATAACGGCATATTTAATATTTTCCCAGCCTAACAGTCTTGACTTGTTTACAAAAACTTCGTGACAAATGTTCCACGTCTGTACTGTAATACAGAGGCTGTTATGCTTGGCTCCCACATTATAAAACAAAACAGAGGCTGCAATCAAGTCCTGTCAAGTCAATTTAACTCTCCTTTCTTTTCCCGGTTGAAATAAATCAAATACACAAGAGAAGAGCGGACGGGTGCATTAGAAGAAAAAAAAAAACAATCACTTGTAAATTCGCTCAAAGCACGGGCACGGTATCTGTATAATAGCTTAAGCGATGGTATATTGCTGCCCGCTGAGCTAGGTAATAAACCATCCCTGTCAACCGCTGGAGAATGAAGTCTTTTAATGCTATTCTTAGTGTACGTCACAGGACCCGATCCCCCGAGAGGAACAGTGAGCAAAACAATTTGACTGTGGGCAACAGCAGTGACTCTCAAGGACTGAGGTAGCTTCGGCCTGTAATTCACAACAGCCAGCCCTTGCACGCCAATTATGGGTCCCTAACCAGCGTTCACAGGAGGATAAATACACAGCGGTGCACACACATACAGGATCAGGGCTGGGCAGTTCACCTACAAGTCAAGTCCAGCTCTGAACCAGCTGTTTGATAGACAGGGGTTTGCCAGCTAACCACATACAAAAACACAGACTTCTGCACAAAACGAAACTACAAAAACATTAGGAACTCCCTTTAAAAGGCCCACAAGTTGAATTGGATCTTTTTTTAAGGATGACCTCTCATACAAAGTAGGGATTCCCAGAGAGTCTATATTTTAAAGCTGAATAAAGAGCTCCACATTGCTTTCAGTCTTCAATATGTTTCATCATAACTTGAAATTTTTTCCATTTTAGTGAGCTGTTTGATGAGCTCTCTGGAGCTGATTTGATCAACACTGCTTGTAGAAATGAAGGGGGGTCTGTGATTCCTATCCTTAAGATCTATTTTGTGTAGCTGTTATGTAGCATTGATTCGATAGTGGTAAAGTTTGACATCAGTGGCATTCAGCTCTAGCGGCAGACAGCATTCATTCATAATTTGTGTCTATAATAACATGCTGTTAGCCCTTAGCTGAAGTGCAGCCTTGCAGAGCCGCTAACGTGGAGTTGGAAGTTTTGTTCGCCACATTGTTAGACATGGACGGAGCAACAAAACAAAGCAATGCTATTGAGTTGCATTATTGGAAGAGTGGGATCTCTGCTTTTTGTCCTTCACACACCAACAAACTTAATGGAATACTGAATCGCTTGAATACCCCTTTAACTGCCTTTATTCAAACCAATAGGTGCAGTTAGCTGCAAACACAAACCTGAACCAAATTCATGAAGTGCGCTTTTACAGACTTTTTTTTCTTTTTCTTTTTTACTTGTTTTTCTCAACATGGTGACAAGTGTCCGACAAGGCAATATAACAACAGTGTGATGTTTGAAAAGCGTAGACATCACTTAAACTCACCTCAGACTTTCCACGGCTGAAGCAGGCTCCCTTGGTGAACTCATCGCAGTGCCACTCAGCCTCCTGCGGGGAGAAAGAAAAGCAGCATAAGTCTCCCAATAAACCGTCGAGAAGAAGCACACATCAGAAACATTTGGTGCAATGTCACCATGGACCACTTTGGAAACAACTCAGGGAACCAAATAAAAGAATGTCTGGCTCTCGACTCGCAGCCTTTCTAAAGTAAATGTGATATCTGGCGATTTTGTCTGAGCTAGCAGGGGCAACAAAAAAAAAAAAAAGATTCTGTGTCTTAAATACAGACAGAATCCAATTAAGGTGCATACCAATCAGAGAAGCTCACGAAACGAGTGACAAGTTTGCGCAGAGCCGGATGCTATAGATTTGATTTATGTGTGAGGGAAAAAGAGGCATCTTTAAGGCGTAGCACGTGAGCTCCCTGGAGTATGATGTCAACGTGATTTACATGTAAGAAACAGCGAGCTGCCTTTAACATTTTGCTACAGGAGGGAGAGGAATAAGAAGATAAAACCTCCACTCGTCCCCCCCTGGGGTGAAGACACCAGCGTGCTCCAATTTCTACCGTTTAATTTCAGCGTGACCTCCAGGGGGGGCTTCCTCATTGACAAAAGTTCTCTATTCATGAAATGAGTGTTGGCCTCGGGACAGCACCGGGCCACTAAGACACTCACGCTCGTGACAGGTGGAATTAGCCGTCGCTGTCACCACCTCCGACTGGCAGCCAGAGGAATACTTAACCGGAAAAATTGGCCGCTGCAATAATACACTTAACGCCGAGTCACGAAAAGTCTCCAAAAGCAAAACTATTCAACTTCTTTCTTGGCCTTGCAGACAATAGTTTCCTGCAGTAATGAAATGGCTAGTGGCCAGAAGCTCAGGAACTCACTCCCTGTAGGAATATAGTAAATATCGCAAACTGAAAGAGAATATTAGATTTCATCTTGCTATCAGGACCGTTTTCTGCCAGGAAAAGAGGAAAAACAAAAGCTGAGCCCCCCTCAGCAGTGAGGAAAGCTTCTTTAATTTCCTTTTTGAGAAGACTCTGAGTTTCCTGTGTGTGTTTTTTGACGAGGCTTTTGCTTTCCGCCTCACTGGCCTTTGGGAGGAGTAGAGCCACCCGACCCGTATGTACACACTGACACACAAATGCACACATAGGCAGTAACAGGAGGGAGCTTAGAGAGAGAAGAGAGCTCAGGGTGAGGGGTACTATTCAGGGCGGATAAGATATGGAGTATTAATGTGAGCTGGCTTCTCTCTCACTCTTCTCTATGGGTGTATGTGTGTGTCGGTTGGCATTCCAGGCCAAAGCTGGCTATTCTGGGGCCGTGCAGCCAACGCAGACACAAACCGCACACATCAGCACAAGCAGCACAGCCTGCACACACAGCAGCACGGCGTGTCCCGGCTGAATTGAATGTAGGGGCTGAAAAGTGCTTTTGCTAATCGTAAGGGGGAAGAGTGGGGGGACCTGTTAATGGCCCGGAATCTTACTCACTCATGTTCAGGGCAGAAATCAATCATAATACAATGCAAAATTACAATTTGAGATTACATTATTGGGGGTAAAGTGGTTGCTTTTATCATTACGGGGCGATTATGTGATTCATCATCACCTGAAACCTGAAACAGTTTAAAGCAGGTATTACATCGTCTAATCCCAGCAGAAAGTAGACTTTCATCTGCTACTGTACTGAGAAACCTGTGAAACTGAATACTTGAGCAGTGTGCAGATTCATATCAAATCCTTCGCATTTGTTTGGCCTGCTAAAAAGTGGGCGGGCGGGGTTAGCATTTCGATGGTAAATGGACTTTGATTTAATAGCGCCTTTCTGGTCTTTTCACCACTTTAAAGGGCTTTCCACTACATGTCAACATTCATTCAATCACACACACATTCACACACTGACGGCAGGGGCTATACAAGCTGACAAACCCCTCATCTAATCCATTGCTCAATCACACACCAATGGCACAGCCGTCAGGAGCAATTTGGGGTTCAGTATCTTGTCCAAGGACACATGCACAGTGGACTGGAGGAGCCAGGGATGGAACTGCAGATCTTCTGATTAGCGGTCTACCTTCGGCCCTGTAGCGCAACACAGAGCCACAGAGGAATGTGATTCCACACACACTTCCTGTGTCGCTTAAACTAGCAGATTGATTGATGGATGGATTTCATGATATCATTTGTTGGAATTGGTTGGTTCTAGCTTACATAACTTATTTTATATTCATACAGAAATACAAATAAATCTAATATTTGTCCGTTTTTTTGTAGATAGTTTTTAAAAAGGTGCACAATATGACAGGAAATATGATTTACATTTTTTACATCATAACCAGCTAAATCGACTTTATGACTGCTGAACCAGGTGATGTTCGTCGGCCTGTAAGTGGGGGATATGCCGGCATCATTGACCACTAAAGCCGCTCTATCTCACTGCCTCAAATGGTCCAGAATAAAGAACAGAATCCCAAGTGCCAGTGCCATTAAGACACATTTAAATCTCATTAACGTGCTTTTGTCCAGCCACTGTGCTCCTCAGATGAATATGTCTTGAACAGAAATATGTCTCGAATCCACTCTCGTTAAATAATAATTATTGGTTTTATCAAAGGAAGCTGCATTACAAAGACTGTTTTCTGTGCCTTTGTCACCTATAAGAAACTGAAATGGAGACTTAGAGGGGAAACAAAGAAGATGAGAGAATGTGAGAGGACCAGGATTAAATTTAGTGAGTTGAGCATGGTGGCGAATTGGCCCAAAAGAAAATGAAATATCCATCATGGCACTATAATCATCTCTGGAGAGAAGCAACCATCGGAAATTGAGGAAAAGGAAGAGCTATACAGCTGTTAGAGGATAATTACGGTGTATTAAAACTACTTTCATTAATTTTATCGGGTATGATAACAATGTACTCGCTGACTAGGTTTGTAAAAGGGAAAGATTTGGGCACAATTGATATCACCACATGACGAAAGAGGGGTTCCTCAGACCGTCATTTTTAGTTTAGGCCGCTGACCAAGCGTTGGTATTCGAGAAGCTGGGCGTGAGAATGTGTTGTCATATCTTCTTCACTTGGTGAGTATATTTTGTATTAACAAAAGGTTTACAGTCAAAACTAAAGTAAAGATAAATAGAATGTCATTACGATGCATACATTGAGAGAAATAATTTGGCACAGTTGGGAGAATAAATTGTTTCAGGGAAGATTTAGAAAAAAGAAAGTCTAAGATGTTATGTTGCGTGTGTCCGCCCTCTCTTCAGTCCCCTGTAATCCTCAGTCAGAGCTCACACTGAGGAGCTATTGTGGTCGAGGTGCGTTCAGGACAGATACCAAGGGAGAGAGTGGGCGGGGAGGGAGCAACACAGACACAGAGGAGAGGACAGAAAAAAGGAAAATAACAGAAAACAGACAACAACAAAAAAAAATAACAAAGACAAAACAGAGTCCAACTTAGGAGTCAGCCAGAACAAGGGAGACAGTGTGGGCAGAGCGAAGTAGTCAGTGAGACAGAGGAGGGAGTGAGGAGCTGAATTTCAAAACGCCACTGTTTCCAGACATGATACTGAATATATTTTGCATAAAGAGGGTCCGAACACACTCTCTGCTGACAGCTGTCTAGCTCTATGAGACGACTGGCTGTGTGCCTCATTACAAGGGGACAGCGAGTTGAGAGTGAGAGCTGGACAAATCCTGCCGGGGAAATCTAATCTGTTTTATGAATAGCTGATATTGCCTTTTGATGTGCTGGCACAATATTATCCACTATATGATTCACACTGATGTCTGCTGATGTAAGCTGCTGAAAGATTTACACATGAAATTTGTCTAGATGTCATGTCTCAGCAAGTGTGTAGGTCTTCGTCACTACACGTCTCATCATAACAGCACGAAGAGATAAGTCAGAGTTGTAATGACCCCCTGCTCGGCCTCTTATTATTTGCTTAAACATCTACATGGTATCAGTGAAAGTGCTGGTATTTGTATCTCCAATCCCGCTGATGCGTTTCACTTCATGCATGTAAATGGCCGAGTTACTGGCTCTAGAAATTGAATGAGCAATGCTTCCAGAGCTGTGGAGGACAGACAGACAATTAGCCCATCAGTAGCTTACAGAAACTGACGAAGTACAAATTTGCAAGAGGCAGGCCCATGAAATGCAACATGTGTGACTGGAGGGAGTTTGCTTTGGAGTCCCCTTTCCGTCGTAACGACACTATATGAGAGGAAGTGAAGAAAAATGGAGGCACAATATACATCTAAACACAATACAGTGATTGTTGCCAGGTAGAGCTGTTATGAGAACAGAGAGTCTGGAGTGAATATCTCCTACTTTTCTCCTCTGGTGCTGTATCGAATGGTGAACAATGCCACTGATCCTCCTCATCCCAGTGCTTATTGACTAATGCTGTGCCACAGTGTTTCTGTTGAAACTCGGCCTCGGTGTCTGCGTCCTGTTTCGATTTGGCATGGAAACAACGCGCTATTATTGGATTCTTACATCTTCTTCATTTAATGTCTTCTTACATTAGCACCTTTGCGGCAGATAGTATGATTTCAACAAGCTTTTATTGTGCCTGCAAATTAGATACTTTGGCTTTCAGCACCAGCATGGACGTGTGCAGTCTGTTGTAAAACTAGGTGTGAAAGGGTAAAGATGGAGCTAAAAGCAGGTAAGAGGGAATCACAGCATTACAACGTCAAAGGACATTATTTAGGGAGAAACACAACGCTGAGTGGTACATCGAGCCGGTTTGGCCATTCATCCGCCCTGGCAGCACAATGGCAAAATTGAACACAAAGCAAATGCAGAAGGGCCAATTTATCAGTGTTTTCCCCCTTCTCTGCAGTAGGCAATGGGAGGTGGATAATGGCAACGGCAGTGAGGATTCTCCTGCCCAAAGTTGGCAGCAGACGAGTGCAGGGAGCTGGATGACGGACCTGTAGATGGAGGAAGGATATTGTGCTTTGTGGTTACTGTTTTTATTGCCTGTCCTTTGGCTGAGTATTGTTCACTGTGCATGCTGAGTGAAGGCCTACTATTCTTTTTTTTTTTTAAAGGAAAGCCAGGAGAAAATTATCCACCTATTGTTCTTGTCAGTGTTTTCCAGACCAGTGAGGATGAAAGTAGAGGTTGACAGGGAGAGGGAGGCCTCTTCAGGCTGTTGAGACACTGCTGAAAATAAACTTCAAGTGCCAGATATTAACTCCAATCAAGGCCAAAGGGCTTGCTTATGTTTCACGGTCTGACTCTTCCCACTTCAAACTGATTGCCATTCAGTTTGAGTACATGCTAGCAAGTTCATATAATGTGGACGATTTTCTCTTTGTTACTCTCAGTGTCTTCCTGACGTGTAAACTGACCTTTTTTTTGTATAGGTGACTAACCCTTTTTTCTTTCAGGATTCACTGGAGAAAGACATTTGAGGGGTAGCTTTACAATTGGGCAATGAAAGCGTAAAAGTTTTCAGATGGCTTCACATCAACTCTTTTAACAAAGTTCCCCTACGTCTGATGTTCTTGTTCAATTTTTTATTAGGGCATTTACTGAGGAGATTATGGTCGCTGGGCTCAGGCTCAATCGATCTGTGAGTCTCAACTCGATATGTGCAATAGAGCGGGTTCGACCAGCAGTGTTTAGCAGCCACCCTAAATGTCACTACACTCTAAACCCTCCATAGCGCTATGGTAAGCTGACCAAGCATTCAGTGTGTATTGTCTGCCTTGCACAATGCTTGAAAACAACGCATCATACTGCAACCAAGGTCAAGACAAGTGGGTGGGATTCATTTTTGCCTTCAAGTAGCAGAAGGCCTTGGTTGTTGCTTTCATTAATGTTTCATGCATGCACATACAAGATGAGAACAGCCCGTCATCGATCATATGGTAATTATATCCCCTACTTTAACGTATTAAAGGCTGTTTGTATTACACCGGCTCTAAGCCTTGTGCTCTGTCAAACAATACACAGCCTCCCTCTTTACGCTGCCAGCCATGCAAGAACAAATCACCGCCACCGGGCATTATCTGACATGGCTGATGCATGGGGATGGAGTGAAATCACAAAGAAAAGCGTAGGTGTAGCTTTTAGCTTGTTTTGCTTCTGCAGGAAAGGAATAAAAAAAAAGAAGCTCATGCAACTCTATTGAACAGTGGTGCAACCAAAAGAAAATGTGCTGGGCTTCTAACGTGCTCAAACTTTCTTTGTTCGCACTGACACTCAGCACCATAGTCCCTTGCAAATATATTTGATCAATCAGCAATGCATATAATGTGAGTGGAGCAACGGGCGCCAAAGGGGAAATTCATTCAAGTCTTTCATATGCAACAAGCCAGCCACAGAGGCTACCAAATCTCTGTGCAATTAATCTCCTGCTTTATGCCGGGGTGAAAAAGAAGGAAGGAGAGGAAAGGATTTTAGAGGGAGGTGAATAGAAGAATAGCACTTCAGCAGTTGAACTTAGCCTTCCCCTTGACTCTGCAGCCCTGGTCCAATCAAATGCAAAGCAGGCACGAGGGCACAGGTCATCTTAAATTGGCGCCAGGGCTTGGCAGGGATTACCGGGTCCTATTCTCTTAAGAGAAGATGTCTTGGAGATGAGGGGTTGATTGGGTTGGTGGAATCTCCTGTCTGATTCTGCAGCGCCAGCCGAGCGCAGGATGAAATAAGGATGGAGGGATGATTGGGTGCGCTGACGACACAGAGCATGTTTAAAAAGCATGTGTGTCCCAGTGAGGGGCCACAAAAGACCGCATGAATCATCGGGGGTTGCTTCCCTCTGTCTGTGTGCTGTCTCACCGCTCCCTGATTCCTTTGTGTGTGCTGAACCTGCACTCCTTCCTCGCCGACAAATTCCGTCTTGCCTCTTGTTTTGTCCGACCAGTTTTCTCATTTTTTCCTCTCCAGGCGGATTTATATCGCCAGCCTCCCTCCAGTCTCTCCTTTGTTCCATCCAGCTCTACTCTTTATCTCCTTCCCTCATCCTCTCCCCTGGTTTTCCAGGGTGTAAATGGCAAACATCATGAGATGTCAAAGCATTAAAGAAGCCTGGTTGCTACCATTGAGCAATAAACCCTCAATCTGTCAAACGTTTGTATGGTAACTCAGTGGGTCACAAAATGCTTGGCGCCACAGGGGGGATATGGGCTCTTACAAGTGAAGTAAAAGGAAAAGAAATGAGAAGATGCAGAAAAAAAATTAGAATGACAACATGTGGGAGAAGGGGGTAAAAAAAGAATAATTGCTACCTTGAGCATACTTCTATTTAAGCATTTTGTTGTCACCATAGGCACTGAAGTTGACATTCTTTCATTTCTGTTTAATATTTCAGACCCTTTGATTCACCAGCAGAATAGTTTAACCAACATGTTGGAATCGTATTAAAGACATTGCACAATATGTTAATGCCCTAGAAAATGTGGAAAAAGTACAGCTGCATGTGTCATATTCGGTAGTAAACTGGATTTAAACACGCAGGGTATTTATGCCGTCTAACCTTGATATCATCACTCTTTCCTTCGGTCTGTATATCAACCCACAGCGCTGTCGCCCGAACCCGCTGTCACTCCACTGGATGGGAAGTTGTTGTGACATGTTAAATACTAAACCATTTTACTGTAACAGCTTTAAAGTTGTGGGAGCTGCCAGCACGCTTATAGCACGGCGTATAAGAGCAGAGTGAGCACATACATACAGAAAATGTGGTGAGTCAGACTGAGAAACAGAGAGACAGAGGGAGAGAGAATTAGCACTCACCTGGATCAGTGTAAGGTCTTCCAGATTGAGCCTGAAGAGGTGATTTCTGTAAAAAAAAAAAAAGAAGAAGAATATATATATATATGTATATATATGTATGTGAGTTGATGGAGCCATTTTCTTCAAATAAACCAGGATGTGTGGATGTTACAGCATCTCTGCTTTAAGGTCGAAGCTCTGTACAGTTTGTATCTGTTATCTCTAGAGTTCCTTCATTTTCACCCCTCTACCCATGGTGCCACCAGCACTAAGGGATTTCTACCTCCCAAAAGGGAGAATACGGACTTAAACTGCTTAAACAGCAAGTTGGGGGTGAAAACGGTTCAGAGGATGTCGATACACTGAAAAGAGGTTTTTCCACCGATTTAGCATTGCACTCCTGTGACCTTGTCAAAGTCACGAGGGACAGTTTGAAAAATGATCGAAATTGGTGCAGCAGAACCGGATATATTGTCTTTTTTATTCCACACATTCTTCTTTTGTGTCAAAACCTGGCTCCGACATTACCCACAATACAACTTTCACATGTGCAGAAATGCAAACCAAGACCTGTAAACACACTTTAAGTGTAAAATTGCTATAGGCCCTGTTTAAACTTGTACAGCTTCTTATGCCACCAGTGAAAAAGTTAATTTTCCCTTATAAGTGGGGAAACCTTTAGAAGCAGTTTTAATCAGGGTTCTCATAGGGACCGAATGCAGTGGATGGCTGGATTCAACCTCTGCAGCAAACATAGACCTCTAGATGTGCTCAACACATAATTAAGAGGAAAGAAAGACTGGATAAAGCGCTAAAAACTTTTACAGAATTCTCGACTGGAGTTTTGTATGGATGAGAAACAGAAATATAAAGAAAGAGATTGAAAAAAAAACATGAAAGCCTGGCGGGGAAACCACACTAATAAATGCCTATCCTGCTTTGCGTGAAGCCTTTCATATTTGCACAGCACATACAAAACCGTTTCATTGGCATTTACAACTTTTCAAGAAACATTAGGTTCTAATGATTGCCCTCTCAAGAGGAATATTCTGTATACCGACTAACGATGTCTCGGGCTGTCTAGTAAAACCATTATACAACATTACCAGAAAGAGATCACATGAAACCTGACAATTTGGACAAAAAGCCTTATTTATTGTGATTTCCTTCCTCCTTTGAGACTTCCGTTTTGTCGGTCTATGCCGGCAAAAGAAAATTGTCTTCAACATTGAGTAAGTTTAGTGCAATTCACAGCAAAAAAAAAACTTTTTAGAGATCGACATGCAAGATGTTTTCTTTGCATTCCTTCGAAAACTATTTTAAGGTAGGGATTTTGGAAGAGCTTTAACAACAAGCCGTAATGTGTTTTTATTTCAGCAATCATTTTTAAAGAGCAAGAAAATAGATAACTAATTCCATATCTTAAAGCATGTTCATGCACGCTCCTGCACACACATGCAACACTTTCAGCAAGCTCTATCACCCTCCTGCAGATGGCTATCCGCCAGGTCTCCGTGTGGCAGTGCCCCCCTGTTTTACTCTATTGATATTTGCATCGATTCCACTTTCCTTCCATTATCACTCATACTTCGAACCAGCCTGCAGCCATCCATCCAGCCACAACGCCTTTCACAGTTGGTTGTTGAGTTGGCCCTGAGAATAGAGCTAAATCTCTTATTGCAGTGCTCCAAATACTATGTGTTGATAGAACTGGTGAATTGGAGCAAAGAAGAAAAGATCGGCAGCAAAAAAAAAGAAGGTTTCATATTATTCTATCACAAATGCGCCAGCAGTTTCAGTGAGGATCCACTCGCCTCCTCGACCTTTGCTCTTCATTTGTCCACATACACACTCTCCCTGATTAGCATTTTCCATCTAAGTTGCTGGGGTGCATTAGTAAATTCCCTGGGCTCGCTTTGATTCTGTTTGTTTTGCTGCTCACCTTCCTGCTGGCTCCCTTGCTGTCTCTTGTTCACATTGTGGTGAGTGTTTCTATCTATTGACAACTAAGCCATTAAGAAAAGTGCAGAGCGCACTTCAACTAGTATCAGCCAGAGACTCACACAGCGTGAACGTGTACACACACACACACACACACACACACACACATGCGCGCTTGACTAGGCAAGACAATGAAAATGGACTTGGAAATAATTCCAAAGCCAATTGTTTTTGTTTTTTGAAGACATCAAGAGAAACTGATTATTGACTGATCATCACTGATCAAAAAAATACAATAAAACAACAGAGAACAAAAGAAAGAGCCGGGAGGCAAGACAGAGAGACAAAAAGAAAATTAAAAAACAGAAAGAGCACAAAAAAAACATTCAGATATGGGTTACCTGGCTCCGACGATCAGTTCGTTCTGGCCAGGGTCGAAGGTCAGCTGTGAGTAATCCACCGTGCCCTCTGCCTTGAACCTGAAGATCCACGGCTCCATCTCTGCCAACCACACAAAAGGACACAAAACGTGTGAGCCAATCAGAGCAGAGACTTTATGACTGCTGATGACAGCCGCAATGATGAATGAGCTGCGTGCAAAGAGCTGCTGTAACTTTTCTCTCAAAGAGTTGGATCCGTGATAATAGCAGTAATTCTTTCCACGACTGGCGTTCCTCCCATCTTGTGATGTTGTGTAGCGTTTGACATGTAAACCCTTGAGAAATCGTTCTTGTATCTTGCATTACAATCAAAAGAGCATGGCGATGTTGTCCTGTAGTTATAGGGCAGTAATGCTAAAGCCTTTATCACAGTTAAACATAGCATTGCCATTTCATGCTATTTACTTTAATACTTCCACTCCACTGCACTTATTCAATCATTTTAGCAGTTACTTTTCAGATTTAACATACAAAACATAAAATCAGTTCCTGCAATACAACGCATTATTATAGTTTAAACTACCTAAAAGTATAAAGAGTATGAGCGCCATGTCAACCAACTACAATTCTAAAATGCTGCATATACATTATATACTACCAGCTTAACGAGTACATCTACTTTCAATACTTTTAAGTACATTCTGCTGATAGTAATGTTCAGTTATTCAACTACGATTTTGAATGCAGGATTTTTACTTGATGGAGTAATTTCCATTGGGGTGGATTACTAAGTAAACTATTTGAATGTCTTCCAACCAGTGGGGACCAAAATAACCTTTAATGTAATAAAGCATATCTCCATCCCTTTTAACAGTCTCATTGCAAAGTTTTCTCGACAAATTTTGGGTTTCCTTTTAAACAACTAAGACATAATAATACATTTATATTTCTGTGTTATGAACACGGCAGGAGGAGCATTTTCCGTTTAACAGTGTAATTACAATTATTTAACAAACCTATCAGCCATGATGCAAATATGGGCTCTACTACTAAAGGAAATGTAGAGGAGAAAGAATAAATAAGAAAATAACATTCTTAGAGCTGTCATTAGTAGAAAAGCCATGCATTCAAAAAATAATTTTCCACGGATCAAAGCACTCTTACATTAGTGCTTCTCAGGCTCACAAAAACAAACCTGACACCTGAAACCTCCACCCATAAGTGCATATGTTCAAAATACTGAAATCTAGCTTTTTGTGAGTCAGTGGAGAGTCCTTTGATTTTTGTAAACCATCACTACTGATGACTGACCGCTTTCATGTAAATATAAACTGTGGATGAGCGATGAAGACCGATGAGAGTAGGACTTTTTATGGAAATTGACCTTGTTATGGTGAATACATATACACATAAAGAGAGAGAGAGAGAGAGAGAGAGAGAGAGATCCCAGACAGACACTGACATCTTATCCACAACATGCCTGTTCTCATGGCGCCTGGCCCATTAACCCCTGACCAATCGCATCACAGGCCCTGCATGGTGGCTGAACGATGAAGCCGGACTGTCTACCGCCTGGTTACCCGATATTTAGTCGAGGGTCGTCAATCTATCATTTTAGTGACGTGTTATCCCCATTACTCGTCACATGCTTAATCTGCAGTCATACTAACTTATTTAGGAAGCGGGTTATGCTTCTATATGGGATATTTACCCCAGATAGATAGAAACTAGTGGTTTTGAGTCAGGTGCCAGAACTCCTGCAGAGTTTTTAGCTGTGGTTGCAACAGTGATTTACTGAAAAATCATTCATCACTTCGTTTGTGATTTATTTCCAGACAAAACATTTCAAAGGGACTTTTTTAATTTAGCAGGGAGCTCTTTGTCAGGGCCAGTAGAGAGGGAGAGGACAGCTTGAATATCCTCCGTGCAACACATTATCTGCTTCTTCAGGCACACCTGTCAGACAGCGTTTCAAATGAAAGCACGCCGTCCCTTGACTGCATCAAAAGCAAGTACTTTCAGGTTTTCGGTGACAAACGTGGGATTCAGAACGAAGACAAACAGAAACAAGAACACTGGGAGCTTCCAGACGAACATCTGCCTCCTGCAGCTCACGTACTGGGACCAAACTCCCGGTCTCCTAACAAAACAACATCATCTGCTGCGAGACAGCGCCGCTGTCTGCAAAGGCATGTTCCCTTGTTCTCTTTCAAGTCTCCAGCGACGAGTGCAAGGGAACCGCGAGTGGAAACAAGCATCCCTCGTCTGACTCCAGATTTCATAGCGCTAATACATTTTTATTAGCAAAGGTGAGGCTGTGGAGATCGCAAACAGCTTCACCCGGGAGATTATATTTTGCTTAATGGCTGCTGCTCTGCTTATTCTGGAGGGAGACACAAAGTTTTGGATGTGCCAATCCTTTGGCTCCACTGGGCTTGTTTTTCACGCCATCGAGAGGATGTCTGGCATACAAATGTAGCAGTGACACCTCCCGGGGGGAGACGCCGCTTGACGAACCCAGCTTCTCCCCATAAATCTCCCTGACTCACCATGGGAGGCTCGCTAACGGGGTGATGGAGTGTGTGAGAGTGTGTGCCTGGGTGTGTGTGTGTGTGTGTGTGTGTGTGTGTGTGTGTGTGTGTGTGTGTGTGTGAGACAGAAGCAGAAGAGAAGAGAGGATTTTTGTAGTGGAAAAGGGGCAAAAGGTTCTAATTGAACATAACAGCACTCAAAGGATGTACGGCCTTTTGTGACGGGGCCAAGGACCATTCATAAGCATTCATAACCAGCATGGATGGGCCCTCTCAAAGCTGTGGAACTAAATATACGGAGCTACACACAGTCAAGCTCGTGGGGGTTGAGGAGCTTATTGTTTGCATTTACTACATGTGGATATAACATGTGGCACACTTGGAAAGATATTCATAAAACTACACTGCAGGATATTTGGTTAGCTCCACCACAGAGACTTAGCACACTTAAATGAACTCTGATCTAACTTGTGATATGTATTTGTTTTTGGACGGGCTGTAATAGCTGATTTTAGGTGCACCCAAGGAGGTCCCATGAAATAAACCTTGTTGTTAATCCAATAGAAAACAAAACAGTAGGACGACCCCCAGAATTAATTATCACAAAAAAAGCAAATCCCCTCCAATCTCACTTCCTAGATTTCATGCCTGCTTTGCATGTTACATGGGTTCATCCGCTCCACTCTAAATGCATGTGATAATGTAATCACATCACAGCCATGCTTGTTGTTGAATCAGGGGATTGGATGCTGATGAGACGAATCCGTAATCGCACTCACGCGTGCAGACACACACACGCACACACAGACTGGGATGAGAATTGAGACAGCTGCCAGGGATCTGAGCCAACATAAGACCAACCAACACACACACACACACACACATGCTGTACTTACACACCCCATCCCCCATTTCTCTGTCCCATCTTATGTCTTTAACCCGTCTCCCTCCTCCTCAGAATAGAACAGCCCATCACTCACACCCCGTTTGTTATCCCCGCTCTGACACGGAGCAGTTGACACAAAGACAAAATGACAGGATATATAAATATTTACACCCAGCATCAGTGGGCACGCCAGTCTTCAATCTACCGGCGCTCAAAGGCCAGCAACAACGGCAACATGTGGAACCAATTCTGAAACATGAATGGTTTGTCTGTGAGTGGTGTGGCAGCAAGCGCTCAAATACATGAAGAGCCAATCCCCTCTAAATGCAGCAGTGTGGTGATGGGCGGAAGAAGAATGGCAACTATTTTCCCACTTGATTTGAGGAAACGATTTGGCTGGGCGGTCGAAAAAACAAACACCTGCTCAGTTTGACAAAATCCAAAGCAAAAAGCAAGTTAGGACCTTCGAATACTGCTCTGTTCTCGAAGGTTGTTTTATTTTTATGCTATTTCGAGCAAGAAAAACAAGCACATTTTACAGCTACGAGTCCTAAAAACTCATATTACTGTGACTGTGCTGTGGCCCCGGGACACCGAGTGAATCATGCAAAACAAACTACCGTGAAGCCGCAAATAAGTGTGCAATAAAATATTTTAATCTTAATGTGTATTTAGGAGTTGTTTGGTTCTAGGGGGCGCGGGAGAAGAGACAACCTTTTAACAAGATGACCAAATCTCTTCAGGCCCGCTTAAAAAAAAAAAAAAGGGATGAAAATATATATTTAGGGAAATGACACGCAGGACTTTTATTGCAGCGGGTAAATGAAAGACATACAAATCCAAAAATATAGACAGGCCCTTCATGCCATTGACAGCCTGTCATCCATTTAATACAACATGGCTAGAACATAACTGACCTCAGACAAAAATAAAGCAGACTTAATTTTTGGGAATTTAAGCTCTAAAGACCTGGGGGGGCTTTCAATTTAAAATGACCAATTAAAAGATCTCTGAAACTAGTCTTAGCCTGTTGTGTTTATGAATGCTATGAGGCCATTTGTTTATTTTCCTGCTTTCACCCGCCTCTCTATAACGATGTGTTAGCTGTTCAGGGATGATAAAAGCTGAGCTCAGTCTGTGGCTGTAAAACAAGTCTGCCGGTTCCCCTCCTCAGAGACGTGGCCCTCAGCTTGGCCTGTGAAGGCATTGTTTACATCACAGTTTATAACCTTTAAAAGCCTTCAAGCCTTCACCCAGGAGCACTTGTTAAATACAACACTTTATTAATACAGCATACGTCTCTCAGGGGCCCTGAGCTACAACAACACGAGGAAATGTTTGGTCAGAGAACCTTCGCAAAAATGGATTCTTTACCAAGAATACAGGGATAGTCTTTCAACACCCCGCTTAAAATAATTCTATAAATGACACATTTACATTGGACCTCTGTGGAAGTTATATTCAGACCCGCTTTCACGAAGGCGTAGCGGGTGTACATTTTGTATAAACCTTCTCAACGGAGCTGCTGAGCTTTCTTGCTGAAACCCTCCATTTCTAAAACCGCCGTACAAAGCAGAAAGTGTTTTTTAGACTATAGCATCCACTTTACAGTAGCAGGTCTGTCAGCCAAGCGTTGTGCCAAGTCAGAAACCACCCATCCCGGTGGGGTCAAACCCATTTGAGGCACGCCCTTCCACAGTCAGGCCATAATCACACAGACTGAAAGAAATGCTCTCAGACGATCCTTGACTTTGGCTTCTCTGGTCACAACCACAAAAAGTATATTGGACATACGTTAAGAGATATTGTTTAATGCTTTTTTGGTTTATCAGCAAGGTGAACAAACAACAAGGAATTAGGAGCAGACCCAGTCCAAGAGCTACAAAATGAAAGCAGGATATCACTCTATTATCTCCCTCACCTACTGTACTGTCAGCCCAACCTTGAATAGAAAAAGACTGGTTTTATAACAAAGGCCAGAATAGATCAATATGACTGTAGTTGATTACCAATCTATTTCTAGTAATTGTTTGACCTCTAAAATGTCAGGGAAATTGTAAAAATATGTGGGTTCAACGAGATGTTGTCAAATTGCTTTTTTTTGTCCCACAGACTTAACATTTTTCTTTCAAAGAAATAATGGGGTTTCCGAGAATATGATGAGATGATGGATACCACTCTCTCCTGCAAGTCATTTCACTTCAGCCAAGCAAGCAAAGTGCATGTACCAAAAAGTGAAACTCTCTCTTTAATCAACTGTACGCTGTTAGAGCTAGCAGTAAGACTCGAGCCAGATCTCTAAATGTATGTCCAAAAGAAAAGGTTTGTCAGAGCAGAGTAGCGTGCCGTCGAGCCACAGGGGCATACTGTATATAATGTGTTTGTAGTCCTCCCAACTTGGCTGAAGAGGAGCCGTGGCAGCCTCGCTCTACACATTCTCAACAACCTGGGATTACACTACATTACATGGAGCACAATGACACACAAAGGAGAAGGATAATAGGTTTAACGAGTGGTTACTCTGCCCTCACACTGCTTGTTTATGTGTGTATGTATGCGTGCATATGTGTTTGCATATTTTCGAATGACTCAGAGCTTTTTTTTTGCGTTTATTGCACAAAAAGCAAGGGCTGTAATTTGTCTGTGTGTACTGTACGACTCAGAACAATGAGATGTGTTTGAACCGCACAAAGACTATCATCAGGCCGTGAAATGAAAGTCATTAAAAAAACTGAGCATAAATATAACTGAGAAGGTGAAGATGAGTGGATATCTTCATGAGACCATAGGAATAAGCAGCTGCTCTGCAAAAGGTGCTGATTCCTAAAGCAAGGTGAGAATGAATAAGATTGGAATGTGCGTAAACAAAAGCATAAAGATAAAACCAGCAGGGAAACTTTTTGGTCTTTGTCCCCCTCATAAAAGCATTAAAAAACCACCTACACATGTAGAGTCTGCAGAGCTTTAGAGCTTTGAAACCAGGGCAACAAAGCTTGTGTGTAGACAAGTCAACAAGGTTGTGAGCTCAGAAACTTTGGCTGAACTTTAACGGTTCAACAACATTAACAAGCCAATGAAATTCACATGCACACTGCGCATGTGTCTGCACACAATGTCCTTCGTTGAACAATAATTCCACCTTTTAACAGTTTGAATGCAGATGTTTGGGACTGAGTTGACTGCCTCTGGATTCCCATGTAGCCTTATCGATGTTTAGCTTTTACAGTACATATTTACCATTATAGGATGTTGTATGTCTCCAAAGAAGCCTCAGAGCATTCCTGCAGTAGGAAACCACTGTATCACCACAGCAGCATTCAGACAGTGAAACCTCCGAGGTACTCTCACTTTCTATTCTCTTCTGTACAGCCGGCTTTGTTTTAGTGAACCATGTCTGATTACTAACTGAAATGCCAACCCTTTTCATTAATGCTCCTATATTTCAACCAAAGCATTAGGCCACCGGAGCTTAATGGGCCATTCTTGTACATTACTGAACACAAACGCGTTGACCACAGCTGACCCACTGGCTGCTGTGTGATCCCCCTCTTGCAGAAAGCACAAGGCAGGAAGGTGTTATGTTAGCCGGCCAGTTACTCATCATCATTGCACTCAATTGGCGCAGAGGGAAGAGTGCCACCTCAGCTAACAAGTGAGAGCGGCTAACAACTGAACTGACAAAGACGGAGAAGAAAGACGGAGAGAAAGGGTTGTGGAGGAAGAGTCCTTGTGTCTTTATTGAATATGAGGCATGCATGTGGGTCTTTGGACACACACGGTGACCTTGGTCTCCGAGTCCATTTAAATTTAGACAGAATCTTATGTGATTATCTGACTGGGACCGCTGGACTGGAAACAGTCCAGCGGTGATGCTTTCCTTTGACTAAGGTTCACATCATTTTATTACAGTTTAGTTGTTCAGTAGCAATGTAAAATAAAGGGAAAGGACGATGAAATCTGACGCGGAATATGCTGTACCTAAAAACTGCAGATCCATGTAGTAAAGACACACGAGGAAGGTTGTGTCTGCTTTGTGTCTCAAGGGAAGGAGCAAAGGGGAAAGGAGGCATCAGATGTAGTCAGTTGGCTAAGTAAGCCGACCTAAAGTGGTTTGAAAACACAGTATCCGGTTCATACCAATATATATATATATATATATATATATATATATATATATATATATATATATATATATATATATATATATATAAATACATCTTACTTTTTCTATTTCTTAGGGCAGTCTAATCTGCAATCCAGCGTGGGGGAAGGGAGAAGGGGGAATTTAGAGATTGTAAAAATGAGCCCTTTGTCAGACATTTGATGAGTTTAAATACATTTATTTGTTGGAGCAAACTAGCGTGTAACGTTGTACCAGCAAGAAATACAAGTACACGTCACTATATGCTTACAACTACGTTATCAAAGTTTATCAGCATTTTTCATCAGTCCACTCGACACGTTTATTAGCTGCCAGTGTTTTGGTTTAACAGGTGGCCGTGTTAGCTGGTGACCCTCAGCTGAATGCGTGCGTGGTTGGTCATAGTGAACTCAAAACCTATAGGTGCCCTTGCTTCCGATCACTTACATACATACACATCTGTGCTTGTGAGCTACTCCAACCATTAACATTACAAGTTACTTTGAGCGACACATTTGGTTGAAAGCCATCAGTTACATCATGCAACCCCAACATTTCAGTAAATACCTTGTTTGCAGCCATTGCCAGGAGAAATGACTTAAACTCTCAAACAGCTAAATGCCAACTACAGTGGATACCCAATAAAAGTGTTACAGTGCTTTACTTTTTCTTTATTTGGTTATCAATTTGCTTACAGTAAAATATTCTGATGAACTGTCCAGAAGTTATCCATATATGGTCTACAAATCCAAACCTTGTGAAGGTAAAGGAACGAGATTTCAATGGAGGAACCAATGTGATGAAGCTTAGAGTGAAGGAATAGAGGCAGGGATAAATGATGGTAGGGAGAAAGTATAATTAAAGCATTATAACGGTTTGATTGCATACAGTTCACATAATTATGGTGTCACCCTGGCGTGTGTGTGCATGTTTACCTGAGTGTGGGACGAGCGGGTGCTCGGTCTTGTGACAGGGAGATTCAGGCAGCAGCACCGGCCCTCTCCTACTGGCCACGCCTGCAGGCCACAGGACCAGCATGCACTGCAGCAGCAGCAGTGCATGCTGGGTAACAGGGCGTCCCATGGGGACCTGGGCTTGGCTCACTTCTCCTCAGGCCTCAGGGGCCAAGGGCAGTGGAGAGACACACCTGACGGGACAGAAAGAGACAGATTTGGGTTTAAACCAATACTTTATTTCACATTAGTTTTAATCAAAGCGCTGAAAAACTTGATAGGCTGTAGCACTTCGCTACAAGCACAGTGGAGATGAAAAGCATCAAAAATAAATCCTGACATAAGATCAACGGGGGAGGTAGGTGCCGAGAGGAGAAAGTGTGACTGATGGGGGGAGAAGTGTTGGGAGCCGGAGTAAAACCAGCCTGTGTGCTTCACACCTCTGACACACAGACATGGCTCTGCATTACCTCAAACACCTCGTGTGTGTTTGTGTCTGCGTGCTCTAATATCTGAAATAATGTGCCCTTTGTCTATGTCTTTGTTTCCACTGCAGAGGGGCTTTGTTTTTCTGTAATAGTGAAGGGCAGCAATGTGTGTGTGTGTGTGTGTGTGTGTGTGTGTGTGTGTGTGTGTGTGTGTGTGTGTGTGTGTGTGTGTGTGCATGCATCAGTTTCTCATTATGAGTCTGTTTGTGTGCATATGTGAAGGATATATGTTTGGAGCTGCAGTGCACAGCACTCCTTGTGGGTCAATTGACTCCTATAGCTTCTGTAAATCTGATATGTTTGTATTCACAACCAAGCACTCAAATTGTTGGATGTGATTATTATATAATGCTTACTGCAGATTTGAGTTTCCCAGAAAAGTCGTTCCCTGCGAGAACAACAAAGCAGTTTCCACAACTCAATTGTTCATGATTTCTTTTCATGGTGGGGGTGAATTGATGAGCGGTCTAGACCTTCTACATCATTACTTGTTAATCATTTATGTGATGCTATTACCAGAAATGATTCATGGCGTGCACACGAACTCCGCCTGACTGTATACCAGGGTTTGAGCAGCGTGTGTGGTGAAGAGACTGAGGCGCTCAGCTGTAAAGTGCAATGGCAAGCCTTTGCTTTGCTTTGGTTTTCATAACAGAAAAATGTATTCTGCAGTGAACCTGTGGAGCATTTACTATCTTATTGCATGTGAAATAGGATTTCCATCTGTCGTCCAGTCAGTGGGGGAAAGAAATGGTGCTTTGTAGAGCAAGAACAAAACAATTCTCCCTCCATGACAGAGTGGATTTGGTGTGAATGTTGGGTTGGAAATAAGCAAAACAATATTAATACCCCGTTTGTTTTGAGAAGGCAACAAGAAGATAAAACAGAAAATACAAAATTGAACCGAGCCAAGGTGCTGAACATTTGCTTTCTTCAGACAAAACTCTCTCCACCTCCTTCTCTCTGAAGTATGAAGCGCCCTTATTGCTGAAAAGCTTTGAGTGTCTATTGGGTAAAACATACAGAAAGGCACTTTTCTACTGCTTGCACAACCCTCATGCTGTGAGTGTGGTGCTTTTATTTCATTTTCCCCTTGAATGGAAAGTTGCCTCTGCCTTCAGTGTGCATGAATTTGATCCATGACCTTGGGGCCAATATGGAATTCATTCAAAGTCCAGTGTATAAATGCACATGCAGTGGGGCGATGTGGTTTGCCTTCGCCCACAGAGTAATGTAAAACACCTGTCATCCATGGCAGGGGGAGTCAGTGACAGCCAGTGCCAGTTGCCTCTCTCTGTTCTTTTTCCCTTTCGTCTTGACGGTTCACACGTCGGCTTCTGTGCTCTTTCGTAGCTTTGCTTTAGTCAACCTGTCGTTTTGAATGTCACTTTTCTTTGTGTGCTAGTTTCTTTGACAGGCTGACTCATTTTCCTTCACCAAAAAGCCATTTTACCTGTTGCAACTGAAAGTGAGCAAGTCATTTCCCCCAGGTAGTCTGTGGCTGAGACATTACTCTTGTCATTTTTAATTCAGTCTTTTAAACCTTTATGTCTGCATTCAATATGGGGAACTATATACCTGATCTGGTATGTACAAAGGGGGGGAGATGTAGGAAATTATATTATTGATGTTTTTACAGTCATGTGTGTGCTAGCATGTTTATAAAGGGCCATGGTAAACGTATTGTACATATGCATGCAGACCTCCGGCAGACAGAAGCAGGAGCTTTGTGCTCTTTGTCCTTGTTACCTCTGCAGCAGCCGTGCACACAGAACCTCGCATCATGTCCGCACCACAAGGACACACACACACAACATGTGTGCGTGTTCAGAAAACCAAGTTCCACCAGCTCATATATGCACATTTTGTAACGTCAAAGAACATTGTCAAGAACAAGCCTTTAGCTCACCATTATGTATCATTATCAGTCTCTTTATCACGCTTTCTCCTGGTTTTACTGATTCATCGGCTGTTTTCAAACCCTTTCAGTTGTAGAGTAGTTTAATTTAATATTAAAAGGTGCTCTGAGATTTCACCAGAGCACCTTGATGTCAAACAAATGCATATGAATACATTTACCTCCATACAAAACACTTGCAAGGCAAATCTTTGAATATTATAAATCGTGCAGTGTTTCCATCAATGTAGCTTGAAAACAGCAACAGGAATGTGTGTGGCCAGTCAATCATTACGAAAATCAAGAGCATTACCAGCTAGCAAGACTTAACAGGGTACCTATATTTAACCAAAAGAATAAACACGCAAAAAAAACGATATAATCCAATAAAGGATCCAAAGAATGTCCAATAGTTAGCTTTTTTTTGTTGCATATTTAATATCAGACTCAAAATGTAAGTACATCCATGTTGTTTTTCTTCTTTTCTAAATCTGGATTCAATGAATCTCTCCCATCTTTGTATTTGCATGAACTAATGAAAATATGTGATTGCGTGGTGAAACAATTAAGAACTATAACATTTAAGAAACTGTAAATATTCATGAGCCATACACTAGAGAATATGCACATGCCACTTTAAAGACCTGATTTATGCCCACACATGCATTTGCATCATGCCTTTTAAGTGGCAGAGCACAGACAGACAGCCGTAACTTGATTTAATACCGAACCATTGGATTGTTTCATTTCCCCTGAAGTGATCTCAGGTGGATCCTTTTATGTCTTTAACTCACCACAAGCCACCGACCGGTCCTGTGGGAGAAAACTAGAAGGGCTTTCTCCGCTGTTCGGTGGTCTAAACTCTGAATCATCTCCAGGGCATTAGAACAAGCCTCCTCATCCTCCTCCCCCTCCTCCTCCTCCTCCTCCTCCTCCTCCTCATCTCATCCTGCTCCTACTTCTTTCTCTGTCTCTCGTTCACACCTCTACAAATACGGACACACAAAAACGCACGTAGAGTGCCAGTGCATTCAGACACACACACATACACTCTGAAATCACCCTGGGACCCGGTGATGGATAACACACCGGTGCATTCAGGGCACTTAGCAGAGGGATCCCCAGCCATGCAAAAAAAAAAAAAGAAACATGCTGAAAAGGATGTTGTCATTTGAAATGTATGTGGAGAACAGATAATAAAATACAGTATTCCTGCTAGAATAGTGTAAGAAAAAGAAGAAGAAGAGAAGACAGACCAGTGTGAGCTGCAACACAAGTCCATCGTCTAAAGGGCAGGCTTTAAGTTAATACCCTCGTTTGTTGGCTTCATCAGGGTGATATCCATTTAAACAGTCTATTGGTTATTTATTTGACTCATATAACCATACATTACATTGCCTTAAATACAAGACAAACAAAACATCAGAATAGGTAGAATAGTTGAATATCATTTTTTTCTGTACAAAATCCTGTATCCTTCAAATCTTTATGATAACCCAAACCTGTTTATAAGAAAAACAGATTTTTCTCTCTCTTTTTCCCCATTTGCCTCCTCAAAAAACCCAGTAACAGAGGAACAGAGTTAGTCTTGACACTGTAATGTAGCAACGTAACGGGCAAATAAATAACAAGCGTCTTTCTTGTCACTTAACAAGTGTAAAGTCAACAATTACTTTTAGTTTCACACGGGACACAAACAACATCCTCTTGTGAGAAAGCCCTGTGTTAGTCTGCCGCTCCATCATACATGCTTGAGACAACTGCCAAACCTGTCAAGCCGCATTGTTTTATGGATCTCAGTAAATAAAAAAATATTTGACGAATGAACGACAGATACATCTTGCGTAATATTAACATCCACAAATGTGATCACAAATTATCATACCGTTACGATTGTTTATTATAATATTTATTTGTCATGTTTTTACGCCAAATCCAATCCACTGAATCATTACCCGGCTTGTTCAGCTATGATGGTCTCATGTCCCTTCAAATTTCACAATAAAGACAACCTATTATATGGCCAACATACAGAAAAGCAGACAAAGAAAATTGCAATGGATTGGCTCAGACAATCAATAGCGGTTTTCTGCAGAGTTTTGGAAAGTTAAGTAAAAGCACATTCATCTGCGTAAGGACGGCAGTACACCCCCACCCCCACACACACCTCTGCATCTTTGCATTGTGGAAGTTGAAGTGTCAGCTAACTAATCAATTGAAGTCTTCCTGCAGTAACGAGTGGAGAGAGGATCATATTAACACCACTATTGATTTTGTTTGAAGGGGACTTCATGATGGTCGAATTACACTATACATAATGAATACACCCCCTAATGAACGCCGGCTTTGGATCTGTCACGCTGACACATCTATGCGCACAAACACACACACACACACACGCAGGCTCAAATACAAGCATGTTTGTCAAATGTGAGCGGTGCAGTGATGATCCATCTGTCCAAACACAGTCAGGGGAGGGTGAGTTTGGGGTCACAACAGTGCTGATAGACGCTTCTTCCCCCCCCCCCCCCCCCCCTCTCTCTCTCTCTCTCTCAGACAGGGCACTTCAGTAAAAATCAACCCAGACTTTGCTTTAGACCAGAGCACACAAAGACACCACAGAGCTTCTTCATGAAGCTCTATGTTTGCCAGACAGAGTGCTTGTGTGTGTGTGTGTGTGTGTGTGTGTGTGTGTGTGTGTTTGGATGTGATTGACTGGGTGTTTGTCTGTTCATCACTCTGTCTATCAAACGGGTTATTGCCAGTTTTCGTTTGTTGTTCTGAGTCTTTGTCTGCCAATTGGTATCTGGTCTAAAACACAAGACGCCAAAATCACAAAGCACACACAGAAATGAGGGAGATGTTTGCTCTTTACTTTGCTGTCTGTCTGGCCGAAAAGGAGAGCTGATTAGTGTGTGATTGAACTAAGTTATGGATTGATGAAAGAATAAAACGATGGAAGTCTAACCACAACTTTCCAACTGGCTGACTGAGTAAGCGACAAACTAGATGACCGGCTGACTGACCGCCAGGCCGGGGGACTGAATGACAAACGTTCTGACAAAGTGACGGATGAGGCGCCTGAATAGGTGATTGACTGATGCTCAAAACACAACATGATTGACAGACCGAGTGGTCGACTGACGTTTCCTTTTTTTCCTGGTGACATGAGGATTTTCTTTTACTGCCATCTCTCGCATGTCTTCTATCTTCATCAATCCTGTGCCCCCTTCAGTTTCTACCTGTCGTTGACCTTTTCCCTCACTATTTATGCTCTCAGTCCACCGGGTCTCTCACGGGCTCGGCAGAGGATGACAGAGAGAATGACAGAGTGATGATATCGCCATCAAAGCCTCATTGCTGCACAGCAGGGTCCTTTCCGCTTCGTGACCCCCGGATCAGGGGGGCAGGTTAATTCTGCGCAAGGAAATGCTTGTGTCTCTCCAAGAGTGAGATTGAAAAGCACATTTGGATCAGATGGCTTGTGTGTTACAAAAGCTTATCTGTGGTGCACAGTATTGCTTTTGATGTGCAAAATCAAATGTGCACATGTGCATTTGATCTTTTCAGTCACTCACAATCATTCTCTCGCTCTGTAGAACACATACACATGCGCGCACACACACACACACACACACACACACACACACACACACACACACACACACACACACACACACACACACACACACACACACACACACACACACACAGCCACACCTGAGTAGAAAGCCCTCCCAGTTTGCTCTCCAGCCCAGAATGCATTTCACACTTCAGCTTCCTTACTTTGAACCAATACAACTCTGCATTTGGATCAAATAAGTAATTCTGCTTGCGTGTGTGTGAGCACGCTGTTGCCAGCTGCGACAGTATGCCACTGATATTGTTTTCAATTGTGAGTCTATGAGTGTGTGTGTGTGTGTGTGTGTGTGTGTGTGTGTGTGTGTGTTTGTGTTTGTATGTTTTTGGACATATTGGGTCTTCGGCCGGCCAGCGAAGGCGGGTCCATGGCCCGATTGGCATCGTGCCTGGTGCACTCCTATTGCAAGATGGTCTGGAGGTGTCATGAATTATTTTTGCTTTGAATATAAAGTACATATTTTTTACATAATCAGTAGTGCACCAAGGAGCAGAAGTTGATAGAACATACGTTTGTGCCGCTGCTTTGTAAACGCCCACAAAAGAGGTTTGAAGCTGGGTTTCCACAGATGTGTCACCCGCTTTGTAAAAAATAAAATAAAAATGCAGCTGAATTATTTTAGTTTATATTTTCTTGCACATAAATTGAGAATTAAAACTTCAATTTGTGAAAAATCACTCTTCGGGCACATATATTTGCAGATGCATATTTCTGTACCGTACTGCTATACTTTTGCCCCGCACATAATCTGACTCTGAGGCCAATATGTTCCACAAACAGCTCTACATTGGAATAAACATTAAATCAAACAAATTCAGGATCGGTTTTCCCCTGTCAGAATGATGCTCCGAGATTGCAATCTGTTGTTGGTTTGCAATCGCTGCAGATGCTTCTGCTTTCAGCATATGGAAGGACGTGATACAGCTGATGAAACACAGGCGCAGGGGACAGCTGACAGCGTCTCAGGTGTTGGAATGAAAGATCACAGGTACTCAACTTAGTTCAAAGTTTGTTTCACAAAACTTCTGCTTCAACTTTTTACAATAAATAGTCTTTAGAAAATGTCACCCTCCTCTGCTCCTGATTAATGGTTGCACACACCTCTCTGGTATTTTTTATTTTATTTATTTTTCACTTTTGGTCCATGCTGAAAAACACAATGAAACTTAAACACACCAAAGTCTGTACTGTACTGTACTTACTGACTCGCCCTGAAGACTGGCCGGACCACAACCATATCTTTGGTCCAGCTAAATCTGGGACGTATATCACACACACACACACACACACGCACACACACGCACGCATGCATAGGCACACACACTCGCTACTGACTTGCTCAAAAAAACACACCCAGCAATTTCTTCCTGAGTCCCACCCAAACTCTCCAGAGCTTCCCAAATCCTGCTGTTATTTTTACTCTACTGGCTTACCCTCTAGCACTTATGCTGATGCATTACCACTCGCCTGAATGTGGTCTGCGTTTCTACACAACACTCCAGACGAGCAAAAGGCTTCAACAACATGCAATATGTGGCAAGAAAAGTGACATCATGCCTCCAAAGAGAGAAACATCCGTGTGAAAGCTCTCACACGCCACTCGGCACTAGATTACCAGCATGACGTGGCCCGATCGTGCTGCCTCTTTGATTGCTGAAGCTGCTGTGGTTCAATATGACCTGTGACTTAACACCTTTGCAGAGCTCTCGCCAGAATGGCCCTTGAATAGAGAGCATGGCTTTTAAAACTGCTCGCTTAAAAATGTAGGTCAAGGTAAGGCAGAGTCAGGACTTGTGGCCGACACAGCCGACTTCACAATTACAGAGAATGAATCATTTCTGGGGTTGGTTGGTTTCTTCTCTGTGTCTGACATTGGTACTATGAATATAGATAACTGAGTTTTCATTTGTATTCATTTCTCTGAGGAACTGTGCCTAGTTCTTCTTCAAGGGAAAATTTGACATTTCCGGAAAGGTGCGTACTCATTCGCTTTCCATTCTCATCCGCTGCAGTTATATTTGGCAGAAAGAATCACTGACTACAAAATAACACAAGTACACTTTGTGACGTAAACTCTCTCCTGCTTTGAGGTCTCTGTGTTTGTTTGACCCGCCCACCTCCCCTAACTCCCATTTCTTTGAGTGAAGCATATTCACACGTACGCGTTTATATTGCAGTCAATAATACTACATAGCGTATACAAAATAAAAGCGTTGTTGTTGTACTCCAAATGGCTTACAAATTGTCAGACTGGGATGCTAAAGCTCACCAATCAACACATTACAGGCCATTTGTTTCATGCGTACAAAAACTGAAGTGTGAGAATAACAAGTTGCAGAACTATTTCTTGATCGACACCAGTTACTGGTGATCACAGCCGAAAACAGCCAAAAACACCCTGTAAAACTGGGATTTGTTGTGTTTACACTTAGTTTTTAACACTGAAACAAACACAATATAACATGATGATTGATATTCGTTTCTATTCTTTATGCAAGGCTAAGTTACCCTACTTCAGGTCGTAGCTAGTTTCTAAAATGCTTTTCCTCACAAAAAATGCTCAAATTAAACAAGACCACATAGAGCATAGACCGGCTTCATCAGGATCTGTGGACAGTAGCCCACAAGGCCTCTCCCTGCCTCTGCAGCCGTGCTGCTGCTGCTGCTGCTGCTGCTGCTGCTGCTGCTGCTGCTGCTGCTGCTGCTGCTGCTGCTGCTGCTGCCGGTTCTGAGAGATGTCTGCATAACACAGTGTCAACTTGTGAAAAAAAAATCCAGTGGCGGACGCAGGCCCCGATCGACTGGTGAGACAGCGGCTCTGACACACAGCCCAGACCCTCAGGCGACTGTCTGCGCTGCTCTCAGTGTCAAGAAAGCGCTGTTCACAGGGAGCAAATTGTCACAACAACCTTGCAGCTCTGGAGAGGCTTAAATGTCAGAGAAGAAACCGGAGAGTTGGTCACCCCCGTTCCAAAACTACATCTCACTGAGAGTTGATATTTCCATAACCTCGTGTACTAAAAACGCACCTCTGTGACAGGGAAGCAAGTGTTAGGTTGCTGCCAGCTCCCGAGACAAAGTTTCAGGGTACGTCTTCAATGCTAATGTCATCGATGACTTTGACTTAACAGCCAGCGCTGAAGACGAACACAGACCCAAAATCCCTGAACTGATTTGCAAGCACAAGAACAGGGCTTCTTTTTCTTTCACCCTGGAGATGATCAAACCAATCCCCTCGTGGCTGCTTGAAGAATCTCATGTCGTTTTCGCAATGTTTAACGGCTTGAGTAATGCGATGGCATCAAAGATTTCTCGCACTTCAAAGCCTTTGTCCTCGGTGCGGTGTATTAGCAGCGCCGATACACATGAGAGGAGCGGTGTCATCTGACGCCTGATCAAGGCAGTGGTGCGAGGAGGGCCACAACACCTGTCAACACTTGTCAACAAAAACAACTCGCCACACATGAAGGAAACACAAGCGTTAAGCTCGTGCACTCACAGTGGCACATGCATGTAAACTCCCCTGGGACTGCAGCGAAGGGACCACTGAGGGATGGTGACATTTTTAAAGCTTTAATTACATGCTTGGCTACCGGGTGGCCGACTGTCTCACTGGGCACAGAATTACACTATCACAGTCTACAGCTGTGCACAGGCTTGCCATTCACATAAACACACCTGCCCTCTGCACCTCTGAGGTGAAGAAGCAAAGTGATTGCGCTCGCCGCTCTGCCAATATCAAGGGTGACAACTAACTACAGGGCCAGCTCATAGATCTATCCTTTCAAAAGGGCACAGACGAGCCTCACACACGAATGCAATGCTACCTTGATGCTAACCAGACTCCAAATGAAAAGAAAATTACACCCATCCAAGGGTACATTCCTCTCATTCAGTTGAGAATGTGAAATCAGTGATGGGAGACTTTTTTTTGGCGGAGGGGGGGGGGCTCTGCACAGAATACTGCCGTTGTGAATCATCCCATTACTAATATGATAATCAATCATATCAGCTTTAGCGGTGACAGGATATGACTGGGGGATGATGGATGAAATCTCAAACAGATATATTCCGTTGGAAGGGAGGTCGAGTCTCTTCGGTTGTGCTTGCTGTAAATGTTCAAAGTGTTCATCTGTGTGTGTGTTGGTGGGTGTTCTGCAGCAGAGGTGGAGGTTTAACAGCACATGTACTCAATGTGAGGTTGTATACTTGTACTCCACCACATGTCAGGGGTATTGTACGTTTTACTGGTTTGTAATACAGACCTTTTACTTTAATGCATCTAGAATTGTATATTAACAATGACACTTCACAATATGAATAGGAATAAACTAGAACGTTTGGTGTATGTAAGTGCCAGTGCGGTGGAGATTTTTAGCTCAGAGTCAGGGAATAACATAATTTTGCCAGGGGAAAAACTGGGTGAACAAATTAAGTTATAGATATCACCATTACTAATTTAAAGAAAATTCTTCAAGTTTTCTTAAATTTGAAGTTAAATATTATCTATCTAAGTTAGCATTATCTAATGCTAACTTCATGTTGTGTATTTTGTCCATGCCGTGTCTATTCTTTCCCATTTTAAAGCGCATAACAATAATGAATTATACTTTCTGGAGAAATTAGGTCAGCTACAATATGATCTACAAAATGAGTGGATTACCCTTTCAGCTACTTGGCTAGATAACAAAGTTGTTGAACTCTATGACCTAATCTTCTTTCTTTAAAATCTTTACCGTCACGGTCATAAATCCCACATGGTCAAGCCCAAAGGAACACCGTGAACTTCAATAACTATTTCTACATGTTTCTTACAATCAACACAACCAAGATAACAAGCCTAACATGCTGCCAACGCCTACAGCGCGGTAATTATACGTCTGAAAAACAACAACAACCACCTCTTTGGCAGAAAGAAAAACATAGACACTTACTTATACTTCAACACACATAAAGGAGCCACAGATGGGGAGGGAGCCATAAGGAAGCTGCCTTGAGATGAGTGCTCTTACAGTGTCTGAAGAAATGTGGCAGGAGGGATAGTAAATTAGCTCTTGGCTCCACTGGAACCAATTAATTACCCGGGTGTGGGCATGTGTGCGTGTCTGTGTGTCTGTTGAGTGCCCGGCCTAAGTTGGTAATTTGTCCCGTTAACGCCACAGACAGGCACAATAGCAGAACGTTATGGCTTTAATGAGAGGGAGAGATGGGTTTGGTTAACGGCAGCTGTTGTAACACCAGAAAGGATGCTGCAGAAGTAGTCGTTGTGTGTTGGTGTGCATGTGCGTGCCTGCCTGAGTCTCTGTCTCCCCGAACACATCTCCCAAGGGTAAACTGGAACAACAGAGGAGCGCAGTCGGAGACGGAGCCTTCGGGCATCCGATGTGATCGTGTCTCTGCTAGACCAAGCAAACAGATGTAGGATGATCTATCTCCCTCTGTCTCGCCTCCATCTTCCTCTCTGTGTGTCTCGCTTTCTTTTTCCTTGTGCGAGTGAGGAGTCTGAAGGATTGCGTTTCAGAGAGCTGAATGGACTGGTCCACCCTGACAGTTAGCCTTCTCAGGAATAGGGACACCCGAGACTTGAAGTCACTCTCAGATCCAACCTACACACCTCAGCCCCAGGCAGCTCGTGTCTCTGGATCTAATAAGGCCACGAAACGGAAAAAACTTCAAATACGTAGTGTATTACTTCAGTGATTCTTCTACCTCCTCATTTATGCTCACTTCTACTGGAGCAGGGCCTAAGGGTAAAGACTTTAATTGGGCATTTGATTCCCAGTTGGAGTCCAGAAGAAGACTTTATTAGTCAGTGGTACAATTAGGAGGCACCGGATTTGAAACCTATTGATTCAGCATTCATATACACACGTAAAATGCACTGTGCATATTTCATAGTAACATACACAATGTATTAAAAGCACCTGCACTTTAAACATTGAACCTAAATTGACTAGATATATGTGCTGTACTCAAGAGTGTTTTATATTTTTCAGTGCTTTCTATATTTTCTACACTAACAGAATTCTTCAGGTTTTAGATAAACACATTGACTGTAAATATAATCATTTCGTTAGTGTATCTTTAGAGATTCTATTTGAATAAAGTCAGTGGCTCCTCTTGAGGTCATTGGATTCTCACATTAAAAATGGCTGGTTAATAAGCTTATTTGCATCCTGTGAAGAGGGGAGTGAGTAAATCAAATGATCTGTGCTGTGTCTTTGAAATTCAACGCATTAAAAGAGGCTAACTTTTAACATCAGGGCTCAGTGATTAGGATTCTGCTGGGAGGCGGTAATTGCATTTCCTTCTGCGTGATCCAGTGTATTTTCCCCAAGAGAGAGGCCAGACTGTTTTTGAAGAAGCACAACAACGTACACATCTCGCAACACACTCTCTGAGGGGTAAAACCGCAAAAGCGAGGAAGAGCAGGGGCAACCATCAAACATATTAATAGATGTGTAGACGTCCATCATTACAGAGCTGCATTATGATGTCTGTGTGGCCTTTTTCGCTTGAGGACGATGACTGTAGTCTGCTTCAACTATGTCCCCAATGAGAACTTACAAAACGTCAATAAAACAACACATTTTATTCATCATTACTTCTGCAGTATGGAATACAAACTGCCTTGTGGTTTCAGCACTCTTCGTTTTTTATATTTTCATTTGACATTAATGCCAATAACAACCCATATTTTACCCCCCAAACAATTGTGCTGCTGTAAAAACAGTGTGCAATATACCCAGAGGTATTCTGGTGGTCCCACCTACTGCCTACTGCTCCGGTGTGATGCCAGATTAAGTTTTACACTCAATATGCAACATACACGATGCAGGCCAAGGCAACAACTAGGCTGTACCGGGTTTGCAAACTTCACCAGCGCAATAAGGTCGCAGGAAAAAAATCCATTGCTTTTCAGGTTGTACTGGGTAACGTTATAACGTTATTGACATTTGAAAGTGGCAATGCTTTAAAGATTTTTACAGCAACCCCCGACAATGTTGCTGTTGAACGGGGGATCTTAAGTGTCAGACAAGTGCTCTCGAACCCCCCCGACCCCGCCTTTCACACACTGGATAGAAAGCTTAAGACCACACCACAAACAGCCCCCAACATTATCTCACCCACATCAATGGGAGCCATTATCTTCATGCGGAGGTCCAAAGGCTTAATGATGAGGTTGTCCTTCTCTATCTGCTTATTAACCGCTGTGACAAAGCCTAGGTAGATTTCCTCTGTAAATGCCAACTGGAAGGACAAAAGAAGCAGTGAGTTCGAGCACAATTTGACAAAGTGCCAAGGAAGACACACTAGTTAAATACGGGGGTTGGCCTCGTAAGGAGTTGCCCGTGCTGATAGAAAATGGTATCATATGTTAACCAAATTAAATGGTGAACTACTACTATCAGCGTAAGACTGTACAATCTAAATCTCTCTGTGTAACATTTACACAGGAATCCCTAACGTTCCTAATATGTGACACACTTTCATAACAGCATGGAGGTGTGTGGTGGTGGTGGTGGTGGGGGGGAGTATTTGAGATGCCGCCACACTTTGTAGACAAGGACAGGAGGGGAGACATCAAACTTCTGAGGGAAATAGAAAACTGAGGCTCAAGCAGATTTTCTGCCGGTGATATTATTGATGCTGATCCCTCTGCGCGTCACGCTACAGTCTTACTAATCAGGTCTCACTATAATGTTTCCACACTGTCTCTTTCTCTGATCAATGACACTCTACGCTCCTATAAAGGCATGAAACTTCAGACAGAAAGCGTGACCTGCACAGCTAATCGCCTCCGACAGCTACTAAATCATCAACATGCCACATTAGATGGAAAGAGGGGCGGAGGGAATGTAAAGATACAAGTCACAGGTGTGCACAAGTAAAGACACACACACACACACACACACACACACGTGGCAGACTTTGCCGTATTTCACCAACAGAGCTACATCAAATTTTTATACATTAATTACTTTTTAGCTAATTATGTTGTCATCAAGAAGAATGTCAGAAACAACGATTCCCAAAACGTGACACTCCTTTTAAATATTAGAGCAGTGTTCTTGCCATATGTAAATTTGCCACTGTGGCTGACATTTCGACAACAGCCTGCATATAAGCATGCACAGACACACACACACACACACACACACACACACAGTCAAATCTCTCTTCAGCTCATGCCACTGCCTTGCTGCAACAGCGCAGCTTTTTAAGACTCCACATGACAAACATTTGTGAATATTTGAAGACGTCACAGTCAGAAACATAATTGCACATCTTTGTGGTATGTTGCCACTGTTGCCCCCAAAACACCGACAACCCAACACACGTTTCCTCTAATTGACCTGGATGAGCCATGTAACAAATAGAAATCACTTTGATAATGTGTCATCAGTTCCTTCAGAAAAACTGAGAGAGCGACAAGGATTAGAGGCTATAAGAGTGAGAATACATCCTGTCTGTCTGCGAGTCAGTGAGTGAATGTCTGGACAATTCACATATCAAACAGACTTATAAAGCGGCAAATTGCAACATATTACACATGAAGTATGTCTTTGACATTTGTTTTTGTCTTGGTAAAACTACAAAGATAGAATTATTCAAAACTCAGCCCTACGTCTCACTGGGAGGTGGGTGTGGATGCTCTGTAATTGTTATAAGAATGCGTGTGTCAGCAGAGCAGGTATACAGTGGGGGAGCAGATGTGTGCGTGTGTGTGTGTATGTGTGTAAATGCACTGAGCGGCTTAAGACTTCTTGTTGGTGTTTAATGAGTTTTGTGGGGGAAACTCCAAGGTTTCCGGGATAAAAGTGAGCCTCCGTAGTCTCTATTTGGGCCAGCATTAACTCTCCATTGCTGCAGGCTCCTCTGCTAACTTGATCAGGCAGGTATGGGCCAGGTGCTTTGTGCCCTCACTTCACTGCAATGAAGGCTCGCACAAGGGCAAGCTGACACAAACACACACACACACACACACACACACACACACACACACACACAGTAGTTACTCAAAGGGACAAACACACACACACACACCATCTTCTTTCTTTTAATACATACATGCTGCCACAAACCCACCCATAATGCCGCATGGGAGCAAACACAATACCATCTAATCAGCGGGAACAGCTACATCAACCTCCCAGAGATGAAGAGACACACAAGCCGGTATGGCATGTGTCTATAGCTGTGACAGGTCTAATTTAAGCTCGCAGCTAAATACAGTACAGTGCCAACGCTGCCCTTGTGAACCAAGTTTCACGACGCCTTTGATGGCTCAACATCAAAGCTGAATATCACCAGTTTTAACTCCAATGTATGAATTCACTTTCTATGTTTAGGTTCTGCCTCGTATCGCCGCAGAGATGGGGGGGAAAAAGTGAACTTGTCCTCACAGTGGATATTAATGCAGCGTACGTCGCGCCTAAAAGTCTCAAGTCACACGAGCCCCTAAGCTCGTCGACTGACCTACATTTCCTAGAGATTATGGCGTATATTTGGGAATAACTTCCCGTGTCATTATGATAACAATTACAGGTTGTGGTCCTGGTTAATGCCCCTTCACTGCTCTAAATCCCCCGGAGTCAGTCGCAAAGAATACTGGGCGTGTATAATGTGTGGTCTCCACTGGTGTTGACGCACCAGATGATTGTAGGCCAAAAAGCAGATGTTCCTGCCCATATATGTGTGTGCGTGTGCATGTTTTCTTCCCTATACCTTAACGCATGTGTGTGTAGAATGTGTGCGTGCATAGTTGTCTACCTGACCCAAATGTATCTATTACTGCTAAAATAACTATTTCTTAGTGTGAGTTTGCCTGACCCACTTGTATCAGTTTATGTTTACTTGCATGTTCTTCTGTGAGCGTGTGTTTGAATCTGTGCCTCCTTATATTTATTTTTACATGATATCCTGGCAGCTGCTCAGCTGATCTTCTGTATTGGTATTTGCATGTATCTTTCCGCCATGTGTGATCATGGTATGTGCCATAGAATGTTTTTGGAATTTGCTGATGTTTGTAAAAAAATATCTAAACCCTGAGAAAAGTGTGTGTGTGTGTGTGTGTGTGTGTGTGTGTGTGTGTGTGTGTGTGTGTGTGTGTGTGTGTGTGTGTGATTAACTGATGAGTCTCATTCTCTGAACACAGCTTCTCAAGTGTCAGGATTCTCTGCTTTTTCTGTTCTATATCAAAGTTAATGAAATATATCTTTGGACTGATAGATAAAATAAGGGTATTTGAAGACATCACATAGGGATCCTGGACATTTTAGTCAGCATTTTGATGGACACCGTCAGCAGATTAATCAGTGTGTGTTTGCCCAAACTCTGGTAAAAAAATAAAGAAAACTTCCCGAGAGGATGTTGAATCAACTAATAAGCTCGCTTGACATGCAGGTCTGCGCTGCATGATGTTGAGGTTTTTGAGGTGTGTGCGCACATCATCTCATCTGCGACACATAACACCCATCTCGCGAAGACATTTACATGCATCCCCACAGAGGGATGATAGCTTGATAGCTTGGAAGATTTCTCAGTAGGGTTTGGGAATTATTTGGATTTGACTACATGCTTTCTCTTAATCGAAAACAATAACATTTATTTCAAGCTCGATTGATTATATGGCGACCACTTCTCAACCAGAGGCATTATAATCAAGCATTTTTGCATTTAGTGAGCCTAAATCCATTTTTCTCCTTCTTAGAACATCTGAACAAAATCCCTTTTACGATATCAACATGTGTTGCAGATTAGCAGCAATTAAGCAGGAAAGACAGATCTGCTTCTATCTGTGATTACTCTCATATAATACATATACCCAGTTGTAAATAGTCAAAATAATGTTGCATATTAAAATAGAAGCAGATAAGATGATAGAACTGTTGAGCTCTTTTTATTTTTTGTTTTATTAGGTGGTCTGTAGAATTATAGCTGTCAGAAATCCCAAAATGCATTATCACATGGATACACAGACTTTGTGCAGCCAGTGGGCAGACTTAGAAGGAATTTAAGTGTATATGTGTGTAAAGTAGCATTATAGCTGTGCTGTGATTTACACTCCAGCAAGTTTGTCTGAATGCCTGCATATATTATATTATGCTGTGTATTATTTTTGTTCAAGTGAGTACGTGTGAATAAGAGAAAAAAAGAACATGTGAGCGAATGCAGTGCTCGGCTGCCTGGGAAAACCGAAACAGTGGGAGGTAATGGCTTTCAGACTCACACTGACCCGCTCTTCAGAAACATGGAGAGGTGCAAAAGACTGGAGAGGAAGAGGCATCAAGAAAGTCGTTTAGGGTCATTGAGGTAGATTACTGGAGAGAGGCCGGTAGTAATGAGAGGAATAGAGGAACAAAAGGATGGAGGAGATGCAGCAGAGGATGAAGAGTAAGAGGTTGGATGAGATGAAATTAAGGGACGGACTTGGATAGAGAAGGTTCGAGGAGAGAGGAGAGGGGTGTTAAAGAGGTTAGGTGGGAACAAAAGGAGAGCTGAGTGAGGCGGAGAATGGAGAGGATTAATGGAAGATGAGTGCAGATGGAAGGAAAGAAAAGGAGCGAGGAGTTTAGAGGCACTTCAGAGAAAGGAGTTTGGAAAGTCTGGCTATGAAGAGCGCAAGGGATCTCCATGAATAACACATGCCATAAAACTGCAAATCTCCAGCCCGGTGTGTGTATGCCATGTGTCAGGAGTGTGTTCCCACCGAGGTAATTGAATCAGGACATGAAAACAGCAGAAGAACAGACTCAGGGTGAGGTGGTCAGGCACAGCTGGAAAAGCAACAGTACCCCCCTTTTAAACTAAAGGGAAAGGAAACACCAGGGGGGGGGGGAGTATCTGGGACGACGAAGTCCAGAGAGCTGACTCTACATGACCTTTCACAGGCACCACAGCTCCAGGTGCAGCACAGGTCTATTTCACATTCAATTCTATTCCAAATCCCCATGTATTTAAAAAGAAAGTGTGTTTACCCATCTCAACTCCATATGTCTGTGTTTTCACCACCACACCAGGGATTTTTTTGGGTTTGTTCTATGTAAACTGTGACTGTTATCATCCATCATGGTGTGAGATGATGACGGAATGGGTGAAAATTGATTCAAACTAGCAGAAAAATACCTCTAACAACCCTGCTGCTTTTCCAGGTTGGAAAATGTTGCAGGCGAAGGAGCCAAAATTGTGTGAAAGGCAGTTTAAAGAGCTCTGTTTTCGATGCGTTTATTTTTTAATCAGGCAAACTACTGCTATTGCAAAAAGGGGAAATTGCTTGTAAAAACTTCCACTCTACTACCTCATGCCCCAAACCGGAGAAATCTGGAAGTGGAGGTTCATTTTGTGAGCGGCGTGTAAATAAACATAAACAACACTAGGTGTAAATGAGCCTAACAGGGAAATAAAAAAGTTGGGTTAGTCGCTTGTACAGCTGGCCCAGACTGTTAATGTCTGCACTTTTTCTATTAGACGGGACCCCCTGGCTGCCTCATACAATTATGTTATTCTTCTGGGGCTGTGAGTGTGGGTGTCTGCATTGTGAGACTGTGTCTGGAGGTGATAAAACAGCAGAAAGCACATAAATAATGACTTAATGATCCCCTCCACCCTTCGCTGTAATGATGACAATGGCGTTTTCCAAGCCGGGAAGCCGGTGGGGGAAGGCGGGGTAATCGACATGTGGCTTCCAGGTGCAATAGACTCCCTCTCTGTTCCTTCTTAACCTCCCAACTTGCCGTGGACATGCATCTTTTAATATCCCACCATCACTGTAAATCCATCTATAAAATGTATCCATCCTGTTGCAAATGTAGAAATGTGTATATGTGCGAAAGCTTTCTGTTCTGAAGGGAATGCCACAGCCAGATGATCTGCGTTAATCAACCCGACAAGTTACATTCTTGTGTCTACAGAGAGTGTGTGAAAGGGGCTACTGTGTTTTAGAAACAGAAAAGATGGAGAATAAAGGAGAGAAATAGGTAATTTTGAGTGACAGAATGTGTAGGACCCGACACAGAATCAGACGTGCGGCTGAATTACAGTCCAGCTGTTGAGGCAGAAATAACTGTGTGATTTGCGTAATTGTTTCTTTATGTGGGTTCTGCTACACAACAATAGCAGTAAATCATGTGACTGTACACTGCAATTAACATCCTTTTCCGTCTTCACAGTAATCACGCTCTGTGGCTAAATATGACAACGCGATCACTTGTGTTAGAAATTTTCCAACACCTGACCCAAGCGTTCTTTGCAGCTCATGCTCAGAAAAGCATCAGTTGCCAATGGAGTGACTGTCATTGGCTAACACTGCGATAGAGGGGAAAGAAGCGTTAAAGAGAATCAAAGCTGAAACTGAGTGACTGCAACCTGCCAATTACTATAATTGCTTCAGCTAGAATATATGAACTCTGCATATCTGATATAGTGAGAAATTACACATATGCTCATATACAATTATAAAACAAGAGACTAAGCCAAGAAGAAACACAAATGTGCAATGTGAAAGTGTTAATTATGATATATGGGGCTCAGAGGGGAGGAAGGCTGTGGGTGTGGAGCTCCGCTGAGGACAATGATAGGTTACATTGCATCTCACTGTGTTCAGATATACCTGTCCCCACCTGTGGGACTGAACCAGTTCCAGGAAGCAGCGAGTGCTGTTGTTTCATGCCGTGAAGACACAACACTGGCCACACAACTGAGCACGAGGGGCTTTAGTACCCTTGAATAAGTCACTGCCTCCCTCACAGACCCAGCTGCCAGGCCACTCTGACCTTCCCACATCAGAGGAAATGGCCAGCGAAAGGAATATTTCCCTCTGGGGATGAATTTAGTATTGTATTAATATTATGATATTCAGCGTAGAAGGAGAAGGTGGGTGGGAGCAGAAACAGGGTTGAGGGAAAGAAGGAAAAGCATCCTCTTTTGTCTAAAAAATATTTGGAATGGTTTGCGTAGGTCCGAACCTCAGGGTTTTGTAACACCAGCAGATGCATTAAAAGAAACAAAACAAAAACTCAACTCTCGTTGCCCGCACGATTACATCCTGAGTATCAGCTGAGCAACAGTTTCCTCTTCGCCGTGTGCGATACAACTCCCTTTTTGTGTGCTTTTCTTAAGTCAATACAAAAATGTTGACCCTGCAGGATAGAATCCCCTTCTGCCCTCAACTGCTGCAGAGAAGGGAGTGATTTTCTACCAAGAAAGCCTTTGGGGAACAGCGTGGTGCACAAAATAAACCAGGATGCTACAGGGCCTGTGCTTCGGTAGGGCAGAGGTCTGTTTTTAATGACAAGAAGTGGACTCCAACAAAGTGTTGTGGACGGGCAAGTCCAGAGGAAATGTATCCTCTGCGTAGGAGTTCCTCCCTCACTATGCCTGTTCTGCAACAGCTGGAGTCCAAAACAACCGCAACGCTTTTCTGCAACAAAATCTATTTTATCCTTCATTTATACCGATTTGACTGAGATGATCTCGGCTTATTAAGGCAATTGTCTTTTCTTCTTTTAGTCAGTGAAAGAGAGTGTTTTTTCAATGCAACTGCACACCGTTTTCGCACACCTGCAGCTGCATCTCTTTGAAAGGGCATCAGTGGAGTTGGGGGTCAGGCCTGCTTAGGCTAAGGTCAACCGGTGGGGGCAGTGCCATCTTTGAGAAAGTGAAACTGGAGCCTTTCCTTCCAGTCACCCCGCCTGACCTCCGGAGGCCTGACGCATGCACGTGAGAGCAGGGCTGCATGTGCATTAAGCAGCAGGACTATTACTATTCCTCGTATTTGTATTCAATATGTTTGTTACTGCCTTGACTCGCTCTGGTTTGCTTATTCTTTGCGGTTTATTTGCTGATATCATCTTTTTGTCTATCTGACCGCCTCTTCCTCCGTATCTCGGTCTACATTATAAGATGCTGCAAGGTTTAAAGCCTGTCTCTTCAGTTAAGGCAACGTGACGGGACACAGCATATTAACGCGTGTGTACACTGGGATGTGTGTTTTCAGACACTTTGGTGTTTGTTTGTGTTTGTCTCTTCTGTGTTCAATGCCAGACAGAGGAGGCGGGGGAAAAAACCCTCATCTTATAGAGAATCTTTAAACAATCCACTTCAGTCCCAACAGCGCAGAAGAAGAGAGTCAGCACAACTCTTCAACGTAACTCACTTTTCTGGGGAACACAATAGGTAGAGCAGGAGAAAAGAAACATTCTCTTGTTTCATGAAAAGCATAATCAGAGTACTGTATAAGCCTACCAACTCAAGAAAAGCACTCTCCTGGCAATATCACTAGAATTACTCCATTGTCTTTTACAGCAACTAATATCCTTATCGCGGCACACTGCCAGTGTGCAATAAACACAATAAGGTGTTCACCGCTGGAAGATAGCCAGGCAGGTTTTTAACTGAGGGCTCATTCTTCCTGATGGTTTAGTCAAGAAAGAATGAGATGTTATTCAGGAGGAATAATACGTGGTCTGCTGCTCACAGCTGCTGGTTTGGATTAGACCACACGGAGGACGTGTGGTTTCGGCGTCAGAACTGAGGCAGCATTGTGTCTACCAAACAGGGTAGACTACACATTCACATGTGTGCCCTACACAGACCACAAAAGGGCATGACTCATGAGGGTCTCATGTCTGGAGTGTGTGCAGTGTTTTTGGGAAACAATACAGTAGGTGTGTGTGAAGGAGAAACCACACGACTGTTTCCGGACTTGCTTCACACTTTTTTTTTCCTCCTCCACTCGATCAAAGACTCAAATCAAAGATGTTTGGTTTCAGAAACACAATTAAGTCAGAGGACTTTTAATGAGAAGCTATGTAAATTGCTGCGTCATTATCACAGCATATACTTAAATTAAAATCACGTTAGATTAATGTTCAATTCTAGCCAGTTTTAACGAGAATATTAACTGGGAATAAAAACAATGCTTTAATCTCTCTGGTGCAGAACAGTTGGAGAGACTCAGCAACCTCCTGCAATAAGGGTGGCAATGCAGTGATGGATGGAGGAGGCGTAGAGATCCTTCACTTATTAAAAGTAACAATGCAACAATGTAACAATACGAGCGGAGAGTCCATTATTCAAAATCACAAGTATTATCTAAATAAATATGGCTAAATATGGCTCCTGTGACTGATATATTGGATTTAGTTTTAACTATAAGGTGTGTAAGTTCAGTGGCATTTCAACTGTAAGATGAATTCGAGCTGACGTGAGTTGATTAATGGGGAAGAAAAGAAGATAAAAACAAAGTTATGTGATACAAATCTATGTTGAACCCAACTAGACTTTCTTTCGCAAGGGGTCACCTGCAAAAAGATCGTGAACCACAGGTTTAATCCTTCACATTGTATTGTATTTTTTAACGCTGATCATGTATTTTTGGGGGGAATTTGGTAACAGAAGAGGGAGGGCGGCGTGTTCCCTTCTTCCCCAGAGGAAAGTAAGCGCCTTCATTTTCTCTTCATCTTGTCAGATCTCCCTTCTCTCGCTGCCTGTGCCTACTCCTCTCTCTCTGGTCCTGTCCTTCCTGTCTGTCTGTCTTTCCGTCCCTCTCTAAGGACCTCTAGCACTGACAGATGGATCCAGCAGACAGATGCATCGGGGACCGGCGAGACCGCTAGAACTCTTCCTTGTATATTTAACAATTTCCCTCGAACCCACTCGATCTGCCCGTCTGCGTGACAATCCTAAATCTGTATAATTCCTCTCCCTTTTTTCTTTGGCCTTTTCTCTTTTCAGGCGCCGCCCCTCTTTGTGTCTGTGAAACTTAAGTTCTTATATTTTCACCTCTATCTCACTTCCTCCCTTTATATTTCTCCCCTAATCTCACTCCGTATCTCTCTTCCGCGCTCATTTTTTCCCGCGTGGCCGAACTACAAGCTGTTATCTTTTAGATGTTATCGCAAACTTTCATATAAGGTCGGATAAAAAGAATACAGCGCACTCTGTAATTTCATTTTTCTCATTCCTCTGATGAGGAAAGCATCCTCTAGCAACCTGATTTTTTTTGAGGATATTTCTCTGATTAGCCCTTCCTAATGATTTCAAAGTAGAGATAAATGTTTTCATTTGCTGAAGATTAAAGGATCGTCTGCATTTATATCCACTCATTGATCAAATTAGGCCTTCGCTGGCTGTTTGCAGCGGTGCGATAGATGAAGCTCTGATAGTTCTAAACACATCACATCAAAAGAGCTTCTTATCGTCTAATGATATGCTTTACAAAGATAAGACGCTGCGATGAGCGTCCCATGAGGAGTAAAAAACTCAAACCCACGAAAGGCTCCAGCTACCTCACCTCCTGCTGATGCGGAAAACATATGGCAAACACGATAATGCACGGCACACAAACAAACACGCAGCAAGTCCCTGCACTTGCTTTAGTAATAGGTGGAGGCTGCTAATTTAGCTGTGACTATACATAGCGCAGTGTCAAAGTCTCGCAGGAGGCAGTCCAGTTCTGCTCTCACCTCCGAGGTACAAGCTGCAGCCTGAAAGGAGCAGCAGCTCCTATAAAAGAGGAATATACGAGCCGAGCGCCGCTATCAAATGATGCTCTCATTCACGTTTCAAAGTCATTCATCTTCCAGAGCAATGCAGCTGTGTGACGGCCCAGAGAGGAGGAAAAAAAAAAAAAGCCTGTGTTTCTCTCTGTGTGTGTTTGGTGACAACTCATGACTCATTTCACCCTTCAAATGGCCCTGTGGCGCTCATTCAGTCAATAAACAAAGAGCAGCAAAGCCTCTTCACTCTCTCTTCCTCAAGTTCTCATTTTAAAAACTCTCTCTTTTCACCCCCCCCCCCCCCCCCCCCCCAACCCAAACTCTCTCTCCTCGACTGCTCTCTCGGTTGCCTAAGTAGTAGAACAAACTCCAAACTTAAATAAGTTTACAATAATCGCTTCTCCTGTGTCACAGAGGTTTGGCTCCATCTCTGTTTAACCTTTCAAACATGGTCTTGGCTTGATCCCCTGTGAAAAAGAGGATTTGGGGATTATTTAATCGTGACCCAAATATAGTATCCCCTTTCTTCCTGTACTGGTGGTTAAAAGACTCCTCTGCTATTTGAGTGGGGTTTTGAGGTTATAGCGGAGAGAGGGACGGAGCTAAATGTGGTGTAACGGTGCTGGAGAGTGAAGGCTGCTTTGGCGCTTCTAATTCCCTTTGACGTGCGGACATGAAACTGGATGTTTGACTCAGACCACAGTCATTCCTTCTTGGATCCAAGCAGCAGCAATAATGCCGCATCCAGGATCACACATCGCTTGTTTCCCCGCCGCACCGTGAACTCAAATTATTTCCTACACCTGCCCCTGTGCTGTTTCTGCTGTTGAGCAAGCTGTGTGAAATTATCACAGCTTCCCCGGCCTTGTTTTACAAGAAGCCGCCCCACCAGAGAAGTGCTGTGTGTGTGTGTGTTTCTATACACAATACACTTTTAACACTTAATTTCCTGCTCTTTTCATAAATCTGTCCTATTCTTTTGTGCATGCTGTGTTTTCACTTTAACTTACTCACTTCCAGCAGCGTAGCACATCTTTCAAAGCTGACCTTGATGGAAAGAAACCGATTTATTCGTAATGCAGACTTTACTGAGGATGTACAACGGACGCTATGGGGTATCATAGTGCATCCAACGTGATAGCATCCTTGTAATCCCCATGGAAACTGCTGTGACACTTTGGCCTTTAGAGAACAGAAGTGCCGTGAATGACAAACCTTCATTTTGCCAACATTGTCTTTCTTTTTTTTTTGTGACTGACGAGGCACTCAGATCCACTGCAGGAAACCTTGGAGTAGCCATAGCAACATCACACCATCTTACTCAACAATGGAGAAGTAAGTTTACTCACACCCTGGCAACTTTCTCTATTATGTGGGGACAGGGCAGCAATGTATCTGAATATGCTGCTGCTGGCACAAATCACCACTGAAAACGAGCGTGCATATTTTTGAATTAGCCTTTTGCACATGGGGATGATTCTCTGGAGTTACAGTCTTGAAATCAGAAGTGGCAGCAAGTACAAGGGAGGGATGAGATAATGGCAAAGTGGTTGTGATGTATAAATAGCCCGTGGTGGCGAGGGGACACAGCACAGCAGGGAAGAACAGCAAACCACTTCAGCTATTGTGTGAGTCTCCAAGTTTACTTGCATAAAAGCAATAAATCATCCACTGAGGAGGATCTGTACAACCGGGGCTTCCATGCAATTCACAGCCAATAAACCCAAATCTTTTGTCAGGCCGTGTGTACTGGGAGAAACTATCCCGAAGCCCCATCTTGCTGGTGTCAGATAAATAAGTAACCAAAGGGCCTTAAAGAGCACCGAGGGGCCAGAGGGTAATGGCTGTTTGGTTTACATGTGCACGATAATGCCTTTCACTTTCACTCCCGACGGGGCTCGACCCCCGAGGGGACGCCGAATCACAAAAGGTCGACGACAATGGGCTTGTCATTCAACCGGTTTCCATGGCGACCCCACTGCCCGCTGAGGCCGCGAAGGGTCACTTTCATCGCGGGATCCTCCCGGCTCGGACTAATTGCTGTGTTTGTGCTGGCGTTCTGTGTCAGTGCTCGGGCAAATTCCCAACACAGTGCAAACATCAATCACACTAATCATATGCTGCTTTTCAGTAGGCGCTGGAATGCAGGGCTGGGATCCATTACTACGGGCTCGTCTGCATCTGCAGATCATCTCTCTCCACGGGGCCGGAGTGTAAGTGGCGATGTCGTTTAGGGCGGCAATTAATAAGGATTTCCATTATTGATCAATCTGCTAATTATTCTTTCAATCAACCAATTAATAATTGTCTGTAAAGTGTCAGAAAATGCCCATCCGGTTCCCAAGGCCCAAGTGGATGTATTAAATGTTCTTGTTTTAATCAACCAACAGTCTAAAACCCAAATATTAAGTACAATACAATATCAAGGAAACCAGTGAATATTCAGAAGCAATAGAGCCATTAAAATGGCATTATATCATTAAAAAATGATTCTAATATGATGCCACTTAATTATCTAAATCAAACGAGGAGACGTCCAAAACCTAAATATTCAGTTTACTTTACAATGCCATAAAGCAGAGATACGCAGCACATCCTCACATTGCTGGAGAAGCTGCAATCAGACAGTGTTGGAAGTTTTTTAACCTTCAAAAAAATAAATGAATACATTATCAAAATAGTTGCAGAAACCGATCCATTGGAATGCAACCTCTAATGTTGTTTTTCCTCCGTGCAGCTTTTCTCTACAGTTCAGCTGCAATATAAACTGACTACTTTTGCCAAAAGGCATCATGTCACATGATTCCTTTATTCAGCATTTTCATTTCTCTCTCTCTCTCTCTCTCTCTCTCCCGCCCTCCCTCAGGGATTTTAGCATCCAACGTCTAATAAAAGCCCGGACGCCGTGAGTCCATAGTAATTCTACCATCTGGATGAGGGTCCCTTTTTTCATTGGTAAGCATTGTGTGTCAGGACGAATGAGCCACTGCATCCTCGTGGGTCCGAGGCCATAAGATCAGAGGAAGCTGACTGTGTTTATCAGAACTGCAGCTTTCAAGTCCCCAAAGCTAGCGGGACCAAAACATCCAGCGACCCGTATGAATTCCAATAAAATGGAAAAGAGTGCTCTGGGTGCTTTATACTCTGGACACATCTGAGAAATAATGTGCATGTTCTCTAAAAAGGTGCTCGCTTCAGGCTCAAAATAAACAAACAACAATGGCGAATAAGGGACTTAACAATTATGTCCAGTTAATTGTACACCAATCACCACGATCAGGGCTGGAGATTAGCATTCATCTAAATCCACTGCAGGACCGGTAATAGCCAAGGACAGAGCTGGGGGGTAACTGAGGAGGAGCACATGAACCACATATCTTATCTCCTTCACATCACGTTGTTCATCTACAGCACAAGCCATTGTATATTTACCTTGCGTCAGCTTCTTGAATCCGCCCACAGACAAATGGTACTGTGTCAAGGTGGCTTTTGTGGAAGAGAAATGCTTGGTTTCATTTGGATTGTAAGAAAAGTTCAAATGAACTATTTGTGAAATTTATTTGAATAGTTTAACAAAACCTTAAAAACTTTCAAGGACTCAGATCTGGCTCTACAATTGCGTGGGATGCCAATGTTTGAGGTTTATGACTTGAAGGTCCTTCAAGCCCAACAACGGGATGTGAGGAATAAAAGAAACTTGGCACATCTATTCACTTTCATTAAATGTGAAATGCAAGTATCAAACAGTAAAGGGCACACATTCTGCTCATCTCCTCACAATGACGTCATCACACCAAAAGGCAAATAGAATGAAAATCTTCGGGCTGAACATAGCAGAAAATATACTTTAAAGATCCCATAAGGAAGCAGAGACAGTTGACCTGCAGCCACTGACAAAACACTTATTATATTCAGAAATCTTAACAGAAGTAACTGAGTGTAAACATTTCTCAACTTGCATTAGAGCTTTCAAGGCACTGACATTTCAGCACAGACCATTTTGGAACAATACTAATGATGCTTCTATTGATGCAGAAGACCTTTTGGACCATTGGTTATGATACCAGAGCCTCATCAATTGTCAAAAGATATTGAAAGGGAAACTAATTCGCAGGGATGGTTGCACTCTGCCAGCACCACCAAGCGGTCAGACACAGCAAGGCAAAATGCAAAACTTCTAAAACTGAGTATTTATATTGTGGGGTTCATGGTTTGTGGATCATTTCATTTAATGATGTGACAGTCTGGCATATTCCCACTCTGCAACATGTTTGAACTTATTTTAACTTGTGATTTGAATGTACAAAAAAAAGAGTATATATGACAAACAGGAAAAGTCAGAGGTTTATTTTCGGGGGGGAAATAAACGGAATATCTGCAGAAGCGGCAGATATATCTTAACAATAATGACAATCTATAATAAAATGCGCTTAGACTTACCAAGTGAGGTGCCCAACTCCCGCTCATCTAGTAGGGAGCGAAGCTGCGTGTCTTGTCCCGGTGAGAAGAGTGGTACGGAGGAACACAAAACAAAGATGAGCTGAAGAAGATATATCCTCCGTTCTGCTGCGTCTCGTCAGAAATCGACCTCGGGTAAAACTCCTTCTGTCTCTGCAGAGATTCCTCTGAGCTTCCTCTCACCCCAGCCCTATGTGCTATTTGTGCTCCACAGAGAGGCGCTCTGTGCCGGTGGCTGCTCGGCGCACGGGTTGTAATCGGACACCGAGCTGTCGCGCTGCGCCACAGACAATGTGCCTCCGCTCCTTTTGGGTTGGGGTGGAGGAGGAGGAGGAGGACGCGGGTGCCAAAAAGCAAACGGCACAAAAAGCAAACTGTCCTTCAACTGAAACAGTAAGAGCTTGTGCACCAAAGGCAACGCGGAGTGGAGGTGGACAACGTGTCCGGTGCGTGCTCTCAGTCACAGCTGCGCATCTCACCAGCGAGGTTTTGATGGCTGGAGTGCGCCCCCACTTCGCGCGTCGGGCAAGAAACGTGGCAGCGGCGCACAGCTGTCCTGCAGGTGGAGGAGAGGAATATAGCCCACTAACTGCGGGGGCTACAAGTGCGATGTATGACATTTGGAAAAGTTTAGCTATTTTGACAGCTTAACCTCAATATGCTCTTTTGATTCCAGCGGTTAAATTCCCATGTGGGTTGCCTCTACCCGATAGAGGTCAGGGGCCAACATCAGCCACAGAAAAGCAATCACCCCTGGAGCATGAGCATGTCGATCTGGGAGTCACATTTGAACATATAGCCCTAGCTATGGACAACCAAACTAATTTGTTGAGCTCTTTCTCCTGCAAATTCTAGAAAAATGCATCCTCTGTGAGCTGGATTCAGTTTCAATGATGCTTACTGAAAGTGGGACTTGAACCCTTGCATGCATATCTGTCACCACTGGGACCCAGCTGTCCAATGTTGTGGATGAAGTGTTTTTAACTGCCTCACAAAGCCTACACATTTTTTAACAGATACAATGACAGAAAGGAGATGTATTCTTCCACAACAGCAAATTATAGAAAGTAAAAATATGGCATGTCAGATATGAGTGTGTGTGTGTGTGTGTGTGTGTGTGTGTGTGTGTGTGACAACACTGTGTTTTTGTGCCTTTGTGTATTTTAATAGCAGCATCCCCAGTTCAATTACCTATTTATCCTCTGGTGAATGAAAGCCGCTTCTATCAAGCTCCAAAAGCCCGACGAGTGTCGTATACGGCTTTAGGGCAGCAAGTGTGTGTTTTTGACAGACACGAAGTGAAGTCAACAACAGCCTATTAATACGCCTCTTCATTCAGCAGGAACGTGCTTCTGTGAATGCCCTGGCTCCTGTATACCCACATCTATATTCAAATCAGGTAATTTTCATAAAAATGTAGCTACCCACGAGGGGGAAGGGGGGCAACTGTGGGAAACGCGTGGGTAACCTTTTCTTTTCTGTTGCTGCTCAGGGAGCTAACGGAGCTTTCTTAAAACATCGGAACAGATTGGATGAAGGTATGGCACGCCAAAGGCCATGGCGGCGCTTGGCGAAACAATAAACTAACGTCTCAAAGTCTCAAATGCTAGTTTGAAAATCATCAAATATAGTTTCATCCACTGAAAGTATGACCTCCAGAACTTTGTTCTCCTCGCTTCAGGAACTCTTTTACTCTCCCCGTGCAATAGATGTTTTAAAAGCTAACCCACAGAGCTCCAGCTGAGCTTCAGAGTGAGGCTTCAGCTCTGAGCTGCACCGAGAGAGCGAATTTCATGAGTAAAAATAATGCAGTGTCTCTGAATGAGCCATCAGACTCAGTGATGGATGCTTTTGAGTACATTAGTTCATGATGGGAGGCCTGAGACGGAATGAATCAAACCGACACAGGCTTTCAGGTCTCCTCTGGGGCGAGTGTGTGTATGTGAGTGTGTATGTGTGTGCACATGTGTTTGTGTGGCCACCATTGTTGCTCAGCATTACTGTTTTTATGTCAAGCAAACGAACTCAAGTTGCCAGGCAACTACAAAAAGTTTCAGAAGGAGCCTCTTATATTTTACCTGGTTGTATAAGATCTTCGTAGGTTGTATTTGCGTGTGTGTGTGTGTGTGTATGTGTGTACACTGTGTGTGTTTGCATACTGTTTGATCTCTTAGCTTTTTGAAGAAACAGGGTTTTTTATTCTTTGACGTCTACTAAGTGCAGTGACCGAATCATATTTTCAAAGCAATGTCACCCTGAAAGAAACTGAAGGCCAACGTTACAGAAGCCACACCAGACGGGGCGAAATACTGATATGAGAATTTTCCCTGGCATGTCTATTTAGTGTTGTGTTGTCTTGTTTTTCTGATGCCATGTGTGCACACTTTGTGCATCTGTATGCAGTGGTGGAGGGAGCGGAGCTAACATCAGGCCACGCCATCGCTCTGGTGCCAAACCTCGATTGAATGTAGCCGAGCTCCCAGAATCCCTCTCTCAAACACGCCATCTGTCGTGCAGTTTCTCTGCCGTCTTCGAGGCCCCAGATCAGCTCATACCTTGCTTAAACAGAACCAGCCAACCAGGCCAGCCAACCAGGTCAGCCACTGGTACACGCGATACACACACGCTTACTGACACCTCAATGCCAAACCTTCACATGTGGGGGTTGAGATATGGGCACACTCTGATGCTTTCACATATGCATGATTGCGCAAGAATGACTCAACATGAGTGACTCAGAGAGGTGAGAGGACAGGTGAGGGAACGAGAGAAGGGGTCATTTCCCAGAAGCAAAGGAAGAGGCGGGTGGAGAGGGGCAGGCCGAGGTGGAGGGAGGAACATGAAAAGATAGCGAGGCTAGGAGAGAGAGCGAGAAAGAGAGCGCAAAACCGGCCAGCTGTGAGAGACTGCAGTCATTCCTCACGCTGAGCTCCATACCTGCCGACTCAATGAGCCATCCCACGATGCAGCAGGGCCAAAGCCATGCGATTTCTCAGGCTTACTCAGCCTTACTGTGCCCCTGCAGCAGCAGCATCCAGGGCCTTGTAAAGCCAGGACTCCACAAAGTCTACTTTCACTGCCACGCTCCACAGGAGGAAGGATTGGTCAACGATGCCATAACTGTCACAGTGTCAGAGGAAGTATGTCTGCGACAGCGCGGACAGCACTTCTGGAGGTGACGGACTCAGCAACATTATTAAGAGGCTGAAGTTTATCAGATCTGAGGTTATCCCTTGACCCCGTACTTGCTATAACGGAAGGATGGGTATGTCGGTCCAAGGGGTGGTCCACCACTTTGGTCCAGAATGAAATATCTCAACAACTATTGGTTTGATTTACATGCCATTTGGTGTAGATATTCATGGTGCACAGAGGGTGAACCCTAATGACTTAGGTTATTTACTGACTTTTTCTGTTGCTCCACCAGAAGATCCCATTTTTCACCTATCCTGTGAAATATCTCAACATTTTGTCACAAAATTGAATGAAGACATTTATGATGAATCCTCAAAACTGATCTTCAAGTGCCACCAGAAGATTGACATTTTTAGTTGTTGTGAAATATCTCAAAAACCAACCTAGCTGCCATACAAATGGGCTGTACACTCCCACAAACCACAGGATACTTTGAGTGTTGACATTTCCCAACAAACACATATTATTATCATATTAGTCTCGTATGACGCTTGTAGAAATGCAGAATGCCACATGGTTAACGTTGTGAAACAATTGGGTAGGATCAGGTTAGAAAAAAGATTATGGTTTGTGTTCAAATAACTACTGTAACCCACACAAATAAATAACCATTTTAGTTTCACACGGGACACAAACAGCGGTCTCCTCTGTGAAAGTCATCCAGTGTTTGTTTGATCCATCCAACACCCCTCGCATCCATCTTTAGTGGGCTTTCTCGCTACTATACTCGTCATTATACCATTTAACTTTCAATAACGGGCGACTGGGCTGCTTGAACTATTGGATGGATGACCATGATATCTTGTACACACATTCTGGTTCCAGTCAGCATTAGTTCAAACACCTCTCCATTAACTTTCCATCCAGCACCACCATCAGGTCAAAACGTTTATTTCTCCAATGCTTTGGTTTATGAACAAAATACATGCAAAACTATCAACATATCCCATCAACCTCAGCTTTTTTTATGCATATTAGCAGATGTGAGCAACCAGCTCAACTAAAATGATGAACAAACATGACACCTGCTAAACATCTCAGTGTTTCATGTTAGCATGCGTTGCAGCATTCAGTTGTTCAACAGCCTCACAGAGCCGCTAGCGTGGCTGTAGGCTCTTTATCTTGGTTTACAATTTAAAACCCGTCAATGTCTGTTGTAAAATAGAACACTTCACTAGGTGAAGTTTATCTCCCTGTTCTCACTTATAACATCATTATGGAAGTTTACACCATCTTCATCTTATTTCTGTGCGTCACAGGTCACATCGGCCAGCTACAATGCAGTGTAGAGGTGTGATCGAGTGTTTTAGGGCCCGGTCCGTCCGAAGGTAGAGAATGAATGGACGGCGTAAGATAATGAAATGCAGCACCAGAGTCCAGTGGGGTCATCTCTCTCGCTTTCTGCCCAGATTCTGGCTGGCTGTATTTGTCTTTGTCCTCCCCTCTACGGCCCATGATGGATAGCAAAAAGAATATGGCTGATGGTGAGAGTTTCTTTTTTCTTCTACTCTTCTTTTTTAGTGTCTTCTTTTTTCCCGACCACCATTAGCAAAGTGGCAAAGTTAAGGGTTGGAGAGATGAACTCTGTGAAATTCAATCATGGGAATTGAAGGTTTGGAGGCGTGAGGTCTTGGCCCCATGGGCAGTTTGGAGATTGCCTGAGATTAATTAATGTCAAAATGGAGAGGGTGAGGCTGCAGAGGACAATTATGTATGTGACTGCTGGGCATGGTGTTCGCCATTCACAGTAAAGAGTGCAGTCTGCTGATTTTCTTCTGTGTTAAAATTATATTTTATTCCCAGTCAGTAAATTTGAGACGCCAAAAGCAATTTAAGTGAAGATAAAGTAGGCAAAAGCTACCCATGGCTAAATGGATAGAAAAATAAAGCCACTTATGTAAGTACTCAAGGCGCGTATAATCCAGAGAAGCCACAGTGGGGAAAACTACCATCACCTCCTGTGCATTGTAATCTTCTGAAGGCAGGCCCAGAGTTAAACGGGGACTACCACTCAATTAAAGAATAGCTCGAAATTGTCCAGTTAAAAACATGTGAACCACCATATTGTGCGTTATTTAAAAAGAAAAAGGATTTTGTATTACTATGGCAATGCTTCCAGCTAAAATATAACCTTATCTGCAGAGAATCATCCTGCAGTCACAGCTACTTTCCCACTTTTACATTACATTACATTTCATTTAGCTGACGCTTTTATCCAAAGCGACTTACAATAAGTGCATTCTACGGTTACATACAAGAATCAGAACAACAAGAATCAAGAAGGTACAATTTCGACAAAAAGTTCAACTACAAAGTGCTATCAGTAAGAGCCATTTCAGTGCTACTAAAGTGCTACTTCCTTTATTCAAGGTATAGTCGGAAAAGATGTGTTTTTAGTTTGCGACGGAAGATGTAGAGACTTTCTGCTGTTCTGATGTCAATGGGGAGCTCATTCCACCATCGAGGAGCCAGGACAGAGAACAGTCGAGACTTTGTGGAGTGTTTAGCTCGCAGTGACGGAGCTACAAGCCGATTGGCAGAAGCCGAGCGGAGCGCACGAGTTGGGGTGTAAGGTTTTACCATGTCCTGGATGTAGACTGGACCAGATCTGTTCGTTGCACGGTACGCCAGTACCAATGTTTTGAAGCGGATGCGGGCGGCCACCGGTAACCAGTGAAGGTCGTGGAGGAGCGGAGTAGTGTGGGTGAATTTCGGGAGGTTAAAGACCAGTCGAGCTGCTGCATTCTGGATGAGCTGCAACGGTCGGATGGCACCAGCAGGTAGACCCGCCAGGAGGGAGTTGCAGTAGTCTAGGCGCGAGATGACCAGAGCCTGGACGAGAACCTGTGCCGCCTTCTGGGTGAGAAGTGGACGTATTCTCCTGATGTTGTGCAGCATGAATCTACAGGAACGAGTTGTTGCGGTAATGTTGGCAGTCAGGGAGAGTTGACTGTCAAGGGTCACACCGAGGTTCCTGGCAGTCGGGGTCGGGGCCAAGACTGAGTTGTTGAAAGTAATCGTCAGGTTGTGAGTGGGGGAGACTTTTCCTGGAAGGAAAAGTAATTCCGTCTTGTCAGGGTTAATTTTCAGGTGGTGTGCGGACATCCATTGTGAAATGTCAGTCAGACAAGCAGAGATTCGTGCTGCTATCTGTGTTTCCGATTGTGGAAACGAGAGGATCAGTTGGGTGTCATCAGCATAGCTATGGTAGGAAAAGCCATGCGAGCGAATGACGGAGCCAAGAGAGTTGGTGTACAGGGAGAAGAGGAGAGGACCGAGGACTGAGCCTTGAGGGACCCCAGTAGTGAGAGGACAAGGTTCAGACACAGATCCTCTCCAGGTTACCCGGTAGGTCCGATCACTGAGGTAGGATGAGAGGAGGGAGAGCGCAGTGCCTGAGATACCCAGGTCCTGGAGGGAGGAGATGAGGATCTGGTGGTTCACTGTGTCAAAGGCAGCAGAAAGGTCCAGAAGGATAAGGACAGAGGAGAGAGAGGCTTCTCTCGCAGTGTGAAGCTGCTCTGAGACAGCAAGGAGGGCAGTCTCTGTTGAGTGGCCTGCCTTGAATCCAGACTGGTGAGGGTCCAGAAGGTTGTTCTGGTGGAGGAAGGAGGAGACTTGGTTGAAGATAGCTCGCTCCAGGGTTTTGGAAAGAAAGGGAAGGATTCCACTTCCACTTCAGAGTCAGTTGAGATTTACATCCCAGATTAAGCAGACAAATAAACAGTTTGCTGCTATTCGTGGCCACAGGGGGCCGAAGTCCTTGTTTACCAGCACTGGTCCAACTATCTTAGAAAACAGTATTAAATCCTCCAATTTCAAACACAGCAGAAGTCGTTTCTTTCAACACAATTTTGTGTTCCAGGGTGACTTCTCTGGCCTCCTGTCGCACAGTGCTGTCTGTTGTCTTGATTCACAAGTGTGTCCTCGATAACTGAAGGCACAGACATCACACACTCCAAAATTACATGCCCAACGAGTAAAAATACAGAAACGTGCATGAAATACTTTATGCCTTGCTCTGCGTCTTTCTCACTCTCACACGCAAACACAAAACAGAGCTACACCTTCAGACCGACCGACGTAAAGGGAGTTTGCATTGGTGTGAACCGTGATGCACTCTAAGCAGGTGAGCGCAGGAAATCAAGATTGGCCTTCTCGCTACGCTGCACTTCTATCTCCAGAGTTTTGGAAACCTTGATTTATGTGTGCTTCTTAGGTCTGCAGAGGAAAACGAAAAAATGGCAAAAACCAGAGGGGCTTTCAGAGTTTGTTAGTCTAACGCAGGGGTGTCAAACTCATTTTCACCGCGGGCCACTTCAGCACCATGGTCGCCCTCAAAGGGCCGGTATACATTTAACTACTACCGAACATATTGTTAAATAACTGTCTTTGTATTGTTTATTCAAGTGTAACAATATTGTACATGCATTTATATATATATATGTTCAACTTCTCAAATGGATTTAATGAAAAGATGGTGCAGTTTGAGCCTGAGATGGTACAGAATCTCACATGCCAACACAAAAAAACTAGTTTGAAATATTCCCTTTTACACTCAATTAAAAACCCCAAAGTGCATCTTAAGGACACAAAGTAATACAACACACATAATCATTTTATAACTTCAGCCTTTTTTTACAGACTCAGCAGTGCTTTCATGCACAAACATAAAAAAAATGTCGGGAATGAAGTGAACTATCACAAATAGTGCGTGTGTAAACTCACGCAAGTAAAGTGTGTTGTGAACGCAGCACTGAGGAGTGTGAATAGACGCACTCTGCTGCATTCAAAATTCCCTTCAAAATAAAATCACAGGATTTTTATATTGCCCATGCAAAGGTCCGCAACCCACTGAAAACGAGTCCGCGACGAACCGAAAACGGGTCCGCAACCCACTGAAAACGGGTCCGCGACGAACCGGAAACGGATCCGCGACGAACCGGAAACGGATCCGCGACAGACTGAAAACGGGTCCACGGTGGTGATCATGCCTTCCAAGCCGTCGCGGGCCACATAAAATGACGTGGCGGGCCACATCTGGCCCGCGGGCCTTGAGTTTGAAACATGTGGTCTAACGGATACAAACTAAATAAATTGAAAAGCTTTGAGAGTAAATGTTTAACTTTCTTTAAAATATAGCACACCAATGGCTTTGTATATTACAGAGCTAATCTTCATATTCCTTTCATAACATTGACTTTCATAAACTGGCCCATAAAAAAGGGAAATAAGCAAATAGGCTGACAACAGCAACCAAAACTTGAATTAATGGATAAAATCATACTAATTACTTGGATATTGTCATTTCTTATTATTCTCAGTAATGCAGTTTCTTTTTTTATAATGAAGTTGCAACATGGCACAGGAACTCATTAGAAAGAAGGCACCACTGGAAATACAGACATCCATCATCTCTAATACGTCTCCTGTAAGGGCCAACTGCAACTCACTGTTATAAGCTGCATTCTTCTCATGCTTGTGCTTGGGTGATTGTTTTTGCCTCACTTTGGACAAGTTAATTAATTTAAATTACTGACAGCTCTCAAGTTGGAGGTGAGAAGTCAATGCTGGACCATGCTCTGTGGAGGAGGTAGAATCTGTTGTTTATTTTTCCATTTATCAGAAAGAAATGCCTGAAAGTGTGAGCGACGACTTACCTGTGAGTATATTTCGACACACTTCTCCCTGCAGCTGCCTTAAGAGCTGCTCTGCCTACTGATACGAGAGAGTGGGATCATGAGTCTCGCTGTCTCCACACAGCGGAACGGGAATCGTCAAAATGGCTTTATAAGATGGAAGGACCTGCTAGTTTTCAGGAAATTTAGGCCACTCTGCAAAAAGGAAGAAACACTTTTTCTTGAAGAAACTCTTTTGCTTCGGCTTTGAACAAGCCTCCCAGAGTCACTTTCACCTTTACCCATCTCTGAGGCATGCCTTTGCACAAGATGAAAGCAAATGTCTGAACACTTCAGTCAGGATACGCTAGACAAACTATGTGGAGACAGCTCATGTGAAGTAAAGTGCCTCTAAGAGCAAGAATTCAAAGGAGAACAAGAGACGACCGACAGTTTGTAATGGTTTAATGGCATTGGCCAGAGTGCATGCTTTTGCACTAAATTTAAAAAGCATCACCACATGGTGGACGATTTTTAAAAGCAGCATAGCCTGTTAAGCAGAGCGGTTTTGACTGTGATAAGTGGGCATGATGCACTGCTTAATAATTAAGTCCCATAACTAATCAATCTGGTAATAGACTCAAAGGTGGTGGTGTCACTGGTACTTAAACAACTATTACGTTTATGTGAGAGTTGTCATGTCTATCAAAAATCCAAACCTGCAGTTTTCTTTTTCTTCTAAACTTTATTTGATAAAGTAGAACAAATGGAATTTAATTTTGAACACCTTGCTAAAAATCAAGTCTACACACATTCCTTTCGTTCATTTGAATAGTCCAGCAGTGCAGCACAGGCGCCAATGCACAAAAATAAAATAAAACCCTTATCATTATACAACTGGACCCCTTCCATCAAGGCATTGCATTGACCAATCACACTGTTTATTTCACAATTCTTGAGTCAAAGAATAGAATGATTGCAGTAGCAATAAAAGCAATACAAACACAACAACCTCTTGAGTATTATACATGCTTGCGTGGTTTGTTGATAAGCCTGAACGCATTGATCCCATCAGACTTCCCAGATCACTACTCTTAACAGCACCTGCATTGTTTTCACACACAGCTGTTGTCTAATGCTAGCATGCTAACATTTGCAAAAACAACACAAGTGTTGAGCAAATTTAAACATGCTGAAGGTGAATGAATGCCAAATGACAAAATCCATCGAATAGTTGTTGTGTAGCAACCGAGTGTGAGAGGCAGAGACTCAGGAGCAGAGGAAACAAACAGGAGGCCAGGTGCAGGTCAAAATTAAAAAGATATTTTACTAGACAAAGTCACAAACAAAGATAAAGATAAAGACTGGTACAGGAAACACACTCTAGAATGCTACAGCTTGGTAGCGAAGTACAAAGAAGACAATCCTGCAACTGACAAGGGAAAGACACAGACTACAGGGGAAAACAACGAGGCACAGGTGGAAACAATGAGGGCGGGGCTTTACAATCACACAGGGGGAATGCACATGAGGAGGGAGGAGTCTTAAACGAGAACAGGTGAAGGGAATAAACAATCAGGAAACACTGGGAAGACACACAGAATTCACAAGGTGTTACATGTTGATAGATTTCAACATTAGCGAAGGATGTCAACCTCATGGATGCACTAACTTAGTGCCATGAGGATGCCACTAAGTCATGTAGTAACCATTACTGCAACTGCATCAACAGTGTAATTACAAAATATGATAAAACACTGAAGAGACAAGTAAGGTGGCATCAACTGGTTAAGATGTTGATTATGTTAGATGATATTCACAGCTTGCCTTAATGTTGCAATATTCAATATCAGATCTCAAACAGGTTTCCTTTTATCCGGCGATAACAGCTTTTACAGCATTAGCAATAATCAACTTACTCAGCACACAACACCTAATGGAGACTGCTCCATATGTGAGGTATTTTGTTAACTGATGGCAGGAGATGAATGCCGCTCTGGTCTAAGTGGGGGAGACAAATAGCTCGTGGGCTTTTCAAAGATATATTGCAGTGTGAGTCATGCAGGAGACAGATCAACGAATATTACAAGCTGTTTGCAACAGATTTAAAGAATTAAATATTAATTTCCTCCCAATCCATTATTAATTCTGCTGTTCATTGGATGTCTGGGAGAGTCAACAGCGGAAACGGAGACATTCATTCTGAAGCCCATCATGTACAGAAAGTTTCATTTTCTTTTAGAAGAACAGGATGTGCTCTATTGCATTATATGGTGGCAACACACTTTATCTGTGCAAGTCTACATTGTAAGCAGCAAAATGCTAATTATTTCCCAATTCTACACTTGCAAGCTTTTCCAAGTGTGACTTCCTGTTAGGAACAGGCGAGATAATGCGTAAACAGCCTGACTCCATTGAGCCAAGAGGACACGTGTATTACCATAATAGCTACACGGGGCCCCATCAGCCCCCTGATTGATTGGTTAATTGCTCAGTATCCCTCAACTGTACCCCGATGGCCGCCGGGTGTCGCCTTAGGGATTGTGGGATTGTGTCAACATTTCCCCATGCCATCTCATTCATTCCATTTTTCTGCTACTCTTCTACAGAGCGTGAAGCATGAGATTGGATTTATAGTGTAATGGAATAAAGCACATTGTTTCTCTTCTGTGAGAGAAGAGGATAGAGCAGATAAAACCCCACACTTGCCCAGCTGGAAAGTTGATCAAAAGCTGTGCATAGGAAGAATGGTGTTTTTTTGATTTTTTTTTTTGCACCCTCTAGTTAAGTTTACTTCCCACAAAACCGTACGTCTTTTGTTTTCTTGGTGCTGTTGTTATCGATTTGTTCTGCTGTCTTATGCCGGGTTTTAGAAGAAGAGCAGGAGTGAATAAAAGAGGTCATCATCAAGAGATCAAAGGCTCTTATTTAAAAGGTGTTGGGTTTTCCTCCAAGAAGCCTGTTGTGCAATTTGTATAGAAGAAGACATGATGAAATTCATACTCGTTGGTTTAGTGCATTGTTGTGGCAGCTGTGATGAAGATTATTCACAACTTTTGGCATTCATGCCACCCCAGTGTGAAACTTAATCAAGAGGAATATAATTATCTCATTTTCTTTGAGATCTACAGAAAGTCCATTTTTCTCTCTTGACTCCCATCCTTTCATTTCCATTCACTGACTTTCATCTCAGTGAAAAGAGTGCCATTATCAGTTAATTAACTCTTATCTGCTTTACTGTTACAACGCTAATGGTTTTCTGTGTCACACCAAAGCACAAGTTACAATGTCGCCGTTTATTAACACAACTTTATTTTTACTTCCCTATGCACGAGGTACGAGCAGAGAGAGGAGCTGCAGATCTATTTGTTCGGGTTGAAGCAATGAGACTGGAAGGTCAGACTAGATGTAATTAGTCAAAATCCTAATGACTTCTTTTGGAAACTGGCGCTGGCAGCCTGTCGTTCAATTTACGCTCTTGACTTTTCAGTTGCTCTTTATCAGTGCGATAATGCAGAAGTTAATCACCATCTCGTTGCAATGAACCACACTTGGATGGAAGCTGCAGGTGCCACAGTCTGGAAATAATGTAATAATAGCAATGGAAATTAGCATTTTAATGCATTATAATTGCATTATAATGGGCTGGGCTTCCGTCCATACCATTGCAAATGAGACATGAAGTAAATAGGGTTCTTTACCTGTTTCTTTGTGTTGCAAAAACACAGAACAATGCCTTTGAAATAGCGCTGGTGCTAGTCTGATGACAAAGCGGTAGAGCAGAGGTTTTCAAAAAAGATTCAATCTTGCAGGAATGAGGGTGAACTGTGTTTCCAGCAGCTTTATTCCAACTATTAACTTGTTGTAGAACTGTGAAATCTGTTAGTAGACCCCAGAAGAGAAAGAGGATGAATCAAACACTTTTCTTTTGTAATTGGATCTGCGATACATTACTTTACATTTAGCTGACGCTTTTATCCAAAGCGACTTACATGCTATACTGTAGACCGTAGACACAGCAATCAAGGTTAAGTGTCTTGCTGAAGGACACAAATCGTCATGGATCCTCTGATTGAAAGTCGGACCTGCTAACCACTGAGACACAGTCACCCATAAAAGTTAATAGCCTTAAAAATAGCTATAGTTGATGAATCAATAAGTGGATCAGGTAAATTGGCAGAAATGGGTGTACTTTAAATCATTTTCAAAGCAGCATGGCTGTGTCTGTTGGTCGAGGGAACACACACTCATGGTGCCCAGAAGAGGAATCGTAATGCTGATCCCCTGACTTTATCATCAGCACAGATAAAACAAGATTTGACCTATATGCTCTGAGAACTTGAGACATTTTATAAACCAAATTATTATTTAATTAATTGAGAGACTAACCCGCAGATGAATTGACATTAAACATTTTGAATCTCAATCTCAGTAACGATCTCTGTTAATACACAAGTGTAAACCCCAAATCTATCAGGCATTGCAAAATCAACTCGGGGCCCCATAGCATGCGCCCCTTTCTTGTCCGATAAAATATTCTTAATAGATGTAAAAGGTCGACCAAACAAAGACAGGTGCTGACGAATCATATCTTTTATCTAATATCTTATTAGACAAAATCTCCAACATCAGCAGAGTTGGCCAACATGCCACATCAAAGAGATTGTAGGGGTGGACGCGTCCATCCTAATTAGGATGATAGAGCGCTCTATCTCACACACACACACACACACACACACAAATCCCTCTACTATTTTTGTGAGGACATAATGACATCCGTAGCCCCTTAATGAAATTCCTAACCTCAACCCTTACCCTAGTCCTGACCTTATTCTACTTGAACCTTAAAACCAAGTCGGGACTCACAAACAGGCTTTTGAAGAAGTGCGAACTGTCTTCACTTTATAAAAATGTGCTCACTGAAGGTCTACAACTCAAATTGGTCCCCAGAAAGATAGATGTCCAAGTGAACATGCACACACCTGAGCCCGAGTCAGATTCCCTGCTGTCTGTACACACACGTTCCAACTATGTCCCTGGCAAAGGAGGCATGAAAAATCTTGGCACGTTCAAACCCATTAAAATACATAGAAGCGGATGTGTAAATACGCACACAAAACCCAGCTGTAGTTTTGTGACATTCCTACACACACACACTCTCTCTCTCTCTCTCTCTCTCTCCAGGAATATCCCTGGTGATGGCAGCATGAGAGATCTTGGCACATGAAGTTGAATTCTGCATAGTCAATGTGAATGGGTCTGACTGCCTGTCATCTTCTGTGGACTCACACTTCAAGCCTGTAAGTCGCTTCCGTGAGATAGTTCCAGTTATTCAGAAAGCATAGTTTGGCCCAAACATCAGCATTCAATTAAAATGTAAATTATTGCTAAGCTGATAAAGGGGAAACAACAGTCCTCTCAGTTTCTCAGGCACCAGACAGGAGGCGCCTTTTTTACAAAGCAACTTGGAAGTTGTTGTGTTAGACAGCAGATGAGCTGTAGGGCCCAGCCGGGAGAATGCAAAGTTAAGCCAAGGTCAGAGGTCGGCAGGATTCAGGCCATTCAGAGGGATTTGCAGACTTGTCTGTGCCGCTTCTCGTACTTCCTGCACAAACACCTATCCTCTGTGTATTGCAGGTCTTTGTCTGGTGTATTGACAGCTCCCAGAAAAACTCAATCTGGTCTGCACCTGCAGCTTTGAAGTTTGTCTACACACTGCGCAAGCGGAGAGACATTGTTTGAAAGGAGCTGACACGCTTCTTCGACGCGTGGTACTTCAAAAAGTCAGCAAATGCACGTCACGTCAAACCCAATACGCTGAAGGGCAAATGCAACACTTTGGAACACTAACTCCAGATAAGAATTACAACACGGCTGCAAGTCGGATACATATTTCCAAACTGTTTCTGCACCAACTCTCAGCTGAGGAGGGAACTCCTAACTTTCCCTTTTCATCATTTAGATTAAGCCTATAGTGGATATAAGTCACAAACTCAGCAAACTGGATGACAGCTTTCCATTTGGAGAATTTTTCTGAGATTAAAAATGCAAAACATGATGACTCTATTTGAAACCAACACATTACACTGCTTTCTTGCCATTTAGTGGGACCCCAACGAGTACTGCAGCCTTTAAGAATGATCATAACCAGCAAGTTATAACACATTCTTAAAAGTCAACAACCTTCCACCTCATTGTGCTCGCACACATACCTGTCTGCACCAGGTGCTCCTCCCACCTCCTTCTGACATCCAGACATCCTCACTTATCCTGTCATCACACAGGCACAGGAGCAGGCTTGCTCCTGCCCTCTAGATTACATCTCTACTAGCGGCCAGGGAGACATGATGAACCTGCTTATCATGCTGTTGACACTTGATGTTGATGGAAGCTGGGATGGACAGCCGTATTTTAGAAAACACTGCGTGAAGAAAACACACACTCAGTCCTACCACTGAAGAGAAAACCTGCTTTCACCTTCTTAAAATCTTACTGACCTTCGTATTATATTACTCTTTCTAAGTTGTCACTTGCAATCACTGAATTATGTGCATCATTACTAATCAATGCTTTTTTAAATAAGATTCACTAATAATAACTCATGCATGTCCACCACTGGATCAAGGAAACTTAGAATGGATCATATCACAGTTCATCAGAGGTGTACTGAGATCCTTTATTAAAGAAGTACGTAAAAGTATCAAAATACAGTATAGACTATATAATACATGTCATTATTGCGTCAATGCATAAGTTGCATTTTCCTGTTGCTGGCTGAAGTGTTGCTGTTTGAATCGGCTTTGTAACCAGTTAGTTTGGTCTGGCACTTCCCATCATCAGGGACACAAGATAACTCGAATCAGTGGTGAGACGATTCATGGGGAAGAAGAAAAACAAAGTTCTGCTTCACAGATTTGCATTCATTTATTTTTGGGGGTATATTTCTTCATCTTTTCTTTTTGTGAAATATTTATATAACTCTTTGTTGGGTCACAAAGAGTTATATAAATGAAACATGTATCGTTATATAAATTAAATTTAGAAGAGCAAATAACATTTGAGACATGACACACACACACACACACAAACAAGTTGGGGACCACTGGTATTATAGTTTAGTAGTTTTATATACTTTAATGTGTATTACAAACTGTAGTTAACTGGATATTTGGCAACATCGCACTAAACCAAACTAAGAATCTAGAAGGAAAAGTGATGGTGTTCAGACGAAGAAAGGAAGAAATCTGTTAGCAGTTAAATGACCTGCAAAACCCATTAACGTTCCCTCTGTTGTGATGTTTTACAGTCCTTGCACAAGGACGCAATATGAATTTGTGGCGAGATAAAACATTTGGACGGTGTAAAATAACACCTTTGGTCAGGTTACTGATGGGTATCCCCTCCTGAAATGACTTTGAGGTGGGAAATCAATAACAGGCACATTTTTGACATCTTATCCAGCCTCACCCATGCCTGGAATGCATCTTTCTGGTTGAATTTAAAAGGATTTGACGTTTTTCCACAACCACTGCATGCATGCTGCCCCTCAAAATGTGCCTACACGTGCAAGGCTTGGAAGTGCAATACATCTTTGACGGACATAAGAGGGTGATTGAGCCGTCTATTCGGTTTCTCAAATGGCCTCGAAGACCTCAATAATCTTGGAAGGGCTTCGGCAAACATCCTTGAGGAGAGTGTACTGTGTTGCCTTCATTATACAGCTGTTTGTACTGCGATATAATGATTAGTAAAGCGGTTTCAGTGATGGATTGTTGCCTGTTTTCCAAAATGCAAATATTTCCCCTGAAAGCATCAATTACTCAAAGCCAAACCAGTGCACTGCATACAGGAGTGACAAACACAGAGTGCTTATCTAACTATATTCAACACTGACGCAATATATATATATATATATATATATATATATATATATATTCTGTCACGCATAAATACATGAATGAACGAAAGCAGCATTCTTGACCAATTACATGTTGAAAGTGATATCTGAATAACTGCTATATATATATATATATATATATATATATATATATATATTTACCATTACAGGAACGAGAATGAACGCGCAGCATCTTTTTCTTTCTCTTTTGTGGCTTGTCCAATTAATCTGATTGGTCTCATACACAATATTTCACTTTCCAAAAAGGTTCATAATCAAGTGTACGCACATTGTGAATTGTTCAAGCTCGGCTGATTTGTATGCAGCTTAGTGATGCGGCAGCTGAGAGGCTAAGATATGAAAAATTAATGTCCTTGAGTAGCCACTCTGTTACATATTCCACAAGAGGGCTGTACTATTGATCTTGATCAAGCTCAAATGTTTTTGTTTTCCATCTGAATAATAAAACTTTGGAACAAATCTCCATGCCATTTTCGGTTACAAAAACGTGTAATGAACCGCATCAATCAATACTGAAGTCAGCAACCAGGAGCACTGCTGGTGTCGCGCGCAGCAGCGGGGCTCTGCAACAGGTGCAGGCTGCACATCGCTGGTGCAAGACTGCCCTCTAGTGGCACGTCACAGGATCGCCTTTAGATCAAAAAACGATACTCGTATGTTCATATGAGCATTTCTAAGGATTTTGGTCCCTTGTGTCATTACTGGTCGTTCAGAAAATTCAGACTAGAATTAGACAAATCCAGGAAGTATCCTCCTTTGAGAATAAAATTCCCTCCTCTCTATCCTTACACTGCAGCTCGGCCAGAAAACTCTGCCCGTGATGAAAAACAAAGAGAATTCTTCTATTAAAAATGTTGTATTATTGAAGAAACTTGGTTTACTCGTTACAGGGAGTGATTTTCAGCATGTGAAAACAGTTCTATAATGTCTTGAGTGTCTCTGTGGGAGCTTCTTTTTTTTTACATTTTTGCAAATAACCCTGAAGTAAGTTGTCTCGGTTTGAACCCGAGACAACTTACATCCCGGAACATAACTTTATCAAATATACTAAAAAGAAAATAGAAGTGGAACACCCAAAAAAGTAATTTCCATCAAAAGAAACAAAATTAACTTCTATCCCGAGTGTGCAATTAGGTAAATATGACTTCACACACACACAGACTAGGTAAAGTAAGAAAACACCACCAGCACAATTATGAACAGTTTAATATCGAACATGGATTCCCCCCAAATCAAAACTAAGTGGAGAGATCTGAGAAGTCAACCACCATGGGAATGAACATGAAGTAATCAAACAGCACATACATTACAGCGGGTGCATCAGCTTACAGTGTTATTTCCGGATTTTATGAAATGCATACAAAAAAGCCCAGTAACAACTTCTCCCAAAGCAATACTATATACCAGAGAATATAAACACAGGAAAAACACAAAGTAGGCTGACCTCTACCAGCCTGTGGTAGATTAACATGGAGATTACAAGAAATAGACTGCGCTCGTAAAAAAGTTTTTTGGTTAGTCTTCATTTTGCAACAATTATGAAAGAAAAGTAATAACTGAGTTTTGTCGAAGACGTTTTAGCCTTCGGCTCCTAAGCCGCTTTGAGCCTGAGTTTACAGCCTTGTGAGTATTTGTTTTTTAAAGGATTGTTTTCCTTTTTCCTTTGCCATTTTGTTCTCAGTGAAAGCCTGACATTACAATTCATAACTGATCTGATTATCTTACAGCTGGACTTACGACAGAACATGTGTTTTTCATATGCTTGAAAGCGCAGCAATTTTTCATCACATTTCTAATGAAAATGAGTCCGAAGTCCCCAACTTTTTTTTATAAAAAGAGACAGAAATAACAATTCATATTGATTTTGTTTGCGCAGATTCATGATTTCTGCCATATAGGTGCTAATGTAAAGCAGCATCTGACAGAACCCAGCAGTAGAAGTGATGAGCAACAAGCTCTTGTCTCCTCAAAGTGGTCATTTATTTCACTCACTTGTTCCGCTTCTCCCCGCTCACTTCCATTCACAGATGTAATAGACACTTAAATTGCCAAATGTGCCATAATAATAACCATGATATATTAAACATAACCAGTTATGCTAATGAGGTCATTATTCAAGACAATTAGTAGATTCATTATCAAACAGTTCTCCGTCAACATACTTTGTCTTCAAATAATAGGCGTGCAGTATTAATGAAGCATTGAAAGTAATAGTTTGCTTAAGTTGAAACACTTACAATATATTTAATACGCACGGCTACGCAGCAAGGTGCACTGAAATCTAATTAGACGGTCTACACTTTGGATTGTCTATAATGCTATTATTATGTTATTAAGTTAGCGGGCTCAGAACGTCTACAGACACACACAGAGGTCAAGTCATGTCTGAAATATGATGCATCCCGGTAGCAAGTACTCATTTCCCCAACATGCTTGTAGAATGAGTCAACTGGTTAGATATGTGAAGGGAAGTGGCCTTGGACGGGAGGGAACAACTTTATAAAACAGAACACACTTGAAGTTAACCGTCTCTCTGCTTATCTGTTTCTCACGGATTCCCGATGAGCGTGGAGGTCTCGGGTACCATCTTCATCCCAGCTGGGAGGCAGGTTCTGTATTCCTGACTGAGGCACACAGGCTTGCTGATGGCATCTGTTATTGCCAAACTCATCAGATGACTTTTTTTTTTTCCTTTTTTCTTTTATACACAATACAAAGTAGAAAAACATGGACTTGGATCTATAAATCACCAAACATGCACGCATTCACTCACACATCTGCTCTCGTGTGATGAGAGTTAGGCTGGCGACGATCACCGAGGTTGAATGTAGGAAGGCAGTGCATGGAAAAGGCAAACTGGTGTCAGGGGTCGATTAGGTGGGCCTGCTCTCTGACTGGGACTCACCGTGGCTCACAGGGACGTCTTGTTGACCGACTTGTGTAGGGGGGGACAGTGTGTAGGGGGGTGGGGCTTCGTTTACGCTAATGGTGTCTGCCTCAGAAATGAAAGCAGCTTGATAGGAGGGACGAGCAGCGTCGGCCTCGTCGCCATGAGCACACTCGCTGTAAGGAGGGGGCTTCAGATCCTCCTCTGAAAGGAAAGTAGAAAACAAAACACGTTACGTCAAATAATGAGTCATCAAAAAGAGATCAGTTATCTTTTACGCAGCAATGACTATGCCATGTTTACACCAGCGTAGTCGCATCAAACAACGTCCCCAATGTGTCCCTGAGCTGCATCGCCTCGTGTGTGTGTTACTCTACGTGACCAACTGTGCACAGGAAGAGAGGGGCTCATTTTACGAGTATGAGAGACACATGCACAACAACGTTTTTTTAGGAATAACACAAATGTGTCAGAATCTCTAAAACCCAGTGATGGTGAGGAAGGACAGACAACATTTGTCGGAGAACACTGACCCCAGAGCCGTGGTATCCCGAATCCTCCTGGTCGCTCTCATACAATTAAAAAAATGAAACGTTTACAGCATTCTTTAGAATTTCTTCAGGTCACCATGTTGTTATCCCAGTCTACTTACTGCCTGTTCAACCATTTGCCGTAGTCTCATTGTGAAATTTGCTGCTTTTTCACTAAGTGCAAGTTGCGACTCGCCTCTCCCTAACCAGGTCTCAGTCTGACAACACTATTAAAAGCTTACGCATGAGCAATTGCTGTTGAAAACCAGTGCGTACCATATTTTGGGATATCTGATATCTCAAATGGTCACAGAATTAAAGTGTACGCTAAATCTTACCTGCGCAGAAAGATATTTTAATTTGAAAAGAAGCAATGTTATACGGCTGCAAGACCAACCTAGTACTCAAGCAATAAAACCGTTCAAATATTTGTATTAAAGCATTCCCTGAGTCACCCTCTGGTATCTGTGACAGGCAAGAATATCATATGTGGGGGCGAATATGAGTTCCTGTAATAGAATTAGTGCTGAAATGTCACCAACTCTGTAGCCACATCCTGCTCAGATGGAATGAAGATCAAATTAGATGCGGTTTGCTAAAGCGGAGCCTGACTCTTAATACAAAGGTTCAACAAGTGACCTGCCTCGCTTGTGTGCTCATTCATAAGCTCGCAATGACATGTTGAGAAACATAAATAGGGGAACACAGAATAAAGGAACTCACCACATGTAAAAACCGTGCAGTGTACTTTGCCCTTTCAAAGCAAACAAAGTGCTCTGTGTGAGCATATTTTTTGCAGAACCCCAAATGGCACATCTCAATAAGAGCACATATCAACCTACAGTTTTGCACAGTAAACCTTTGATTACATGTCGTTTTGTGCTGCATTACACACCGACAGGCAAAATTAACACATAAAATGGTAACTTTTTTGGGGGTTTATAGGAAAATTAATCCTGAACCTAGATTAAAACCGGTAAAATAGTCAATAGAAAATAAGTCTTTAGTGGCAGCCCTATCCTAATGCCAGTAGGAATGAAGCATGTTGTAACAAAGGCTCAGTTATCTTTTTGTTTTCAGTGTAACACATCGAGCAAAGCCATCTCCACCGAAACATTCTCACATTGACCTCGGCTCACTATCACAGAAAGTGAAACTATGTAGATACAGCGATTGTAGGGAATACTTAGTATTTGGGAAAGTCCACCTTGTTTCCTGACTGTCGCTGACAGGAAACTACGAAGGAGGATGTAGAAGGAGTAAAATATGTATGAAGCATTGTTCCTGCCTCAACTCGAGCAGCAGACACATGGTACTGCGTTATAGAGGGAGTGGAGTGTGTGCTACCTCCAGAGACTGCCTCATATGGTGGTGGCATGTCCAAGTGGGAGAAGGATGCAGCTGGTGGCAGGGTTGTGGAGGGCTCTTCTACGGACAGGTCATCCTGAGCACCATACCAACTAGGCCAGACAGACGTTTGCTACAGAGGGGAGTAAAAACAAAGAGTTAATGACACACACAACAATACAGAAGCATGTATAAATACACCGGTAAACTCAAACAATACAAATGTCAACAGTACCAACACTAACAGGATACTAACTAGGCTGGTTTTACTGTACACAGTTCTAGAGAGGTAATTGCTGCTAGTCAGGATTATATTCTTCCTTTAAACTCTTTGCTCCAGGCCTAGACTGAAAAGCACATTTATAAACACGGAAGAATAAATATCACTAAAACACACAGCCAGACAATATTCTTGAAAATGAATACATGACCTGGTAGGCGTGCTGGGCTGCCTGTATTACAGCTTGTTTCTGTATTTTAACATGAGTTTTTCCAACATGTGCTGACATCAGCTCAAGCTTGATGAACTATGATCCCACAAAGTCGTTTACACAAAACGCAGGCGCAAGACGTCTGCCACATAAATAAGCCGTGGCTGTCTACATTACAGTCGGCGCCAACAGTCACTCTGTTAATATAATTTTCAAAGTGTATTTATATTTGTCCCTTTAAATAAAGACAAAAATTAAAAACAGAAAAAAGAAATCTGACAAATTTAAACAAGGGTGCTTTTTGTATTTTGAATGACAGCGCTAACAAAAGATGACAAGTGCAGCAAGTAGCCACAGCATACATTGTACAAAAATGACAAGTTCAGCCACTAAAATTAAGTTAAATAATCTATAACCAATTAATCTTCCAACCCTCTCTTGGGCCTATATGTATCAAACGTTTTTCCCCATGGCTCTTCTTGGTTCACTTTGTCTTTTTAGGTAGCTGTGAATAAGACTGTCCAAGAAACCTCGTGACTTGATAGTACATCAAGACCCCCCCCCCCACTACTATGTTTGATTAATTTAAGCCCAGGACCTCCACGAGTCATATTGGCTATGGTTATGGATGACCGTGGGGCCTCCCTGCTGCACATTTCATTAAATTCCAAATAGGGAAAATGATACACCAGGGACGGCAGAGAGAACAACAGGGAGAGGAAGAAAGGATACAGGAGAGGATAAGGAGCGAGCAGAAGAGTTGTGTAACAAGGACAGATTAGGAACAAGAGGAGTCGAAAGGGGAGCCGGAAAAGGTGTGAACGAGGTAGGAGGACTTCAGGCGTTGTTGAAATGTAATTAGCCAGTTTACACACAGTTGAGGCCATACATTTAAATACTGTTGGTATTTGGGGACACTGTCTTTTAATTAGTTCACTTGAATCAGTTTAGGCTGACCTTCCACAAAGTGCATGACCTCTACTGTATATCTAAAAACACATGTTCTTAAAGTGGACTAAGCTTCCTCCAAAAATCTGACACGTGTTTTAGATAGAACACAAGATATGTTCACTGATTCAGGGAAACCCAGGAATCTCTGAGTTTCAACTGCTTTATTTATTTATTTATTACCAAGTGGGGCATTTCCTGTTACACAAATATTCCAAGCGACTCTAAAAATATCGCAGTTAGTGCCTCTTAGAAGGAACTACTTCAATGAACCACTTCTCAAAAGCTGGGGGCAGTGTCAAGCTTAACAAGAAATGACCAACATTACCATTTATGGAGACTTTAGTTTAATTAATAATTTCCTAAAAGATATGTGCCAATAACTTTTTCCATTCTTGCAACCTCTTTTGCAATAACCACTAAGCAGTGGGCGAAGTGGAGAAGAGTTAGAAAAATGCGAGAGAAACCTGTTTTATACGATTCACGGAGCATACATTTGGGAAAGAACTGAAACGCAGAGATGGCTTCCAGGTGTTGTAGAGAGGCAGTAAAGCAGAAAGGCCCGGGGGGAGCACGATCATGACGGCTGTCTAAACTTGTGCCCACAGAAAAGACTTGAAGTTGAGGAAAGACATTACTATTCTAGATGCATCACTGACAACATCAACACAAATAAAGCTACATTCAACTGGCACCTGAAGGGAACAATAAAAGATAAGCCTGCATTTTGTAGCCGAGTGTCAAAATATGTATAAAAGGGCATGCACGTCAGCAAAATGTAAGAAGCTACAAACACAAAGATAGTTATGAAGGTCATCCCAGTGACGAGAAGATTATTTCAAGAGCAGCTCAAACGTATCACACACTAATCAGAATCTGCAACAAATTTAACACCAGGAGACTATTCTTTTTCTCCCATATATTATTAGAAAATAATCAGTGACTGACAACTGGATATTTTCAGACGTAGAGAAATCACAAGACATTTTAAGAGGCAGACATCGCCATCTGTAAATCGGTCTACTCCTGCCTCACTGTCTGTGTCTTCACTGATGATATTTGCACAGAGAAAAAATCTCACATGCACGGTTGAAATGTTTATAAACTGGAAGAAAGAAAAAAAAGGGTCCAGCTACACTTACTAACTGAATGATTGTCAAGGCTGTGACCTGCTCAGCAAGGCCTGTTGTCAACCAGGTAAAACAAATGTAACAGAAAGATGTAAGCATACAAGTACAATGCTTCAAACCAGAAGCTTGCAGCTTTTAATACTAGGGATGCAACGATACCATTTTTTACAAACCGATACGATACCGATATTTTTATTTGTGTACTTGCCGATACCGAGTACCGATACCGATACTTCTTAGATTTGGTCTCCATGAAAGTGCAATTAATTTGGAGGCAGATTTTATTTTATCCTCTGCAGATTATGTCAAGCCTATAGTACAAAATTAACAGAAGGCTATCCCAAGCTTTAAACTTCTTGTGGAAGTCCCTCTAATGTCGGACCATAAAACGCCCCGTGTCCGGGTTCATAATGTAAGCGATAATATTAGGGATGAGCAATTATATAGGAAGCTGTGTTGCAAGTTATGTTTCCGGTGCTTTTATTGTGGAGGGAGAAACGGAAAGGAAAAGAGTGGAATTGTGGGATATACGTGTGTGAAGGAGATAAAAAAGTGGTTCAAGTTACCCTGCAGCGTGTTTTCATTTTATTAGAATTACAAATATAGACACACAACAGACACTCGGCTACAATAATATCATCCGTAGCCGCACAACAGCGTCTGAATGAGGCCGCAGCCAGCGCTACTATAGGTGGATCAGCAACAGTTTGATTCACACCGGCAGGACGGCGGTGATGACGCGCAGAGCTTCTCAATTATAGATGTATTAAATATGGAAAATTTCAACTCTCGCGTCTAACGTGCCGCCGGCGTAAATTTGCGTCTGTCGCAACCACACGCGTCTGTGCATAGACTTTACATGTAATCTGGTCGCGCGAAACATTTGCGTCGCGTTGGGACGGACTGATTACAAGTAACTCCGGGGCTGTCAGCCACTAACAAGAGCACTAATATGAGCACTAATATGTCATACACACGTATGCAACACCGGTTAATAAGCACAATATCGATAAAGTCTTGTATTGTACTCGCGTCTCACTTCTCTCCTGTCTATTGAAAGAAGTGAGCGCTGCGTAGCGAGGATCCAAGATGGCGGCTCCAGATTCTGCTGTTGAGACAAACTGGCCATCTGATTGGACGGCAAAACAACTTGGATAGCGTGATTGGCTGCTCAGAAGTTGAGACTGTTGAGACAGTTGAGACAGAGAAGAGTGTCTCCGCAGAGGCGCAAACGGGTTGCTTCTCCACAAAGCGCGACCAGTTTGTTGTAGTGAAATACTGTTGAGTGAGTATCGGTTCTTGGTATCGGCCATTGAAACCGATGCGAGTACGAGTATTTAACGCAGTATCGACCACCGATACCGATACCGGTATCGGTGCATCCCTATTTAATACACATCTCAGTATGACACAAAGTGAAATGTGGCCTGTCCTGGGAAAAGCAACTGACTGAAAACCACATGCCCTTTCAAGAGAGCAAACAACTCCTCTGCAAAAATGTAACACAACTGTGACCTTATTTGACTTTCTCTTACTAGAGCAAACTCCAGTTGGATGAAAACAGACACAGTTCTGAGAATAGGGCTGGACTTCGCTTTGTGATGCGCAACTTCCAGTATCTGCCACAGGGCCAACAGAGCTAATGCAGTTAAAGAGAAACTGAATGCAAAATTCTGTGCAAAATTAGCTTGATACTTCTGCTTGGATTTCTCTCAGTCCTCCCTAACCATGGCAAAATAGTCAAGACTCCAAGATGTATTGCATATTTTAAGACATGGAACATATTTAGTGTATATCAAAAGTAATGCTAACGGCAATAGACTGACAGTAGAACCTCATGGCTGGCTAAAAGGCTGCGAGAGGGATAAAGCTGAATTTGAGGATTTAGTTACCCTTTATGTTCACTTTGAACAAAGTTATTTATTGAAGCTCAGTTGAACAGATTTGAAGTTGCAGCAACGGAAAAGTTCTTCATTGCCAGCATGAAATCAAGCAGGTTCATGCTCAAGTCTCTCAGCCAATGTAGATATTTGTGTTAATACCAAAACTTTAGAATTAGGATAAGCCATAATAAAAAGGTCAAAACCTGGTGGCGCAAAACCAATTCAGCAGTTGAGCGCTACATTAAACGTTTCAAATGTAGGACATGTGTGTGTATGTGTGTAGGACATGTGTGTGTATGTGTGTAGGACACGTGTGTGTATGGGGTTTGCACTTACACTCTGTCTCTCACACATCTGATGAAGGTAGGCTCTTCCTCCTACAATGACTATCTGAGCATTGCGTGGGTTGCTCAAGTATGCTGCCAGTTGCCTTTGTCTTGATCGGTACCAGCACACATAGAATAATATCTTAATAATGATGAATACAATAACAACTCTGAAAAGAAAGGGCGAGAGGGAGGGGAGGATGAGTAAGGGATAGGCAACTTTACACATGAGTTTTGTACTCGATTTTTGTAATATGTGTAATAATAATAACTTATACTCACATGTACCAGTACAGCTCCATTTTCTTTGTGAGATGTCAGTCAGTAAGTAGAGGCTCTCATAGCTGGGGAACCACTTGCTGATCCCTGGCCAATACCCCAACTTGCCCTGAAACCAATACGAATTCTTAGTAAGTCTTCCCAATTCTATTAGCTTCCTGGCTTAATTCAATCAATACACAGTTGCACTCAACACCAGCTCACTTTTATGAAACACAGACGCTCAGAGCATCTCACCGTTTGAGCGACGTTGAGTTTAAACGTGAAAGCACTTTCTGTAACTTAAAACAGATGGTGCGTTCAGCTCGACGGCTCCTCTGTTAACATGAGCTAACGTTACCCAACTTAGCTGAACGCAAACAGGATTTTAAACTCACCGTCTTGTGAATTATCTTGAAAGGTTCGCCATTTCCCCTTGTCGTTTCAGAGATGTGATGCGAGCAGAGCTCCAGAATCAAACTGAGGCTACCGCTAGTTTAACTAAAGCCAGGCTATCGTGTAACATAGCAGGCCACAACAACTACAGGGGCGAGCGTTTTACGTTACCTTACGTTAGCGTTAGTGCGGACAACGGAACAACAATGAACAACGGAAATGGACCCGCTTTATGAACATATCGCCTTAGTATCACAGACAAGGTTACTAGCTAATTGCTCAGCAAGCTACTCTTCAACTTAAAAAAAACAACTGAACAAGTCGTACAACGTTTTCGCGTTAACGCTAACTGACTTACGTTAGCGTAGCCCTGTCCGTTGGTTTAATGGTGGGCGGTGCTCACAGAAGTGTTGCCTTCAGGGTTTCCCGTAAACTGCTCTCACAGTTATGGGTTCGTTTTCGCGTTCAAGTGCTGTTGTTGCTGTAAGAAAATGTACTTCTGTAGCCGAGTGTCTGTTGTGTGTCTATACTTGTAATTCTAATAAAATGAAAACACGCTGCAGGGTAACTTGAACCAGACCTTTTAATCTCCTTCACACACGAATTCTACCACAATTCCTCTCCTCTTTTCTTTTTCCGTCTCTCCCTCCACAATAAAAGCCCCGGAAACATAAATCGGAACACAGCTTCCAGTAAGCATGCCCCGCTAGTCAATATACACCAGACATATAGCTGATACACCATAGCGTTTGGACACACCATACATATAAAGCATGTGCTGCTACAATAAACATGTTTTACAGGGCTTCCTATATATAATTGCTCAATCACTAATATAATAGCTTACACTTCTATTTTTTTTTTTGTGACCGAAATATTGACAGCACGGACGTTATTCGTTCTGTCATAGAAAGAGAAAAATTACCAAGCACATCTCAGGTATGTTCAAAGTTGTAATTATTTTAATAAAAATGATAGCCCCTAGAAGATAAGTTCAAACAGTAAATTCATAAAGGACTGATAATAGATATAACAAGTTATGCCTTCCCGAAGATTACGTCTCAAGCAGGAGCGCGGTCAAAGAGAGCTAAAACAAAGGGATCCGATTCCTTATCGGGCTATAGCGGAGGTGTTTCATTGAAGTCCATCATAAATCCAAATATTTCCGAGGGTCATGGAAGGTAGCATAACTTCGTCTGACAAAGGTTGAAAATAAGACCAAATCATGAAAAAATAAACATATCTCTTTATATTAAACAGTGTTTTCCTGTGATACCTTCACATATGTAGAAAAACTATTCAAATGGTTGTAAAATATAAAAGGTCATATGAGGTTATTCCTATTTTCACTGCTCTTTGCCTCTATCTAGTGGCTATTGTGGCCATCTATCTAGTAATGCATTTCAAAAGGACTACCAAATACAAAATGATCTAGTAAACAAAAAAAGTAAAGCAGGCCTATCAGACTATACAGGGCGTGTAGTGTAAATGGCTGAGGTTATTTCTAAGCAGAATACAAGAAATATGCAACATTTTCAAGATATCTAAAAAGAGATCTCACATAGTATTTTGATTCAATAAAACAGACAACATTTATATTACAATTTAAAAGCATCTTTGATTGCAGTTTATTACAAAAGTCAGGTGATCTTGTAGTCTTTTAGTCAAAATATGATTTGTAGCACATTTAATGTTTATTTAACAATAACACAATGCTGGTTATTTCTTCTGAAAAGCTCTTTATCAAATGCTCCATTGTTGTGGCAAAGTCAAATTCAGCAAAAAATGTTGATGTTTAACACAAGTTTTTAATAGTAAATTAAAGTAACATTTACTGTAAATCTTCAGCTATTTGTCCAATAACACAAACACATTCTTCACATTTTCACAATGCTTTTCCAGTGAAGAGACACTTATGAGTCCATTATCTTGCTCATCGGTTATCTTCCACAATTATGGTTCGTCTTGGGTAGGCATCTACTTCGACAAATATGTAACGAAACTCATATTTTCCAGTTTCGGCATTCTGTGAAAAAAAGTTAAAACAGAATCGAAATTTGGTGGATACAAGTAACAAAAAAACATTAAAAAACGAAGTTACCTAATTATTACCGCTGTACATTTAGTCTCTGCTGCCACATGTGGAATTGCAATTTAAAATATTGGTATAGCTATACATGAACGGTACTGCTTTGGTATGTACCATCCATTTCATTAACTGCAAAAACCAACCTCTTTAGACTCTGAGTGTACGGTTCCTTTACGGCTTGGCTCAGAGCCCTCAATGTAAAACTGAAGTCTCATATGCTTCAGTCCATCCTTCAGGTACTCCCGATGACTTATGTGGAAAGAAACAAAACACACACAAGATAAACAAACAGGATGCCTCATCCCTACTACCACCACACAGATACTAACTTATGCATTACACAATCTATTTCATTACCTCTTCTACGAATAACAAACAGCTTATACATAGCAGCACAATACCCACTTGACTTGCTGCCTCCTTCCTCGACGGGTAGTCTCCCCATAACACTTGATTGGCTCCCCAAATGCACCGATCACCTACATTTTCAATAAACAAAAATGTTTGTGATTTGTACTTCACTTTTCAAAAGGGGGATGACTTCAAATTGTGCACTGAATTGAATGTAAAATACGTAACATACAAAACACACAATACAATAATTGTCACCATTAATTCAAAAGTTTACAGCGTTTTACGCTTGTGTATTTTTGAATTAGATGTTTTCGTTAGATTATTGAACCGAAAAGACCGTGTTTGGCCTCAGCAACCTGTGATCTCTCTCTCACCTCTGGGTCCAACTTGACTTTGTTAAAGGCTTTCCCATATACTTTATTTGGACTTGAGGAGGAAAACAGCTCTTGAAACACCACATATAACAGCCCACCTGAGACATGTGCACAGAACAACAAAAGTTAGCGGTCATTTGCATTATTTGACTTGAAAATGAGACTATTATTCTGCTTGAAATCTTGAGGTTGTAGTCACCTGTCACCCCAAGGCCAATGAGTACAACTATCAAGTAGGTGAAGTCTCTGCCAGCTTCTTTCACTGGAGGATATTGAGGGTAGGAGTTATTAGACAATCAGCCAACAGTTTGGTGTCAGCTGTAACTAACAGTTTGGTGCATTAACAAGTAGAATACATTTGATGGTTATAGTTTCAGAAATGCAAACAGGTGCTTGCTTTAATCCACAAACAGATTGGCTCCTGGAGCAGAGAAGCACATTTTAACACATTGCATCGGTCACTTGTGAGGGCCACGATTCAAAGGCTGTTTATGGACTAAATCAAAATGAGTCTAGTCCAGTGGTTCTCAACCTTTTTTCAGTGATGTGGAATATTCTTTCAGACAAGTACCCCCTAAACAACGCAAAGCATTTTTGGTTGAAAAAACAATGTAAGACACAGCAGTGTGCCATCAGTGTCTGATAATCTGATTTAATATAGAATATATACATTCAGTTTAATAACTTACACTTATATTATAGAATATTTGTTAAATAACTATTTTTATAGTATTTTTGAATTTATACTATTTGTTTAATCTCAAGTGCCCCTGGGGGGCCTGCAAGCACCCCCTGCGGTACTCGTACCCCCATTTGAGAACCACCGGTCTAGTCTATCAATAACAATACAAATAATATAATATATAAGTCCATACAATTAAAATACCTTTTTGTGCAGCGGAAGGCTTCGGGCTCCCACTCTGGTACCTGGAGACCGACCTGTCCCTCTCCTCGGGGCTGCTTTGAGCGCCCCTCCGCGTCTGCGCCTGAATGAAGCCGCTCAGCGCGGGCAGCAGGACGCACGAAGGAGCCGCGACTCTTCTGCGGAAGGTCAGACTCGAGACTGACCTGTGCGTGCGGATGAGCAAGCTGACCTGCGTGAGTCTACACTTCGCAGCGGTCTGTTGTAGATTCCGGTGCAGCAGGGCTCCCAATATCTGCGTGTAAGCCATGAGTGTGTCCTCTGAGAAGCAGCGAAGCTAGCACACTGAGCGCGAGCGCTTTAGCGAGGTCGACAGCTCGCAAACGCTGTACAAACTAACATGCACCTCCTGCAGGCTAAACGAATATGAAGTGATTATGGGTCATGAATGCATAACTTACAACAACAACTAACCTACTCGGACGACTCAGACACAACGGCGCTGTGCTGGTCTGTGTCAAAAGTCAGTCGTTCTATTTCACACGCCTTATGCGCATGATTATGTCGTCACGCGCCTTCGGATTCATGGGAGATTGAGTTTTGAATGGAGGTCGCTCTTATATTTACAGAAAACTAAATACACATGTTCCCTGACAAAGTAAGTATACAGTAAGGGTATTACAAATTATTTAGTATCATACAAAGAATGAAAGATATAAAAACTCGCTATTTGAAAGGAACATTGTTTAGAAAATCAACACAATAAACAAATCCCATTTTGTATGATGTGATACAATTTGTCTTAATAATAAGTATGTAATAATAAACTCTTATATTTTGTTTAGAAGTAGTTGCATTTAGAAAGTATATATATATATATATATGTAAGCACAGGCATCAGCATATCAAATATACACCCAGTGTTCTGAATTTTAATATAAGTTTAATGAAGTTTAATATAAACTTAAAACCTACAAATTCCCAAAATAAATACTGAGTTCATGACGTATCCTTAATGTCCCTGAACAGAACATTATACAAAAGCATTTGTTACTGACAAAATAAATCATCACAATAAAATCAGTAAACATTAGTTTATTGAAAACATTCTGTCCAGCATTTTTTGTTATCAAATAAATATGCAAACGGGTTAAAAAAACAACATCACAATGAAATTTAGTTTGACAAAGATAAAGTAAGTAATTAATGTTCAGACATCTGTGAAATTTGAATACATAAACATTAGTTGATATGTCAGTAGAGTCATGTGTTAGTCTCTGCACCAATTAATGAAGTTTAACATCACTTTATTTCAAACATTCATTTTTTTTTTACTTGTTTGGATATAAAAACAACCTGATACTCTACTGTAAATAAATGACATCAAAATATGAAATATAATGTGAAATCAGCAGCTGAAATATGCAATTTCATATTCTGAAGGGAACATTACATGTATGTAAAATAATGTAAAACCTGATTTTTATTTTTCTCCAAGAACAACTTTACATTAAAGGTACATCTGTGTTCCACCCCTCGTCAATCAGCCACTCGTGGAGCACAGCTATGGGGAAAATGCACTTCTGCGGTCCCAAAGCAAAGAAGGAAAACGTCTGTACACCACAAACCTTTTTTTTTTTTTCTCATCACAAATCTCTACAATGGTGAAGTTGCTCATGGGGCAACAGTTCACTCAAGATGCAAGGACGTTAAATCTTTGCTTCGAATGCTGTCAAACTTGGCAAGATGCAGAGGAATGATGCTGCATCTGTCTGATGTATCTGCAGAGAAATGAAAACACTATTACTGTAAGTCTGTTCTGGGCCCCACACTTTTCTCATCTGCTGCTGGGGCTGCTTCTGATCAAATTGGTTCAGACTTACTTAATTACTGAGCTGTCTGCCTCCATCTATATACTGGAAGATGACTGTGTGACTTTGTGTGTGTGTGTTCAGGAGAGAGTAAAGAAGAGAGGAAGAGATGAGTAATCGTGTGAGCTGTTTTGACTACTTTTTAAACATCTATGACAGAAGTGTTGTCAAAAATAATAAAACGGAGAGACAAACACACAGACATGAGAGCAATGCGTGTATAGAAAAGAAACATTTTATTTAGTATGTGCAGACATACAGATCTGTGTGTGTATGGAGGAAAAGGAGAGCATGGATGTAAATTATACATACATGACATTAAATACAGAAAATAATGTACACATAGATGGCAAATACAATAAAAACAAAGACTGTAAGAAGAAAATTGGAACTCAGACAATGACAAAGTCATATGCAAGTGAGTGTGACTTGTTTCTTATTGTGCTCACAGCTGATCTGCTATTATCGCTTTCAATATATTAAAGGTTGCTTTTCCTATAAAGCAGCCAGCACTGTTATTAGAGTGTGAGGCTGATCCGTCCCTTCTGCAGTACATATGGGATCATTCTTATAAGGATAAACACAAAAAGTCCCTTAACTTGTGTGTCATACTTGTGATTATTTGAACGGTCTAGGACTCATTTTATTGTCCTGCTTGTTGAAACACATCCTTTTGGTTTGGGTCTTCTAAAGCAGATCAGCCACAACAAATAAACGAACATCTATTTATTTATGAAGGTGAGACATGGACAGCGTGTGTTGACAGTTTAAGGGCACATGAAAGGGACAGAGTTGACCAAAAGCCAATAAAAAAGGAGAAGCTTTATTGTCCTTTATTTTTTACAAAGCATCAGTAAAACCAGCCCTGAAAGATAATTTGAGTAACTGTAAAAATCATCCTTTCAATTTGTCCTAGTATAAAAGTCTGTTTTAATACAAAGATATTAAGCTCCTACAGTAGAAGAGAGTTAGAAGACAAACAGACTTGAAGTAAATATGTTTGCCGAAATAAAATGTATTTGTCAAAATAAAAATGTCTGTTAAAAAGTTAGCCAACATATTTAAAAGGAAATTTTAAAGTGTGAAAAATGAAAATGTTGAAATTCATTTGCGCAATTATCTTCACCCAATGATTTGGATTAGCAACAGCATGCAATGCAATTAATTAATTTGAAGATGCTTTTTTTTCACTACTCTTTATGTTTTATTGTTTATTAGTAGATGGGGGCTTTTCATATTTTAATGTTAGTAAGTTAATGTTTGATGGATACAAAAGACGCATGCACGAGCCACACATCTCGGTCTTGAAGTGTTATCCAAATTATACTGCTTCTGGTTATTCCAACAGCTTTCAATTTATTAAGGTTAGTAATTAATCAAAACTTTCTAATAAATCTACTTAGTTTGAAAAACTGTAAGCATTTATAGTTTGCTATAAAAATCATAGTATGTGTGCTATTCATTTGAAAAATGCATGCTTAGAAATAAACATGAGATGTTTGATCACATTCATGTAGTTATCAGTGAGGAATCGATGACAATGACAGATATGTTTCTAACTAACATCCCAAATTTAAAGTTTAATAATGAATAATCTGTAATCATGATCATTCTAAAGATCCATCTCTTTCCAGTGAGACATAAAATCTGGGTTGACCGCAGTACGTACAGAGCTGATGCGCTTCACAGCATTTCATCGAGTCCTTTGTGTTCGCATGAATACATATTCAATATCCTTTCGTCAAAGTGTCCCTTCATCATCATCATCATCATCATCATCATCATCAGCATCATCATCATGCTGGTGTAAATCTCCGCTCCGCTTTTTCATATGTGAGTGACGCCCGTTCGTACTGATCCAGGATTGCACTATTCTCTAGAAGTCTAAATGATGGAAACAATGCAACATAATGTAGAACATAAGCAGACACACACACACACACACACACACACACACAAACAACACAACAGCACACTTTACACATAAAAAGACAAAACAATAGGTAGCACTTTATGTGACTGCTCCATTTTATGCAAGCATAAAGCTGCAAGCATGACCTTCTATAACTTTGCATTGAAATGTAACTTTCTTTAATTAATTCATCGGTTATTTACATCTCAATATTACTATCAGTTATTAATATCAGTTCATATTACTGTATCGTATTATGCTTTTTGCAACCTCATGAAAGCACAGTCGTGGAGCATACACATGAACTGGTACACACAGGCATAAATACTATGCTTCACAATTAGCCAAACATAAAGTCAAATACTGTAAGTGACACAAACCATGCATACCTACAGAGGAATTCAGTATAAATGTGTGATCAGTAATGATTTATAATTTGCAAAAAGATTATGTGCTTTCTTTAGTGTGTGCATAAATCATGAATAGTTTCATGAAAACATGGGATTGCGTCTGCTTTCCAATTTGTGCTTTTATGTGGACCTAAAAAGTGCCTTCACATGAGTGATATTAATTATTTGCTGTGGGCCTACTGGGAGAAAAGTGCAGAAGTTAGACATATTATTTGATAACATTTTCAACTGAAGATGATTGAAAAAGTCCATGCTAATGAATGTCCACTGAGTGATACAATGTATGTCCTCGGGAGGACATACAGTTAACTTAAGCATCACAAATACTTCAAACAAACTCAGTCGGAGGGCAAGATGGCTGCAAGCAAGAAAACCATCTTGGTGAAAATGAACAAATAAAAAAACGTAAAAAAACAATATATAAACCCGGGCAAAAATCACAGAAAAGGAAAACTAACTTACATTAAAGTATATACTGACTGGGCAAATGGTGACTACACAAAAACATAGAGAGATTTTGATTGTTGGATAGGGTTGCTTACCTTGAAATTGTCTCTTAGACCCTAGTTGTGTTGTACTCTGATTCATGTTTGCTCAAAGAGCCAATGAGGCAGAACCTGAAATGTCATGGCTCTTTCATTTAATATCAAATTATTTTGCATAGAGAGGTCAGAATGCATAATGTGCTACATAACAGCAAAAAACATCATTAGTGCCTTGCTAGTCACTGGCAGCCTCGCATGCAGACTTGTAGAAAATGAATAAACAGTGAAGACCACTTTGGAAAGAGCACATAGAAAGTGCATGCAGGAACGTATTATCTCCAAAAATGTACTTGGATACCTTCACATACTGTTTTTGTAAACATATACAGTTACTTTTCAAGCAGTCATGGTGCAAGTACACAATAACATGTTTTTTTTAGATATAAAATCTTGTCCATGCCAATATGCTAAGCTATATATAATATAGGTAATATAATCACAGTTAGGTATATAAATGCATATTTTATAATAATTTGCATCCATATCAGTGAAGTTAGTCGTCTGTACGAGGCACAGATTCAAGCCCTTGTGTTAACAGTCAAAACTGGACTGATTACAGAATTAGGATCTTCTAAAATGAGGTCTGTATTCGCTTAAAGCGCTGTAACAAAACCTCAAAATACAGTAGAGTAAGCTATGAATCACTGTTTGAGGATACACTAGCAGGGGGCTCTTGACATCTAAGGGAGGGGGGTGGGGCACATTTGTTATCATGATTTAGCCCTTTGTGGAAAAACAACTTTTTAATGATAGAAAGGGGAGAAAGAACAAGGATCAATGCAAAACAGGATGCTTATCATAATATAAAATAATAATAATAATGAGAGGAAGAGGAAGAACCAAGCTAAAATAAGAGGAAAACATAAATGCATGTAGGCCTAAGTATCCCACACACATTTCAAACATCCCCATGGTTAACTCTACGGTTGCTGTTCTTTCCTCATCAGAAATCTATGGATACTGACCGCTGTACTGCCTTTTCGTGGCGTGAAAGCCGGTGGCTGGTGGTGGGAACTTCTTCCAGGTCGTCGTCCAGGTCGCATCCATTGTCCGCTGCCTCTTGCGAGTAGCTATGCTTCATGACCAAGATGCTCCTGCGGTTTCCAGAGGACGGCAGCAAGGGCCGCACTGCCATGGGCGGCTGTGGGAGGTCCGTGAGCAGAGTGGCGGCCGCTGCGTCTCGAGCGCTCAGGTTCCCGCGGCTTCCACGTCCACTGAGTGACAGCTGGGATATGTGGGCGGAGCCGGGGTTGGAGAAGGAGCCACAGTGGTGATCGTGGACGCAGCGAGAGGAGGCGCGGCGAAGGGCGTGGTAGTTCTCAAAGTCTTCTGCCAGGTCGACTAAGTCTGCTGAGGCCCCAGCAGCTGTGGCGGCGCTCCGTAAAGTACACAGCTCATAGTGGGGCGGCTCAAAGACCTCCTGGAACATGGTGGGGTCAAAGTCCTCACGCCGAAGGATGTACTTTTTACGTGGTTGCTTGATCTGGACGATGACAGAGATGATGAGGAGGATGAGGACGATGCAGCAAGTGACGCCAATTATGGTCCCGTTTGTGTTGTTCAGGTTGTCCAAGATGTTGGCTTTCCTCTTCTCTGCACATTGGTAAAAAAAAAGAAAAGACATCACAACAGAAAGGGAACTTTAATGAGAAAATCAACTACACGCCCCTTTGAAATGCTGAGCAAAATTAGTGAAGATAACTATAATTAGACAACAGAACTATCACCAACTCTATTCCCTTGGCTGAACCCCTCACAAACAGGGATTGTACAATCGTAGCTCAGCAGCTGTAACGGCAGTTCTTTTTATTGAGACTTTCACTGACGATGTCCCCTGTCTGTGTGATCAATGCAATCCTTAATGTGTTTTGTCATAAATTATTTTGCGAATATTTGTCAAACATTGTCGACGACTGACAGCTGAAAATGTGCACACACACAAACACACATGCACATACGCACGCACGCACGCACGCACGCACGCACGCACGCACGCACACACACACACTCGCACACAAAGTAAAGTCAAATCATTGAAAAACAAATAGGCCAATTACACAAAGCTGCCTCAGGCGCTTTATAAGCTAAAGACACGCCCTATTGTTGAACGGTCTAACATATGCGTATAAGGGGAAACTGGTAAAACCCATCATATCTCTGCTCGTTACTCAATATCTCCAACAGTAACCACAATTTACGTTAAAGCAAATTCACATCCTTTGGCCATCCCTCATTCCGCCACTCAGTCACTTCTAGTGACTGGAATGGTTTGCACTTCTTCAGTACAGTAAAAGGCTGCAGGAAAAGACGTATGGAAATATGGGCCTGATACTCTGATTGTTGGTCACTATGCTGTAAAAGATGTCAGAACGATGTGCAGCAAGAATACCAAAATACTCTGCTTTCCGACAAATATGGTCTCTAACATGAGAGACAAAATCTTGGACATCGTGGCTGACCATCCTACGGTGAAAAACATCATTCTGCATACGGGAAGCTGTGATATTGTGAAACAAGAGTCTGAAGTTCTGAAGCAAGACTTTATTGACTTGTTAAACACAGTCAGCTCTGTCAATGCCGAGGTGTTTATCAGTGGGCCTCTTCCACCAGCCAGGAGAGGAGATGAAAGATTCAGCAGCCTGTCAACTGCATGTACTGACCATAAAGTACATTTTATCGACAATTTATACCTTTTCTGGGAGCGCATACATCTTTTTAAGACCGATGGGTAAAACAGTTTGCCTCTAACCCATTTTGTTTCTGCGTCCCCCGTCTGTTCCCACTGCCAAGGACAGGAGACAAGAGGAGTCTAAACAAGAGATAACCACACAGCATCATCATGGAGACCTCATGGGAAGGATGCCAAAGGAGAGCCAAGAGGAGGAGTCTCCACCCTCACCATCGGGGGTTGACCCCCCTTTCCGTGAGGAAGATAATTTACTTCCGTCACCAGCACCTACTTCCACCTTTTTAATCAATGATTTCATTGTTAGGCACAAACTACATTTTTAGTTTTTAACCGAAACTTGGTTAGACCAAGATAACAGTGCAGCTGTTCTTATTGAATCAACCCCTCCCAACTTCAGTTTCATGAGTGAAAGAAGAGCGCATAAGAAAGGAGGTGGAGTTGCTATTTTATTTGATGAGTCTCTGCAATGCAAGCAGATGTCTTTTGGTCATTTTACTTCCTTTGACTATGTGGCTCTGAATTCCTCTCACGTTTTATTCCTCAACATTTACAGACCACCTAAATACTGTGCATCCTTCTTTGATGAGTTTACTGAACTGCTATCTATAATGTGTATTGATTATGATTGTGTTGTCATTGTTGGTGATTTTAATATCCATGTTGATAATCCCCAGGACAGAGGGTCTATAGAGGCATGTGGTGTCCTTGATAACTATGATCTGACGCAGCATGTAACAGGTCCCACCCACAACAAGGGGCACACTCTGGACCTAATCATCACCAAAGGTCTGGACATTTCCAAGGTTGCTGTGACTGATGTTGCACTTTTTAATTGTAAACACATCCCTTCTCTCAGGTGTCTTACCACAAGCTGTAAAAACTGCTAGTATAGACCACGAAATAATGAGAAATTATAGGCCAATATTAAACCTCCCTTTTTTAAGTAAAATAATGGAAAAAGTGGTTCATCAACAGCTGAACAACGTCTGAAAAACCTCAAACCAAGCCAGAAATCTAGGTGTAGTTATGGATTCAGACCTCAACCTGAACAATCAAGACAATTACAAAATCTATCACCTGAAGAATATATCAAGGGTTAGAGGACTTATGTCTCAACAGGATTTGGAGAAACTTGTACATGCATTCATCCTCAGTAGACTTGACTACTGTAACGGTGTGTTCACAGGTCTCAGTAAAAAGTCAATCAGAAAGCTGCAGTTGATACACGCTGCAGCTCGAGTCCTCACTAAGACCAGGAAAGTGGATCACATCACTCCAGTTCTGAGGTCTTTGCACTGGCTACCTGTCCAACAAAGAATTGACTTGATGCCTTTAAAGGTTTTATGTGAAGCACTTTGAATCACCTTGTTGTTGAAATGTGTGATACAAATACGTAAACTTGCCTTGCCTTTTGAATTTGCTTCTCTGGAACACATACGTATCTCTCTGTTGTTGTATACACCGTACACACTGCAATGTTTTATTTTGTCTAATGTTTGTTTATTGCACTGGTTGCATCTTGGTTTTAATGTCTTTTATCGACGTGCCTTCTGTTGCTGCCTCAGGCCGTCATTCTAAATGAGAATTGATTCTCAATTGACTTATCTGATTAAATTAAGATAAGTAAATAAAACACTTAAAATATGGAAAACAACGGAAGAAACCTTGAGCATGTCAGGGCGGGACTGACACAGATAGATAAGCATGTTCGATTATTTTCATGTTCGTTATGAAGTGGAGGCTAGTGGACGTACGCATAGCAATTCACATTTTGTTCGTCAAAGCTATTTTATTGTAATCAAGATTAATTATATTAATAATATGTCAATATGTGCTCCCTATTAAGATGTGCTGCCCCTCAAACCCTAGGGCAAGGGGCTGGGGCAATATTAAAAGAAAAGAAAAGCTTGGCGCTCTTAATGTCACTTGTGGCAATTATGAGCATGGGAGCAAAATCTAGTGTGAAAACTAATTCTCTCTTTTATATGTTATTCAGTCCAGGACCTTGTATTTTTCATCTGGACATGCATGCTTTTGTAAGTGTGTGTAAAAAACGCTGTTTAAAAAGACACTGTTTAAAAAAACTGAGCATCTTAGTTCTGACTCACAGCTTTGCTTCTATTATGCATCCATTGAGTTATCATTGTAAACAGCATCATTATGTGATGCGAGGATGGAAAGCAAGAAGGAATAGCAACAGTAGTTAAGTGACTGACTAACAGTGTGTGGAGCGGTCTGGCACTTACATGCTGGATGATCACGTAGCACAGCACACTGAGATTCAATGACAGCAAATGGTTACATTCAGAATGTAAAGGAGAAAGGAATACAACTTGACATTTTACCACTAATGAGGACAAATGTGGGTACTGCAGTACCACTGTGCAGTACTACTAGTGCGGAGAGAAGGTGGAAGACAGAGTAACAGGCTGAGAAACATGGACTCTTCATGCTGAGTTCTGCACAATTTCAAACTCACACTGTATGGTGGAAAGGTATCTCAGTCTGAATGAGGAATAGGCCCTGTAGGATTTAATTAATTGAGGCAATTTGTCATTTGCCATGCTTAAGAGAGAGTTACAGCACCATAGCAGCTCTGTGTGCAGCTTTTTTAGGGTCTAGGTTCCCAGGTGTTAGAGTGTGAACATTGTATATGTTTGAAGCAAAAACAAACTAGAAACCAACTTAAATGCAAGTGAAGCACAACAGTGAAACGCCAATCAAAAATAAATTGTATCTATTGACGTGGAGGTTTCAAAGCCAGAGGGCTCAGGGGAGCTACAGTAACGATCTCATCTAATGTTCCTGGAACACAGTGATGGGTGATGAAAAGCTGAGGAACAGAAGACTAATTAATTGGCAGTGTTACGCAGATGTCTTCACAGATCTCAGCTAATGATTGGAATAGCATCATGTAGCATACGATGCTGCAATAGGAAAATCTTGTTTGAGGTGCAGATAAATAATGGAGCTGGCAGTGGCGAGACACTGGGGATCAATGTATAGATCCGGTGGCTTTCAAATTCAGAGTGCATGAGGGATCAAACTATAGAGGAAATTAAGGGAAATTGACAGTTCTTGACAGTCAGAGAATACACAGCAACTTGCTTGCCGTAGGTTCAAAGCTGTTTCCCCGTTGCTCTCCATGGTGCTGAAACACTCAAACAGATCTCTCTTATAGTGTATCTCCTTTTGATGCTATAAAAAGTAACGTCTCACCTTTACATTGGTTCTCATCCCAGGGGTAGACACAGTTCTGCATGCCATTACACACCAGCGTGTTGTTTATGCACATGTTGCTGTGACAGAAGAAGGCATCTGCATCACATGGAGCTGGATAGGAAAAACAAATTAAAGTTACAGAATCATGCTGTCGTACTATCTTCACTTCACTGAATACTTATCCTGTCCTTACTCACTTGTAATCTAACCAGAAGCCATATAAACAGTGGAGTGAAAAGTTCTACTTTTTAGAGATCTTCCGCTCATTAACAACAGCAGATGTGTAGGACACTTTAGATATGCTGCAGCACAAATCAGTATTTACAGCTGAAGAGATGTCCCTGCGTGCCAGATTTTGAGGAAATAAATTTGGATGGGCATTACTCAAATCAGACCCGTTTCCCCCCCCCCCGAACCCATCTGTTCTTCATGAATTTTCATCCTCATCCTCCTCTTCAAACATTTGCAGAGACAACTTGTTGATATGGAGTTTTTGAAATGTGAGCATACTGTATGTGTGCTTGTGTGTGTGAGTGTGTGTGTATGGTGACCAGAAAGATATATGGCACTTCACAATCATCTGCACACAGAACAAACCCCCAAACAAAGTCTTACTATTCATGTAAGACGTTGTCTATTTCTCCTCGGTGCACAGCCCACGTCAGCACAAATTTAAAGCAGGCCATAAACACTAGGACGTCCTCAGACACATGATCTATCACGGCACCTGCCCTCCCCGTGTGGCCCGAGACACAGCGCTGCCTTCACATCATAAGAGGTAGAGCCACCTGTCATGATCGTAAAATCAGTGTCCTACAGTTGTTAAAAGTGAGGAAGAGTGCCGCAAGCTAACAACATGCTAATAGTTTGTCCTTTTTAATCTAGAGTGCCGTTTTACTGTCACCTGCAAGATAATTGTAGTGTATCTCTCTCTCAAACACAACACTGGCATTGGGTACTAAAGCAGTTTGCCAGTGGTGTGGTAGAGCTGGGGACTATTTGACAGTGTTACCACAGTAATGTATGGCTGTTTTCATCGCAGCACTCATCCCAAGTGAATAATAACCAAATTAGAGTGACTTATCTCTCTATCTCTCTCTGAATCCCATCCTGGCTGGGCCATTGCCAGCATTTTCTGAGTCATGCAGTCTCTCTGTGTTCTGATACTCCTCTTCTCATTTTCTCGCCCTATACCTCTGATCCCCTCTTTCTCATCATTTTCTTTTTCTTTCATGCATTATATGCCAAAGATGTAAAAAAGAAAAGTTTGTTAATAACCAGCAGAGGGAGCCCTGTCCTTCTTCTTTTGCCTCTTGTTTCCTCCACACGCCACAGGATGAGAAAAGACAATATAAAGAGTGGGATCCACAATAATCTCTTACATAATTAATTTCAAGATATTCAGTAATAAAAGTGCATATTTGCCCACACAGAAACATCCCAAGTCACTGCTGGAAGCATAAATTAACTCCTAAATGAGTAGCTGATTAAATACATTTTGTGTCTCTGCAGAGGTGGGCTCCAAGAGCGGAGAGGTTTCTATAATGAAGCGCTAGAAGCAACACATGGTTATCATGATTGATTCTAATCAAATAACCATTATAGAGCTGGGTTTTTGTTCTATTCAAGTGTAATTATGCTATTTCTAGGAGGTGAGGATAATATCTCTCTGTTTTGTCTGATGTCAACGTTGCTCTCCTTTTGCAATAATTGTCTTTTTCTGACATAATCTCTCAACTGCTCTAATTTGGGACAATACTGTCAGTTACTGGTTATGCGCTACTGATTCTTGTTTAATGTTGATAATATACAGTATTTTCATTTTCCTGCCTTACTGGTGCCATCAAAAAGACAGACCACAACTACCCGGCACTGGCCTCCCTCCACTGGTTACCAGTGAAATATACTGTTGGAAGTGTGGTATTGTTTTTTAAAGCATGGCATGGACTGGCACCTGCATACATTTCCAGTCCTTTCTCTTTCCATTTATTACTGAGCAAAAACAATGGTATTTGTCAGCTGATTATGTGGATTACATTTATTTTGTTATCATGGAACTAAATCCCAGTAAAAGGAATTTCTGTAAACCCTGGATGTTCCAAAAAGCCATCCATCTCCATCCATCAATGCCCACTTCTTATCCTTCTGTTCGTTTCTGTGCAATCTAATCTAATTCCCACACTACTCTTCATAATCCCAAAGTAACCAAGATAACAAGTGCGTGGAGATGATATAGTCCGAGGACCTAAATATCTGTATGTTAACAGACATTAGCATACTGTGTTATTCTTAAACTCTTTCATGCAATCAGCAAAGAAGCTTTGCAAGAAACGAGAAGTGATGTGTGTAGTGAAGCCAGAGCAAATTTTCATCTGCAGCCCCAGAGACGGGTATCTGTTGATGAGGCATAACAATGCTGACAGACGAGTTGTCACATGAGCACATTTATCACCTAAGACGTAATTGCTTCTTGGGTGAAGATAGGCTTCACTTTCTTATACTTCACATTGGTAATCTTACACTGTAGTTATGCATAGCAGGTGTGTGTGTGTGTGTGTCTGGAAATAGAGCAAGATCAGTAGTATCTGCAGGTGTGAACGCGGCACAAAAAATAAATGTGGATGTTTGCGTTTGGGAATGTTGTTTTCCCCATTGGAGCATCTTGCTGGGAGTTAGCCGCTGTGAATGGTTCTCCAAAAACTGCTGGTCCCACTGGAAACCAGCAGCTGTGAACACACATATATAGGCCTGGGATCTACTGTAGCAAGGGAGCGCTTATTGTAAAAACTGCCCTGCAAATAAATTGCACCAGTTGCACCTCCAAGAGCAAATACTCTCAGTGGTTGTAGTTACACATGGTCTTCCTTTCACCATGAGTAACCTTCTGTCGGACATTGTGCACATTGTAGCTCACCGTACTCTTCTGTCAACTGCACCTGCCTGTTCTTCATCTTTTCTAAGTAATGATTTAAAAAATATCATTTTGTTTTCACATATTAATTGAAACTTTTCTTTGAACATTGGCTGCACTACATATGTTTTTGTACTATCCTAAAATATTTGAAGTCCAAATACCCGTAAAGTGAATTAACGGGTATACTGAACAGATGCTGGTAGTTTACTGGTAGCATGGGCTTGTTTAAGGTGGATTTTCCTATAAAAGCCTAATCAAGCAAATGTCAGGTGGCATCTTGTCGAGCCATTAAAATATTTTCCTCGCCTTTCAGTTTCTCAGAGAGCTGTAATGTAGAATGCTCATCTAATTATTATATTTCTACTGCTTGAATGTGATGGCTGTAGCCTTTTAAAACATGCTCTTGTTTTACATTATTAAATCAACACCGGGAAAAAAAGTGCATACAGGTTAAAAATCTTCCAAAACCATGCACATATAATTTAAAGGTCTTTACATCTTGTCAACAAATCTTGCCCTGTTACAAAATGATATTGAATTAAGCAGCTGTACACCACTATTTCCAATGCGTTATCGTACGTTTTATCATTTCAAAAAAAAGAAAGTTGACTTGCCCGAGCAGCAAGTTCAGACAGCATCACTAGACTGCATTACCTCTCCGGTACACCTGTTCATTTACTGTTGACAGGGTTGGTGCAGTGCTGCTGTGCTGTGGTGGATGCTGCTCTAAAGGCTGAGGTCTGGCTGGGGATCGCCTGAGTGACTTAAGCAGAAGTGTTGCCCTGGCAACAGCACATCCCAGCTCTGCTCGGTGGAAAGGCCGTACAAAAGGGGACACTGACTTCACAACACAAACAACTGACACTAATGCATGTTCGCTTATTCTGCAGAAGCCAGATGCTAAATGCATCGTATTGCTATGATATACACATTCAACCCATGTAGACATGTTGTAGATATGTGAGGAGTGTCTTTCAGGGTCCGATGATTCGGTAAGTGTGTGGGTCTCGCTTGTGACATTCAATGAATCTAATCGACCATGCAGGAGGATGAAAGAGCTAATTCATTTCACCTTTAAATAATCACTGGCTTTTGAATATATGCCTTAATCCATGATGCATTATTTCTTCTTTTCAATAGCCATAATCTTAATATGACGCACTGAGGCAACAATAGAGCAATCTGAAAGGAAGCATTGTTTCCTTTTACCGTCATAAAAATGAAAGAACATAGCACCTCTGAAATGTCCGTGGAACTGCAAATTATGTTTTTGAAACTCATTGAATTGATTTAACATATTTATTGTATTTGAATCATGTTAAAAAAACTTTTGTTAAAAGCTTTTTTAGCAGCCTTTTACAGTTTATATAAAAAAAAATGTAATCCAATTCTTGATGTGAGAGATAGCTCTTCAAGTTCCAAAAATGAAAAGATCCCTAGCATTGTGTGTTTGTGTTTGTGTGTGTGTGTGTGTGTGTGTGTGTGCGGCAGTAAAAGGCGCTGAATGACATTGACATACTGTATACTCACTAGTCGGGGACCCTCTTCATTCACCTCACTAGTACAAAAAATGCCCTCTGCAACCCCTGTCAAACTACAAGCTCCATCAATGAGGAGTCACTGAATGAGAGAGAGAGAGAAGGTGTGTGCTGTGTTGGCTAAAAGAAGACGGGTAGACGTGAACATTATGTTGCTCATCCAGATATTTCTTTGTCTCAGTCTCCCTCTATCCCTGTCTGTATCTATCTATCTATTAAGGACAGTGCTGCAGCACTGAGCTAAAATCCACCAATACTATCATATTCGCAATAACCCACAGGCAATATTCTCTATAATGGAAATCAAATTTCTTGGTTTCCTGCTTGCTGCTGTTTAAATGATCATAAAAATAAATGGAAACCTCTGACAGCACCTTTTCTATTAACAGCATCCAATAGAAGTGCCTCCATCTTCCTTTAATGTCTGCCACTAAGGACCAGACAGGTTTTATTTTGGCCTCAATGTTTCTGTCGTGGAGCAGCAGTCTGATTAATAAAGCTAATCAGTTAACCTCAGTAGGTTAGTGATGCTGCAGTCAACATCTTTGTGATAAACAGTGTAGAAATCTTACGCTCTTGGTAGGTCGTGTACAGGATGCGGAAGCGGCTTTTGCGGCTGGCTTCGTCCGCCCACATGCGGATGACGCCCATTGTGGAAACCAGCATGATGTCGTTGGCCACCGTGGAGCAGTACTTGCTCTTCAGGTCTTCCACCGAACTGAGTCAGGATGAGATGACACATCTGCAGTTTATTATCAAGTAACGGGGACATTCACTTTGAATCTCAATGTGAAACTCAATTATCTGCATTATTTAACAGCAGCCATGGTTGCTTCTGTTATTTTAGGGCCCAATATCTTATGATCACAACTTTATATTCAGGTAATCTCAAGATAACAAACTAGATTGTTGGGGAGCTCATATTTGTTTAAAGCGTATTGCAGTTGCAGTCAATGATTCAATTAATTCCTTATCTCAAGATATTGAAGCTATTTTTCTTTAATCATGATTTAAATATCTCATGATGTTGAGATAAAAAGAAGTTACAGCTTTGCAAGTAAAGTTGGGAATAGTTTGATATTTTAGAAAACACACTATTAATGCTCAGTTGCTACTGCCAGCAGACTGCCTAGCTTAGCTTAGCTTAGCATAAACACTAAAACAGGGGGAAACACACGGGCAACACAATCCACCTTTCAGCACCTTTAAATCTTGTTTGTTTGATCTAAAAACAACAAAGTTGTGGTTTTATGGGGATATGTGCTTGGCTATTTCTTGGCTGGGTGCAGTGACTTCCTGGAGTTTACACTGGTTGCAACTCTCCACAAGAGAGCCAACAAGCTTATGTCTGAATGATTTTGGACTATTTCTTAAACGATAACCGACAAACATTTGTCTTGAATATAAATTCATAATGATAAGCTCTTTCTCCTTGTGTCAGAAATTGATTCCAGGAAAGTAATTAATCTTATTTAAGTCTTAAGTGCTCAGTGTGCTACCTATTAAGCCAAGAGAGGTTAACTTGACATGGACAGACAAGGTAAAAGAACTGTATTTTGTCAAACCCATTAATTGCTTGTCGTGACATTTTAAATATTAAAGTCTTCAAAAGAAAAAGCACAATGGTAAATTGTTATCACAAGATAAGGAGATGATTAGTCATGATCACAAGATAAAGGGCCTAAAATGAATGAGTAACCATCACTCTGTATAATGTATCAAAATGAGAGGTTGAAATGTCACACCTGCCACCATCATACACTGCCACAAAGTTACGCTTGCATTCGTTGGAGTTGGCCATCTCATAGTCGAGAAAACGCAGGTAGATCTGTCCAAGGCAAGGAGGAGGGGAGAGGAGGGAAAATACACAGAGAAAAGGCAGAGATCAAATGCGTACATTTAAAGAAGTGGAAAGAAAAAAAAGGTGAACTGAAAATATTGCAGCTCATTCCTAATATGACCTGTGCATCTAACTCATTACCCCGGAGCCTGATTTAGAGGCTCTGTAATGAAATAAGACGGACAGACTGCAGCTCGCACAAAGTCATTATGTACGCATATGAAAAGAGGGCTCAGCGTCTGTTAGCTAATAATAATAAGCTCTAGACTTATTATTTGGGATAAAGCATTACACAAAACGTATAACCTTGTTCAACTGTAAGGTGACTTTGGACATCTTGCCACAAGCTTTAGATTTCAAGAGAGGAAATGTAATTCATATACAGTTAACTGTAGACCCTTAATTTAAAATTCATGGATAGCAAACATATACAGTATATAATGAAGCTTTTTAAACCGTGACAGCTATATGGACTATTTTCTTACTTTAATGATGCTTTATTGAGTGAAATATCCACCTTGGTAACCACCTTGACTCTTCACAACAGCTATTCTAGGTGAAAGTAATACTTCCTTATTGCCTCTGCATCATGTGTCGCTCATTCATCAGGCTGAGATCGCCCAATCACGGGCAAGGTTCTGGTTGGCTGCGCACAGCCCTCGCCATCATTACGGTTAATGAGTGGATCGCTCTCGAATTGTGACAGGGAAATGTGACGCTTCAAATGCCCAAAGACGAAAGCTGCAGATGGAGCAGGATAATGGACCTTGGAATGTCAACTCGGCTTCAACAACATGACAAGTGAAATGGAGTGGAGGAGGGAAACAAGCTATCCAGTTCCCCCAGGATTCTGTATTCAATAATCTTCCATCTAATAAAGCTTTGTCCTATTCAGCCACTCTTAAAGCTTTTGTCACAATACTAAGGACATTATTTTTGTCTTCAATGCTGTAAAGTTGGAATAAAATAGAGATGTGCCTTTCCTAATAATGTATGTCTTAACCCCTGCAGTAAAGAAGATGGAAGACGCTCTGATGTCTTTGCAGACTGTTGTGGTCTATCCAATATAGCATGAATTGTCAGCAATAGTGATGGAAATATTGAGATGGTGGATATAAAATGTGGTTTTGCAACAGGGTAGATGAAATAAATAATAATTAGGTCAGGGATCTGAGAGGAACATCACTTCCTACAATGTAGAGAGTTAATGCAGCAGAAATATATTGCCAAATAAGTCTGATTGTAAGTGTCATCATTAAGGTTATAGTCAAGGTTAAGGTTCATGAGGCCAGTAATAAAACAGTACCTATAAGCATGTTGATTAGGTCTCTCGGCCCAATCATTCTATTGTCAGCTAGTCACAGCCAAATTAGGCATAACGTTTTCCACCCACAGCACAGATAATGCAATAGTCTGTAACTAATAAAAGTTAATTCCATCAAGGGAGACTAATTACACATACATAACATTGTTGATTAACTGAACACTCAACCTTTTCAATATACTTGATCTAGTGATAATGGCTGATTAAAGCAATGAACCTACAAGATCATAATTTCCCAGCTTGACCATGATACAATTACTGGTACTGGTCTGGTGGGATTGGGGGCTTTTTTTTGTACACACTGTCATTGTCCCCAGAGGATGAATCCTACTGACTTTGGTAACCCTTGACTTTCCATCCACTGTCAACGTCTTTGTTTATCCTGTGAAATAAGTAGACATCTATTGGATTGATTGGCCCAGACAATACACTGTATCCTGCTGGCCGGATAGGGCCCAATCGTATTACGTCAACAAAAAACTGTCTTCAGTTCCAACAGCACTTCCATAATAAATGCTAAAGGTATACATATTAAAATGTATACATTTTGTGCTCTTTTGAGTGTTGTGCTGTTTTTCATCTGGCATTTCCCCAGGGCTCTGGCTGGACTGGAGTTGATCATTATGAAGCTGTATGCATAAGAGGGGGTACAAGTTCTGGGTGAACCGCCATGGAGGTTTTTACAGACATTCATTTCCCCCTCAGGATGAATTGTCACTTAATGGATCCCCTCAATTCTCATCTAGCGTTATCATTTGGTCACAATTTAAATTTGTCCAATACTTTGGTTTATGGTTTAATACAATGAATGAATGCAATGAAAACCAATCCAGCACTAAAACTATGGCACTGTGCGAAGTTCAAAACCTGAAACGCTGTCTGCAGGACAGATTGAAATACAGCTTCAGGACGTGGCTACCTTTGTAAGTGCTGGTAGTTTCAGGCTAAACTTTAAAGGACCAAGAAACAAAAGTCTTCTCAATTATTGTTATTTCCCGGAGCAGGCAAACACTGTGATACAAGAAAAATAAGCCTTTACACCATACTGCCACATACACCCTTTTATATTGTAAAAGATGACAGCTTTATGGTCTTCGATCAAGAATGTATTATTTTTATGACATGAAATGTAAATGGTACCACAGAATGCAATCGTTCCCATTTTGCTCATGTTTATGGAGCAATAATAACTGCAGTTCTTCATGTCTGTGAAGTAATGTCTGGGTGATGCTAGCTAGATTTGACTGGAAAATCCATCAAGAAAGGCCTCACAAGTGCCAACAAGTGCATACATACTGTAAAAGCTGTTTTTTTTTTTTTACAGCTCTTGTTGCTGAACTTTTCCAACTGGCTGAAGATGAAGACAAATCAGACTGCAGATGGCATCACAAAGCCAAATGCCGGCAATGGATCAGAAAGACACAATCACCCATTTGTAAGGCAAGAGATTGGCTCCAGCAGGAGAATAGGCTGCCTCCTCATTGATTCTGCAGCGCCCAATAATGACGCAGAATCCATCACTGACTGGGGAAGAATATGTTCTCACTGTTGCTAAAAAGCGCCTGTAACAGTGTACGTGCTGTTCATTACAGTCAGAATGAATGCCCATATTTAGGCCATTATCTTCATGAAAAGACACAGAAGGTGTCAGACAGTGCAGGCAGGCGTGGTGGAAAAATGCAGACAGTGTAAAACAGACAAGGCACAAATGATGGTTGGGAAAATGCAGTAACTGTTGTGAGTCATAACGAGGCAACTGGAAATATTCCTCTACTACTAACAGCTGTCAGCTGAATTCGGACAGCTGTCCAAACAGAATCACCAAGGATAAGAAATGGTACTAGAAAACACCAAATGCAGTTGACGAGAGTTGTTATTTTGTATATCTATGTATATATAGGGTGATATTGTGTTAGTAAAAGCTAATTAGTTCAATTTTCAATGTAGTTTCTGTGAAATCTGTCTATATGATGAACTTAAATTGACAAATGGTGGTGTAAAGCAATCATGGCATTAGAATTGGTGCAGTGCTGTCACTTCTGGCAACAACACGTGGCCATCATTGCTCAAGTACAGGTATCACTTTCAGCCAGTCTCTCCTTTAGTTACCTTCCACGCAATCCCATCTGCCATCTCGCCACTGCACTTCCTCCCTATACATTTAGGTCTTTGATAAAATGCATTATTAAGTATATCTTTCCCTTATCCCCTCCTTACCCATTTTCCTCCTCCCCTGTCCCCCTCTCCTCCCTTCTCTCTGGAGCACTCCGGTACAGTCTAATTAGAGCCTCCGGTATAGGATGTCATTATCTCTCTGCTGTTTCTGGCACACTGGGTACAGTGCAGTACTGTATCAGCATAGGAAAATGAAAGCATGCAGCACATACACTGATGTGGTGGGTGGTGTCCCTCGCTGCAGTAACATGTGAGCGTGTGTGTGTGTTTTAGAAAGAGAGTACAGTAAGTTATATATATTTTGTGGGTGATTGAACAGTGGACGTGGGAGCTTCAGGACTGTGTGTGACTGAAGATAGATTTGTGCTGAAAAATGTATTTGCCGCCTTGTCCATCAGTGCCAGGGACTGTCTGCCTTTGGCCCATGACTTGCCTTGTGAGACACTCCTGCAGGGCAAAATATGACACTGATTCAGACCAAGGAAAATACATCATACTGCCAGGCTCGATCCCTCCGTCGCTCTTTCATGCCCATACACGGCCTTAGCCAGAGCCTTACGATCCTCTCTGATGCTGCAGCTGCAATGTACTGGCTGAATTATGCACTCCACTTAGAGGGACTGACAAATTAAAAGTCACAGTATTGTGTGGCTGTATGGGTGCCGACGATGAAAAGAATGGCTTTATAGATGGAGGACGCAGTCTTACGGTTCCTGTGGCCTTCGGGCCTAAAGACGCTGAATCCGAAGGACATTCTGAAGGGAAACAAGGCTTTAGCTGGAATTATGCAACCTGAAGAATGTTGTCAGATATGAGCTAAGGAACCGCTGTGGCCATGAATTATAGTCCCACCAATATTATCAGCCAAGCATATCATAAGTAAGGGTGTGTGGTTTTTAAAAGGGATGGAACAAGTTTGATAGCTTCCCGAATGTGGACTGTATGACTTTAAAAAATATCTCAACGGTGGTCAATGATAACCTCTTGTGAGTAACTAATAAAATACTATTTAGTTTGTCACTATTTCGTATGTATTAATTTAATTTCTTGCAGTAACCTTTAACATTGTTTAACGAAGTTTCTGTTTACATCTACATTTTTACATTCTCATATGCTCAAATGTCTGAGATTAAATATACAGTTTTCTATTCCATAATCAGAGCATTGTTATAGCAGCAAACAACTGTGTGCAATGTAAAGATATAGTGGAGTAACGTCTGCCTGAACAGATAATAAACTCTCGCTTTGTGTGTGTTGTAATTTGAGCTTCGCTGTGCTTTATTAACATAGTCGGGCCGGCCAAATTTTGAACATCCATAAAGTAAAAATATTAAAAATGTACAAACTCCAACATTTCCATGAGAAATCACATGTGGCACTCTCTGGGAAGTAAGATCCCTAAACACACCTACAATTACTGCTTATCACCATTTAAAGTGAGAGCATTTTAAATGTAAAATGCCCCTTTAAATCCTCGAAATGCAATAACACTTTTTGTCTTTGACTGAATTGTTCTATAAAAGTCTAAGTAAAAACGTGGCCTTGTTCTATTAAATCAAGCTCTGCAAATGCACCCAGAAGAAGACCAACATTATTTCAGGAGTAGATTAACTGCAGTCATGGATTGGACTGTGTGACTGTGCTTATATGATCGAGCTATATGGACTATATGGAAAGTTATAGTGTTTGTAAAATGTGGCTTTTTCCTGCATCGCTGCTGCTCTTCCCTCTGGCAATTTTTAATCCCGTAGCATTAATGCAGCACAGGTAACTCTGGTAGATAAGGCAGCATGTTTAGTGTGTGTAAGGGACGTAGTAAAGGTGTGTGTGTGTGTGTGTGTGTGTGTTTGTATGTCAGTATTTGTATATGCATGTAGGGCTGCGTGGAGAATGCTGGCAGAGGAAACAAATGCAGACTGTCGGAGGCCTCAGGGTCAAACTGCACGGCAACACAATTTCATCAGCTAACATTCCCTCCCTCTCTCTGTCTGTCTGTCCAGTCTAACCCCCTCGCCCTTCGCCCTTCTTCCTCCTTCTCTCCTTGATCTCCTTCTCTTTCTCCTTCCATCCCTTTTGGCAACAGCTTGCTGATTAAAAAATGGGCCAGACCCCAAGTAAACCTTTCTGCTATCTGTCTGACCCGAGCAGAGGAACAAGTCCCCCTTCAGCCTCAAACACTCACGTTGGGATAGCGCTGACAGCTGCACACAAACCTACATGCAATATCAAAGCTTCCTGACGCAACGCTTGATCTTACTGCATGTGTGAAGGAATGCTGAACGGAAACTGGAAATGAATAGGGAAAATACTCTGCAAAGTCTTGAAGTTGAAGTCTTGAGAGTGGGAAGTTTGTAATGAATGAATGAAGACATGCAGTATTTGCCAAATGAACAGCAGTCTTGAGGCATGTTTTTTGTTTTTTTGCTTCTTAATTTGTTGTCTGATGCAACTGCGTTCTGCTGTCATAAACCCAGCTGAGGGGAATACAATTTAATTTCCACTCTCTCCGTGTGACATTTCAAAATGTGGCACTAAATGTAATTCACAGTTGGATGGGAGCGTAGCTTAGCGTCACTAACCTTGGAGCGCGGCGGGGCACGGATGTACCATTTACAGTCGACGGCCTCGGTGGCGCCAGCCTTCCCGTCTCTGGTGATCTGGTGGGACTCAACGATACCTTCTGGACCAGCCATGTCATACTGACAGGCTGAAACACACGCATATGCATAAACACACACAAACACACACATGCGCACATATATACACATGTGCAGTTCAAGCTAACACACATGGACTCACAAATACCACACAGGAACAGACATGTACACACTTTAAACAAGTAGAATGCATACAATACAAATAACTGGAGGAACCACAGCATAAATAGCGAAAGAAAAAGGTGAATGTGTTAACAAGTGAGAGAAAGACAGAGAGAGAGAGAGAGAGAGAGGGAGGAAGAAACAGAGGCAGAAAGAGAGACACAGAGGGAGTATACCTACAGGGCAGAGGTGGGGGGACTCCCATGTCTGCAAAGTCCGGATCTGAGGAGAGAGCAGAGGAGGTGGGGGTATTGATTATTAAAACATGATTACAAAGTCAGGATCCCCAGAGATGCAAAACAACCTGGTCTAACAATGTTCAGAGGAACTTCCAGAGAAAGCAAATTGTTGCCCTCACTCCTGAATTATTCCTGCTTCGCTGCACTCTGTACTTTGCAGTCGCCTTAAAGAAAGCTGCTGCCGGCATGTTGTCTGCTGCTTGTCAAATTTGACCCTGACGCTGGTGCTCGATGGAAAGTCGGGAATCATGAGGGCTGTACCAAATTGAATGGCAATCATTTTTGTTGAGATATTTCAGTCCGGAGCAAAGTGGCTAAACAGTGTAACATGTTACATGTGCGTTCTCTGTATTTAATTGAGCAATTAAATCCTATTCTTCTTTGTTTAATCACAGTCGTTGAAATATATGTAAAAGTCTTCTCCAGGCACATGTGAAGTCTGTAGCAGTTGTCTGATTAAAGAAAACCGACTCTAAATTACTCTTATGCAAACCAAATGAAGAGAATGAGCTCCCCACAGTATCCCCACTCTGCTAAAATTATGTAAAATACCCTCATTAGAGCTATTAGTTCAAATCTGGAATCAACCAAATTTACAGGCATTAGGAGGCTTTGCAAGCAAATTTGAAGGATCAAGGTCAAACTCTTGTGCAGAAGATGTTCTCTTGGGGGTTTCATTCAACATGCTAATCACTAGAATTTGCAGCTGGATTTTACAGCCACTTTGACAATAATTTGGCTTAATTAGGTTTCGTATAATAGGACCAGATACATTTTCTTAGACAAAGTAGCTGAGCAAACCATGATTTTTTCTTCTTCTGGGGGAATAACAGCCAGTTCAACTAAATGGGCATGCCAATATGGTCACTGTCAAGTCACTGTTGACTTACAGGACCAATTACTCTTCACGTCTTGATAAGAATACAAAAGGATATTATGTTTTTGGACTGATACACTAAATATGAGTAACAACTTCTCTGAGCTCAGCAAATACGTTTTATCGTTGTTCCCTTTTGCACCGTCAGAACAAAACAGAACTGAAGCTTAACAGAGATAAATGGAAGAGCGAAAACATTAGAAATATCCTCAAGAAAGGTTTCAGAAAATTTTAGCAGACCGTTGGGGACGACGAATCTAATCCTTAACCAAACTTTAACACACTGAGTATAAAAAATAAACTTTAACAAAGCCGAGTCCATACATTTTGTCAGCTAAACAAGATACGGGAGGCCTCTGCTAAAGTTTTCAAAGTCAGCGTGAAGCAAAAAGGTTTTACTTTTTTTCCCCCCTTCTTTATAATGTTGCAATAAATTACATCAACAGGCCCGGCCTAACTGAGGTATGTTACCTCGTCTTGCTAGTGAAACATCACAGTCTAGTCTCTTGTCCCCATAGATTCAATATCGCTCCTCAGATGACTTCACACAAGACAGAAATTGACTCTTGAACAATCTCCACTGTTCTGTGTGTGCTGTGCAGGGACATTTGTGCGTTTTTACCAACCATGCTCTGGCAGAATGTCATATATATATATGTATATATATATATATATATATATATATGCTTCCAACGCATAAATTACCTTGAAATTAAGGTAAACTGTAATTAGAATTCTCTTTTACATACACACAATTAATTATCTTAAAGTTATGAGCCTTCCGGACTCATTTTTCAACACGATAAAAGGAAACAATAATGAAAATATAAAGTAACAGGAAAAATGTTCCTCGACCAATTTCAAAGCTATATTCCACTATAATGGCACGACATGCCACCTTATTGCTATGCTCTGACCTACAGCTTTGTCTTTGACATACAAAAACCTCTCAGCATCCACTACATTCCTGCTGATTCCATTTTTTCCAGCCTAGTGACAGAGCAGTTGTGCTTTCAAAGATATGCCGTGAGCTACGAGCTCTGGGCTGCATTCATTTGAGGACAGGGCCTGCGGAAATAGGAAACACAAAAAAGGCTTCACATTAAATCTGATTGTTCCTTGGCAATATGAGACATGGCGACCACTGACTGAGCTCCGTGTGGAAAATGAGGTCTGATTGCACAGCGTGAACATCCTGCCTAAATGTCACTGTTTTTTGTCCATATGTCCAAATGTTTCTGTCTAGACATGAGTCAGAGCTTTACTGTGTACGCAGGACGTGAGCAGCAAGACCAGCATACCTGGCAACATCGCACGTCCTGGTGACTTCAAATCAAAGGAGAAAAATTCTTGCCTTGATTTCAGCGGTGCTTCAGTGGAGAATAAAAAAAAAGGCAAACCTCCACTTATGGTGAAAAAAAAAAGTTGAATGCCTGCAGAAAACCCTCTCTCTTTGGCGCTTTCAGTACCAACTGGGACAGAGTAAAACATTCATGCGATCACAAATGTGGTCAGAGGAGGTGCTTGGAATCTACTCAAGAGCTTACGCTACAATTAACTGTTGCTTTAACTATAAGGCTGAAATGATCTGAACTATAAGAAGCTGAATAACTATTATATTTGTCTTTGGGAAAAGCAAAGTTTGCTTGTACTGTGCAAACAAATCCACCCGCGTGGCCATTCTCCATCTGGAGAGGTGCTGAGTAGTGAACGTAACACGGGCAGTGATTAGTTCCCACAGAAGTGAATCAAAGCATTCCAGCTTCTTTCTTTATTCAGACAATATTGACGTTATTCACTGATAAATGTGACTCATGAGTGCCATTGTGTTGTATTGTGTGAACACATTTGAGTAAGACAAAACCCACTTAGAGCTGCACCTGACAATTATTTCCTCTATCAATTTCTCTATTTTTTCCTCTATTTCGTCTTTTGAAAAATGTGTCTATAATATGTCTGAACATAGTGAAAAATGGAAATCCCAGTTTCCCTAATGCCGAGTTGACATAATTATTCAATTAGCTTTGTTTGTCCCATAGTCCTCCAAATCCCATAGATATTTACTACTGAAAAAGATCAAGATAACCAGCAGATAGAGTTGCAGAGTAATATTTTGTCGAGGAATAGAAGGAATCGTGAGACATTTTTGGAAATCTTAATCTCTTTTTAACTGAAAGTTAAATGTGAAGATTGATACCCTAATCTGTACAATACAACTGAAGCTGGACTAGTTTAGCACAAGACTGGAAACAATGAAAACAGCGAATCTGGCTCTGTATGAGAATACATGAAAACATATATATGGATTAAACAAACAACATTTAAATAAAAAAATACAATGTGTTGTTATGTGAGTTTGCTGGTAGCTGTATTGACCTTCTGGGTAGAGCCAGGCTAGCTAAACAAAGCATATTTCTCAAAAGAATCGAACTATCCCTGCTATTCTTTTTGTAGCGTAACTTCAACCATGTTCTTATGTATTTCCATGTTGCCCTCCACGGGGTGCTTTGGTGTGTGTATCGAGCAGGTAGACCGACAGGAAAGCAGACAGGAACGAGGGATGAGAAAATCAAAGTGGAAGACAGTTAATGAATCGGTGACCTTCAGGTCATCTGTGCTGGTTGCGCCAGAGATTTATTATTGGGCTTTGGCATCACTTAACCCACCACGATGACAAGGCCAAGTAACCTCAGAGGAATAGATGCAGGACGTATGAAGGCACACACACACACACACGTCCACTTTTGAGAAAGGCTATTCTTAACATGGCAGCACTGGTCCCACTAAGAGGCTGCTGGGCCTATACATGCCTCCCATACAACACATGACCTTTTTACACTCCTGCTCCTGAATTTCAATCAGGTGAGTTGCATCCCTTCCATCATCAATCACCCCCTCTCCTTCACTGCCCTCTTTGATTCATTGATTCAATCAATTACATGTATTGATAAACTGACTGATGTACTAAATAAATGATGTGTACTATTTTCAAAGAACCTGATTTAACCTTGCCTTAGACTAAGCTCACTGTAATATTTGATTCCAGCGTGAACATGAAACTTCAAAAGCATCGGCGTATGTTGCTGCCATAAATTCTAAATATCGTAACAACACACCAACGCAAGCACAGACATACATTTCACTATTGCATACTGTATGTGCTGACATGTGGAATATGTGCTTCCATTGTATTCACAGTGCAGCTTCTCTATAGCGGTCGGCCTCTCCACTGCATTGTATTAATGGCTTTGGCTGGCTGAGCTGAATTCAGAGCACATCCACACGAGACCACACCCTCTCCTCTCTTCATAAAGCTCGACTAAGAGCGTAATCTTCTGGGGCTTACTGTATTTACCCTTTACAACACAGAAAATGCTCACTTTAAAGCCAGAGACTTTAAGTTGCCTCACAGCAACGTCCATGCACATATTGAGCTCATCAAAGACCAAAGAACTATCAAAAATGTTCAAACCAATGTACATCAGGTATACATACACCTGTGTAAGAAACCGTTGCCAGCAAAGCCAGAGAAATGCACACTGACAGAGCAGAAATTGCAGAAGTTGTGTGCAAATGCCCCGACAAGCAAACACGAGCAGCTCGTGAATGCCAGCTCAAATTTGCTCATCGTAATGCTTTCAAAAATATGTTTATAATGCTTGCTTTGGGGTGATGGTAATTCAGTTTGGCAGCCAGACATACAAATAATCATTAGGAATTTGTTCTAGTAAAACAATCTGGAACAAATGATGAGTAGGCCCTGATTGGCTGTTTGGCTGCGCAGACCTTTATTGAGAAGGCAGTCACACACACACACACACACCTACACACACACACAAATGAAACAGAGCCCTGCAGAACTGTCAGGAGATGTACATTTCTAGTAACTGCACTATCCCAGAAGTATTGCTCTTCATAATACAGTCACAATGTTTTATTAATGAGACACACTACTGTTCATTTGGAATTGAACATTAGGCTCCACTGCATCCGTTTAGTATGAGTTGTTAAAGCCAATGTGTGTTAAACAGCATATGAAGGACACCCATAATTATCAATGTGTGGCAATATTCCAGGAACCAAAGGACACAAACATGCAGTGTGCACACACATAACCAGCCCACACACAAAAACTCTATTTCCCAGTGGACTCATTCCCTCTCAGCTGCTCAGCGTTGACATTTAAATAAGCATCTGATTAACAATCTCTACTAAAGTGGTTGATCAAGCTAGTGAATGGCTGTCATTAATCACACCAGACACAGCTGTGGATGGATTTGCAAAGACAGTCAGATGAAGAGGTAGAGAGATGTGGAAGGAAAAGGAAAGGTTTTCCAGTTTGATTACTTTCATCCATTTCAATCATAAGCTAAAGCACAATTTTGGCCGAGGTCCTTGTCTCTGCCATATTTCCACAGTATCGAGTGTGCGTCTGCAGTTTTCATTCTAGCAAGTTCAAACCCAGCTTTCAACTCCCAAAACAAACATACATGTTAGATACTGGACTATTCAAAACCACTGCCTGAGCAAACAAAAAGGCTATTGTGAAAAAAGGCTTTTTTGATCAAGTGGCGCTGTAAAGATTAGCTATAAAGCTAATACCCACTCGACAGGGCTTTGTTGACCCTGCGGATGAAAACCCAACTACACAGACCCGTAGCTGTGAAAAGAGGAGGCCACAGGATCTGCCGGGGACTGATATGATTCACCACACCCTGGGTGTCATGCCCAGTGAGCTGGGTCTGTGCCCTGAACAGCGATTAGCAGCGGTGTGCACCCCCAACGCCGCGCCACGAGCAACCCCAGTTACACACCAACGGTCCTGCAAAGAACTGTACTGAACTAGTCTGCAGAGGAAAAGTAAAGGAGTTTGTCTCGTGATTATGATGCGCAAAAGTGACATGAATAACAATGTTCCTGTTGTTTATTCGGGCAAGCTAAACTCCGCTACTCTGCTACACATCCAAACAGGCATTAATACAGCCTGCCCTTGACCTGTTTTTGTAACAGCCACTAAAACTATCATACACCGAACGCAAAATATGATGCCTGACTCAGTGACAGGAGCTTGTTGCTGGGTCTCAGTGTAAAAGAGCTGATGAGTAACCCCGACCCCTATCTCAGCCATCAATGGCTCAATTGCCCTTGAGCAAGGCACTTAACCCCGATACTGTATGCCCCAGTGGCAGTGTATAGATGGTATCAGTTTAAAAATAAGAGATCATCTGTCGAAGCTTGGAGGACGAATTGTCACAGCACTTCAGATAGATTACAAGAAGTGAGCGATCTCTGCCCTTGTGTGTGAACTAATGAGTCATGCAATACATTATTGATCTCCATAAAGGAAGCAGCTGTAGGACAGATTTTTAAGTAGATAGGGTTACAGTGTTTTCAAGGCCAGGCAAACATGTGACACTCAGACACATCTGGTTTATCTCAAACCTCCAAACCAACGGTTGCCAAACCATTTTGTCTGATATATCCACATGGCCCTGTCAGATTAACTAAAGTACCACTGCATCAACACCAAACGTATTTATTTTATAAAAAGGACAGTTACACCATTTTTATATTCAATTGAACATTCAGTGTTCAGTCCAGTTCAATTATGTTTGCATTGGTACTAATATAACGTATCCTTTTATTTAACCTTTTAGTTGTTTAACTATTCATCCATTACTTTTAGAGTATACATAACATTCAGCACACATACGATCAGCCATCACTTGGCGATAGATATACTTTGCTAATTGTTTTTTTTCAGTGTGCGTGGCAGGTTCAAGTCATAAAAGGTGTCTACATATAAATTCTAAAGCTCAAGACAAGTTTTAATAAGTTTGAATATTAGGTAACACAATTTATTTTCAACGTATTACACATCAACATAGACTGGCGGAGCCGGGGCTCAAACCACCGATTCTCTGATTGAAAGACGACCCACTCTAACACTGAGCCACAGTCGGCAATCAATTGATTAATTGATTGATTGGCGACTGTGGCTCAGCGATAGAGCGGGTCAGTGGTAGAGGGTACCATCAATCAATCAATCAATACACTCCAATATCTATCTATCTATCTATCTATCTATCTATCTATCTATCTATCTATCTATCTATCTATCTATCTATCTATCTATCTATCTATCTATCTATCTATCTATCTATATATCTATCTATCTATCTATCTATCTATCTATCTATCTATCTATCTATCTATCTATCTATCTATCTATCTATCTCTCTCTCTCTCTCTCTCTCTCTCTGGTATTCCACTATATTTATGTTCATTGCTATGACGTACCATTGCTATAATATGACATTTCCATAGATGCACAATTGCAGTAATATATTTCTGTACAGGTACTATACATTGCATCCTAAAACACTATGTGGTGTAATGTGTTTAATTGGGTGCTTTGTTCATTTGCTGCCTTAATTAGTTTTGATTTCATTGACTGAAATGTCACTCTTGTCTCCAGCCCATTGAGCATATTGGCGTTGCAGGAGAAAACCTCTTGTTTGTTAATTAATCTGCTTGTTTGTCCATGAATCCATCTCTCTGTCCTCACATCTCCCTCTAGTTTTTTCTTGTAACATTGACTGCTGGAGCTTGCAGTTACCGATAGACTCAGTGTATATGCCATATTGAATAAAAGTGTACATCAAGATTTTTGGCTTGACGAGGACAGCAGGGAATCTGGTCGCGTTTCCCTTCATCTTGCACCTTCATCCACAGTGATTGATTTGAGAAATCTGTTCATGGCTGTGTGTCTGTTTGTCCATAGTTGTGTGTGTTCTTCCATTGGCCAAACTGTTAACCCCATCTCTCCTTCCTTCTTGCCAGAATGGGTCTGGGAAACAAAGATAAGCGCACATAGCTAAACCTGCACCTTGCGAACAATTTAACCTATCTGAATGTGTGTGTGTGTGTGTGTGTGTGTGTGTGTGTGTGTGTGTGTGTGTAGGTGTGTGTGTGTGTGTGTGTGTGTGTGTGTGTGTGTGTGTCGTTGAGCATTGGTATACTGAAGTGGTGCAGTGGTGTCTCAGCAGGTGGGCATGCTGCAGGACTCAACTCTCTTACTGTCGGGTAGTTTTATTTGTGACAGTGAATTAACAGGACGATGATATGTTTTGTTCTGAGTAGCTTAATTCTCCATAACTGGAGTTTTAAAAGACCAAAACAGAGAGGAAGGACCAGCTTGCTTGTTAAATGATCTTCAAATATCAGCAGATGTTCAGGCAACAGTTATGGACAGTTAGATACAGTTATAAATGGCATTCAACACTTGTGAAAACCTGTGGTTCAGCGGATGCTGGGATAGCAGTATTAGCTCATGTTCCATCTGGGGATGCTTTTTCCTCGTGCTTGTCACCGCTGTGGTGTGAAAAGCTTTCATTTTGATAAAATTGAATAATGTGCTTTGCGGCGTTGGCTTTATATCTATAGCCGTACATCTACAGGATTTACTAGCTACTACTGTTAGTGTTTCATGTTGCTCCACAAAGCTTGCAGGTTATGAAACGACAACAAGGGAAGGGACTTCCTTGTGGTTAACCGTAAGCGCTTCAAAATATCAGCTTTAAAAAAAGGAGGACCTTTTTGGCCCCATCAGTACCAATTTTGGGACACTGGGTTTCAGCCTCTGGGACTGAGCATATCAAAACATATAAGAACAAATAAAATAAAATAAATTTAAAATGTCAAATCCTGGCCTCACATGTCAATATAAGTTAATTGTGTCATGTTTATAACACTATTACAAACATAAACATAAACCATAAGAATGACCCCCCCAAATTCACCCCGAGTTTTGAAATAATGCTGATTAAAAAAGTTAGGAACTAGCTAGAAGGCTCAACTCAACGGTTTTGGAATCTATAGCCTACAGAGTCCGCCAATATCAACCATTCCACTCTCACACAAAGCATCGCAAAGATATGCACAAGAATGTCATTTGTGTCCAGCAAAAAATATGGAAATTGACTTACTTATTGCTGAAATATGAATATTCCAGGCCTTCCTGCTCCCTACTCTCAGCAAAGGCCACGGAGCACCATGCTGCAGTGAAACGAGCCCCGTTCAGGGACCACCGAGGACTGTGAGAACTTTCTAGCTTGAGCGGAGTTGACATGTCTGAACTAAAATAATTACAAATACTTAACTTCACTCAATCAAAGCCAAACAGATACTCCTACAATATTGAGCTATTTTATATTTAAATAAAAAGTGTTGGTTGATATATTTAAGATAATAAAAATTAACTTAAACTTTAATTTAATTAAATTTGTCTGTGTACTATCATTAACCAATAAACCACTAACACATACTGTATATGGCGTTATTATCTATCTTCACAAGGGTTTTCTGTATATTCTGTATTTTTTTAAATAGACCTTGTGAATGAGGAGATAATCAGGATTTAATATGAGAGAAAAAGCATTCGCAATTTTGGCTGAAAAATGGCTGACTCTAAAAAGGTTAAAGGGGAGAAGTCAAACTTCATATCATTGATTTTACACATAAAAGTCAGTTTACATGTCTTAAGGGAGTATTTTTTATGAAAAAAAGCAACAACCAAAAAAATAGCCTAAGAAATTGCCTCATGTGATGTCACTCAAGTCAGCGTTGGTTGGGACTGAAGTTTACAAATGAAAAAAAGAAATCTGGGGGTGCAGAGCTCACCAGACCTCTGCAGCCAGCTCCGCATCTCTGCTCCGGGCTAGAGGCTTGAGGCAACATTAGTAGTATAACACACGCAAATGTCCAGCAGGTCAAATGCATTGTGGGTAATGTGGTAACTAGATTTTGACATTGAAGACGAATGTGTCAAGACAATACAATATCTATGGATCTGCTGCATTTTTTTTTAACACTGCTGTTTTTTTCAAACTGCCTATTGTGAGTCCGGTCACATTGTAGGAGCGTAGTACTAAATTGGCGAAAGACTGTTTTAATGCCACCTCTGGGATACTGTATATGCGGCAACATCTGACTGCAAGCCAATTTTCCCGAATGACTGTGCAGCTTTGCCAATGCAGAGTGCACGTTTTGTTTTGAGTGCTCACGAATTTCAATTGTTTATCTGTATTACCCGTGTGTGTCACTGTGTGTGTGTGTGTGTGTGTGTGTGTGTGAGTGTGTGTGTGTGTAAAACGCAATGATGGCTCAGGCAGGAACCCATTCCTGATGGAGAATTTAGCTGTCCCTAGGCATCACAGGTGTTTCTATCTAAGTGACGCCCCAATGACAGACACATTCCATCCAGGTTCCATTTCGGACAACCATGCAATAAATCAACACAACATCACCACTATGCCACTCATTACTGCCCACAGAATGTCAAAGAGGCACAAAGAGAGAGACAGTTCTGCTGATCTGCAAACAATGCACCCCCATGAAAGGTAATTTGAGAGTCTGATTGCTTTGTTGAGAGAGTGTTTCATTTGGCTGTCATGGAATTATGAGAGGTAGCAGACTCAGTTTCAATTTTCAGTGCTGCTCTGCATCTGTTCCAGAGGACCCAGGGGGGAATCAATGGCTCACAGACCTTTCTATGCCAACAACTGGCTACAATTTGACCCAGTGGGATGGTAAACTGGAGCCAAACGTACTTTAGCTAGTGGCCAAGACAAACACATGTGGATATAAATGAGGAATGCGGAACAAATTGCTTGATACATTAGCGCAGTAACAGTTATGGTAACGTTGTTTAGGATTAGAAATGATGTGATTTAAAGGTGAATTTGTGTGTGGAACATTAGCCTGTAAAAAGCCTGAATCAGTGAGCAGAGGAAGGAGAGTGGGTAGAGGCATTTAAATCTGTGGTTGGGGAGAGATGGAAAGACTGGCAGAGAGAGATTATAAGAGCGAGAGATTAAGAAACAGGGAGAAAGAGGCAGATTGAGACTTTGGCCTCAAAAACTCCACAGTTTCTTTCCCCTTCCCATCACCAAATTGAACTGACAAATTGTTGAAAAGAACCGTACAAAGGCTTTACAGCTGCATTAAGAATATTACACCCCCAGTGCAGCTGTGTCGCACAAGAGCTCTAAAGCAAACTGGTCATTAGAGCAGAGGCAGAGTGAGCTATAAAACTTACAGTTCTTGTAACAATCACAACCGTCAGCCGTGCTGGAGACATTTCCATCATTCATGTTCCATTTGAGAACATAATCTCCACAACGCATTGGGCTACTACAACAGCTTCTTCTAACATCGGATTCTGGCAAGGCTGGCAGCATGCAGTGCAGTTCACTACTGTACTACACAAGCGGGGCATTTACAGAGTAAAACATTGACTAATAATCTAAGAGATATTTTGAACAATGAGCACTTGAGAACTTGAGAACATAGCAAGTTCTGCTCTTTTCGTATAATAATGAATAATTAAATTAGACAGTGGCTGTTAAAATCCGATGTTTTTCCACTTTTAATGAATGTGTTTGTCCCCGGGACCCTAAAACAGGATAAGCGGTTCAGATAATGGATGGATGGATGAATGTGTTTGTATAAATATATTGCACCATTGGTGAATAAATCAATGCATATCCTAAAGTAATCATTGACAGCAGCAGCAGCAGCTGCAGATTATACTTTAATACAGTGCAGTCAATTATAACATTTAAACTGGAATTTCACTAATTCAGAGTCAGTTTACTAGTGATAGGAAGAACTCCTCGTCTTGTGAAAACATTTTTATGTCTTATGACCTATTGCTGTATATGACACTACAACAAAACAAGTGCATTTAATTTGTATTTGTTGTTGATAAAGTATTGTTTTTGTTGTTATTGTATATAATATTTTGAAAAAATACTTTGTCAATAATATTACGTAGTCATATATTATGCATATTCATTTATTGTGTTCTCTATACTATTGAGACATTTCAATATTTTATAGTGGAGGCTCCAAATAAGCCCAGTGGGCTTTCTGCCTCTCCCCGCACTGGGATATTATCTATCTCTGTTATGTTTTTGTATCTTTTAATTATGCGGAATAAACTAAACTGAACTAAACTTAAAATTCCGACATGATATAATATCAGTCTCCCTCTGGCTTCCTCCCCCCTGATTATGTTAAGCTGTTAAGACATTTTTCCCTTAGAAACTCCTTTGATGGTTCACAACTAATAACAACCAAACGTTCTTCACACGTGTCAGTAAGCCGCTGCTTTCAGTTGTCACCAAGGAGGTGCAGCTTCTTTTACCGCCCGGCGCTGACCACTCTGACCACACCAACACTGCAGGTAACCAGGCCAAGTGAGCACTTCATGGGGAAAGATCAAGTGGAGCTACAAGACCCTGACCTGCACCAACCCACAAGCTTCCATCTCCTGCTTTACTTCAATCAGTCGGTTGGGATACACAAGCTATTAAATTGGCTGATTCAGAATGGACATATTCAGTGTGGTGGGCTACCTGTGTTAGGTCTGACTGAGTCTCTCTCCACTGAGCCCAGAGGATAATCCATGCATGGCTGGTGTCTCTTCAACCAGTATTGGAAACAGCAGCTGTATGGGGACACATAAGGCCATTTTTGATCCTCTTGTTATTCCACATTTGATCAAACTGAACTGGGTCGAGTTTCTCTTTTCCTGTATGTGCAGTGTTTTTACATAATTGTTTGTTCATGACAGTTTGAATTGGATTTGTTGGATTCATCTCCTCCCTTCCAAATCATAAGTTCATACTAGAAGTAATCTACTGTACTTATTGTTCCATGGGCCATTGTCTTTCCCAAACTCTGTCTTGCTCTTACCCTCCCTGACTTTGTCTATGCAGTATATTTCCCAAAACACTTTCCTGCTAAATTTAGCCAACCAATCCTGATTGTGCAATAAGGCCCTAACAGGCAGAACATATTTACGCCAGTCAGCAAATTATTCTTGGACAGACTGTTCGAGTGACTGGCAGCAAACTGCCAAATCTGGCTTCATGCCATTTCATTGGATGTTATTTGGAGAAAAATAAAATTTGTTTTGTGATCAAAGATTGTGTCAATTCTCCCAAAATGTCACAATAAATGAGAAATTGCATGAAATTGCCAGGTAAGTAATCCCCCAGTGGTTAAACATCATGACGGCAAATAGCAGATTTTCAAGTCATGGCCATTATATCTAAATAAGTAAATGCAATCAACAGAAAAAAGAGAGGGCGGGTGGGGGGTGGGGGGGGGGGGGGGGGATGCTGCAGAAGGGCAGGGTGGTACGATAGTCACATAGTAATATAAATTACATTTCTATCTACACACAGAAAACTGCCTTCACACTGGCAACCTCAGGTTTTACTGTTCCAAACAACTCCCAGCAGAGCAGACTAGAGGGTAATGGAGGGTGACTGCAGTGTTGGACTTAATTTTGCCAATTTGAAAAAAAGGAAACAGCTGAAATGCTTTAACACTGAATTTAAATGGGAGTGGGTTTAGAAACCCACACCCATACATATTTTAAATAGTTTTAACCTTGTATATAATTCCTTTAAATGGGTTTTACTAGTATTGACAGTTCAACGAAAAGACTTGCTCATCAAGTTTTTTGTGCAAAAAAAAGTAAGGAACTTTCTTGCCCCACCTTACCTTACACAGCCTTTGCACCTGCACCAGCACTGATTCCTCATATCATAGATTCACTTGAGATAAATACTGAATGGGCTCAATATGCTCGACAGCCAATTCCCATAACACAGAAACTATAGAATGTAGAAGCAACTGCGGACGTCCCACATTTTAAACGCATTCTGAACTGTTGCTTTAAGAGGACCTGGGCATCCTGCAGATGCTTCTCAAGGAAAAAATTAAACAAAGTGAGAAACATCTTCAACCACAGCTGCTATCGTGTGTAAAAAAAGCTGAGTAAAGCACTTCCTACCTGGACCCACAGCGGAGCAGAGCAGGTCAGAATGTTTGAGTATCAATCCCTCTTTCACACTGATCTAGGTCTAAAAGCTCAGCACTTCTGTACTTTTACAGTGTTGGTTACTCTGCTTTCATCTAAGACGGCAATCTCACTTATTAATGGCACTGGGAGCCAATAATCAATACAAGATATCTGCACTTCAAAGTCAGTGCATGCATATATGTATGTAAACATACTGTGTCATGACAAATACACATTTTTATTTTTGTGCGCAAGGAGTGAATGTGTGTTTAATTTGTTTTAAAGGTTATCAAGTCCTATAAAACATACATTACATTACATTTTCATTACATTTCATTTAGCTGACGCTTTTATCCAAAGCGACTTACATGCTATACAGTAGACCGTAGACACAGCAACGGTGAGCAATTAGGGTTAAGTGTCTTGCTCAAGGACACAACGACATGGACTGGCTGAGCCGGGGTTTGAACCTCCGACTCTCTGATTGAAAGACTGACTTGCTAACCACTGAGCCACAGTCGCCCCACATACATTTCAATTAATTTGTACCATAATTTAGAGAGATAGACTCACATTGACACAAACATTTAATCTCTCAAAAGAATACATTGACCTTTTGGGATATATGTCCGTTAAATAAGAAACTACAGCTAGCAGCTTGTTAGCTTAGCGAAGCCAAATAAAAGACAGCATGAAAACAGGTTGAAACAGCTATCATGAAACCAGCCACGCTGAACCTCTACAACTCATTCACCCCCCTACATCTTGTTTGCTTAATCAGTCCAACAACTACAAACTGCATGTTGCAGTGTAATGCTGGGAGGTGGATTTTGTTACCTCTGCTTCCAGACGTTATGCTAAGCTAAGCTAAACACCTTCTGGCGGTACCTTTATATTTACTCTACAAACAATAATGTCCAACTGTTCCTTTAAATCAACACCCTCACAAGAGAATAGACTTCAGATTTATTCACGACGACCAAACAAGATGTTAAATCCATCCACTTTCTCACACAGACACAAATAGGCTTCCACACATAAATCTACCTCCACTCACTGCAGTGACACCTGATTAAGTCCCAGTTGGCACAGCAACAAATATCAGCATGCACATTGAGCAAGTGATGGACTATCAACTGAAATCCACCCACTCCGCTGTGTCCGTCTTTTGCAGTCTCATTACCATCACGCTATAAGAGAAAGCTGCTTCAGTGTCACACAATACATTTCAGCACACCCTTATCCCAGCACTGACATACTGATTTCATTGAGAGGACGATGACGTATGAGGTTGTTATGGTGTTGTCAATCATACTGTGTCTAAGAACTCCCAAAGGCAGGTGCCAAGCAGAAACCTCACTTATTTGTTTGATGTCTGCATGTATGCGGTGCATTCATTAGTGCCCACACTGCATGTGTATGACATTTGCATGAATGCTCGGCTTTGAGTGTCCAAATATTCCATTTTGTCCTACTGCTTGCTGTAAACGCTTTTGACATGTTCTGACATGTTCTGACATGCTCCCTTATGGACACATCTTTGGTGACAGGCTCGTTCGTCATTTCAGTCAGCGAAGGCCACTGCAATGCAATCTAATAAGACTTGACCTCTGCCAGAGTCCACACTGTAACTGCTGATGAGCAATCACATCCAGATCTGTTCAGTGTCTGACCATCGGATAAGCACTCATACAAAGAAAGCCCTTCATTTCTTCAGAAGGTGGCATATTGCTGGTGTTGGGAGGAGGTTAACGTTGTGTGTCTGCATAAATACTTGTCAAGGCTTTTTAAGATGCACTGTGCTGTGGCTGACCCCACACTGACCTCCATGTCGAGGAGGAAAAATAATAAAACCTTATTGGAACAAGTCAGTGAGTAATGCATTACAATATATTCTACAATCCTCAACGAAATGCAGGATAAGCTACTGTATTTTACCATGAGCACAGGATTGGATAAAAGCGTTAGCTAAATTAAATGTAATTTCTCTTGCTATAGTGTTCTGGTGTTAGTGTTCAAAGATAACAATTCATACCATGCTACCAGTCGGCACGCCCCCGCTCCAGATTAAGACATCTGAACAACGGTTGGCTGGCTTGCCATGACATTTGGCAGAGATATCTATGGTGCCCAAAGGATGAATCCTAAGGACTTTGGTGATCATCTGACTTTGTCTCTACTGTCCATCCTGATGTTGAGATTCGTGGTTTTGAGTAAAAAGTCTATTGAATGGATTGGTATGAAGTTCAGTATGTACATGAATACCTCCCTCAAGATAAACCTTTGTCATCCCTTTGCTTTTCATGCAATGCAATCTTCTACTGATTTTTTTTTTAATCAAATGTTTTTTCCCTAATTAATATCTGCAAAACTGTCGACATAACCAACAGCTTCAGCTTTGTTTACTTGCAAATTCTAACATGCTAACTCGCTAAAAAAGATGGTGGACCTGCTGAACATTAGCATTACACTTTTCAACCACATATTAACGTAAAGCATGTTGTTCCTGAAAACCTGGATAACACGTCAGTAGTTTCTGTGGGCCCTCAATGAGAGCATTTGGTGAAATATTCACTTGACTGGAAGTATCCAGTAGCACTGTCCCCTTCCATTAATATGCTGAATTGATGCAGGAGCCGAACAGTAAAGATGAATCTATAATCAGTCAGTACCAACGGGCTCACTGTGAGACAGCCCTTGAGGGCTAATCTATATGTGTCCCTAGTGCTTTGGATGTCCATGAAATGTGTCCAAGCCTGCACACTTGGAGGACAGAGGCATGAGAGCAAGGGGGAAAGGTCTAATAACTGATTTGTTGCTCTCTGTCTCATTTGGACCTTATTCATATCCTGTTTCTTTCCCTTTTTATCCACCCTTTCTACTGCATCCATCTAGTTTCAAATCTTTTGTAAGCCACTGCAATCAACTCCCGCCACCTCACTGAAATATCTGCTTCTTTCATGGATAAAAGGAGAAAAACAGTTGAAGCTGCAATCAATAGAGTAATCTCTTTTTACATTTGTTTTAAGATTGCGGAGTGTGTACTCAAGACTATCTTGTTGTTTACACGTTTTAGATGTCTTTAAAGTCGCTATCATCCACAAGCAGTACCAACTACTTATTTATCATCCATACTATGCAGTAAAGGTTTGGTAGATTTTATTCTGGAAAACAATAAAAACAATAAGTTAATACTCCTTCCTAGATCCTTTCTCCAGGCTCTGCGTACCTCTAGTTTTTGATGGCTTTGCCCTCTATCAGCATCTGCAGTACACTGCTACAATATTTTAGCAATGCTCTTCAGGGAGCTCCTGGCACACTTTGTATCTTGAAACCTACGTTGGGATGGTGTTGACAGGGCAGCTACCTTTTCTTTAATACATTATAATGAAAAGAGCCACCTGACCTCTGACAGGACTTAGACGGTGTACAATTTTGTAATAAAAAGAGTCATTCTCTTTATATATATCCTTAAATGTGTGTGTGTGTGTGTGTGTGTGTGTGTGTAGAGAGAGAAGCTGTCAACCTGCCAGCCCCTCTCTCTCCTGTCCTGTCAAACTCTCCCCGCGCCTGCTTTCTATCTCATGGTGCAGAACAGAAAGGGGTTGGGAAAGCTTTTCTTCCCCTCCCTCTCCTTCATCTTCCAGCCTCTGACCATCATTCTTTGGTCGGAAACTCCAAACAGGTCGTCACTGAACCATTGAATGACATACTGTCAACTTTTCCACCCATCAAATTGAGTGTGTGACACAAGTGTTGTCTTGGTGACTGTTTAACATCCAAGCCATACTATATCCTGGAGGTCATGTGTTAGACATAAAGAGTCAGCGCGCGCTATCTGGATCTGTGGTCTCTGTGCTCCGCTGTCATTGTGAGGGTTTACGGTCACTAGCCTTGGACTCATGAGAGTGGTGACAGCCCAGAAACAAAGACTCCGGACTCAGACCTTGAGGTTTGTATAATTTTGACATGTCACACACATGGCTGGCATCACTTTGAATCAGGGATGTTGAGTGCTGCCTTGTTAGTAATGTGACTTTGGTGTCAAGGGAACCAACTTGATTGGCAACAATGTCAGAATGTCATATGAAAGGTTGCAATGGCTGATTTTTTTTTAAAGTTAAGTCATGCTTACATTCACACTTTAACACACATCTCATGTTTATGGACTTGGACCTATGCTTATGCACAGAAAACGTGGTACTGCAAAATAAAGTTTCCATAAAAGAAAATGCTGGACATAATGAATACAAACAACATTATTCCTCCTGTGGCCCTTCACAGGCACTCTACATGGATCTGTGTAAGAATATCTTTCAACTCAAATATTGCAGATTTATTACTGATCATTTATTCTGCAATTCATATCCAATGCCTAACAAATTAAATGTCAATTTGATTTCGTTTTTTCTAATGTTTTCATTGATTTACGTATTTATCATTTAAATCACGCCAGTGTCTGCTGTATAGTTAAGATGGCATTCAATAAAGTTGAATCAAAGCTGGTGAGTAGATTATAGCAACAACAAGGTTTTAAAATTATCTCCTAAACACTTACACTCATCTGCCTTCACGACTGTGTGTCCTTGTGTCACAGTAAGAGCTGACAGATCATGTTTGTTTTTTATTTCAACTACAGTGTAGCACCATCACACGCTTTTGTCAAAACCAGATGGCAGCTCAATATGATCTACAACATTACGATGTGTCGAACCTGACTGTTTTGCACAAGGTTTACAAATAATAGAGATAGACTTTAAAAGTATATTCATGATAACTTGCCTGAAGTGCCTCAAGTTCCCTGCTGTAATAAGTACTAAAAAAGATGTGCATTATTACTCCATATGTGTCTCACTGAACAATAAAGTCCGCCATGACATATTGATTAGAGAAAGATATGAGACATTTTTCAATGAAATCAAATTTCATCGCAGTGGAAATGAACAACTTCATGATTTTCCATCATGAGTGTTATGAGGGCGCATTTAAATGCACATTTTCATGACATTAGTGAAGCATCTGTGTGTATTTTGCAGTACATACAGGCTGCACACTGGCTTTAAAATGTTGAGTGCATTAATTTACTCTACTGGTACCCTTGCACAGTATGTTTGAGTATGCATTAAATGCACCCTCAGCTCCTCTTTGCCTCCGCAGAGGAGATCAGCAGGAGTTTACGGTTTGTGCTCCGAGCTTGCTGAAATCCCGCACTAACATGTTGTGCACGTTGCTGGACCTCCACTGGAAAGATCCCGCGGGAAACTATTTGAAGTTAAAATCATTTATAACCTCCTCCACTGAGAAGGAGACTCATTTTATCATCACTAACACAATATCTGCAAGTATCTGCCTTCTGTCAGTGCAGATTCTGAGTTTCTGTGACAGGCTCTCCTTCCTACATGTGTGTGTTTAACCGCTGGTGTGGGTGTGTGTGTGCTTTGTTTGTGAGGCGGCAACAACAGAGCACAAAAAGTGCCAGTTGAGAAAAGCTACTGCAACAACTCGTTCCTGTAGATTCATGCTGCACAACATCAGGAGAATACGTCCACTTCTCACCCAGAAGGCGGCACAGGTTCTCGTCCAGGCTCTGGTCATCTCGCGTCTAGACTACTGTAACTCCCTCCTGGCAGGTCTACCTGCGAATGCCATTCGACCTTTGCAGCTCATCCAGAATGCAGCAGCTCGACTGGTCTTTAACCTCCAAGACATTCACCCACACTACTCCGCTCCTCCGCGCCCTTCACTGGTTACCGGTGGCCGCCCGCATCCGCTTCAAAACATTGGTACTGGCGTACCGTGCTACGAACAGATCTGGTCCAGTCTACATCCAGGACATGGTAAAACCTTACACCCCAGCCTATTCACTCCGCTCGGTTTCTGCCAATCGGCTTGTAGCTCCGTCACTGCGAGCAAAACACTCCACAAAGTCTCGACTGTTCTCTGTCCTGGCTCCTCGATGGTGGAATGAGCTCCCCATTGACATCAGGACAGCAGAAAGTCTCTACATCTTCTGTCACAAACTAAAAACACATCTTTTTTGACTATACCGTGAATAAGGAAAGTAGCACTGTAGTAGCACTTTAGTAGCACTGGAATGGCTCTTACTGATAGCACTTTGTAGTTTAACTTTATTGAAGAAATTGTACTTTCTTGATTCGTGTTGTTCTGAGTTTGTACTCATGGTTGAATGCACTTATTGTAAGTCGCTTTGGATAAAACTGTCAGCTAAATGAAATGTAATGTAACGTAAAAAAAAGCTGTACGGCGAGTACATCTATTGTTTTTCTTCCTCAGGCTGTCATGGACATTAGTTAGCCTAACATGCCTAACTTTAAATTGGACTTACTTTCGTCTTACTGTCATTGGAACTTCACATTTGTAAGAAGTCAATGTTTAAAGAAACTGTTAATCTGAGCTTGGAGGACACACACAAGTAGAGCTTCACTTAAAACTAGGGTTGGTAATTCTTGCTTTAGTTACATGTGCTAGATTAGTTATATTCCGATGGCAAACAATAAATCAAATAATCTGACAAAATAAAAGAGAAAAGTAACTTGATATATCTGCCTGTTGTAGGGCTGTAATAAGTCCGTCCAATCAGGGAACTTGATTGATCTTTTACCAACTTTCTTGGTACATTTTGCAACTTTGGAGCTAGCGCTGCCAGCTACCTTGATAGGTTGGATCATTTAAAAAATCTAGCTCTAGTGCTCTTATTAGTTTCTTAACATTACCAGCCCTAGCTTTAACAAGTTTGTGAAGATTATTTAATAGTAAAAAATGTTGTAAAAGAAGAAACACTAACTTTCTTTTAAAGTTACAGTTAGCTACAATTTGAGTTTGAAGGAGTTAAAATGTCCTCCAACCTCATTTATAGGAGTGATGGTGCTTTTCCCCCCCAAATAACACTTGAAGCTTTAAGGAAGGATCAGGCCTACTTGGCAGTGGGACACTCGCCTGCCACCAGCACAATAAGAAGGCAACAGGAAGCTAGCCAAGCACTAGCTCTCAGCACTAGCTGTAGGGGTCTAAGCAGCAGGAAAGCAGTACCGCAACATAGCTTTTGCTACATGCCTGCCAGATTTGAGCATGAATAAATAAACACAGCAAGATCTGTCCAATTTTCCCTCAGCCTCGGGCCTTAAACCAGAATACTTCTGACACCTGCTATGATCATTCATTATCCTTTCCTCACATGCATTATTTCATAGGTGCCAAGTTAAAAATAGTTGTATCTATCTTTGACGGGTTCCAATGAATAAGTGAAATAAAGCCCACTTGACACAGCACATAGTGCCAGATGAGGAGATTACTGCTTGTTAAGCTGTTCCGACTGTGGTTCCCCCACCAAATTAATCAACAGGTCACAGTTCACTTGTTAGAAAACAACAAGGGAGCCTTCTGGGGAGAATACAGACGCCTAAAACATAATTTATTGCATCACCAATGGTCAAGTTCTACAGAGACTTTTTAACAGGGAGTTTTATCCATATGGAATTGTTCAGGAGTCACATAATGTTGCTGTGTGCATTGTGTTAGTGACTTCATTAAAATCTTACTTACGCTGCATTAGGGAGCTTTCTTGCATTAACTGCAATTTGTAAAGTACTGCGTTCAATATTCATTACGAAGCTCCATTTCCTCCACTGCTTATTTCTCCAAAAGGCAGTGAAATGTCCATAAAATGGGGGTGTTTACCCTCCTGCAGCCCAAGCAGCTCCTGAGCAAGAAGCAAGCCTGTGTGCAGTCTATTTATTAATCCAAAATATACGCTTTTCATAATGTTTGTCATAAATCATGGGGCTGTAAACTGAATATCTTTGGATTTTAGACTGTTGGTCGGACAAAACAAGGGCATTGAAGATGTCTCCTTAAAGTCTAAAACATTTGCACGATTCAGCATTTTCTGTTTCTTAGAGTTAACAATGATTTGCTTTATAAATAAAATAATAAACAGATTAATCAATGATGAAAAATAATATAGGAAATAATCAGTCATGATTGGTCGGAAATCATTTCCTTCAGTGCTCTGATTTTTAGTTTGGCAATGAAGCAGCAACAACAAAGACAAAGTGCAGCAGCTTTGTGAATCCTCCAGTAGTAGACACAGGCCGCATCAACCAAGGGTGAGTGGTAAGTCAGCGAGACGCCCTTGGTGCTAAGAGGCCGAGGCAGGGTACAACCTGTCCATTGCAAAATGGCAGAAATGGCAGGAATAACAGGCTGACACACAAAGACCGGGCGAGAAAAATTGGTCTTGGCTGTCGAGAAAGTGAGACAAGGAGGGAGACAGAGACACACAGGGGTTTTTTTGGGAGTAGAAAGAGAATAAGGAAACAGCAGATGGTGGAGAAATGGCAGGGGCTGGAGAGAAGGAAGGAAGTGAAAGAATACACGTCGTTAAACAGTATCGAGAAATGTGAGAAACAAGTGATGGGGAATGGGCGAAAAAGAAGCTGATAGAGACAGAGAGAGAGATGGGGAAAAAAGACAAATGTGAAGGACTGCAAACTGTCTCAATGCAAGTGGGAGAGGCAGGTGATTAGTAGTGATGTGATGACTTGAGGTGAGCGTGTGTGTGTGTGCCCGCATGTGACTGCTGATGAAGGATGGACATCGAGCTCGAAAGGGAGAAAGGCAAAGGGGAGAGAGAAAGGCCACCAGCCAAGTGGTCTAGTACCATCCTGGGAGAAACAGCATCTGTCTCAGCAGCATAGAGAGGAGCGATCAATAACTATACAGTTAAAATATGTGTGCATGTGCATGTGTGTCACCGGCGCATTGGCCCTTGCAGCGTGCCTACACTGCATCTACCGCTGTAACGTGATAGAACTATAAGGTATGAGAATTATATGTGAATGTGTGCATGAGCATGTGACCGCTACTGACATTTTTAGGGTTGATAGTAATATCTTTTTTATTTTTATAAAAATAAAAAATAAAGTATTATTTGTAATGCTATATTCTACAACTTAAAACAATCTTAATACATACCCCATTGTTGTTTTAAAATACATACTATACATATACATGTATATTACATACATTTTAGAGTTGAAAAATGAACTAGTCAGGGCTCTCTGGTAGACAAACTATGTATTGGTGACACTCTTTTTTTTGACAATATACACCGATACCAATATCTATCCAATAAGAAAACAACAGTCGATCCATTGATAGCTCTACACTTAAAAGCTTCAATAACTATTGGATGGATTGCAATTTTGCAATTTGCACAGATATTCACAGTCCCCAGCAGATGAATCCTACTGATTTGGGCTTTTGACTTTTCCTCTGGCTCCACTACGGGGGTGTTTTTTTGTCTCTTAGTCAAATATCTAGACAACCATTGGATGCATTACTCTGAAATTTGGTACAGATATTCATGGTCAGTGAATATAATAATTCAAATTAATTCGGTCATTTTACATTGCTTCTCACTAAGACCGCAATTTCCTGCTCGACTTTGCTATAAACTGAAGCACATGGTCAATATGTCCCCTTTATCTCATCTGTAACCTCTCCTTTCACAGTATTTCAGCCATGAATAGGAACAATGGGGGTTGTAATCTCACGGCACAGCAGCATAATACCAAATCCATTTTCTATATGGTGTGCAGTCCTAACTACAAAGCTCCATTTAAGAGTGGCAGCATATGGCATAAGATGATATGTAACTATGCAATCAAAGTGAAGCATGCAAATATATGTTTCTGGGACGAGTGGAGAAAGCAAAGTGCTATTCACATAATGGATTTCCATCCCTAACATAGGCTTACTGTGCACAGTGTCAATATATATATTTTGTATTATATAAATATACTTTCATTCATCACACAGGGAAGTATGCAAACAGTACTCTACATCCAAACGGATAGTCTCACACGCATAACACACACAGATTCATGGTGGATTAAAGTGTATCCACAGCTATCAAAGAGATGAATATACTGTATACACACTGCATTTATTTCTGTATGTAACCTTTGAAGTCTAATATAAAATAGGAAGAAACACTCTGATCTCCCCGAGAGAATAACGCTGTTGGTCAGATTCACTGCAATCAAAAGGTCCGTCTGTTTCTCAATGTGTGTCAGGGGGAATTAGGAGCCTTGAATGAGAAATCAAATCACACAGCATTTCCTTTCATCCTCTCTTGAATCGATAGCATGTCATAAAGTATGTTGGAGCAGGCCTCGCAGCATTCCGGCATAATTTACCGACAAGGATGACCGCTTCTTCATTCTTTCACACCGTTTCTAAAAGAGAGGAGCTTCTTGCGACACCTTTGAGCTAACTCCCCGAGATTTCAGGTTTTATCACAGTCAAATTGACACGCTGCGGGATTAGACCTTCGTCAGAGTATTCTTCCTTACAATGCAAACATTTCCGTCATCTAATTTAGTCAATTTAGGCTTTCCCCTGCCTGGGGGTTTGATGGATGTCCGGAGTGGTTGGCAGTGGAGTGGAGACTGCGCTTTGATGTTCAGGCCCAGACTGTTAAGAGTATTCAGGTTGACTTTGATAAACCCCATCAGTGTGTCGCTACCTCTCCCTCTCTCCCTCTCTCTTTCTCCCACACATTGACAAGCTATGAGCCTCAGAAGGAATGGGTGTGAGGGCAAAAATACAAGGTTGCTCAGGCACTGCATCAAAACCAGAGTAAGAAAGTCAAGAAGTGGATGACGAAGAAGATAAATAACTCGTATTTGCCTACAGAAAGGGGAGGCAAATTGATTGAGATTGAAAAATCTGACGGTGGCACAGGGTTTTGTTATCAAAGATTTACATATGCAATTTCAGGCTTTAGTCACCATAAAAGATTGAGAGATGCGTATCTCCACATCACTGGAGACAGCTGGTTCTTTGAATGTGCCAGCAGAGCTGCAGTGGGTGAACATGAGCTGGATCATAAAAGAATGAATGATTCGTCAAGAAGTGTGGCGGAGGTCGTACTCTACATGCACGGCAACGCAACGGCCCATTCGCCACTATCTAAATTGAAAAGAGTATTTATACCAACTTAGGGATCAGACGTTAATGGAAGTAGTAATGCATCAATTGAGTTACATAAAAATGTCCGTTGGAAAAGGGTGAGATAACTACATCCTTTTAAAAGATTTTTAATTTTCTCAAATTGGCTTTTTGTGTCTGATCGAGGGAGTGTGTGAGTATGTGTGAGTGTGGGTGGGGGTTGAAGGCACATTACTGTGAGAGTTGTAATCAGACATCAGAAGGGGTTTTAACGGGGAAATGTGCTGAAAGAGTAGGATCAAATAAAGATCTCACTCCAATGTAATGAAACGCTGCTCTCGGTGAGCCGCTAATCACATTTCTGGCCAAGTTGCAGCACAGATTGCTCAAAGCAACAACAACAAAAGGTGCAATGACAGAGGTGGGAAAGTGATTAAGATGGAGTTTGCACTGTTCCTCCATTACTAAACATGTAATGAAACCTTTAACACAGAACACAGGCTCATTGGTGGACTTACACGGCCCTCATGTAAACTCTTTTCACTCACTCTGTATCTAATGCCTCGCTTATAATCCCATCCGTTAGTTTATAGGATGGGAATACTATCATCGCTTCACACATCTGAACCCCAGGCAAACTTGCCTCTAGCTGATGAAATCCCTCTCACATTTATCGAAATGGAAAAACCCCAATCCCAATCAGGATTGCACCGAGAACACCCAAAAGAGATTTATAGTTCTGTTGACAAAACACAAGCTGTGCCAAAAACAATTAACACTACGCTCACTGTCAATGCTTTTTTTTTTTACTAAAGTAAAGCAGCAGAGGCTTATTTAATTCCCAAACTAAACTGCCAACTCAACATTAGGCATCATTGCTGTGGATCATATCATAACACCATTTCAGCTGCGCTTCCTGCTGAACAGGGCAACCATGTGTGGCCACTTATGGATTTACCCTTCAAATAAAACTTTATAAGGGGCACATGGAAGATTCAGTTCTTGGCAGTGCTTGGCTGCACATATTAATAAACGCAACTGACGCTGTGGAAAGTCAGTTAGGGATCATGCTCTTGGCACTGTACTATAGCAAGTCCTGCATGGAGGTTGAGGGGCCTCCTGTAGGAGGGGGTGGTATCTTGATGGTTGGTGTAAACCTACTTCTGTACATTTGGCCTCAAACACTAGAGGTATGCGCGCTCATGCCAGGACACAGTTACTATCAAGTCTGTTCGCTCCGATCTAGCCTGCAGTGGGATCCCGTTAGTTAGACCACATGACTAGGGGCCTGGGTCGCATTGAGTTTAGACCTCAGTGAGATGTGGACAGCATGTGGGCACAATCTAGACAATATATGAAACGTAGGTCTCATCATCTTGCCTCCACACAAGAGTTCCTCTCCTGAGGAAGAGCAAAGGAAAGAGAAGAAGAAAACTGGGGTTGGAGCTTCTCCTGATTTTTCTGCTTCCAAATATAAGCTTTTATATTAAAAACAAAACTGGGTTCTTTTATTGTGAATACGTTTATAGGAGCATGTTTTTATCTCAAAATTAGCAGAGCTTTATTTGTGGCTTTTCTTCAATAAACAAGTCCACTTACTGTATACTGAGCATTGAAGTGTCAAGTGTGGACACACATATGCAGACACAGCTGAGTCCCGATCTGGCGCGTCCGATCACAAAAGTCACAAGTGTAACCACAGCCATAGACTCAAAGGCGTTGGAGCGACAACCAATTATGCTTGTTTTGATATTCTTGGGAAATGGAAGCACAGCTGTTTTTTACGCCGACTCAACTCTGTAAAAGCACTTTAAACATGAGTAGAAAAAGCCTGTAGTTGCTGCTTCCCAATACAATATGACAGAGCATCACCAAGCTACAATGCCTGTAAACACAGGCAATTTACTACTTCAGTGCAACCAATCAGAGCTGAGTATATATGCTCAACTACAACTAACACGGCTGCCAGCTTCAGGCTTTTGGGAGGCAAGAGGGAGGCCTTCCTTCACAGGAAAACAGTAAATGCTTTACTACTAAGCACTAAAATGCCCGATTTCTTAAAATCACCTTTGTGTCAGCCAGAAGGGAGAAACAACAGATGTTTGACAAGTATTGTGTCAAGAGATCGACCGCTAGGAGCTAAAACCTCACTCCGGAGCTAGTGCCACAAGCACATTAATATTTAAACCATGCCAAAGCTATGCCCTCCACACACTCAATTTAAGCTTTTTCACTCAGCTCTTTCTCGCACAATCTAAGTGTCCACAAAGCCAGGCAGAGCACGGCCAAATCAATGACTCTGACTCTCCTATAAACTACAAACACACAATGAGGATTATTTTTAGTTGGATTTAAACCTAATCTGATTAGTGACGCTGGGATTCTGTTTCAGGTCTTCTTACCTTGCTCTTTGCTGTGTTGCAATGCATGCTGTGGCAGTGGAGAGCAGTTCATGGATGTGTGATCACAAACACATCCTCCATGCTCGTGGTCGTTTTAGATGGAACTATTTGTGTAGCATTTTGCTCCACAGCAAACATCAGAGATCTTTGAAATGATAAGTGAGATTAATTTGGCTCAAAGACAAAGTATTTTCTACTCAAACAGAAGGTAAAGTTGGCAGACTTTTAAAATACTTCGAAATAAAGAGTTGCCCAGAGGGCGGCAGAATGAACCTAATCTTTTTCGAATTTAAGAACAAGAAAATGATGTCCTTGTGGCACACGGCTATTTAGGGACGGGTTGGTGATTTCAATCTCACTTGAATTCTACATTCAGCCAGAAGAGCTCCGAAAAGATTATGCCTGAATATTTAAGATTGCTGTACATGGCAAGGGTGGTTATGAATACGTATTTGCAAGGAAACAGACATGATTTTTTCTTCCTTACAAACATGACAATTTTTACAGCCAGCATATACAGTACGGACTAAGATCCAACAAACCGGAGTGCCAAATAAAAAGGATTTTTTGATCTGAGGGCTCAGATCTTGCTGCTCAGCGGAGGTCCAGTTTGTGTGCTTGTGGATTAGGAGAAGCATACAGAGATGAGTAGTTTCCCGCAGCTAGAATCCAGCTTGACTTGAAATATATTCTTTGCACATAAGGACACAAATAGAGAGCGGCCCTGTATTTTTGCATGTGCATGTACTGTATGTGACAAGTTAGCAGTTTTCAAAAAATCACTTTTTCCCCAAGTGAACTCGACTATGTATATTTACACAAACAGGCTCAGCATGGGTGATCATTGCAAGATGTTGAATCTGCAGATTTTCCAGAAAAATGATTCAGACTATTATTGAGTGTCAGCTAAGACGGTCCTGTGCAATATTACAATCTTATAAAAGTTGTGGTACTATAAACCTGCCTATCCAAAATTATAACCCAATAAATATCACATAAATGTGCTGAATGGATGACTATGGCTGAAGGATTTCCAAAAACTATTTGAACCCCTTGCTGCAGATCTGCTATTTCATTACATAGAATGAATAGTGCATGCTTGAAAGATAAAGTCAGTATGTGTATAATTTTAATCCTAGAGATATAAATCATCTTTCACAGAAAAACAGTTTTCTAGTATTGTGTTTTTCAGCCACAACAATCTGAGCATACAGAGAATAAGCTGCAATAAGCAGCTTCCAGGCTGTTTATAAGGAGGGTGCAGAAATGTGTGTCTGTGGATCACGAGGAGTCGTTTGTATGCATGTTAGGCACAGAGGCTTATTAGTGGCCACAAGGTAAAAGCCAATTGGCATCCTTTTACAGACGGTGGCGAGAAAAGCCAGTGTCAGCTCAATGAATATTCAGATAGAAGCAGAGCCTTGGGGGGACATGGAGCAGTCCCAATCTTTTATCAGACTGGCGAGGACACACTGTGGCCATAACCTATTCACAGCAATCCAAATCTCTCTTTGTATCGCTGGATCCTTCTTTCCTTTCTTCGTCTCTTTGCATCACTCATGTACTGTATTACGTACATGCAGCAGTATACTCTTTCTCCACATCAGGCTTCCTCGAGCTGTACATTTGCCAGCGTGGGGGAATAATGAAAGCCACCAACGGTGGGTGGCCATGTGCGTCGCATTGTATAGGGGTGCTGAGATTAATCGAGCTTGCCGAATGGAAAATGAAATGCCAGCAAGGCCATGCTGTTCAGCAGGCTGTTAGTGTTTGTTTGAGAGAGAAGAGAGAGATGAACACACATGATCGACTTCCTGACCTTTCCAGGTCCTTGCACTCGGCAATCTACCAGAATGACTTCAGACGTCCAATGGCAGACGATGGTCTTAATTGACTTGCTGGGCTCCATTGGTGTACAGTCAGTGGTCTGAAAAGGAAATAAAAATGTTCTCTCGCACCCTCCTGCACCTCAATTATCCCAGATGGATGAGCAATTTGAGCTTTGAGAAGGATGAACGGAGACAAAATGTGCGAGAGAAGCAGATGGAAACCAACACCTCGCTAAGAACGTGTTTATGTTTGTGGCGCTGTCATCCTAAGAGTTCTTGCAGTTCTCGAGACTCGATGCTTCCGAGCCAAGCAAACGCTTTACACCTTCAGAAAAGTGAAGTGAAAACAACTGCAAACAACATTGCGCAATCTGTTTCACACCCCCAGAAAACCAAATGTCACATGCACATGCAGGACAACAAACAGTCAACATTCAAATGTAACCTGGTCTGTTCTGTAGGAGTTGTTAAGCAGCCCGTACACTCACATAATGGATCCTCTGGGGGCAATATCAATCCTTCAAACGGACGGGTGGCGAACTGGAAGGAAGGAGTAGAACCAAGAAGGTCTTTCTGTGGAAAATGTAACCTTGGCCTGCTTCAAAATTCTGCCATTATGGTTATGAACGAGCAGGCATCAATTCAACCAACTCTCCACACCCTGCACTGATACAGACTATTCTGTTCAGCCTTGTACACATACTTTGTTCCATTATTATTACAGTGATTATGTCTTCCGTGGTTGAACCTAGGAACCCTAGAATAAACTAAATATGATGGCCTTAGAGGAGCTGGAGAATTACACTCAGTTTTTAAACCATAAACCACTTGTCATGGTTTTCCTATAAGCCTATCAAATGGTAATGATATGCATTAACCCTCCACTACAGTCCCAACAGTATATGACCCACGCTGCACTTTCAATTCATGAAATGTACCATCAACTCATTTTATTATCCTTCCCTATATGGGAGTATTATACATTGTTGTGGGCGTCTGTTTGAATCTACAAATGTTTTATTATTCTGAAATGTTTTGAGGATTACTCAAATTCCACATTTCATAATCCCATCATGGTTTTACCCTCCTTAGTTGTTGAACGTTGACATAATTCTCATACCGGCTATACAAAAGCTTGCCATTACCTATTAGATTACCTTGATGCCAAATGGGATTTAGCTCCCTTCGGAATTAGACATTTGGTCTGAGATGATAAGCTGGGAATGCAAAGTCCAACCTACTGCCAAAAAGGATATCAGAAAATGGTGGAGAAACATGTAGGTAAAGAAAACAGACCATCATTCAAACTCCTTTTGAGGCAGTTATTAGACTTTTTCTCCTAGTATGTTAATACAGGAACTCCCTCAGGAAGCATTCTGATAAGATGAAGATGAAAACAAATGCAAAACCCGTCAAGCATGGAAAGCAATCTGCTCTGTGACATTCTTCGGAAATCAGACGTAAAAATCAGGAGCGATGAGCAAACAAAACATTCACCTTGCAAAAATGAATAGACCTTTTCAATCAACTCTTAAGAGAATAATTCTCCAAGACGTTTGAGGCCTTAATGAGTGCCGAGATAAAACACACAGTTCAATCTCACTGCTGCCTAATACAGCATAATGGAGAGAGTCAGGCTCTCAGCATGACAGACAAGGATCCACCACGGCGATAGGCTAATGAAACAAAGAGCTCTAGGTGAGCTGTTATGCCCACTGAGGAAGGGAGCGGGGGAGAAACACACTAAGAACATTCCAGCTAATTTCCAATGCACTCCTGAGAGCAAAGACCATATGGATCATGTGTACAATGTAGCAAACATGTTGGACACCGGGGTTTGAATGGGAAGGCAGCCAAGATTGTGTTACAGATTAGAGAGATGCTTGGTGTCGACAAACACACTCACGCGCACACGTTGCAGCATACTGTAGGTACACAAGGGTATTGATACATATGGTGTGTGCAGTCAGTCAATACACACACAACCCCTTCACTCCAATCCCCAAACCAGGCCACAAATACACCCCCACACCCGGCATGGTTTACATTACTGCAGTCTTCCAGCTACAACAGAGCGGCGCCCTGACCCCCACAGCATCTGTAACTGAACAGCAGGCCTGTGTAACTAACTGCCACAGAGAATGGAAGCTGGAGACAGGCTGAGCCGCTGATTGATCTGCAGGGTAATTGGCTGGGAGCGGCTGAAACAGCCAAAGGACGTAAATATCAGCCGTCCTGTTGGATGGTGAGTTTAGTTCCACGGGGCGATAAACTCTGACTGGTCATCCCCTGAGTGCAGACTCATAGTCTGATAAGCTGGTGAACATTTTGTGCCGGGACTTCTCTGCTGAGCAGGATAGATCAAGGTGTGATGTCAGTGGAAGAAAAGGAAAGGAGTCACATAAGGCAGAAAGAGAGAAGAAAAGGTGCAGACACACCAGAAAGGGGTGAAATGAAATCCATCGAGGCGTGTTTGTCAAGTGTGTGGTTTTAGAAACGTCTACTGTCAAGTTTCACATGTACATGAGGAACAGTAGCTTTGTGTGCCACAACTCAACAAAGTTTCCGAAGCAACGGTATTTAGATTGGATGATTTTGCAATTCAATTTTAGAGTTTGAAATGCTAGTGAGGACGCCTTGATGGCTGGTTCATGCTGAAAGGGTAATTCCAGTTACTGAAAACTGAAAATATTTGTTTCGTCAAAGTGCGATCCATCTTTTTAATGGATCTTTATTACAGAACAAGTTCAGTGTTTTTATTGCAGATATAAATTATGGTCAAAGCTATAAAAAATAAGAACCAGGTTGTAAAAAACTGGAACTACCCTTTACTGCGGACATTGCGGGTTGCATAGCTGAATTTCCTGGAGCACCACAGAGAGCATGTTAAACATGTATGCCAACGTGAGTGAATGGGACATCTTGTTTCACATGGATCTGGTGCATGTCAGGGAGACAGGCAAGGAAAGCAGAAAAGAGGTAGTGTTCACTGAAAAAAAGAGAGACAGAGAGACGAGTTTGAAGAGCGAGGGTGAGACCGTCCTCTCCCACAGCTGCAAGAGGTGTGCCTGCAATGCCAACTGACTCCATCCATCTCCCTTTTACTAAAACAGAGGCAGTGTCGAGGGCTGGATGTCTTCAGCTGAGCTCAAACGTAGCAACCGTCATTCTTCCTCACTCACATTGGAGCACGGCGAGATTCTTCAGGAAATGAGATTGATGTGGCAGCCGGAACTGAAAAACACAAAGCTATGAGGGCTTCCACGGGAAAACCAAAAGAGATATAGCCTGTTCTCCAAACACAGGTCTGTCTAGACCGCTATCAAGCTTTTTTTTTGTTTTTAAAATGAAGTGAGTCATCTGAAGAATAAACAGACACTTGCATAATTTCTTCAGTTTATTGAATTACACATGAGGCGTATACTTGCGCTGTGATTAATGTACACCTACACAGAAAAGACAGACCCACAACAATCAGATAAACAGTCGGCAGAAGCATCAAGAAGAAAACTCCCATAGAATGTGTTTGAACTACAGTGAGCACTGATAAAACTGATTAAGGCAACATATTGTTGTTGTTTTTTTGTTGCTTTATGAGTGACTTCATCAAACATCTCATCCAGGTAAACACACTCTTCACTGAGATCTTGGGAAAACAGGAAAATGCACCAGAAGAGATTTCTCTACCTTTCCTCTGTGCACCTTTGTGAGTCTGAATCCCTAACAGTGTTGGGCCATGGAAAATTCAATTGTATTCCTAGTGCCTTAGGTGCCATAGCAGTGTGGGACAAAGGCTTTATTGGATTTAGGTTGAAAGATATCACAGTACAAAGTGTGAAATCACATGCTTGTCACCAGTTTGGTCTGGCTGCCAGCCACACCCACCTCGTTGACTCTCTCCAGTCACCTGCACACCCAGCTGCCTCCAATCTGCCATAATCAAACCTGTATTTAACCCCCAGTCTCACTCTCACTCCTTGCCAGATCGTTTCGTTGCTATGCTCGTCTCTCCAGCGCTCTCCTGCCAGCCTTCCCGGATCCGACCTCGCCTGTTCCTGACTCCCTGCTTCGCCTGGGCTCCGATTCCTGCTTGCTGACTCCTGAGCTTTTCACCTGTCTGCCTGAGCTTGATTAAAATGTTGAACTTCAGCTCTCTGTCTCCTGAGTCCTCAGTTCTGCAATTGGGTCCTCACCCCACCCGTTACAGAACGATCTGGCCAGAAATGGACCCAGCAGGACCACAGCCGGCCCCATTCCCGGATCACCGTGACCGGAGCCAGGGGTTCAAGGACCATTCGGGGAACCCAGGTCGCAGCCCATGGTGGGGAACCCGGCAAGCGTATGGTGGGCCCCTTAGCGTCCAGCGGGCCCAGGGTTTGGTTCCCGAGGCGCCAGCCCCGTTCCCGGATCCTGCACCGCTCGCCCCGGTCCCGGATCCCGCAACTGCGTCGCTGCCCGTCCTGGGTGGGGACCACCTGATGCAACAGATTAGGAACTCTATAGCGGTCCTGGAGGCCCTCTTCGCGCTGCCAGCCCCGGTCCCAGCGTCTCCGACTGCGCCGCTGCCAGCCCCGGTCCCAGCGTCTCCGACTGCGCCGCTGCCAGCCCCGGTCCCAGCGTCTCCGACTGCGCCGCTGCCAGCCCCGGTCCCAGCGTCTCCGACTGCGCCGCTGCCAGCCCCGGTCCCATCGGCGGTCCGGCCGACTCCTGCTCCGGGGATCCCATCGGCGGTCCGGTCGACTCCAGCACCCCGGGTCCTGTCGGCGATGGAAGGCTTTCCCACATCCCACGTCTCCCTCCTGGAGCCGACCGTCGAGAGCGAGCTTAGCCCTCCGGCCGTCCCCCCCCCCCCCCCACCCACCCTCGCCGGGCAGTTCCGTTGACGCCCGGAGGCGTCCGTGGAGGGGGGGGTACGGTCCCCGAGTCCGGTCGGCGTCCCGGCCGACTCCAGCTCCCCGGTCCCAACTCCCCGGACTGCGCCGCTGTCAGCCCCGGTCCACATTCCCCGGACTGCGCCGCTGTCAGCCCCGGTCCACATTCCCCGGACTGCGCCGCTGTCAGCCCCGGTCCACATTCCCCGGACTGCGCCGCTGTCAGCCCCGGCCCGAGCCCCCTCACCCGTGCTGCTGTTAGTCTCGGGTCCCGTTTCCCCGACCGCTCCGCGGATAGTCCCGGCCCGGTCGGTGGCTCAGCCGATCCTAGCTCCCCGAGTCCCGCCGGCAGTCCGGCCGACACCTGTCCCTCGGGTCCCGTCCCGAGCCCGGTCGGGTCCCGAGCCCGGTCCGGTCGGGTCCCGTCCTCCTGAGTCCCCGCATGATGGCCGTCCTCCGTCCCGTCCCCCAGAGCGCGCCTGTCCGCATGATGGCCGTCCTCCGTCCCGTCCCCCAGAGCGCGCCTGTCCGCATGATGGCCGTCCTCCGGCCCGTCCCCCAGAGCGCGCCTGTCCGCATGATGGCCGTCCTCCGGCCCGTCCCCCAGAGCGCGCCTGTCCGCCTGGTGGCGGGTCCGCCCACGGCCCAGGAGGAGGACGGGGGCTCGGGGTCTGCCTGAGTTTGATTAAAATGTTGAACTTCAGCTCTGTCTCCTGAGTCCTCAGTTCTGCAATTGGGTCCTCACCCCACCCATTACAATGCTCAGTTTTCACTATGAGACATATATTTGTACATCTGTACAGTTATGATTCTAAAACATTAAGAGCAGGTAGTTTAAAATAAATTTGACATTTCCATGTGTTTCTCTTTTGAAAACAGAAGCAAAAAACAGTCACAGCCCAGAAATTACCACGGCCCCCCAATCAATATTATGTTTTACTTATTTTGCTCATTGACAGATAAAACATCTGCATCTTTAGAATAAACGCTCTAACTCTCATCATCTTGGCCACACTGCAATGTATGTTTTGGCCAAATTCCCTAAATATACTTAAGTCTCATCTTGCATTGGATGGAGAACAGTAGATGATAACGATCATAAATTACGATATGCCTACTGCCAATCTGTTGAATGACAGGGTCTTTGGGGACTTCACTTTGGGAGTTCAGTGGATGCAATTGAACCAAAAAGGGACACAAACATTTAAATGTCAGGTTTTGCCATTGGGAAATGACTTTGGAGGCAGATGTGAAACTGGGAAGTTGCTGAACTTTCTGTTATTCCCGGGCAATGGTGCTGCTGAAGCCTGTTCCTTCCAAGAGCGAAGAGTCAATCTCTACGGTTCAATTTTCCATTTTCAGCTCATCTGGGTTCAATCTCATGGCCCTGCCTCCTTTGTGATTGGCCCATAAATCCTATTCCAGCAATAATCTTAAACGTCATTTGTCTCATTTCATTTCAAAATTATTCTCAGTCCAGTTAGAGCTAGGTTGGGGCAATAAGCGGCTTAGATCAGTCAGTGCCATCTTGATCAGAAATAAATTAGTCACGGACGGAATTCTTGATAGAAGAAAACATACAGTGACAGAGCTACTGAAGGGGCCTCAGGTGTTATGCAGCTGAATGGATGCTGATCAGCTTTCATTTGACTATTTCTTTCCACGTGGGGAAGAAAAGGATGTTCTATTTTAATTTTGTTTTTATTTCACTAGAGTGCGTATGAGTTTGTATTTGGCATGAATTAGTATCATCGTCACATTTAAATTACAAATGATTTGAGAAAATGATCCAAGGAATTTGATCAAGCATTTTCTACAGTCGACACCGAATAATGTAAATGTATTGACACGCTAAAGACATAACATCTAACAAGCAGCTGAAAACCTAATGGGCAACATGCCGTAGTCTTCTCTTGCCAAACAATATCTTCAATAAAGGAACAGTTTCACTAGTCCTGGTCAAGGAAATGCCTGAGTGTCCAAAGAGCAGCATCTTTCTCCCCACCCGGTCTTGGCTCGGCACACAGCCAGTGATCAGAGTGCAGACGAAAGAAGGGGAGAGCTTGCAGCTTTTATTTGCTCTGACTTTGGCTTAAGGTGCTGAAACCACTTAAGCTCCCAGTCCACAGGGTTCTAAGGTCACGGAGCCCAAGGACGACCCGAAAAGCAAAATGCTGCTAAAATCCCCCAACAGAATTGCACACGCCATGCTTCCTCCACTCTGTAATGTTCCTTGCTGAACATGCTGTATTCAAGTATTCTACGTGAAATGGTACAGCATTTGTGAGAACATAGTGCTGCCGGTCCAAGTGTTACACCTTGTCTCCATCGCCGACCTCCCGAGATGATATGAATCGGAGGGAAACGTCATGTGTGCTGTGAAGCTTGTTACTGTACTGCTAATGAGAGGGTTAGGGTAATATGACTCATTATGCTTTGGTTCTGTTCGCACATAGACAGTGGCGCAATATCACACCCTTAGTTTGCCACTAGGGCAGACAGCCAGACTGGATGAAAACAATAAAAAAAATAGGAATCATCCCAAGTTTTATTTTACAAATTCCAACACATCCTTGGCCTGGGGCTTCCAGCCATTTCCTACACCACTCCTCTCATGGGTCGTTCACTTCTTGGATGCCAGGCTTCCCTCACTTAAGTGATTGAGCTGCCTTTTATATGTGGACTTATGGGGCAGCAGAACGCGATGACTCCTGAGATACACTTAGAGTAGACTCTGCTTGATGCTTCAAAGGGCCATTAGAATAGCGTGTCATGGTTAAATGTACTGCATCGGTGCGTTTTTGAAAGAGTCACTAATGGCGCATCAATATGCACTTAAAGGACATATTTAAAAACGCCTATTCACTTTCGTGCCAAGAGCAAGATGAGAAGCTTGATACCTTTTCCATGTCTGGATGGTACATATTAACAAACAGTGAGCTTAGCTTAAAGCTAAGACTGGAAACAGAACACAGCAAGTCTGGCTATGATCCCATTTACCCCTGGTGTTAATATGTCATTTGTATCTGGATATTGACATCCAATCCACAGGCTTATGGATTCACACCTGTATTATTGAGCGCTCTGATTATCTTATTCTTCCTGTATTGTGATCAGATCTCAATATGCTAGTTTAAGTTAGGCAGGGCTTGTAGACTTGTCAATAAATATGGCACAAACCAGTGTCAAGGGAGGCAATGCAGAAGCGTCTGTTTTTGAGAGGGTGCATTTCCTACCTACTGCTACTATCGTATCTTTTTGCCAGGCTTGCTTGAGCCATCCGGAAGAGGACGAGTTGGGGGAGCTTTCACTTTGCTGGAGGGGTTTTCCTCTCAAAATAGAGGTCCAACTGTATGGATTGGATTTATACCTGGCTTAACCTTAAGGCTTAACCTGATCCAAATGTGTGGATTTACAGCTTGCATTACCATGCGTTTGTCCTAATCCTGATCAAATATCCAGAATACACACTAATGCAAGGTGTTAAAGGGTCGAAAATCTTGCTACTTAACAGACTGCCTTGTTTGTTTAAGCGGTACAAAATAGGTGTGTACAAATGTTTTTACTCTTAGTTTTTTCTACAAATCAAACAAAGATTGATCACATATTTTGCTACCATTTCAATGAGCCTGACTTGCGGTTTCCGGTCTTTATACTAAGCTAAACCAACTTGCAGCTGGCGCGAACTATACATATACCTCGGAGACATGTAGTGGTATTGATCGTCTCATCTAACTCCAGCAAAAAATAAGTATATTTTCAAAATTGTTGAATTGTTCTTTTGAGTTATTTCTTTTGAATATGATTCCTTCTGGAGCACACATGTCTCTGGTGGACAGAGGTATTTCCTCACTTTAGTGTAATACCCTCATTTACTCAGTTAACAAACCACAAGGTAAGGGGAGTTTTTTGTGTACTGATCCACAGGTTGATAGTCTCATCATTGAAAGAGTGTCTTTCTAGCTGAGTTAAGTTGTACAGATTATTTTCAAATACATATTGAAATGGTGACAAAAACAAGCTACAATATAAAAAGAAGACTGCTGTAAAAGTTCTGTGAAGCAAGAAAAGACCAAGCAAGAGGCATCTGGGGGTAATTTGTTCATCATTGGGACAGACACAGACATGTAGTAACTGTTCTGAGTGCATCTTTAGAGAGGTGTAACCACCCGCATCTCTTACTTCCTCTGAAGCCTAAAATAAACTCAATACGTAGCATCTGCAGACTTTAAGTGGTTCACTGAAGTACCTCCACATTGAATATGACTCTGGGTATTACGAGATTCTCGTCACTGCTTGTTCATTCATTCACTGGCTTCTGTACTAACCACATTAGTCATCAGGAGCACCAGGCTCTGAGAGGACAGCAGGTGGAGGAGAGGCTAGAGAGTTTTTTATCTCTCTGCTCCTAAAATGACGGAGGAAAGAGAGTAAGAGGAGCTGAATCATGTCACCTTTGTTGTCTCTTTTTTCTCTTCCATTCATCAGAGGAGGGCTGTGTGAATTAGCATGGTTTGCAGAGCAGCTGCAGATGAAAGACACGATTCAAGTATTCCAGTATCAAGTCAAGTGAATTCAGGACTTTTATCTTCTTTAATTATGTAAATCATATGCCACAGATATTTCCTATCCAGTCGAGAGGCAGGGTTTTTTTCTTTCTTCTCAGCAGATTTTCTATGAGACTCCCAAGAGAAGCAGGCAGAGGAAACAATACTTCAATTGCACATTACAGGAAATGTAGTCTGGGTGCTTTATCTATGACTATCAAGGGCTTGAAATAACAAATTATCTTTCATCTGTGTCGCTTGAAGTATTTTTTGAGGTGATGTTTCTTGCAAAATTACTTACATTTTTATTGAAGACATCCATTAGGTAAGCCAGTTTTACAGGTTATCCATTATGTAATGTATATGCCAACGCAAGAATATGGTTATCAAATAGCATATCAAATGCTTATATTTATTAAAGAAGTATTTCAACATCTTGAAAAATATATGTATTTGCTTCTGGCCAAAGATAAGATGAAAATACAGATGTTAACGGTGAATTTGAAGCTAAACCACCTGCAGCTGGTTAGCTAGCCAGATAACGCACACACCGTTATAAACAACAGTGCATTTCTAGCCGATGTCTGTGCAGCTGATGAATGGGTTCTTTGGAATCAAAACACTGTACTATAGATCACACGATGCAAAGTAAAAGTGAAGTGAAAAGCTGATTCCAGTCTTTGTGCTAAGCTAAGCACTAGCTGCTGCCAGTAGCTTCATTTTTATTGTACAGACGAGGCAACAACCTCTGGCCCTGGAAAATGAAGCCAATGCAGAAGTGCCTTATACTTGCATTCTCTCTACTGGCCATCAGGGGGCAGCTCCTCTGGTTGTAAAATATCTGATTGTATAGAAGTCAATAAAAAAAGTCCCTACTTCTGACTGGATTTATTCCCTCAGTAAACATCGTGAACATGGGTTTATGATCCCAATCGCTAGTTTCAAGTCCATCTTCAATTCAGCAGGGTGTCCATTTCGTAAATGATTGTCCCATTTCGAGTAAAATCGACCATAAAGTAGGGTATGCATTGAGGTGTGGCTACCTTGTGATTGCAAGGTTGCTACCAACCCCAGAGTTGGATGTGGTGTCTCTACATCACACCTCCACAGTGCAAATTTGGTCATTTCTTTTCACTGGTTGCAAAAAACAAGATGTGCCAAATGACTTTGTCCACTTCAGTCTATGGTACAGACATGAGTGTGACTCAAGCATCTCATCTGAATATGAATAAGCGTATTTCCCTAAATATTGAACTATGTATTTTATGGTAGCCTAAAGTCCATCCAATTATATTATTGTCTGGTAAATGTTTAGATAACTAGCCCTGTTGCTAAAGATCTCCAAGTAGCCTGACACATAAAATACATTGCTTTTTTTCCAACTCCTTCCTGAAATGCCTGAGAAATATTGTAACTGACAGTTTAACAATGTGTCGTTTTTACACTGAATACAGGGAGCGACAGCAGCTTTACCTGAGAGCAGTTTTTCATAAGAAATTTAACTTCTACTACAGTTGCAGTATTTCTGCTTTATTCCTCAGTAGATGTCCTTCCTATTGACTGCACTTATTCACTAATTTCCCATATAGAGCTTCACCATCCTGATGCCTTGAGAACAACACACACACACAAATACCCACAAAGCCTTTGGAGATGGATCTATAGTCCCTCTTCATCTCGATTGCTTTCTTTTCAATAGACTGTCGACTGTAGTAGCATGTTTTTCAGGAGAAAGATTGACGTACTGCGTAAGCTTTCATCATATAAACAATGACACACTGAAATCACTGATGTAAAATACCACTGAAGGTACAGCGGAGGTGGAGACAAATTGGCATATACCATTCGTGCTTCCTTATACCGTGCCTTTCCATGCTTAAACACACTAAAACAAGTGTTATTAATCCCCGTCGGATGTAGTTGAAGGAATATTAAATTGTGTTTATGATTCCTTGTCATTGACCCTCACACTTCTTCAGAAATGGGATCTCAATCAAAGATGGGGCAAATTAAGAAAGCTAAGGTTTTACACACGATTGCGTTGGACAATACCAACTAGTCTGCTACGCTCTCTCTGCCTCCTCCGGCTCTGTCAACTGAGCAGTGGTGCTTCTGAACTGAAACAAAATCTGAGCTGCTTCACATCAGTCCAGATATATAGAGAGAAGAAATAACAGCCTTGCCAGTCACAAGAGTGTCCCAGCCAATGACAGTATATTGCCAATGGAAATACTGAGTGTGTGCAGACAGATAATCAATAAAACTGCAAGAGGCTCCCACAAGGACGAGTTTCCTGGATGATGTTTGTTATTCATTTGGAGCCTTGCTGTTAGGGACCCAAAACCTGGACGTGCTCACAAAGAAAGAAGTGAATTGACAAGCGCACTGAGACAAAACAGCAACAAAAACATACCTGGAGTGAAGTTGTAACTTGCTGAAAATCCCACCGCTTCCAGTTCACCATCCGTAACAAATTTTATCCACAGATATCGTCCGCTACTCCTGATATCAGGCGGGCTGTGCTGACCGCAGTACCGTCCGAGTATCGGGGAGAAGCCAAACGGTCCATCCCGAACCTCGATGTTGTCAAATTTACATTCCCAAGAGGACTCGATTGAATAGTTCTCCTCAAAGTGTAGATCAATACACTGCCTTGGCGGCGCTGGAAGAAAATACAAATAATTACCACCTAGCAAACTGGAGGGAGTGAAATATTAGTCATGCTTTCATTGATGAAAGTTCCACTTATTTAATTATCCGCACACCCACACACTCAATACTTCAAATCCTGGATGTTAGTACATTTATCTCAAAAACAGAAGATCTGTGATAAATAATGGCCTCCACATTCACTATGGTGATTATATTAACCTGATTGTCAGCAATGACCAATCAAATACGTCCTCCTAATATGAAAGAAAATACCAGCCTGTCTAATAAACAAACAAATCACATCACTCTCTAAGGAAGAACCCATGCATGCTTTAGCTTTGTAAAATAGCTGAATCACATGGCTTTTTTAAAGACAATATTAACCTTCAAGGATGTAAACACACTCTGTGTCTGGGGGGTATTTGTTTGGGTAATTGGGAGAAGTGAAGAGCCCTCCTTCTGGTTCTTTCACCCACGTTCCACATTGACCCGCGGGCTTCACTCCAGAGTTGTTCTTCACTAAAGATACACACAGCAAAGAAAAAAGAAAAAAAAAGTAAAAGATTAAAGCTTTGAACAGAGGATTTTTAGGGAGTCAAGGCACGCGGCTGTGGTAATGGGGATTACCTGATGTATCCTTCCTTGTTGCTCCAGACAACCCAAGTATGAGAAGACTTGCAACAACTGTGGAACAGAAAGATGTTAGTATGTTTTGACTGAAGGCTGTGACACGCACTTATGGGGTTTTACTGTAATTTCCTTTGTTTTGTGCATAGCTTGATTTCAGCTGAGGGAGGGTTGAGTCAGCAACGACCACATTTCAAGATTAAATGTACTTGTACTGCACATCTGCAATATGCTAATAAAACCTGTGCCTGGATGTGACCTTAAATAATCCGCAAACAACACACAATACTGGAAAAATAATGCAATAGCAGGTCATTATTGGCACATTATCAACTATGATCAAACATGAAAAGAAATTAAACCTTTAAAATGATCAGAATTAGCTCAGCATTTAATCTAATCTGAATGACTCACTTAGTCTTTGTCAGCCATGAACACTTATCAAAAAATAACAGAAACAATGGATTTTAATGGGTAATGATAAAACAATTACTCAAATTTGATCAAAAAATACTAAACAATTAGCAACATTTAGTAAAAAATATATGAATAAAAATTTGACAAGAAATAACCATTTATAAAAATGGCCAAAACATGAGTTACAATTCCTGAAAAATGCACCCCCACCCCCCACAAAAAAAGAATAATAATCCCCCACCCCACAACAATTTACAGAGTGACCTTCAACATTGAGTTTACAGGTTGCTGATTGGAGTTTGTCTGTATCACCTCATGATATTTAATTGTTTTACATCATGCTCCTTTTCTGAGTTAAATCTGTTGCTCGGATATTCTGCGTGCTTTAATAAAGGATAAGTACACTTCTCTCTCGTTAGGGCGCAGGCATGCAGTAGAGCTTTGAGCAAGTGTGCCTCAGCTGATGAACACGGATGTCTTACCGTGATGGAAGCTGTGCCCATGTACCATGTCTGTTCCTTTCACAAACGGCTTCAGACTCAACTAATTCCATTTAGATTCAGGAATACTTGAAGAGAACAAAAAGACTGAGATGAGAGTTTCTGAAAATTCACTCCGGGAAACCGCTCATATCATGCAATCTTTCGGTAAAACAAAAAAAAAAACAAAAAAAAAAAGCAAATCTACTCCTTAACTAAAATATTCACTGGACAGAACATATTATTGCAGATTAACTAATCACCGGTTTCATATAAAACCAAAAACAGTTCTAAACACTCGCCCGATTTCCATCCAAGCGTTTCTAATACCCGTTGGTGCTTTTGATGCACTGAAAGGATTAATAGTCCCGTCATCAGCCCTCCTCTAATCGCTCCACCTTTGCAATCTTCTTTGGGAAAATATCAGGGACAGCGTTTTGTCCTCTTTGGTCCCTTTATCAGGAGAGGAGATCCTTCAGGGGCACGCAAAGCCACGCAACACTCATCTCTGCAGCGTTTTCTTTACTCCTTTGCGGTGCGTAAAATCCATTGGAAAACACCGGGTAGGCAAAAAAAATAAGGATTAAGTGGGTTTTTGTTTGAGTTTCATTTGTCGCTTCTGCTCCTAAAGCTGTCAGTGTTGTTCAGAGTGCATCCCTCCCCCTTGGCTTCTGTCAACTGGAGAGTCTCCGCAGCCAGCAGGAGTTAATGTATGATCTCCCTCCTCCTTCCGTTCATTCAACACTACAGCCGCCCAATGCGCCACAGTCCCCACGTACTTCTGAGGCACGCATTGAAAACTTCTCCAGGACACGACTTCATCCGTGCGTGCACACGCACGCGCGCGCGAACACACACACACTTACACACACACACACACAAGCAAGAGAGTAGAGAACGGAGCGCGTATGTGTGTGTATGAGTGTGTGCTTGAACAATATCAGCACGCGCTGCAGAATTAATTTCAGTTCGTGGAGATCTGCCGCGCAATGGAAAATGGAGAGGTTAGCAGAGAAAGGCAATGAGATACGAGATGGAATAAACAAGCAGAAAGACGTGAATGTCAGAGAGCGAGCTCCATCAGCGTGATCAAACATGGAAAAGGCTGCAGACTTGTATTGAAAAAAGGTGTTGCTAATGTTGTTAGTTTTGACTAAGACTCAAAGCACGTCTTTCATCCTGCTCATCCACAGTCAGAGCTTTGTTTCTGGTTAAAAGCCATAATTATCTCTTTGTTGCGTTTGGGATGTACCCTAAAATGTAGGCGATGTGCCATGCACTTCAAGGTTATTATGGTTGAAATGTGTCCTTCCCTCTTCATGTTTCCAATTTCTACAATAAATGGAAAGGTAAAGTGAAGAAGGCATTTATTTTTCTCAGAAAAAAAGGGACAAAGACCCATTACTTTCCTGAAGTGTGAGCATCAGGAAGTATGTATTGTGTAGCTGCTCTCACACCTGATGACAAAGCTGATCAGAGGGTGCCCAGGGACAAGTCAGGGGCTCAGGCTCCCAAAATAGTCTTGGCACCCAGCAGACAATATCCATCTTCAGATACTCCTGCTGCAGAGGCAATCTTGGACTCAGTTCCCTGTGTGTGTATGCTGATGGTACTGGTTAGCATACGCTGAACAATTTGGATAATCTACTGCTAATGGACCACCCTCCTCCAATGACGTTCTCTCTTTTCTGTCTCTCTCCTCTGCTGTTTTTTTTTTTCAAAATCCTCTTGAGATTTCTTAGATAAAGACGCACTATTGTCTCTAAAGTCCTCCTCTTAATTACATCCTGTCCCAAAGATTGGCCCGTTATCGCTACTCTTAAAGTGCTTGGTTGTACAGGTAATGCAGACTTTAGAGGGGCCACGGTGACTTCCAGAATACGTGTGGGAGTGGGAAATCTCAGAAGTCTTTTCAACTAATAGGCTCCTGCTAATCTGCTATACAGAGTGATTTAATGGACTTGGGATTTAGACCCCCCAACATAAGAACTAAAGATTAGCAAGTTACTTTCTTTCTACTGTACAATCAACTCCCATGGAGCTCGAAGCCCATATAGCACAGCTCACACTGGTTCTCCCAAATTCCACAAACACAACAGAGCTGAAAAGAATTTAAAATGTCAATTCCTCTGCAAAGCCTAATATAGATCTCCCAGTCTGAGGGGACTTCAATACTATCTGTACCAAAATGCAATGCAGTGCCCGAAGCTTGTTATTGATTAACTGTGGTGCTGTGATGTCCAACAACTTCATGAGCACAACACCACACGTTTCTGGGTAAACTCTGAGATAAAACAGCAGTGCTATATGGGAATTATTCAAATGAGGCTTATCGGGCACACTGTATGCAACAGTAGCCCTGGTGAATTTAACATCAGCCTCCGGTTTAGCTCTCCATGTATATACTGTCTGTTTGACTGAGTGGCACCAAGGCAGTGGAAGCATCTCATAAAATGAATTCAGTCAGCAGCAGCCTCAAAGTCTGCCATTTTTGATAAAGGAAGTCAATAATTTGTCTGGAGATATCCATTGTGCGGTTCAAGCCTCACTTAAATTTCTAATTGTAATCAGTTTGGAGACATCTACAGTTCAGAGGAGTTTAGATGAGACATACATGCCGGCCGGGAACCATTTGCAGCACACACCACTACATGGCCAGGTAAACACATCAATACATGACACATGCACTACCCTGTTTGCTGTTATATTTTGATCAAATCTCATGATTGCTCATTGTCAAGCTTTAATTTGATAAACGCAGTTACCTCAGTTTTTTCCCCAAACATCAAGCTTTACTTAACCATGCAAAAGAACCGTTGCTCTTTAATATTATCCTGTCGCATGTAAAAAACAGTAAGTACTGTTGCAAGTATCGTGGTTGCATCCTGTTTATTTGGCTAAAACCTAATATGCAAATTGGGCATTCACCTCCTACTTTTTTTTCTTCTAATGACACTGCCGGTTCTGTTTCTTTTCGTCGGCCTAACAGGGGACAGCGCTAAAGCAGATAGACACTTAAGCTAATGCCTCCTGCCCGGTGGGACTCAAATTAACCTTATTAGTGATGCATTGAGCAGTTGGTTGGCCTAAAAGAACACCATTTATTTGTCATTCAAGGCACCTTGTAGTTCATTAAGCAGGACCCTGTTAGAAGAAAAGGTTATACCAACAACAGTTACATTTTGAGCTGCTCTTTATGCTACATTAGCCGTCTGGGTCTCTGGTGATAGACTGCCTTTATCCCGGCCCTGCACCTGGAGCCAGTGGGAAAATAATTCCATCAGATGATGGCCCATAAACTACCTGTGGCTTCATTTTTGTTGAGGTGCCTTTGTTAGTCTTCAATGCAGCATGCCATTATAAGCCTGTACACTCTCTCACTCGCTCTCAAAATGCACAAGACTATCTCATTTTGTGCAAAATGACACATGGTTGAAAGGGAAATATACTTGAAAAAAACACACACAAAAAAGTGTTGGTTGTGCAACGTTTATGTTGGAAAACTAAATCCTAATATAGTGGAATAAGATTTTTGTCGGGTTGTGGCTAATGATTATTTTCATTAACAATTCATCTGCCAATTATTTTATGAATTAATCAATACATTTTTCGTTTTTTAAATATTAGGAAATGAAGAAACATACCCATCATAATGTCCCAGAGCCCAAGTTAATGTCTTAAAAGCGCTTGTTTTGTCTGATCAAAAGAAAAAAGAAAAAGAACATGTATTCAATTTAATATATCAGAGGACTAAAGATCCCCAGGAAATAGTCACATTTTAAAAGTTGGAGCATATAAACAAATTATGCTTAAAAAAATATATTTAGAACAAATATTTCATTCTCAAAATATTGTTTCTGTCGAATGTTGTTTATTTGTTTTATTTGATTGAAATATTTAAGCTCAGTAGATGTATTAAGGAGATATATGCCTATAATTATAAAACACTTGTAATGTACATTTGATCTTTCAGACGCATCGACTTTAAGCTCAAACAGTCCATATATGTTATCGAACATATTTACAGATGTAGGCAACATGACCTCCAGTGGATCATTTTAAATATGGGGACACGACACACAACACATACATGTACACTTACTTGCTAATGCATACATTTCTGGTTCGACAAACCATGGACCCTTGTGACATCTATAAGTCGCCCAGTGTTGCTCAACTCCAATTTTGGTACTAGAATACTTTCCTTTGAGGAATTCACAGTGCTCGATACTAATTTAACTTTGAACTGCTCCACATTCATCTCTCTCGTGCCTCCTCAATGCTGCAACTCATCTGTCAATCACTGTGGCTTTATCCATCCAGCAATTAATCTCAGCCCAAGAGGGGCAGCTGCACTGTCTATGAACCTAAACGTCTGCAGATTTCTGCTCTAGCTATAATATGGCGAGTAACGATATGAGAGAGCATTTTTTAAGCCCTGTTCAGCAGATCCTTTGTCCTCGTGTTTCCGTTGCATGTCTTTTACTTTGTCCTGTCGTCTATATAATCGGGAAAACAATGACTTGCTGCTTCACAGGTGTGCTGGATTTGAGCGAACATACCCTCTGCACTCTGTTCTGTGTATGCGGTCCCAAGCCCCTGGGTTAAACTGCCGTGTAATTCGTCATTTGACCTCATTGGCCACTTGGTAGGGGTGCTAGAGACACTGTGTAGTGACACTCTGTGGGCCATAACACCCCTGATGGAAGAGTTAGAGTCACCAATGTCAAAACACAGAGTCTTTTGGGTTAGAGGTTGAGCGAGTGAAGCACTGCTTGTTTGTTTACAGCATCCAATAAACCATGGTACCGACAGATGAGTTACTTTCTTCTCCTCATTCAGCTTGTTGATCTTTTGAGCGTATGTACATTGTGCATACATCAGCAAACAGGTACATCATGACACATAGCTTTTTGTTTCATGCCATAGTGCCCACACTTTGAATTACCAGTGCTGAGGGTGCAGTTGCCGGTTGCTGCTGCTGGAGGGACATCTTGTCAGGCCAGAGCAATAGATGACCCCCTTAAGCGCAAATCTTCATTCAGAATGTACCAATTGCCCGTCACATCATGGGGGGGATTGGGTTTTATAATTAGACGACACTTATGTTTTGGGTAAGGTCATCAATTCAATTAAAATCCATTCAATATTAAATCCATTGACAATATTGCCAAAGTGTCAAGTAATAATAAGATCATATAGAAAACATACAGTCTCTCTTCCATCTACACAGTGGAATGCTACAATGCTACACGGTGCACTATTTACATGCATCGTTACCATGTCATGAGTATGCAGATTTATTACTTGGGACATATTAGCTTTGGTCTCAGTCATTTATCATCTTATCATTTATTTTGGAGACCAAAATACAACATTCATCCAGGAGAGTTTTAGTGATAGCATTAGTACAATTTGCCTGATATGTTCATTTAAGCAAAGTAAGCATTTTTGTTTACATTTGTGTGAAATAAGTTTTATTGTTACAATCAACGAATTCTCGTGGAAGAATTTCCTAATTAATTGGCCATTCTGTTCATAAAAACTATGATTTATTTTTTCCCTTTAATTCACACCCTCTCCCTATTCTGTAGAAGAGGAAAAATATAATTTGTCCCGAGTTCAAGGATCCCCACTGCACACTGGCCTGGATAGAGAATGTTTCTGCTGAAAAGCCAGGTGGGCTCTGTGTAGTGGTGAGAATGACCTTTTTATATTGGCCAAAACGTTTGAAGACACAGCTCAGCTGCTGAAATGCCCTCACCCTTAAACATCCCGCTCCGTTTCCACACTGTCAGGTACCTCTGTGTTTTCTCATGGTATATTTCATTCAGTTGAACAGGAGTCAACGATGTCGCTCTTGAAAATGTCACAGTGAAGAGTATATTCACTTTGGGGAATAAAGTCTGCATATTGGTGGTTTTGGTTGTGAAGAATACAATTCAGTAGGGTTAATTTTTTTCAACACTATAACATACAAACTACAGTCTGTAAATTTCCAGTTTTGTAACATAACTTGACTTTCCAACAAGAGCTTTCTTCATCTTCCTTACAGGCACTGCTGGGTTAGAATCTGTGTGATGTGAAAAAGTCCTAACCTACTCATTGATATGTGAAGTCAAGTCATTGGTGCGTGACAAATTCAGTTTTCTGGGGCACAGGGCAGCAGTTAATGTCTATAATGGAAGGAATGATTTTGTCAAAGTGAAAGAGGAAAGTTTCACTTTGAAGTTTTATTTTGTAGAGAGGCCTCTGCACCAAAACAGCAGAAGGCACTGAGTCAAAAAGCCATCTAGCTATCACTGTTGTGGATGTCATGTTCATCTTTTGTGTTTTCTGCAATAATAAAAGCAGCGTCCTTACCAAAGTATCCAACACTATTTATCAGCTTAGGTGCTAAAGTGTTCGTACAACATGAATTACAAGAGACACAAGAATGAGAGGAATCAAACATCTTCAGTCATTTTCTCTCACATTCTTGTCGCCACTGTAGTGTATCATTAAACAAAGTTTCCGACTCCCTATTGTCTTACACCAACCCTGTCTTCTAAAATGTACAGTCATACATGTGTTTTGCCAAATATGTTTTGTGTCAAACATTATTGCTGCCTTGCTTACATTCAGTGAAAGAAGATACAGCAACCATAGTCAGAACAACAATGTTGTAAAATGAACTAACCTTGTCGGCCTAAAAGGAAACTGTATAGCTATTTATACATGTAAGCATAGTAAATATAAACACATCCACAAGACTAAAAGGGAAACGAGTTAAATATATAACAGTTTTAACTTTTACTTTGAGTGTTGTATTAGCAACACATTAGCAGCTAGTAATCTATTCCGGCAAATTTGGTTGACAGTAAATTGATTAAAAATTAAAGCAAGAGAGGATGCTCGAAGAAGTGCATTTGGGGAGAATATGAAATATGTCTGTCATTGTCTGCTTGGTCAAAGATCTGAACAAATTGGTGGACGCAACAATTTACGGACCAGAGGACCTTTTCATAGTTCTAAGGACCCCCTTTTTTATTGGGTTTGCACCGCAAGAGCTTTGCACAATTGTTGTACTTAGAACGCCACTTTAAGGAAACTTTTAGCTCCTATTTCAGAGTACATATTCCCCCACCACAAGAGGAACCATACACATGTGTTAGAGCTAACCCAGGAGCACAAAGCACACCCACTGAGCCAGTGAACGACAGCTGTATCTGAAATCACAAAAGGTACTTTTTTACTTGTATGCTTATATTAATTTGGCATTTAACTGGGGTGTTTATGTATTCTTACATAAATAAATAAAACAGCAAAGATGCATCAATGCATTTACGTTGACTAAAACAACAAATAAAAGGACATGGTAGCATATGGATTCGTGAGTGAGTCGACCTGCACACATATGTTGCAATATGGAAGTTAAATAATTAATCTCAGAAGCGGCTCTTGCCATATTGCCCTAATCACACATACACTTCATGAGATGCTGGTAAGCATTATCTTCCTTTCATCTCACATCTGAATGAACGGATTCTTTATTACATTTTCAGTATCTGTTTGGAAAGTATGAATAGCTTTAAATATATATATATATATATATATATATATATATATATATATATATATATATATACACACAATGTATATTACATTTCATTTATCTATGTGTTCATTTATATATGTATTCATTTATATATGTATATATTTCATTTATATGTTATATATGTAACACAACCATTATCTCAGTGTATAATGCAATTAATTCTAATGATAAGAGGTTGTATATGTGTATTGGTCAACATTTTAGCCTGCAGCATTTTTATTTAGACTTGAATAATAAAAATGGGATTAAAAAAACAGCATTCCACAGCAGTGTAGCAGCACATTATCTGTATAATTTGCATGTACTAGGCTCTTTGTCAACTTTATTGCATTCTTGCCATTAGGCCTGTTGGTGTTATCTCATCACTGCAGCTCTGACACAAATGCTGGAGCACGAGGCAGCAGAAGAGAGGGTAAAGAAAGATAGTGTAGAGGAGGAAAATAAAGGAGAGCATGTGGGGGAAGGGTAGAGGAGAGGAGAGGAAAGCTAAAGAGAGGAGGAAGATGATTAATGATGACTGTAGAGAAGATGGCCAAGGTGGTTAGTGAAATTAACAGAGACTTAGCCAACAGCAGACCACAGGGAGTAGCAGACGTTTCATACAAGCATACCCAGTTCCAGCTTGTGCACGTGTATGCAGTGAGGAACAAATACATATGCATTTTACAATGACAATATTTCAGGCAGGGGTAGACAGAGGCAGGTTTCTCAATTCAAGCCAGCGACTATCAATTTAGACAACTGAAATAATTGTCCCTCTTATATTTAATGTAGCTAACTGTCTAATCATCGTTAGCTCCATGAGTCGATACAAAACTTTGTCTAGCTGACTTGCTTTAAAATGAGAATGTTTTTAAATGTGCACTTGACAGCTTCCTATATGTCATGACGCGAGGCTAAAGAGACAGGAAAAGTCCAAGCTGATTAACCATGTCGAGGACATGGACATAAAAGAGCAGCATTGTTGTTGTATTTCACTGCAGGGCAGCACTAGTTAGCCCAGGAAGAAATATTGAATGAGATACTGCATTTTTTACGACTCAGGAAATGTAGGATTTGACCCAGACGCAGAGAAAGCAGGCAGACAGACATCAGTTCAGTGATTTAATAAAGGTATATATAGGGTTACTGGCAGGTTCAGGAATCGTGAGTTTGACAACGGTCAAAATCGGTTGGCAGTCCAATCAGGTAAGCAAATCTGACAAGCAGGCAAGGGACTCCAAATGTCAGACGATCTGGTCGAGGTTCAAACAGTCTTTTCTGAAAGACATTTCAGAATGTAGGTTTCCTGTAACAAGCAATGGATAACAGCAGAATGGACAGGCAGGATCACAACTTGTGGCAAGCAGTGGGTGGGAAAGGGTCGGTTCTACTGCAGGGCTGATGAGTAAAGTGAGAACAGGTGTGAAGGTGGGAGGGGATATGTCAAGTGAGCCAGAACAGGCAAGAAAGGGTAACCAGTGGATGGCAGGTGTGAGGAGTGAGGGGAGCGTACATGGCCATTGAGTTGAACCGGTAACCCGAGTGAATACATTTATTTGTTCAAATGTAGTTAGCTAATTATATGGGGCTTGACTTATAAGCTTCGGTCTCATGGAGAAATCCAAGATTAATTTTTTTCCTGTGAAGATTTAATGAATCTAATGTAAAAATTGCAATTACCTTGGTGAGGTGCCGTCACACCGAAGCTCCAAATCCATTGTAATAATCAACAAATTGGAATGGACAAACAATCAATGAAGACAAAAATCCCTTTTTAGCCGCCCTCTAGAAAATCAATAATTATAATTGTACTGCGAGACACATAATTCTGGTGTTTTAATCAATCTCTTCCTCGTCATGAAAGCAGCTGGACCCCTCGGACTGGAGGAGGACAGTGCTGTGTCAGTAACAGATGCAGGTTTTGCTTGCTAATAGAAGACATTAAGTGCTCAGATGCTACTCTGATGTTAGAACAAAACATTTAAAACCCACACATCAGACAACTAATGATCTGAGCAGTTACGTGGAAGACATAGGTAATTCAGTTTTTAATACAAAAAGGAAATTATTACAATACATTATGAAAATGGTAGCGCAACTCAATGATTACCCAACAAAAATGCTTTCCCCCCCAAATATGAGCTACATGTCTATTATATCAAGAATATCATTGAAAGTGTATTCACATACTAAGGCCTTAACATTATAGATGTGAGATCAAATGAATAGCTCATCCTCACTGATTATCATTTTTCAAAGATAATTAATAAACCCAATGCCCCAGTGCTCCAAGTTACAGTACATTTCATACTCACAAGAGCAATATACTAATGCATTTACTATTTGATTTCAGAGGTGGCAATGAATTAATGTAGAAGGTTATTTGTTAATTGCTGATTTTGGCTGACTTCTCCTTTCTGAAGCTGTTTGTCCTTCATATTGACAGCTCAGAGCCCAGGAGACAGCAGCGGCAGCCTTGGTGGCCAGCGCAGGCCGTTGGGGACTCTACACTAATAGTGTGATTATTTGGAGGCATGCAGTCAGAAGTTTTTAATTAAATGTTTTGGCAAAAACAAACAACCTTTTTATTGCTTAATTCATCGCCTTCAGTGGTGTGGTTTGGGTAACAAGCCCATAACAAGGCAGGGGGGAATGCACACACAATATCCCACCATGACCTCACAGAATATTCTGATGATCGTAGCCCAGTTGAGGCTGATTTTACAAAAGCTTTTCTTAACATGTTTAATACAATTTGCACTTTTTCACTTTTATTTTTCCCTCACAAAAATGGAAAGATTTAAAATGATGAGAAATGCATGAAAAATAATCAGATGGTCACATTATACTCTTACTTCCAAAAGTAAAAATAAAGGTCTTAGTGCAGGCTGATAATTAATGCTATTATTTGTCCAGCAAATCAAGTACAACGTAAATAGTCCTAAACACGATTTCCAATAAGCTCCATAAATTAAATCGGGAGTTTTAGATGTTATATTTGAGATTGGCCGAGCAGTTAAAGGGTTACATCGAGTTTTCCGACATCGTAATCGATGGAGCATGCTGGCAGTTACACACAGAAAGTAAACGCTCTCTAAGCATCCTACTTGAGCCTGTAGAGTATGCATTCAAGTTGATTATCTGACTCATTATAGACGTTCAGATTTGGGTGATTTTTGGCAGAAATGAGAGACAATTGGTGCAAAGCCAGTCTAGCACTTTATAGTAGAGATGAATTTAAGATGTTATGGATTACTTTTAAAACACAGCACACTGCCAGATTCCTGACATTTTTACTTGCTACATGTCACACCCCAGCCAGTCTCTTTCCACATGTTGGTTAAACTACAGACTACAAAGGAGAGAAGACCTTATTTAGCTACAGAAGGAGCCTGGGTCCATTTCCGGCTTGAATATGTTTATTCAGTTCTGGATACTCTTTGGCTGTAATCAGCTTGCATAAATCTCTTTGATGATAGCCACTAGAACATCTGCTGGAGCAATAAAAAAAAATCCAGGGAGGCCATAAAATGTCTGGCTGAACATATGCTAATGAAAATGTGAGTTGTTTTGAAAAGTTATTCCCAAAGTAATTGCCACAATGTGTCTATGTTATATATGAATTCATTTAAGGATCATGTTGAATGCCGCAAAGCGCTTACTGTGGCATGATGATCACTCTGAAGTGTGATGAGGTTACCTGTTGATGTTGCGAGAGTGCTGAGCCAGTCGTTGACTACAAACACACACACGTGTGTTCACGGTGGGCTGCACGATGGACGACTGCAACCTCTTTACCTGCAAACACACGGAAAGGTGCAATGACTCATCAGACACGCGAGTGCCGATTAGTTTGTGTAGCGTGAAAGATACACTCGACTACTCAACAGCAACATTTGTTACATTAAGATACTTTTGCTTCCAAAGCCAGCTCCATTTAATGTGTCACATAGTCTGTATTCAACAAATGTAGAAATAGAAAACAAGACAAACAAGTGAACCCCCAAACTGTTAAAATAACAGTGTTACTGTGATTAAATATAATGTTTTTACTGAATTTAAAATTGTAACCTCTTACACTTCTTGAAACTAATGAAGATCTACTGTTATTCAAAACATTTCAGAGAAATGTTACTCCAAAGAAATGACGGGAACAGGCTCGGCTGTAAACCCGCACTAACGGATCTTTTTGGCAACTTTGTGGCAGATGAAAGAAGTTGTGAAAATCAACATTGTCATATCATCTTTGAAGTTGACTCGTGCAGTGCCCCGATCAGAACTGGCTGAATGCTTGACCCGGGGTATTGATGCTTTAACCTTTTGCCCCGCACCAATGTTTTAGCCAAAATTGCGGATGCTTTTTTTTCTCATATTAAATCCTGATTATCTCCTCATTCACAAGGTCTATTTGAAAAATGTAAAAAGCTATAAAATACAGAAGACCCCTGTGAAGATAGATAATAAGGCCATATATGTGTTAGTGGTATATTGGTTTATGATAATACAAATACAAAAAAAAAAGTAAAAAGATGTATCTTTGAAAGAAATGATGTTAAAAGTTAATTTCTATTACCTTACACGTCGATATGAACACTTTTTATACTATAATAAAAATACTATAAGATAGCTCAATATTGTAGGAGTATCTGTGCGAAGTTAGGCTTTGATTGAGTGAAGTTAAGTATTTCTAATAATTATTCTAGTTAAATAAATGTCGAGAACTCATGTTAACTCCGCTCAAGCCTGAAAGTTCCCACAGTCCTCGGTGGTCCCTGAACAGGGCTCGTTTCACTGCAGAATGGTTCTCCTTGGCCTTAGCTTTCAGTTTTAATATTATTTGCTGGACACAAATGACATTCCTGTGCATATCTTTGCAATGCTTTGTGATGCTTTGTGAGAGTGGAATGGTATTGGCGGACTCTGTAGGCTCTAAGGATTCTAAAACCGTTGAGTTTAGCCTTCTAGCTAGTTCCTAACTTTTTTAATCAGCATTTCTCAAAACTCGGGGTCCATACTTAGTCGTTTTTGAGTCACTTTAAGTCATGCTTATGGTTTATGTTTATAATTATTGTGTAATAGTGTTATAAACATGACACAATTAACTTATATTGACTTGTGGTGCAGGGATTTGACATTTTTTGGGGTTTTTTTGTTTTATTTATTTGATTTTTTCTTATATTTTTTTGATATGCTCAATCCCACATGCTGAACTCAATGTTCCAAGATCGGGTCTGATGGGCTCGTACAAACAACTTCACACTCAACATTGTGCTCACTTGAGTCCTGAGCATTACACCTGCCAAGAAAAGGTTATGTCACACACCCAAGTTTAGGCTACTCACAGTCAAACACAACCAGTGAAATACAATCTGGTTAACATAAATACTCACTCATGAGTTGTCATTTTTTTAGTAATCACATGACTGTAATGTGTTACTAGGTAATGATTACCCAACACTGATCCTGTCTGCTTGTGCTTTATTTGATCCGACCCACAATGAAGGCCATGCTTGTTACTTACTGCACTTACTGCATGATAAGAAACAGGCATTTCCTTGCATTCTTTCCTCAGTTTGTTGACGAAAATACACCTCACTCTATTACAGTTTATTTTAAGACAACTAGTAGACGTTAAGTCAAACATTATGGTAATATTACTTCCTGTTTGCCTCAGTGTGCCCTCACAAAACAGCAATTAAAGCAACATTGTCTCCTCGGCCAACCTCTTGAGAAGAACCACATGGAGCGTAGACATTCGGAGCGTATCGCTTTGTTATGAATATGACTTCGCAGATTGGGTCAATTCTGGAGACTGTGCATCTCAGTGTTGGAGCTTTACTCACGTCTAATTAAGTCCAAACTGTCACATTCCCACATAAGCCAACGTTAAGGGAGCATTGCCTCTACTTGTCCAACACGAGGCAACCGCAGATGGGCTCTGTTGTGAGTGAAGAGGAGCTGGAGTGAAATGGAAAAAAAACCCTCTTATTTTTGGAGAAGGTTGAGAGGGTGTGTATTTCGAACAGTTTTACAACTGAGGAAGCTGTTCCCAAATCACCCAGTCCCTCTTGTCATGTGTCAGGCCGAGTTAATTGTGTGAGAGTGGTGTGGATGGGTGTCTGTGACTGGATAATTGATCCATTTTGTGGGTGTGAAAGCCACCCGCTGAGCAGGGCGAAGATGGAGCTTCAGAAAGCAAACACAATGCTGCAATCTCTCCCTCTGCTAGCCGCGGTGCAGCACAGAGCGGTGGAATTTCCGCCGTGTAGCAGCAGAAGCCCTGCTGAGGGCTGAGGAACAATTTGGATGCTTTGCTTCCAATTTCAGCCCGAACCCTCTCAAGGGAATTACCAATGCATCTTTGTACACGACCCTTAAAAAATATGAAAACGAGAAAGCTTATCCATACTTAACTAATCCAGCGCAATTCATGGACATTCAGAGGTGTCGTGCAAATTGCGGACTATGTCTCTGACTTGTGTGAATTATTCGCTTTGTATTTCACAAACACAATGCGATCACCTCCCACGACACGGGGCAGCCTCTGCATGTAAAGTATGTATTTGCTGAAATTTTGTTTCTAAGCTGCAGTGTTGTGTGTGTTCACACTGGCTCAAACAGGATATTTTGCTTCCATGTGTTTAATGTCGACACCACAGCAAGCTCCCACAGAGCCTTTGGAGTGCGAGAGAGAGACAGTGTCTGTTTATTTTTGCATGTGTGTGTGAGAGACAGCAACAGAAACAAAAGTAAGGAGGGGGTGGGTAGCTTACTCGCTCTGGCTTGTGTGTGAATGAAAATATGTTATAGACAAAAGGGCAGATAAATAATTGTGCATGTGCAGAAAGGGTGTGATGCACATGCACACTCGGTGACAGTGTGCTAGGCAGCCTTCCAGGCCCATGTCCTGGTGCCAACTTTGGAAGAGGAATATTATGAGAACCTCATGTACCGGAAACCCAAATTAACCAGTTGATCGGCCATTTGACACTACAGTTTTCTCTGGGCATGTTCATGGCCATAAATATGTGTCATCTGTTTGGATAGCTATTGTGTTATGCTGCCATCTCCACAGGTGCACACAAATTAAACAGTTTATGCCATTAAATGCTTATCTTTCTCATTCGTGTTTATGGGATGCTGTTATATTTTATCTGTTATGGCATATGTGCTGTGGCAACCCACGCACCACCATCTCCAATTCCCACTAACATGGTAATTTGCTCGAGGGGTTCCTCAGATTGAGAGTGACTTGTGCATGAGTAAAGAAACAGAATGTGTATGTAAAGTGTACAATTTGTGTGTGCATGCATTCATATTTGTGCCCATTGCTCTGCACGCCGGTCTCAAGGCCACATCATTAGAGTAAGAGGGCTGTAATTAGAGAGTCTATGCATATTAAACAGCGCCCCGCATCTCCTGACCCGGCAGCCTTGAACAAAGAAAAAGAAGGCAAGGCAAGGCAAGGCAAGGCAAGTTTATTTGTATAGCACATTTCAACACAAGGTGATTCAAAGTGCTTCACATACAGCCATTAAAAGCATAAAAACACAATGCAGAATAAAAGATTTAAAAACAATTAAAAACAATTACACAATCCAAAATAAAAGATTTAAAAACAATTAAGAACAATCATTAAAACAATAAAAATCAGTTAGAAGGCAAAAAGCAGAAATAGATAGATACAGAATTGAATAAAAGTTGCAGTGCAGTTTAAGATATAAAATGCAGTAGTGAAATGTAGAATCTGGTTTAATTAAAGGCAACAGCAAACAGAAAGGTCTTCAGTCTGGATTTAAATGAGCTGAGGGTCTCAGCAGACCTGCAGCTCTCAGGGACCTTGTTCCAGATGTGTGGAGCAGAAAAGCTGAACGCTGCCTCTCCGTGTTTAGTTCTGACTCTTGGAACAGAAAGTAGACCCGTCCCAGACGACCTGAGGGGTCGGGATGGTTCATAAGGCAGCAGCAGATCACTAATGTATTTAGGCCCTAAACCATTCAAGGCTTTATAAACCAGCAGCAGGATTTTAAAGTCAATTCTTTGTTGGACAGGAAGCCAGTGCAAAGACCTCAGAACTGGAGTGATGTGATCCACTCTCCTGGTCTTAGTGAGGACTCGAGCTGCAGCGTTCTGAATCAGCTGCAGCTTTCTGATTGACTTTTTACTGAGACCTGTGAACACACCGTTACAGTAGTCAAGTCTACTGAAGATGAATGCATGGACAAGTTTCTCCAAATCCTGTTGAGACATAAGTCCTCTAACCCTTGATATATTCTTCAGGTGATAGTAGGCTGATTTTGTAACTGTCTTGATATGACTGTTCAGGTTGAGATCTGAATCCATAACTACTCCTAGATTTCTGGCTTGGTTTGAGGTTTTTAACGTCAGTGATTGTAGCTCAGCGCTCACTTTCAATCGTTCGTCCTTGGAACCAAAAACAAGTACTTCTGTTTTATCTTTATTTAATTGAAGAAAATTCTGGCACATCCAGTTGTTGATTTCTTCAATACATTTAGCCAGCACTGGTATGGGATCATAGTCCCCTGGTGATATAGTTATGTAGATTTGTGTGTCGTCTGCATAGTTATGATAACACACTTTGTTGTTTTTCATAATCTGAGCCAGTGGAAGCATGTAGATATTGAACAGAAGAGGCCCCAGTATTGAACCTTGGGGAACACCACATGTCATACCAGTCAGCTCTGACCTGTAATTAGCTACCGACACAAAGTATTGTCGGTCCTTCAAGTAAGAGTCAAACCAGTTAAGTGCTGCGCCAGAGAGTCCTACCCAGACTTTCAGTCTGTCTAGTAGTATGTTGTGATCGACTGTGTCGAATGCAGCACTGAGATCCAGTAATACTAAGACTGAAGTTCTGCCTCTGTCTGTGTTTAAGTGGATGTCGTTGAAAACCTTAACAAGAGCAGTTTCAGTGCTGTGATGCTGACGAAAGCCAGACTGGAAGACATCAAAACAATTATTTTCGGCCAAGAAGCTATTTAGCTGATGATAAACCACTTTTTCCATTATTTTACTTAAAAAGGGGAGGTTTGATATTGGCCTATAATTTTTCATTATTTCGGGGTCTAAAGTAGCCTTCTTTAGGAGTGGTTTAATAACTGCAGTTTTTAGGGCTTGTGGGAAGACACCTGAGAGAAGGGATGTGTTTACAATTTGTAAAAGGTCAGTGATCATGCAGTGCGAAAACACCACTCTGCTGTCACTTGCAGCCAATAATCCACTGTCAATGTCCAGAAGGTTGCACATATTACCCACAGAGCACTGGGGGTGATTAGCTAAGAAAATTTTACTTAAGCTTTTCACCTTTTTATTGTTATATCTCATTATACTGTAGAACGAGTACAATTGAAAGGGAAAGAAAGTATTCTGATAGATCATATTAAAAGCAAGATCGAGGGTAAATGAAAGCAGAGATATGACAGCTGAAACGGCAATCAAGTGCTATCGATGTGTCGAGTTATGACAGCGGTGCCTCCATCTGAGCTGTGTTTTTCTTTCCGCCGCTGCACTCAACAGAATGGAGAGGAAATGAAGAGACTCCACTTTTGACTTGTCGCCTTTCAAATAACAAGGTTGCTCACCAGCTTCCATTTAAAAGGTGCTTGGCTGTAGGACACCACAGATTAAAAAAAGGCAAATGCACTACAGTAATGACCATGTGGGAGACAAATTAAAGCTGAAATTGAGCTGTTGAGTACTTGCTCTTTCTTTTCATTCATGTTTGAGAGTCCCCATCACATGTCATTCCAATATTTATTACCTCTGCAGACCTTCGTCTTGAGTGGAACAGCCACACAATCAAACTCAAATTATTGGGGCCAAAGGATCTGGAGCTGGGGATACTTGTAATTTACAACCCTATTTGAATTTATAACACGTGCATGCACACACATATGGTATACACACATATTTCATATAAACTGACACAGCCCACCAAGTAGTAGCAATCAGTACAGCAGCTATATGTCTAAGATGGGTATTTAGGACTTTACAGCATTATTTATTGTGCAGTGGTACAAGGTCTTACCATTTCCACTAAAGTTATGCCCCATTCTCCCTTCAGCAGGTGTAATTTATTGAATCAATTATTGTTTTATTATAGATATAACTATATCAGTAGTTTCACAGATGTCACAAGTGCAGTTATATCTGTTGAGATAGAGACATTATTTGTTTGTTGTCACTGACATCGATGTATTTAAGCCATCATACAAGCACATAGTACAATACGAAAGTATCAATTAATGCCATTTTAATGACGGTTGGCTACAGAAAAGCTCCATTTAATGAGAGATTAAATACAGATAATCCTCTGCACCAAGTCTTTGTTTGCTCATTGTATGTCTTCCAGGTTGTATTTAACAACCTACATGGATGTAATTACAACGGACAATCAAATGAATACACCGAAATGATCAGCAGACTAACATATCATTTGGAAAGATGAATTATTAATGAACAAATTTGCACAATACTCTCCATGTATGTCTAGGTGTTTTTACAGTATGTCGTAACTATAGTTGCTTTGACTCTTGTATGACCTGCCTATGAAGGCAATGTATTGACTAGTCCTGCAGTAATCAAGTTAATGAGTGAATTACATTAAGGTCATCTATGCATTGCACTTTGTTTCTCATATGATTTATGGTCATCACTTAAATAATCAAAAGAACAAATTAAGTTTGTAAACGTTTGATCTATCATGTAATTTGTTCAATTCAAATGCAACCCATGTAACCTGACGTGATTCTGTTAAATTGCTGTCTCAACTGTCTAATAGATTTGTTATGCTATATGTTATAGTACATAACAAATGTTATAGTATTTGATAATGTATATTAAGTCAAATGTACAGGTTGTGTAAATTCCACTTACAAAGAATATTTGAAATTGAACTACAAATTGATTACAAAAAACTATATTTTAAATGGATAAATGATTTTGAATACACACTTTTGTAATATGTTGTGTTTTTCAATAAGCCTGTTGGACTTGCAGTCTTGGACAAATTACACACAGTGCGGCCCTTTTAACGAGGTTACGAACACAAATTCCTCTGTGCCACGGCGGTTTGAAGGTCTGAAGTCATTATGATGCCTGACTCATACGACGAAGCTGCCTGCTAAACACAAGTCAAACATGTATTTGAGCATACCTCTTCACCTGCCATTCTTCTTTTAGCTTCGTTCTCCACAATACACACAAATAAAAAGGGTCAGCAGCGAAACGGAATTAGAGTGGATGGAGAGCTTTTTTCGGTGAGTCAAAGTTTAACCTTGAAGTAAAAATGTATCTCCTGAAAATACCAAACTGCAAACAAAAAATAAAAACAATGTGAAAGCATTATAATTGAATGTCTAATGCAAAATCAATAAGCTAAATAAGTTTCACAGAATATCAAGAGATGGATGATGCTGATAATTAATACAGAATTTATTATTCTATGAAGATAGAAGTATTTACCAACTCCATCAATCTTGTAACCACTTGATAGAAGCACTCTTACATTATAGATAGCAGAGCAGTGACCATTCCTCAGTGGGTTTTAAGATGAATGGGTATTTCCATTATTACCTACAGAGTTGTTGTAGTTCTAAATGATGAATAGCTTTCTATATCTTTATGCTGTTCATTCAGATGTTCTTGTAATTGTCAAACTAATAGAACTCATCACTCAACGCACTAACAGCCTCCAGCTCTCTCGACCCCCCCCCCCCTTCCCCTCACACACACAGACACACACTATCCTACTAATCCTGTGTCCCCAGGCACATGTGTTGTTTTTGGGTTGCTAAAAATAATGTGAAAGTGAAAGCGTAAAAACGAACGATGATAGTTTTCTAATGTTGCCATGTCAAAGAATTACCCTGGAATCAAGAAGCAAATGAGTATTTTTTTTTGTTAAATTAATTGTCAGCTGTAAATGTAATTTGTAAGCCTGTAATGAGCTTGTTGTTGATGCTGTCCACACTCAAATGATTTCTAATTAAATGTGGCTTCACATAAAACACAATAACCATGAAATTGCCATACATGTTTTTGCAATCTCCAGAATATGTCCTGAGTTTATTGGGTTAAACTTAGTGTGAAAGTAAAGGGAATGTTTCTATTTTTATGTGGCGTAAGAACCGGTAAATGGTCAAAATGTGACGGTGGAGAAAATTATTTCTTCTAGTTTTCCAGTCTAAAACTTTACTGTTTTAGTTCATGCTCATTATCCCATGGGGTTGCTTTCAGCTAAAGTGATGGCTGATGTTTTCAGTAAAAATGCCTGCCCAGCCAAAACCCACAGACAATCAATGTTAATTACTAGCTGGCGAGCATAGTGGCACATTTAGCAGCTAAAGAGCCAGATATTCACTATTGGACTTACACTCATCAGGTGGACACAAATATAAATCCAAACGAATATTCTTAAGTCTTTAATACGTCACATCTTGCACTGCCGCACTTGTCCATACAGGTGATTGGGGTTGTAAGTGCTGAAACACATTTGGTTCAGAATACCCGTAAAATAATCACAAAAGACAGGTTAAATTGATTTGTCTTGCAAGTTGTAAAATACATTGGTTTTGATTCATGAAATCCAGCTTTAGAGATTTAGAATTTATATTACAGAATTTATTTTCACTTTAAACTGGAAATCTGGTAAGGGATGAAAGTGGGACGTTTCCATGTGAAGTCTTATCCCAGAGTTATATTTGATGATAATAATTTATATGTCTACGGAGGACGCAGACTCAAATATCACAGACATTTGGAGAAGCTAAGCTAGTTTGCTTGATCCCACCTAATTGCAAAACATAAATGATGCATTGGGAACAATGCTACATGGTGGGTTACAACGGGTGCCAACTGTCCTTCGAAGACAGCATTAATAATAAAAGACATATTTTATTGCCCACAGTGGGCATAATAAATAGGTCAACTCCAACAGCAAGACATATACTGTTATGGGAACTTATACATAAATCATGATGATGTTTGCAGGCTGTGTGGTATCCTGATGATGTGCTGCACATTTGTTCCTCAAATCTATTTTTTATATTTAATACTCAACCGTGTTGTGAACCCAATGAGAAGACTAAAAAATGCTGGCCGCCCCCCTTTTGATTTCGGGCATCTCTCTCTTCTTCATATGCTCAATTGCTTGCTCATCTTCCTCACTGGGAGATGAAATTGTTGAACCCCTTGGCTGACTGATGTTGTGCTGGTGAGCTTCGTTCAGCTGGTAAAGGTAAAAATGAAGAAAAGATCAATATATTGTGATATGATCATTACCCCAGGGCGTTTCTTTCACAAAAGGCTCACTTCTAAATTGCAGAATCAGCTGTCTGCAGACAGACTCTATTAGACGTGATCAAGCCGATGAACAAATGGCCGCTAATCAAATGGGCAGTGAATGATGTCTGAGCGGAAAGGTTGAGAAGTTAACTGAGATATCTCCCTAAATTATTCATTTTGAATTGTGAAGTTGAATCAAATCAAAGCAGTCATCCCCTGAGTATCATGTATTAGTCAAATGTGTGTAATAAAATAACAAAATGGAGAATAAATAAAGTAAGATATTGTGAGAATCAATCGGGAAAACTTAAATCAAAGCACTCATTTCCAGGGACCTGAGACTAATTTCTGTAACAGCTGTATCTTTTATTTGATTTACAAAGACTGACTCGGCAGCGAGATTCTATTCATGAACGAGGCAATTACTTCTCAAATCATAACGATAAAGTTTGTCAGTGTCTGCGAACAGCATGGACTGCTCCAGACTCAGACCCATAGTCACCTATATTGTTGGGGGTGGCCTTAGCTTAACTCTTTAACTAAAACACTTTCAAAGGGCTCTGATGTAAAACAAATAAAACAAAGTATGTTTGTTCCAGGAGTATTCATGGTGAAGTTTTTCCATCTTATCCAGCAAACTGTACTACAGTAATACAACTGTGTGGCTCGGTTGTTAACTTGAGCATCAACTGAACAACTTGTTAATTCATTAAGCACACAAGATGTATTTATCTTAAAATGACAGTAACCTCCATCACCATTCTAGCTGAAAGCTTATATTGTGTTGCCCTCTATAAATATGGTTGCACTGTCATTCATTAAATCAAATGATCAATAGCTAACTTTTACCAAATTAATATTATCTTATTCACTTATGTATCTATACTCAATATACTGTGCTTATTTATTAAACTAAAACATATATTAACACAACTTGGCTCCCACACACATGGATAAGGCCGACAAAAACTAGTGGTTTAAGGTTAGGGGAAGACGATTCATGCTCTCTTGCATCATAATCAGTCAGGGCCACAGCCTGTGTAAGCAGCGCAGAACCTCTGGTTATTTATTTCTGTGCTCATTTTAAGGTTAAAGTTAGAGCAGCCACAGAGCCCATGTGAGTGGCATGGCCTGGCTACATATCAGCTGTATCTCTTCTCAAGATTGTATGTCCAGCTTTTTGACAGTATATTGACATCACTCCAGTGACATTACTTTAGTTTTAATTCATATATCTTCTGAATATATCACAGACATTAAACGTAACAGCTTATATTTTTAACTCAACCCCGGTTTCCGTTTAAAAATCTGTGGACAGATCCCTTCATTTGCTGAGGCTTTTATTCTGAAATATTTGCAGGACAATGTTGTGGAAAGTGACTTGTTATTATTGGACAACCGCTGTCATTTACAAATGAGCAAAAGTTCAAGGAACAGTGTTGGAGATTGAGTGGCATTTAGTGGTGAGGTTGGAGGTAGCCAGCAGCAACATGACCCTCCGCTGACCCCTCTCTTTCCAAGCCCGTCAGGGAACTATGGTGGCCCTCAGGTACAGATAGGTAGCGTTAGTTCTTTATCACAACTAAATGATTGCTTTTAAAAACATGCATAGAATTAAAGAACTGGTGGATAGAGACATTTTAATTATGTTTCACTTTCAGTCACATGTTCATGCTTGATGCACAGCTATATTTATAAATGATTGGCTATTGGTCACGAATGGTTTATTGCAGTAACTGTAACTGCAGTAATCGTCACTTCACCACGCGGCCTCTCTGCTGGCTGATGCATTGTGTGTGTGTGTCGATGGGTGTGTGTTGTTGGAAGAGCACAGCCCGACAGCGACAGTAGCCAAAACATTCCCTTCAGCGTGATATTAAATTATACCAAACATGTATAAAGTACTAATGAAAGCACCAGTAACGTCTGATCTTATCAACAATCCAATTTTTTATATTTTAGCACTGGGGCTCCTTTAATACTTTTAGCCATTCCCACATTCATGATGCAAACACGCAAACAAGCCTTTTTTAGTGCACACCGTAAATAAATACTTGGATGCCAGTTCGTCTTTAATCGTTCCTATAAAACTCCTAATGCCAGTTTGGAATATTTCTAATTTACTAAATAAAGGAAACTTTGAAAAAGCAGCTGCCAGTTGTGCATTGTTGAATTGGAATACAAGAAAACATCAGGCGCCAAAAAAAATCTGAAATTGAGAAATGTATTCAGTGCAGAGAGACTGAGCAATGCATAATTAATTGACTGATAAATTAATGAATGTTTTGCTAATTTTGTTTATTAACTGCTTTATTGGTTGTGCCATGCAAATAAGCACTTAATCACACTGTAAATTGTTTTTATTTACCTATTAATCTGTTGTAATTAACCACTGATCTAGTAATAAACAATGTGGCACAAATAAAAGCAATGATCTGCAGAAGTAAACCAGCAAGAAAATAAGCAAAAGCTCCCATTGCATTGGAAATGTCAACATTTTCAAGGATATGGAAATGAGGCCTCACTGCACATGTCCTCCTGGCCATTAGTGTATTGTAGCAAACCAGGAGGAAAGCCTAGCAGACCCAGCACAGGGGGCAGATCCCCCTGAGGTTGGGGGAGGTAATAGAGAGTCTTCTTCCTGGGTTAGGAGCTGCAGCCACTAGGCACGTGGCATTGAACACACCTGCAGCCCATCAGGTGATTAGAGCAAGCATTTGTTCACCGAGCTGGGAAGTAGCAGCGGCAGACAGGCTGGGGAAGAAGGCAAGGAGGATCTCCTGAACCACTGTGGACAAGCGGCATCAAACCGGCGGTAATCAAGCAGACTCACCTCTCTCCTCTGCGCAGAACAGAGGAACTCACTTACATTCGGAGTAGGCTGAAGGCCCCGAACGGGAGGACTCTTTAGTTGAGTTACCCCAAACTATTTATTAAAGGACATGTTTTGTTTGCTCTTCATGCAGAAAAGCAGAAATTGGGGCTGTTAATAATTTGTAACGGTAACCCATGTGGTGTTCATAAAAGTATATAAGGTGCTGATCACAGTGAATTTACTAAATGTTTTGGCATGACAGTTTTCTTCAGGGTAGTGAGGGACAGAAACCGCTCCAAATGCTTTAAATACGGATATGACAGAGGTGTTCCCAGTCCTGGGGGGAGTGGTCTCAATCAACATCTACACATTGTGGGAGGAGCACATAAACTACGTGACTCCTTAGGTATTTACAAATCAAATCTAAAGTGAGAGAAAGCTGGAGTCCCCTACCTCTCCGCTGTGGTGGCCTAGATTATAAAGTAGTCGGGCTGCGGCAACTAACCTTCGGTAGATCAGGATGAGTGAGGTTTGGGTTATGTTAGAGTCCAGCAGAGGATGTAGGATGTTATGCAGCAACATATGCTCCTTTACATAGTGTAGGGTTTGCACGTATTCGTGCAGGCACATCCTTATTGGCCAGAAATGCACAATTTCATTGAGCAAACAAGGTATTATCATAGAGTGCAGTAGACGACTTAGCCTGTGCTTATAGAACTAGGGTTACAATATTGTAACCTTCGTTATTGGTATTTTCAGATAACAAATTTAATATAATGTATATCCTGCTGCTCATCTGAGAATAGCTGCCATATGTCTCCCCTTAAGACAAAACATACCCAGATTTCAAATTTAAATGAGTGATTTGCTGGTATAATACCAGAAAATCCACCTTCATCCCCATGTTGATGGGGGAAAGCCTGCTGAATGAAAGAATCCTCTCTTGAAACCAGGCACAGAGCCAAGCACACTGTCTGTTGGCACTACCAGCCCTAAGGATTCTAGCTATTTATTTTCCTTCGTTTCATGTTTGGCACACAGGAGACAAAGAAAAGATTCATTGAAGACTGGCAAAGGAGGTTGACTCTTCCAACGTGGCAATTAACCTACGGCAAAATATTTTTGGTGTGTATATTGGATTTGTCAAAAAGAGAAACTAAACTCCTTAGCTGCTGCTTGGTTTCTCTTTGACGGGAGGTGTGTGTCTGTGGGTTGGGGGCAGATGTAAATAGCTTTAACAACAGAGAGGACTGAAATTAAGTTAAGCAACACATTAGTACGAGAACGAAAGTTTTGCAAAGTGGTAATAGTAAATCAAAGAGGCAAAGCAATTAATTTAAACTGCATTAAAGATAATTAAAGTGCAGCTCGGAGGTCATGCCGCTCTGCCACTACAGGCTTTTGCGGCCACTTGATAACCATATTGCAAAGCATGTACACAAAACTATTACTGCTATCATATTAGGAAATGGTAAAATCCTGATATGTTCTCACCTGCTGTGTAGTGAGAGAGTGTGTAGTAAATTACATGTCTGGCAATTTAAAACAACCTCAGGTCTTCCTCTCCTTTGCTTATTGGTGCATTATCTGTGAATGTGAGCTAGCGTATGGCATGACAACCAGCCCGGCTACTGTAATAAACTATTCATGTATACAGTGGAAGTAAGACATAAATTAAGGATCCCTTTACTTGATTAATGATGTTTTATTGTAACATCAGGCATCTGGTGCAGCCAGATTGCTCACCCGAGGGAGTCAGGACCCAGAACGTGAGACGGGTGACGGCAGGTCAAAGGGCACATGTACATAGCAGGCCTGGTGAGGCTCCATATTTCCTGTTCAACAACACTGTCATTAACCTTCAGTCACGGCTATCTGATGGTAAAGCCCACTGGAGCAGCAACTCATTTGCTTAATAACGACCCTATCTGAGAACGAGGGATGGAAATAGGAAGTCAATCAGCAAAGAACAGAGGAAGTGAGCGTATCCTTGCCTCATTAACACACGGGGTAGTGTGGAGAGGGAGTCTGGCAGCGACTGCTCATTTGGCGGCAATAGATACATAAAATGTTTAGGAAAACAGTTTTCGTTTGAAATTGCTCTTTACGACTGAAACATTTTAATAGGAAACAGAGTAGCTGAAACCTTCAGACGCTGGGTGACTTTTACTTTTGACGAGTCCAAGGGGAAAGCACTTCCAACAATTGCTTTCTCTTTTATAATATTATTTGATGGCAGGTTCAAGAGTTGGACTGTCACCTCGCTAATAAGCAAGCTTTGCAAGTAGCGGGCTGTCTGGCTGATCTCGTGTAGCGAGGTGTGTCGCAGACGGATGCAGATATTAGTCATCGGCCCAATCTGCTTCTGATAAATTGGCAGGCCGCAGACGAGATGGCAAGGCAGGCAGCCACAGTACAGCAATTATCAATCACACTCGCTGTAGGGCCACGCTCATATTTCATGCCACCATATAGTCATATTTCATGGCGCCATTGTCATAACGGGATGGAAGTCACGCGGGTTGATTGATATGCAGTAAAAGCCTGCGCTTATTGTCTTATTACATCTCTGTGGTTGCTATCTTGCATTTAAAAATACCCTGTTTTAAAAAAAAAAAAGAAATGTCATGTGAAACAATGTCAGTGATCCATTAAGTATGACAGCATCAGTTATATTGACCATAACTCACCAAACAATTTATCAGCCAGCCACTATACTAGACCCAAGGCACTCTGTCCGACTCGAGAGGTACTTAATGTTACTTCTCGTCCTGGACCAACTGTTAAGTATGACAGTCGGTAAATAACTGTTGTTATTAAGCAGCACGAAGGGAGAGTACGTTGGAGAGGGCTATATTGCCACCCTTAGTGCAATTTGGGACTCATTTCAATTATAAGAGTTACATTTAGCTTTGTATGAGAAGTTAATGCTGTCTGTTAATCTATTTGTTCATTAAACGTACATAATGAAGCCAGAATGAGCAATCAAATGCGGCACAGAAAATGGCTTAAAGTACAACTGAAATCATACCCTGAGACAGAAAGGGATAGAGAGAGGAGGTAGTTTAAAGGAAGAGGGCTTTAATTACATTTAATAGAGATGGCACCGGAACGACAAAGTATTATGAACTTTGTTTGAGTCTCTTGTGAGAGCTACGTCAGAGCCCCCGTCTTTAACAATACCTTACACATAATGCACTACATCCTCCGTCCTTGCATGACATTGAATGAACTAAATATAGACATTGTAAGCAACCTGGTTATTGCTGGAGAGCATAAGAAAATGTAAGTGATAGATGTGGGCATCAGGAATGGTGTCAGAAGCCCTCTGAAAAAGTAATAGGATGTCTGTGAACTGGGAATAACTGACTGAAATAGTCCTTATCATTTGTCTGCTAGTTTCTCCTTGTTACACTGGCCTGGGAATAAAAAAAGAGAGGTATTCAAAGGTTATGTGGAAAACTGTACACAGACAGAAATAAATGAATCCACTTTGAGGTTAACTGGAAAAAGATGAACGCTGGTTGGAAATAAAGATGATTTTGTTGGCAACAAAATAGTTTTATAGTGAAGCGTTTAGTGATTAAAATCAGCTTTATTCAATTATACTTTAAAACCAGGCACACCTTCAGGGTGAATAATTGAACCAAAGATTATTCAATAGCATAGAAACTCAAAATTGTGACTTTGCCATGACCTCACAGATATCTCCACCTCTTCCCTGCGGTTTTTCTACAGTACGTTTTGTTCCTCATGCCAACGGGTGATTGTGAACATTATACTTTCCTTTCATTCTGTCAAATGCAGTACTACGCAGAACAATTGCTTGGTGATTTTTTATTTTTTTTTTACTCCCCCATCCTAATTAGATGTGCTTTATTCCTTACTCAAAGCAGCCTGATTAGGTGTAGTTATAATGGTTTTGATATCTAAGCCTATACTATATGAGAGATCAAACACTATACATGACAAAAGCCCTGCAGTGGCCTCACATGTGTTCAATTCTTATGACCTTTTAATATTTAGTGGATTGACAGCATCATACAAAACTCGTAAAAATTGTAATAAATGCCAGGATTTTAGCATTTATCATCCACGCAAGGGCAACCTAACGCTTTTTGTCTTCCGTTTAATATTTTAAAATCTCATTTGAGCCGCCACCTGAGCTCAATCATGCTTTACACTCCCAGTGACATTTCAGATCTGCTCCATGCTTAATGTGATGAAAGAACTGGTGATGTAATGGTTTTAATCTAAGGAGAGCTAGCCAGCTTGCACACTACAGGTGGAATACTTGCTTCACAATTTTGAATACATCTTGACCCCCTTTTTAAAAAAATCCTGTATGATTTGTAGCAATGAAATATTTTAAGATTACACATCTGACCTGTGGTTGAACCAGGATTTTTGCATATACCTATTGTCAGACAGTACTAGAAGATAACTTGCCTACACAAGATCAGTGTGTTTTGTACTGTGGTGTAAACTTCTTAATAGTATCTTGTCAGTTCCCCTTAAACCTACCTGAGCAAATGTGTCAAATACAAAAACACCATATGAATGTGTTTGTACGAAAATACATAGTGGGTCAAGACCTTAAACCCCACATAGTATTTGTGAACAAATGAAAAGCTGAGCCCTTTTTTTAATACTATGCCATGGAGATGATCTCAAAATGAGGATTATGCATATTTTTACATTACATTACATATTTGGATTTGGATTTCCTTGGCGGTATTGGTCTTACTGTTGTTGTACGATAAGGATGTTATTATTTTTGTGTTCCTCCCTAAATGCGCCCCATCCTCAATTTACTCTCAGCAGCTCTGCCCCAACGCCAACATAATTTGGAATGGCACTGGACCATCTTCCACATTAGGCTTAAATCATCCATTTGATTGCAATTGACAGAATTGGAAATTATTCTAATAGTGTCTTTCCAAAATGGCAATTAAGAGCACTGAAGCCATAGTCAACCATAGAAAAGGAAGAGAAAAGGTGAGAAAAAGAAGGGAGAAAGCTTTTTACGGGTGCCAGCCAAGCAGCAATTGCTCTGCACAGTTGAGCAGTGGAGATAAGCCACAAAGCAGATGCCTGCATTTCAAGTGCTTGCCTTAGTGGCCACATTTCCAATAGCTGACTCACAGCTCTGATTTGGCGGGGGGCAGGGGTGTCTGTTTGTGAATGCACTGTATTTTCTTTCCAGTGTGTCTTTGTGTGTGTGTGGCTGTCATTGTGTGAGGGTCTGAATGTTTGCAGGATTAGGCGGTGTTCAAGACAAAGGGAAACGTCTTTGAGAGGGTCATGGTCTGGTTATTCCCTTTGCTCAGTCTCTTCGACGGGAACAGAGCAGGAGGCATCGATCATGTGTGGCTCTGTGACCACAGGAGTCATTGGAGATGCTCGGGGAAACAGATCAGTGGTCCAGCTGTAACTTAAATGATTAAGAGCTGATTGAAAACTGAAATATAGTGACTGCTTGTGCTGACGTGGTACCAAGGCTAAACATTGGAAGATAGAGATACTGTAGGTATGGTTTCTACATGGGCTAAGCACATTTTAAATCAATATTATACTAAATATTTGCAAGTAAAGTATAAATGTGATTCATAGTTGCATATATATATATATATATATATATATATATATATATATATATATATCATATTCTGTTTGCATACTTGATGCTTCCAATCATGTTTTCATCCTTGTTCAATTTTGACTGTTGTCAACAATGGTGAGGCTTTCACACTCCCCTTTAAAATTCCATGTGTAGCCACTTTTCATGGAAGGCATGCCCCTGGAGAACATTTTACCTGTGCTACGCAAATTCGATTTTAATGTCTACATTGCATATCCATTACACAAAGTAATTACCAAAAACATGTCTTGTTCACTATGGTGTGAAGGAAAAGAAAGACAGAAACTGCATATTTGTAAATATACAAAAAGATAAAGTGACAGCCCGAAGATAAAGCTGAGACCAGTAATTATTCTACAGATATTCCTGGTATCACAATGTCTGTGGCTGAAATGCTTTTATGTGTGCTGTGTGACTATGCTAATTATGGAGCGTACTAGAGGGTCTGCGACACTTAAAGAAAGGAAGAAGAGACGGGGGACCAAAGCGATACCTTTAGTAGGCAAACGTCAGGACACCGCCGCCAATTAACAGGCTCTCTGCAGTAGAAAATGCCAGAGCGCATGAGATAGCAGATTAGCATTGGAAAACAGCATTATTACTGAGTGGGGCCTGTGAGAGTTCAGCAGTGCCAGAGATTTTTCTATTGCTGATTAGGCAAACGTAAACACCAAGACGAATGCTGTGTAAAAACGGGTTATTGATTTTGCCAATCAAGAGAAGACTCTCAGAGGAACTATTGAACCACTTCTAGGCACCGGAGATGCAGTGGGATTCGTCTTTAAAGGTCAATGAAGATGATGCATGCTTAGTCGAGTCTACATTGAGACATTTAGAAGAATTATTCCAAACTTTGCAGGAATTTAGGGCTTTATGGAGAAGTGTGGAGAGATAATCCAACAGGAAGAGGGGACATGGCGACCACATTTTACTTTATTTCAGCAACATCCTGTTTTACCTTCGCGCTCACCACTGCCAATGAAATATTATTGATAAATTGGAAATTTAGTCTTTCTAGTCTTAGTGATTGAATACAAAAGATGAATTATATTTAAATGTTATATATATAATGTTTGGTTATACAAACGTGCCAATATATTTTAAGCTACTTGCAGTTTCTCCTCAAATATGGTTTAGTTCATGAATATTCAACATTACACATATTAGATTGTGGTATGCAGACTTTAAAATGTAGGTCCAAATTTTTGTGCAATGTTTGTAAATGTTATCAACTGTAACTCCAGGCCTCCTGTGATGCATCAAACATATATTAAATGATTGAAGGCCATGATGTGCGGCTGAAGGTTTTTGTACAATTATAGTAAGTGAGTTAAGACACAGAGTTAAAAATAATGTATATATTTCCAAAATCACAAATGCAACTTCAAACTTGACATCTCTGTATGAGTTTTGAACAGTTTTACACCCGCTTGTGAGCTACTACGTTGAACTGTCTCAACAAGCCGTTATTACCCGTTAATACGCCAGCATATTATACGGGTCAAGATAAAATATTTTACACAAGCTTACATTGGTAGGTGCTTTGACTCCGGTTTAGCAGGATATCCCTCAGCCTGATGGGGCACAGAAAGGAGAGATGGTCCATCTGCTGAGTAATGGATGCTGTTTCCTGTCCACAGAGCTGCACACGTCATTTGCCTAATAAAGACTGGCCTTTCACCAAATAGGTTAGCAGTTAAGTACGGTGATTACATTACAGATCTGACCTTAACAAAACAAATGCCATGTGCAATCACTGAGCCTGCACTTTACTACTTCTAGTTTTGGATGTCACTGTGAACCCCTCATCGCTTTCCATCACTGACATTGTTTGAGAAGTTGGGAAATATTTTATTAATCTCTTTATTCATATCGATGACACAGGTTTTTGACAGGTAGGCCAGCTGGAGGGTTGTGTAAGGCAATTTACTGGGACTGTGTTTCTGATATAGGTAAAAGTAATGTGATATATTATCTTCTAAGGGGAGGAGCAAAATCATATCAAATCGAGCCGAACGGAGGTGAATACCTTTGAAAAACTTTAATGTTTTAAGGTTGACATATTGCAGTCTATGAGTTTAGTGAATGGATTTTAAAAAGGTTTTAAAACAAGTGATTGATGGTTCTTCTTATAAACTCATTTGGTGGGAGTTACTGTGTGGGACATGACATTGAGCAAAATACTACTCACTTAAAGAATTGTTGTGTATATGTGCTTAGTCACTTTCTTGGTGAGAGTTAGATGGAAATAATTGTTACCACTCTGGTGTCTAAGGTAGGTTGTATTAGTTACTGGTACTGTAAACGCTGGTATACCAATCAATGGTTATCGTAGTGTACATTTGCTTAACTTTTGAAAACTGACATAAGTGGGAGTGTGTGTGAGTTAAACGTAAGGACAGGAGCAGCCGCGCTGCACCTGCAGTATATGCTAATTGTTAATAATTAAGGGACATGTTTACAAATCTAACTGCTGATGTTATTTGTCATTTAATACTTCATTTAAAATGTCCGAGCTGCTAAGATGTAAACTGACATGTTTCAGTTATAAAACCTGTTCTGTGCTCAACCCTTTAAGGATGATTGCGATAATATAGTTTAGCTGAGATAAACATATGTTGCTATGGCATTTTGGGTAGTATAGCTGCATCATAAGTCATAGGTTAACCTTCACTATGGACTAGAAAAAGAGATAATACATGTAAAATTGGACATTAGACATTTTATTGCATGGATGGTCTGATGGTGGGGAGCTTTCAGGACTGATTGACGTGTCCCGGATTGATTGTGAGCGTTGTTGCGAGTAGCATAACTAAAGCCTTTCATGATACAACCCGGTGTAGAGGAATGATAAGTGAATTAACCTCGTACCTTGAAAATCAATGCGTTCTAACAGCATGTTTTAGTTAGCCACCCCTGGCCGTCATAGTGTTATAGTTGGCGGCTAACTGCTGTTTCATTTCAGTGTTTCCAGTCAATATGCTATGCTAAGCTAACTGGCTGCAGGTGTATTACGACAGATATGTTGTGTCAATCTTCCTTAACTCTTTGTAAAACATAAATGCCATTTAAAAATGTAATACAGATCTCAATGAAAGGCTCATTCACCCTGGTGGGATTTGGGGAAAAAGAATATCAAATGACACACACCAAAATAAAGACGCTTAGCTTTTGTACCGCCTGTGTCCTTTTCTGATCTAATGCTGAATAACCAAGTTTAAAAGATATGTGAAGCAGCACACAGTAAACTTTGACGTTATCGCTCTTTGATTTATTTGTGCATCAAGCACACAATTTGTAAACGAGTGAAGGCTGCATGGGTTTAGTCTTTTGATCTGACAGATCATTAAATGTATGACTTTGAGAATAATTTGTACACAGCAGTCGGGTTATGGATGGATAAAAAAAACATCACTGGGGGGAGAAAAAAAGAAGCCGTATAACTAAAATAGCAATGCACATCAGACATTGTCTATAGTAGTATAGCATCTGGTGCAAGCATTTTTATATTCCAGTGATTTCCAAAACTCCCATTTTGCAGTCTGAACAGATTTCACTGATCTTAAGGGAGAGGATTAAGTAAAACCCCTAAAACGTTTTACATTTCAGGTTCAAGTTCAGTTTCGACCACTTGTGTGGAAATTCTTTGCATAAAGGGAGAAAGCATAGCACAGGCAAGAGGACGCACTAAAACCACACACTACCGGAAAAAAAGAAGCATGAATGGTGTTATATGGTGTTTTATTGTTCCACATGAAGTGTTTAGGTCACACTTTCATCTCCATTTGTTTAAAAAAATTTGTGGAACAAAGCATTTCATTGTCCAAATTATGTAAATTTGAATGCACCTGTTGATTTATATGTATTTTTGAGAGCATAACTGGAAGAAGATCCATGTTGGATACTTCATACTTCATTCCATCACACTTCCACAGTTGCCAACATCACAACCGGGTATCGACATCCACACACGCTTGTTATTTTCCTATTGGACAAGTTTGTTTGGCAACCCATGAAACATGATATGCCCATGAGCTGCAACAGATTGCTGCTAGCAGGATAAATTTCGAAGTTGTTCCTGGACGATTTTAAATTATTAATCATCAGATTAAAGACCGACACAATAATGAAGCAGAACTTCAAAATGTAAATGGGAGTACAGTATAATGATATACTAAATGAAAATATGATCTACAGATTAGACCTGGTTTCAAAATCCGTAATAGTAAGGTCAAGCCATTATCTCGACAGTAAACCTACAGTACATTAATCAGGCTTATTTTTCTCTCTTCCTCAGGTGATTACCACAGGAACAAAAGAAATCCTTTCAAATGACGGTGTTACACTCTATAATTACACGCCACATCAAAGGTGTGATGCTGTGTTGTTTGATTCAGGAACATTTTGTGGCTTTTAGTCAGACTGTGAGTGACAGCAGGAGGGAATCAGAGAGGATTAACTCAGCCTTTAATGTTTCCACCCCGCATGCGAAACAGTTGAGCTTGTCAGATAAGATTGAATCCACAAAATGCAACCGGGGAGGTCATGAGAGAGAGATCAGTGGATTTAAGGCACAGGGACGGATGCATGCGGAGCCCCTTTACCTGCATTGTAATGGTAATATTATATATATATATCTATATCTCATTCCAATGAACATTTAGCCTCATGATACTATAATACATTAATCTATATTGGAATAATAAAAAGGTAAAGACTTCTATGATATGCACCACAGTGATTTAAATTTAACAACTACAAAAAAATAGTGACAGGATTTATTCAGTCTTTATTTCAGCGAGTGCTGAATAAAACCTGTTTGGATTATAGAAGCAGAAGAAATGCCGGTGACTCATCATAAATCTTTCGTCAGTGACAAACAAAGTCTGCTATAAAATAAAGATGATGCATCTGAACAAATATTGAACTCATATTAAAGTATGCATTCATTATTTTTAGCACATGAACATAGCTGGAGTGTCAACACCACTGAACCACGGAAAGGCCAAACTTTTCTTCTTATGAGTGAAAGGGTTCAATATGAGGAAGTAAAAGTATTCTGGCATTGTATAATGTTATTATTACATTTGCTAACACTTCCTTCATTAATCTGTATCTACTGCATGCCTCATAACATTTGTTAATCAATTGGTTTCATGAATTGCTGTTTAAGTAAAGTTGCCATAAGCTTATGTGATTAATAGATCCGTAATGAATCATCAATTAATTAATGCAAACTAATTTACTTCATATGTTATGCCGCCAAATTAGTTGGAATCCAGTCACATCGAAAAACGACATTTCAGACCAAAGACCTCTGAAATCACAATATTAGGTAGATTGATACTCCCTTTTAGTGAATGTCAGAATACAATAATTTGCACAGTAGTATTACAACATGTTTTAACTTTAGGGGACACAAGTGGAGCACGTAACTCATAAGAAATGTTCCCATGTGTGAACTAGTTATAAAGTAATGATGGACGCTTGTTCATTACTCTTATTCAGTCAGTCACTCGAGGCCCATGAGTGGACCCTTTATGGCCATTAATACATGTATGATTCATTAAATGTGCAATGTTTAGGCTATGGACAAAATTCTAGTCAAAAACATTACAAAAATGAACTAACATTATCAAGATGATGTGAAGAAGTAATAGTGTTGACCTTCCATCATAACGAAGTCTCTGTAATGTGTTGCAGAGATATTTACTAGCATGAGCATGCTAACCGACTAGTCCCATCCAAGCATGTATTGTAATACCACTTACAATTCATAGAGGTAATATTAATGAATAACAAATCGTATAATTACAGTGTGTATCTTTGGGGTTAAATGCTTATCGACATCAATATCAAATCAAACTGTGGCAAACAGAATATTACATGTATATAATTATGAATTATATCAAGCATCAACTATTTTCGCCACTATACTAGGCTATAATAAATTAAAATGTATGTATTTACGGTTTACCTTTAGTTTCTACTCGCTGCTTCAATGATGCACGTCATGTGAACTGCACAGTCAGCATTAACCATGTCATACCAGCAAGGTAACGTTAAATTATCAGAAGATCAACATCAATCCCACTTTATCGTTGTGCAACCAGCAGAGGAGAAGGGACAGGGGTGGGGGTTATCTTTGCTTTCTTTTTGAAGAAGAAAAAACATAATCCTGTTAATGTTTCAAACAGTTCAATTTCACTGTCAGCCACCTACGATTCAAAGAAAGACCCGGAGGTGCTGGGAAAATGTTTAGGCGTGCAGTGGGCAGCCAAACGGCTTACTCAGGAGTTAAAGATAATCAGTCAGTCAAGCGGCAGCACACCTCTTTTGATACAAATAAACTCTGTTAGGTTTCATGCGGCCATAGCAAATTGTATGTTCAGTCTGCCAGAAGTCCTCGTCTCAGGACTTTGCTGAGCATGCGCTGCTTTGAACAGAAAGTTAAAGTCTCTGCTCTGTCTCTGCCTTTTGAATACATTGACTGTCTCGCAAGTCTGCATGCTCCCGAGCAAGCTGACAGATGGAGATTCTGTAGTGAAGTGCATTTCAGTAATTCTCACACATTTGCCAACCTGCTGCTGTCAGAGAGGTGTTGCCAAAACATGTATTTATTGTCTCACAAAAACAAACAGATACTGGAGGACGAAGATGTGCTGTCACACAGTGCCCAGCGAGCACCCAATGGGATTTTAACCTAGAAAACTGGGTGATATATGGTCTGAGCCTATTTTTGCCGTCTTAAATCAGCTAAAATGCAACAAAAAAAAACATCAAGGTGTAAAATACGAGTGTGTGCTCACTGCTGGAGCACACATGCGCAGGTACTTTGGCTCAGACTGCTTCTACGACTACGAAAGTTACACTGGCCCCGAGACTTTTCCTCTACACACACACACACACACATATATATATATGTATATATATATATATATATATATATATATATATATATATATATATATATATATATATATATATATATACACATACAGTTAGGTCCATAAATATTTGGACATTGACATTGACACATTTTTCATTATTTTGGCTCTGTACACCACAACAATGGAGTTTTTGGTCCCTTAAAAAGAGGGTGGCCACATTTGAATTTGTTGTAATTCCTACACCGTTCACCTGATTTGGATGTAAATACCCTCAAATTAAATCTGAAAGTCTGCACTTAAAGCACATCTTGATTTTTTCATTTCAACTCCATTGTTGCGATAAAAAAGAAAGAATATTAAGTAAATGAGATTGTGTTCTTAATCCAGTAACTTGGGAAAATAAGGCACACATAATTGTGCTCTCTTCTGGTCCCTCTTGGGGTTTAATGAAATTATAATACTGTGAATATGTTAGTGCTTTTTATTTACCCATGGTGGGACATTTTTGCTTCCATTCCTCGAGGGAGATTAAGAACCGGTTCAGGGACACTTCAGAGTGCTCGACACACTGCCAGAAAGCAAGTGGTGCTCAACCGCATCTTCAACAAATAAGACCTTATGTCTAAAATTATATTTGGTGCTACAGTAAAACTCTCTGGGCGGCAGAAAGGATCCTGATTGGCATGCTGGTACTCAGAGTGACAACACTGCTACAACACAGAGTTTAACATATATTTTATTTAGATTTATTATGTATTTACTCAGTGTATTCTGCAGCTTATCATTTCAGAATTATTTCCAGGTGGTGATAAAGCCTACTGAAAATGTTATGCTTCTCTCAACTGGATTTCTAGTTTTTTTTTATTTTTTTTTATCAGTTGTCATTCTTGTTGAAGTTTGACAAAAGCACATTTGGGACTTCCAAACAACACCTTTATTGCCACCATTATATTCTAACAGTCCTCTAGTGTTACCATGCAATGCATGCAGGTAAAGTAGTATTTTACCTATTCTCAAGGGTGTTTTATTTTGTTTTTGCTCCCAATTTCTTGGTGTTTTAGAGTTATTATGACATGAATTCATCATTAAAGGCAAAACAAATGCACTTGACTGATGTTCTTTACGAAGGTTAAAGCTCTTTATCATGTAATCCTGCTCCGCAGGCGCTCACAGGATGGAGGGAGAGTAATAGTAATAGCCTCCCCTTCAGCAAGACTCACTCATAACATTCCCCAACAGGAAAGAAATAGAGGAACACTAAATTGTGTTAATAGGCTAACTTTAAAGGAAAGCTGAGGCCCAATGTGTTGCATATCAAAGTGAAATACTCGTATGCATACCATTACAAGGTTAGAATAATATACCTTTGTTGTAGCAACAGCAGATAACGCAGCAAGTGTTTGTAAGGTGTCATGTAAAATGACAAAGTGAGCTTTTGCACTATCGGTGGCTGTTTGTCAAGTCTATGTCGACTTTTACCCTGCGCATGTATGCTGGAGCTGACGGAAGAGAACAAATGATGACGCGACCAAATGTTTTGTCTGAATATGGTCTTACTGTCACAAGCTGTACTTTTCTGCTATAAATGTAATGCAATGAAAAGAACATTAAGACCAACTACTGCATTTGAGTTACAGACGGCGATAAAGCACAAGAATATGACTGTGTCAGGTCGAAGATATCCGTTCCTCATTGACTATAATTTAGAGACACAACCGGTTGAAAAGGTTTTATCGTTCTGTTGTATTCCCCGTCATGAACTTTGCAGGTCTTTTGCTATTGTTTTAGTTAAACAGCTGTTATGTTTCTCTTGTTTCAGCCACCTGTGCACAATACTGGAATATTGCACTGTTGGGGATGTGATTCCTTTCTCTGGAGGTTGGAGCTTTCCATTTGTTCTTATCAACAATGTCGCCTTCAGAGGCATCCTTCGTTGGCACTCTCAGTTTCCCGGATCATCCAGGCTAACCCCTGGCTTTTGCACTCTCAGCTGCAATTCAATTGCTCAGCTAACTCAGTCATAATTTTTCTGTGTCTGGATCAAATTTGTGCGGCCACACGTTTGAAAGATTTCCTGGGATTTCTGTCGTGCTTGATTTGGCGATCACAGTCTGATACGATGCAAAAAGGTTTCCACCCAACATCTGGGTACAGTAGAGTCAGTTACCTTGACTAACCTTGATGAGGAGTTGGAGGTTTGTTGTTAGTCGCATGAAACGTTTCATCTGACTGTGGCTGCTCCTTCTTCAATGACTCAGACACTGATCCCCTGTAAAAGAAAAAAACACAGAAAGTAACCATATTTTGTAAACATATTTAAAATTAAGTATCGTAGTTGTTGACAGATACATTGGATTTCCTGTGACTGCTTCACAATACTGCCGCCACATGTTTGCCAATCAAACACTATTAATGTGAAGCAACAGCAGTCTGAAATTAGCAATTAAATGGCAGAAACTTATTGTGTACAAATTTCAATAAGCAACATTAAATAATGTACAGACACATCATTTGCTGTGAATCTGAAACCACTGCAGGAATTGATGAAATACAGTACTAGTTGATTATATATATATATATATATATATATATATATATATGTATATATATATATATATATATATATATATATATATATATATATATATATATATATATATATATAATGTGTGTATATGTGTGTGTGTATATATGTATGTATATATGTGTAACAAGGGTCCTTAATACCGTGGGTCTCCCGGAGCTCCGCACAGAGGACAGACACGAGTTCTCCACGGTTACGCCGTTTATTGGGCATTCTCACACACACAGCATCCACGATTACACATGCCCTGCCTAGCTCTTCCCCCTCTGCGTGGCTCTGGGAGCTTATCAAGCTCCCTTCCCCGCCCACGCAATCCCACGATCATGTGGATCAGCTGTGCCGCCTCACGCGCCGCACAGCTGATCCCCATGATCGCCTCTCTCTCCCTCTCTCTCTCTGTGTGCCGCAGGCGCGCTAGCCACGCCCCCGCCCACATACCCCCACCGCCCGACTTAGGCCGGGGAGCCACCGGTCTAACCAACTCCCCCCCCCCCCCCCCTCCCACTGGGAGCGGGAGTCAGCCCCGACCATCCGCACCCCCGACCTATGGACCACCATGGAATTAACCCTGCGTTTCCGCCAGATGCCACCGGGTGGTCCGGGCGTTGGCATCCTCCATCCGTGGGGGCCCGGGCGCGGGACATGGCCCGGACAGAGGGCGATCGAGCGCCCCGGGAGGCAGGTTCCTCGCGCTCTCCGCCGGCCCCCTCCCGGGGCCAAACCGGCTCTCGCCCTCAGTACGCCGCGGCAACCTGCAACACAAGAGAAAGAGAGAGTCAGGGTTGCGGGAACCACACTGGTCCCCCCTGTCCCTGCCGGGTCCTCCGGAGCCGCCTTCGGAGATTCCCAATCTCCCACTGCAGCCGGTCCAGCTCCGCCTCCTCCTCCCAGCGGATGCCTAGACCCGGCTGCCCCGCGGTCCCCGGTGGTCTCTGTCCTCGTCCCCACTGCCGAGCCCACCTGTTCCTCCAGCCCGGCGGGTCCTGTGGGGTCAACCCGGGTGCGCCCGGGTCCCGTGAGGGCTCCCAGGGTTGGCCGTCCTGCCTCCCCTGGGTTCCCTCCACCCCCGTACAGTTCCTCCGGAGGTGTCCCGGTCTCCCGCAGGTCCAGCACTGCTTGCGGCACTGCCGCTGCAGGTGCCCGGGTTGGCCGCATGCCCAGCACCTCCGCATCGCCGACTCTGGGAACCCCCAGTACTCCGGCCGCCTCTGCTGCTTGGGAGCCCATCGCTCCCTCTGCGGCCGCTCCTTGCGGCCCCTTGGCAGCGCCTTCTCCCGACCCCTCTGGTCGGGTTCCGCTCCCGCCGACGCTCTCACCGCCGTCGGAGCGACCGCCGTCGCCGCTGCCTCCGCGCCCGCTGACGTCTGCGCCGCCGCCTCCATCGCCGCCGGAGCCGCCGCCGTCTGTGCCGCTGCCTCCGCCGTCGTCGGAGCCTCCGCGCCCGCTGACGTCTGCGCCGCCGCTTCCTTCGCCGCCGGAGCCGCCGCCGTCTGTGCCGCTGCCTCCGCCGTCGTCGGAGCCGCCGCGCCCCACGACGTCTGCGTCGCCGCTTCCGCTGCCGTCGGCGCTGCCCCCGTCGCCGGAGCTGCCGCCGACGTCTGCGCCGCCGCCTCCGTCGTCGCTGCCGCGCCCGCCGACGTCTGCGCCGCCGTCTCCTTCGTCGGAGCCGTCGCGCCCGCCGACGTCTGCGCCGCCGCCTCCACCATCGCCGGAGCCGTCGCGCCCACCGCCGTCTGCGCCGCCGCCTCCGCCGCCGTCCGAGCCGCCGCGCCCGCCGACGTCTGCGCCGCCCGGGTCTTCTGGCGTCTGGCGTCTGTCTGGGTCTCCCCGACCCTCCGGCGCCTTGCGTCAGTCTGTGTCGCGGCTCTTGCCGTCTCTCGGGCCACCAACTTGAGCTCCAGCGCCTCCCCGAGGAGCGCCTCCCTCCGCGTCTGCTCCTCCAGCTGCCTCGCCAGCGTCTGTACCGCCTGGGCGTACTCCCGTACCTGCGCCCGCAGCTGGTCCTTTTCCTCCTCCAGCTGGTGCAGCCGCGCGCTGTCGGACCGCTCCTGGCGCGTCTCGTCCCGCGGCCCCACCTTGGTGCCGCCCACCGTCACCGGCGCCGCCGGGACCCGCACCGCCTGCGCCACGTCCCGGACCTCCGGTGCCTCTCCCGGCCTGAGCGCCCTCACGGCGCCCACCATCTGGCCGTCTTCTGGGCCCGCGCGTTCCGCCGCCCGCCGCTCGAGGTACTCGCGCCACTCGTCGAACGAGCGGTACGGCGCCGGCTTCCCCGGTGTCGTCGGGACCCGCGCCGCCTGCGCCACGTCCCGGACCTCCGGTGCTCCCGGCACCCCGCCGCCCGACATGGCGGCATACAGCCTCTCAATCTCCGCATTGCCGTCGTCCATCCATCCCGGCAGCTCCGTCCCCACCGGCAAGTCCCTGTTCAGGCGCCACTGTAACAAGGGTCCTTAATACCGTGGGTCTCCCGGAGCTCCGCACAGAGGACAGACACGAGTTCTCCACGGTTACGCCGTTTATTGGGCATTCTCACACACACAGCATCCACGATTACACATGCCCTGCCTAGCTCTTCCCCCTCTGCGTGGCTCTGGGAGCTTATCAAGCTCCCTTCCCCGCCCACGCAATCCCACGATCATGTGGATCAGCTGTGCCGCCTCACGCGCCGCACAGCTGATCCCCATGATCGCCTCTCTCTCCCTCTCTCTCTCTGTGTGCCGCAGGCGCGCTAGCCACGCCCCCGCCCACAATATGTATATGTATATATATGTATATATGTATATATGTATATATATGTATATATGTATATATATGTATATATGTATATATATATATATATATATGGTTTTGACCTCTGCTCTAAGCATGTTGGGAGGAGTCCTTGACAGACCCAACACAATCCCAATGGAGTCATTATCGTATATCAAATCCATCGCAGCATTAGTGACAGAGTCAGTGCTCGAGGTGAGACTTTCAATTTATGAATGGTCGTCCTGTCACATTATTGTGGAGACAAATTTACTCATATCTACTAACCAAGTAGGTATTCTCAGATGGGTTGTGATAGAATAATGGGGAGAAAAAAATAACCGCTATAAATTTTGCGAGCAAATGATGCATACATGTCACAAATGAATTATTCAATATCACAACAATACACCAGAAAAACACTGTAATACAATAAAATGTGGTAGATGGTGGGGGGGAGGGGGTTGGGGGGGCTCTGAGGTGAAATCCTGCATGTTTTCCCTCCTTTAGTTATTTCCTCTGTTTGTGCTCATCTCAAAGCACAACTCACTTTAACTGTAGCTTTGATAAAAACGTCTCTGTTTTGAATGGTTGTGACGTACAGACTTTGAACACTTGTGCGAAGTGTGGAACTAGACAATGAAATTACATTATACTTTCAGCAAGGTTAAGTGTATGCACGCTTGAACACAGCCTGCGATGTATAAGCCCTCAGCACAGCTTTGAAGACCACGTTTTTGTTGAGTGTCTGAATCCTACTAGCAGACATGAGCTAACCTATACAAGCACAAACATATTTTGTACATATTCTATCACACTCTCCCTCAGCTCTTTGGTTTACTTCAGATTATAGTCAACAGCATGACAACATTTAAAAACCATCAGGTCTATTTGGTTTATTGCTGTCTGATATGCTTCTGAGGAAATCACCAGGAAGCAAGCAGTTTTTGCCAACTGGGCCTCAGGATGCATGATTTAGTGGACCGCTCTCAGTCATTATCTCCCATACTAAATCTCATAAAAGAAAATGCTGTTGGCGTAACGGAGGGAAGCATCCTGACACCCGTCTCTAGGTTTTCATGAAGAGCTGCAAACACTCCCAGTCTTACACTTCCAATAACCGTTTCATAGCAAGTCCACAGGGCAACAGGGTGAAGGAGTACAAATAAGTGTGTGATTTGTAGATGCTGTCGTAGTTGTTGAGCATATTGTTGAGTGTTTACGAAATCGTATGCAGGCAAGCTGGACAGGTATGTATACTGTGATTATCCGAGGCTTCGGGAAGTGCCCTCGGCAGCGACAGTACTCCATTGATTTCTTTAATCACTTTGAGGTAATTATGCAGGAATAGGCTGAATGAGCTCCTTGGGGGAAACGCAGAATGCTTTCAGTAGTGCGACTGTGTGATCGCAGCTCCCCGGTGACACCCTCCGTGCTCCCTCTGCCACAGAAATGCTCCGACTCGACACATTAAATATGGGCATTGAGGGATGGATCTTAATGCAACAGAGCAGCATCAAGTGCGGAGGGGCCCGCATACATTACTGCACGCTTTAAAGTTTACTTTGTGCTTGTCTCTCTCACCCTCTTCTTTTAAGTCAGGCGAACAGCTTCAATACTGATAGTACAAACTGAGCCTGGCGTTTGGGGGGTGCTGTCAGGCTCCAATTACATTGACAAGTTTTCTCTTAATGATCCTGGAACGCTGGAATTAGATGAGGAGGGAAAGCAAGATGCAAAATATTGTTAAGCTTTGATACAGGAGTTGAGGCTCATGAATCAGATGTCATTCTTTTAAGATAACATAATAATTAATCCTACTACAAGATCATTAATGAGCAAAAAAATAAATACATTTGAAATGGAAAAAAAGGAAAGGTTCAAGACTGTAAGGGCTTGTTTACATTAACGACAGCACGAAAAATAACTATGGATTTGGCTGCGAAGTTGATTTACCAAAAAGAAAAATGAGAATTACTCCCCTTGCGATTGTATGCCTCTGCCGAACAGTCAAGTTGCAGTTTACATCCATATCTGTCCAAAATATAATCTCTTCATCATTTTATCCATACGACATTTGTGTAAAATTGTATAGTTAGTATATGAATTCTCGAGTTATGAAAAAAATTGTTTTATGAGGTCGGTCTACGTCCCAACCCTCACCTATGGTCACGAGCTTTGGATCGTGTCCGAAAGAACGAGGTCGCGGATACAAGCGGCCGAAATGAGTTTCCTCCGTAGAGTGGCCGGGCTCAGCCTTAGAGATAGGGTAAGGAGCTCGGACATCAGGAGGGAGCTTGAAGTCGAGCCGCTACTCCTTCGTGTCGAAAGGAGTCAGCTGAGGTGGTTCGGGCATCTAATTAGGATGCCTCCAGGACGCCTCCCTTTAGAGGTTTTCCAGGCACGTCCAACTGGTAGGAGGCCCCGGGGAAGACCCAGGACACGCTGGAGGGATTATATCTCCCAGCTGGCCTGGGAACGCCTCGGCATCCCCCAGAATGAGCTGGTAGATGTTGCAGGTGAGAGAGGGGCCTGGGTTAGCCTGCTTGACCTGCTGCGACCCGACCCCAGATAAACGGATGCAAATGGATGGATGGATGGACAATGACCACTAAATTCTAATCAGTTCATCCTTGTACGGATGTATGATTGTGCAAAGTTTGAAGAAATTTGTTCAGGGCGTTCCTCAGATATTAAGCGAGTGCAGGGATGAGTTATCACTGTGACCTTGACCTTTAACAAGCATAAGTTTATCTGTTCATCCATGAGTCCAGCTGGATGTTCGTGCCAAAATCTAAGATTTCCCTTCAGGCGTTCCTCGGATTACGCGTTGGAGAGTCACAGTGGCATAATAAAGATAATTTAAATAAAGAAACACCATTGAAAGAAACAGATAGGATGGCAACTGTGACTGGGCTTAATTGATGGTTCATTAAATCACAAAGAAGGACGAGCATGATGTTGCATAATACTAATAAAAATATTAATAAATGTCTGCTGACAGGGCTTGACAGAGCGTCTCAGGCATATATGACGAATGGTTTCCGCTCAGTAAGCAGAGAGGATTTTTTGAGATGAGGGCTGAGGCGGCTCCCCTCAAGCTGTCAGAGGCGGCTGGTAGCATCAGTTCCACTGACACATCTGAAATTGGCTTTGTTCTACCTGTGTGCGTTCACCGGGCCCCACGTCGACCTTTTCCTCTACTGATCAGATGGAGAAAATGGCAAAGTAGCAAAAGACAGGTAGGGAGATGACTTGTAGGGTGGGGGGGGGGGACATGCTTCGTCATGGTGGTTCACTATAAAGCACTCACGTCGTAAATAAGATCAACAGAAGAAATAATAATCCACGTGCAAACTATTTTAATAGCTTTGCTCATTCTTGTGATTTTCCTATGGCAATGCATACAACCTTTTTTATATAGCCTATACAGTATATTTTACAATCTCCCATCTGTATCTTTCATGTGCTTTTGAAAGAACCCCTGTGTAACTCATTTGCATATGTGAAGCTGTTTTCTGAAGATCTTAGTCATACTTAAGATCCCTCCATTCATCATGGTCCAAACACGTTCTTTCCCTTTTGTTTAAAACACTTTGATTCAAGATTTATACCTACAGTGTTCAAAATGCCAAGGACAAAGCTCACTCTTGTACATTTCAAACAATAAATCAGATTCCATGATTTAGTGCATGCATGTCGTCCTCCTCGATAGGGCTTACGTGTTTGTACTTCTTAAGTCAAAAGGCTTTCTAGAGGCTAATGTGATTTCCCCTGCATTTGTGTGTTGCCTGTAGCTCTAGCGTGACTCTCTCAGATAGTGGAATCATTGTAAATTCCCGAGGGTGTTTTTAAACGTCTGTTGTTCTTAAGAGGCTCTAAATAACAAAAAGCCCCCAGAGCTGTGCTTATGCCAAGACTGCTGATTTTGTAAGAGATGCAATCCGCGTTAAGTGCACTCGCCGCTTAAAATGATGGTGACGTTACAGTACATCTGCCCGTGAAAGTTTAATGTCTAAACTGAATTTAGGCAATTTTAGTGTTGTGTTAGGTCTAAAGTGTGTGTATTGAAAACACAAACAAGGTGTGTTTGATGCAGATTTTCTATCTGGCACCCTAGTCTGTTTGTATAAGAAAGACTTCCTTCAAATAATTTTGCTGAGCAATAGTGGACAACATATCCTTCGGGACTATTTCACTTCATAGATTTTAGGATCTGGTGCTTTGGGTTTTTATGGGTTTTTGATCATCATATTTTACTCAAACACAAAAGAATCAAACCAAAACTCACCAAAAATCGTTTTACTTCCAACAATCACCACCTCTGGTTTCATTAAAAAAGAGCCTTTGTTCACAGAGTTAGATGTGAAACTACGCTCTACCCCCCGGTGTGTCTCTCTGCCGCTGCTGGCCTCAGTGCTATTATAAGCTTGCTGAACTAGTCTCTGTGCGATGAAAGTCCAAAGAAACATTTAAATTAGATCTAATATGAGTGAAGATTCAGCAACTGGATTGGCAATTTCTTGCCTCAAGCTTTGTATAGAAACAGATTCTGTCGGACTGCTGAGATGAAATAACATACATTTTGAGATTAGTGGTCCAGCTCATCTCTGCTTGCCTCGACGATCTTGTTTTGATTCAGTGATCTGGTGACGTGCTAACAAACTGAGGAATGAAGGTCATGCTAAAGTGTCTCGAAGGTCTTCAGCAAATTATATTTATACCAAAAAAACTTGAATCATGTTCATATTACTGCTAAACAGTTTTTTGACCGGGCACTCACATGAAAAGCCTCTCCTTCTCAAAGTCCTGGGCTGAATTTAAGTCCCAGTGCCTCTCTGGTTGTGTTTACAAAGAATAAGCGACAATTCCTGCAAAGTATGCCTTTAACATGAGCTTGGGTTGCTTGAGATCAACTCTCAAGTGCATGAACTCACACAATTTGGCTACGCAGTAAGACAACTTAATCCAGGCAGAAATTGTAGCAGGACATCTGTAATTTGAGATACACAATATAGTTCATATCAGCAGAAACCTAAGACTGAAGAACCTTGAAAGGGATGCATGCTCTGCTGAAGTGGCACAGGTCACAGCAAGGTACCCTGCGATGCTGCTGGAACAACTGAAATGGACTTGGGGCACCCACAGAAAGAAATGCACTGTAGGCAAAAGCCCTGTGACGTTGATGAATGTTGTCCTCCGAGTGTTCGGTAATATTCTCTGATGAGATGCGGCGTGTGCTCCGGCCCACAAGGTTGTGAGAACGGCAACAAAAAGCGATGACGTGAGGGTGTGGGAGCCAGTAAAGCGAAGCCACTGGGGGAGGGTGGAGGAGTCACAGGAGCAGTGATAGAAGCGATTTATGTGATCACACCGGACATCACACATGAAATACAGTCACTTAAAGCAGTTCTTGTTCCTTGGGCTGGTCTATTTCGGGAGTTCTCCTCTACTGAACGTCAAGCTACACCCATCTTTATATTTTTTAGGATGAGTAAATAAAAGAAAAGCACATACAGTTTACAGTATACTAGTGTTTTTTTTTGTGCACATAACACATAATGGTATAATCGTGGCATTCATATGAATTCTTGTAACATTGTAACTTAGAGTTTGTGCAAGCATAATCTGACAAAAACATTGTGTAAGTTGTTATGTAATGATTAAAACAACCAGTGACAATTAACCAGTGTTGTTCCCCAAACATTCATTATAGCATGTCAGAGCACCAGCCTGACTCTGAAAAAAAAAGAAGCTTTGGGCAGATGACGCAATGAAAACACACTAAATAGAGATTTATTTGCAAATAACACAAATCTGATTAGAACCATTGGTAATCATCATTGTTTGGCTCTAGCCTAAAGTTGCCTTCCCAAAGACTGAACTGACCAGCAAATCACTCAAAAGAGGCTTTGAGGGAAAACAATACAACCGATTATTAAGAAAACTTTCATAGAGCTAGAAAAATAGATTGTCTGCATATCTGCCAGAAGAGTTGGGTTACAGTATGACCTGTGCAATCCTCAGATATTACTTTACTAACTATCAGTTCTTGGACTATGGTAAATTATGTTTTTTTTTGTGGTATTTTACTAAGAAAATACAGAGTGGATACACTGTTAATAAAAAACAAACTCAAACACTAGAACAGATGTTACTAGAAAGCCTTCTCTGTAAGATAGAAAACAGTCACGAGGCTCTTCAGTGCCTTCTGGTGGCCACTCGCCATTTCTTCCTCTTTTTTTACTAGTGCATCATTTCCAGTAGCTAAAAGACATTGACAATTAAATACCTTGAGATATACTATGTAAAATGGGTTATTTTAATTTGCTCCTGTAATAACCAGGCTTGAATCTGCATTAAGATAAGATGCTTCATCTTTAATCACAACATCTCCACACCGCTTCATCAGCAGGAAGGGATGTTTAAAGCAAACATGAAAAAGATCCATACCATTTCCAGCTATCACTAATAAGCCTCTGCATAATTTTTTTTTTTTTACCCTATGATTGCTTTCACGTGAGCACAAAAGAAAATTACCTCTCCGGTACTAGACAAGGGAAGCTCATTCATCTTACTAATACCAGAGGTGAGTGATCATGAAGTGTGAAGACTCCAGTGTAAAATTTGGGACCCGATAGAATCAATCATCTTCATCATGCCTAAAAATGGAGATCTCTCACCACACACCACACAAAGCGAGAGAGTCGAACAAAAGGCTCTCACTTTAACTGCTACTAACTGCGCTCATTAGTTAGATGTGTTGGTCGTCATTTAACACAGCACCTTGTCAATTGTTCCTGCGGTAATATAGCGCCCATCAATCCCATGCAGATGTGACACATTCAGTCATGGAGTGTGTGAGTGAGTGAAGGCATTGCATTTGATTAAGATGACAGCTTAATGAAGTGAGGTGCACCACATTTGACCTCTCACATGCATGCCACTTTATTGGAGTGCATGTTAATCACCATGTCAGACCTACATGTTGAAATACTGCTGACTTTGCTTCCTCACATGTTGCACTACTAGTTTTGATCCTTCTGGTCATTTAATAGTCATGCTAACATGCTCTCAATGCCAATGTGAACATGGTGATCTCATTTAACGTGTTCAGCGTCTTAGTTTAGCACGATAGAACAAACATTCAACTTTTGTCCTGAAGATGACACACGATGGAAAATTACAGGTTCAGTTTTTACAACGGACGTCAATGTCTGGATAAAATTTCATGCCAATCAAGCAAACAGTTCAGATATTTCAACTAAAACCACATGGTTTGTGACTTTGTCCTCTTGGGCCAGGAATGTATGTACAACATCTTTTCACCAATGCATCCATTTCAGTCTTGAAATAACAGATCAGTGACAGTTCGACATTGCCACTACTAGTGGTGTGAATCTTCCCCGGCCTCACAATGTAATCACAATTCGCCTGTCAAATATTAAAATGCACGATGCAATGATTCTTGATGCATCTCAATGTTGATGCATCTCAATGCTTCGCATCCTCAGTTTTCTATAGCAGTGCACGTGGCTACCTTTTTCCTCAATTAAAACAAGCAGTCAGAAACATATTTAAAATCCAACTTCATATAAATACATTTTTCTGTGCGACCTGCCTCAGTACATAAACATTACAAAAAGAAAACATGAGTCCTTCTGCAGTACATTACAAGTGTGCTGCAATCTACTCAAAGCAGACTGGGCACTCCATGCCTATGGCATTTTAAAATGCATGAATTAGCAGCTAGTGGTATTTTTTTCTTCTACTCTTGCTTGTTGTAAGTCACTGCATCTCCAGACAGGGTTTGCAAAACCACTATTGAATTTCAGCCTGCATGCCCATTTGTTTCAGCTATTGGTAGCGAGAGCAACGGGTATACGGACTGCTGAGTGCCGCAGCTTTGCGCGCGCAGTGTGTGAAAGCTCCGTCCTCAGTGAAACACAGAGTTTAGAGGAGAGGAGAGAAATAAGTGCAAAGGACAGTACATGATAGCAAAACACAGCAAAGACTCACTGAGCTGAAATTAAACCAAAGATCCGTCACTGCATCAATGCAGAATCATTCACGTCTGCATCCTGATGCATCTTGTAACTGTAATGTTCACACGCCTCTGCTAGCATGGCTAAACACTAACTGAGCATATTTCACCTCAAATGGTGAATATAATTTATGACCTTTTATTCCCGGATGCTCCACATTTTCCCCTTCAAAAAGGTCAGCGTTCATCATGTGCAACAGCCAATGGACCAGAAATACTCAAGGGTCAATGGTCATTGACATAGTAAGCAGAGGTAAATCTCATCAATTTAATATGCTTCATAAACCAAAAGCAATATTATGGTGCATACCACATACCTGCTATCAGTATTTCATACTGTACAATAAAGCAGTGATGAAGGCCGGAAGCCTGCGTGGTACAGTAGTTAAACTGAATCACAAGGTTATCACTCAGCGACATTCGGAATATTTGGCAGGTTTGCGAGCAAAGGCCCAAGTATCAGTGGCAGGCTGCCCACATATCTGTCTTAATTTGCTTTTGCGGCAGGTTCAAGTATGTAGAAATGTAATCGCAGCCACAGTGACTTCCATCATCTGTAATGGGTGCCCCCCCCCCCCAAAAAGAGATGTGATTAAAAGGCAATCATGTCCTACTAGAAAGCTGGCTCTGTTGAATGTGTGTGTACTAGCCAAAGTAGAAGAAGCTAATGTATTGTCCACTTAGGTGAGTTGTTAGCTGTGGCATCAGTAGACATGAAGCAGTGTGTTTACATGTATGTTTCAATGTGGTTATCCAATGTGCCAGAAACCGAGCAACACTACAGCCACACAGATCTTCAGCAGTGACCTCTTACTATGTTAAATCGTTCATTTCAGTCAGAGCTGTAAGACGGCAATGAAGAACTCCATGCGGCACTTGACAGTAACAAGTCAGACACAAGCGATGACTAATGGTCCCCTAGGAGTATCCCAGTGTCAAAAGTCTAAACAACAAATTGCTATGACAGATACAACCAACTGCTGGGTTTTCAGTAACTCATAGCCTTGTAGTGAGAGTTCACAGCAGAAATAAACAGTGCACGGTTTGGTGTAATTGGCTAAAAATATCACTGACACACTACTACACTAGATTTGCCATCAAAACGCACAACTGCAGGTGTTTTGTGTTTGTACCCATGAAAGCATCAGTGTGTCAGTTTGCACATAATGAGGGAGGCTTTCTTTGTGTGTCTCAGAATCCTGCCTCTGTGTTCCTCTCTTTTTGTTCTCTCTCTCTCTGTCTCTGTCTCTGTCTCTCTCTCTCTCTCTCTCTCTCTCTCTCTCTCTCTCTCTCTCTCTCTCTCCTCATAATAGTGGTTCAAATCAATAGAGTTAGCCTCAGGCAAAGACCTTTGCCTGAAAACCAATTGTTCCAGGAACTCTGTACAAGCAGAGCCGGGCTGTTTTCTGTGAAGCCTGCCTGATTTTTGCATCCAACACAATGTGCTGGATTTACCATTCGCTTTAGTTACAAAGACAACATGTTTAATTTTACTTAATGCCACAATCTTATCACGGATGCATAGCGTTTGCAATAACAGCAAGCTAGTTGGATAACATGCTGATAAATATAAATTGAGACTTTTGGGGTAAATACTGAGCCTCACCGATACCTGATGTCTGTAAAGTGAATACCAGACTACAGCCAGCATAGTCAAGAAACGTCACACACATTACTGCCATTAAAACTCTGGTTTTCAGTCATTCTTTGGATGGTTAGCGTAGCTCAGCACAAACAGATGCCCTGCCCCTTAAGGAGACTAGCGGCAGGTCCTGTGTCTATTAACTACAATGGTAGACGTGAGGGTGAACACAGTTTACGACAGATTATTTTGCTTCAAAGTAAATATTGGACCCATTTTCCACAAGCCACATATTTTCTGAACACTGGCACTAAAATGGTATTTGTTCGAGCACACACATTTACCTTGTTCAAGACCTGAGTCTGTCTTGGCAACACACTGTCTTGAGAGCGCCCTAACTAATGTTTGTCATGCTAAATATGTCTGTTAGCTGTGTAAATATCTAATGTTAGCAAAATTATATATGTTCATGCTAATATTACCCAATCTGCTTTGATCCACCTCAAAGTGTTGTGAATGTCATGTTGGTGGAGGAATGGGGGTGGGGGCAAACATGCCATGTCCACGCCCACTTTGGAGACAGGAAGTGTATACCATTTCACATTTGTAATGAGTCATCTTTGTAATGGCTTTGCTGTTTGCCACTGTTCAAGTATAAATGCTAAGCTTAGCTAACTGGCTGCCTGCTCCAGCTTCAAATTTACCGTAGAAGCAGCAAGAGAGTTATTTGCTTATTTCCAAAAATAGGAAACCTTTTTCTTTAAAAGGTGAAAGAGAGAGCTAACAGTGTTTACCTGAGGAGGAGCATCCTGTGGCAGGTACACACTACACTATCTCTACATTGCAACTAGTTGTTTGCTGCATTAATGTTCAGAATATTAAATGCAGCTTGACTGTACCTGCCTTCCAAACATCGGATGTTACTGTGAAGCTAATACAAACTACTGATCCATGTGAAATTCTGGAAAGCGCTTTTACAGTATACTGCATAATGTGCTGACTCATGCCTCCCTTCTCATTCTCCGGCACACACACACACACACACACACACATACACACACACACACTGAGTAACCTGTGTGAGGACGCAAGAGAGGAATAGTGGCGGATCATTTATTTTATGAAACAAAGAATGTTCTCCGTCCAGTTATCCAGAATTATAGAAAATGCACTGATAAGTAGAGGACATGGAGACCTGTGGGAGCAGATGTTGTTCAAGATTGAATGCCAGGGACTGAATGCAAATGGATTTTAAAGTAAATGCACTGTAAATGTGAAAAATAACAGGGTCAATTCAGTTTAGAGTTCAACAACTTAGATAGTGTATCTTCTTGAACATACCAGATCAGTCATACGATAAAGTAATACCAATGAGTACAAAAAACAGTGTAAAAATACAAACAATTTTTTTAGTGGAAGGGGACCTTAGGTAGAGAAATAGTATAATGTTTTTAAAGTAAATTAAATGTATATATTATCAAGAATCACACCTTCTGGAGTAGTGTATTGTTATTTATGACATATTGGATTTATATGATAGATACATTACCATTTCAGTATTACCATTTTTTGCTCATCGAGGTGGAGCTACTTTGTATATTCTTGGGTAGTCTACTCTTTAAAATGTATAATATTGTAGGTGTTGTATATAATCTGATTATGTAAGTAGCTGAAGATGTCGGATAAATGCAGTGTTGTAAAATGTACAATATTTCTCTCTGAAATGTAGAGTATATAGAAAATGTGAAAAGCACATAGTTAATTCGTAATAAATGTATAAGAACTGCAGGTTATCATCTCTACCTGGACTTCAGTGATAGTATTTGTTCTCCTGCCTATCACAGCAGACTGAGGCAGCACTGGATGCAGCAGCAATGGCCCCCAGTCATATTGCTCATTGAGCTCTTGGAGCCGCAGGACGAGCTGCAGCTTTGATATAAATGGATTTCTCCACGGACGTCTGGCCGTGATGCACCATTTAAAGGGGAGAATAAACCGAGGATCTTACTGGGCATCATGAGCCTATTATAATACTGTCAACCCTCACAGCTTGCACCATCCAGTTCCACTTCCCTACCAGGATCAAGAAAGCAGAGGAAGTAAAGGTGAATGAGAGAGAGGAGGGATACTGCTGGCCACTGCTGCAGCAGCAGGGCTCCCTCACAATGCCGGGCCAGCTGTTATTTTGTGGCATCAACAAAACACATTTTCCTGGATCATGCCGTTTCTAATATGTTTTGTGGCACAGGTGATTTGGGGTTGTTGTGGTTGATGTTTTTCAGATCATTACAGGCATAATTAACTTATCTGGCCTCAAGTACTCACCCAACGGGGTGATAAATCTGGAACGTTAGGGGGTAGGAATTGCGAAGACTTTGCACGATCAGTGTGGCGCAAAACCGTGATTATCTCCCAGTCTTTTGGGAGATGTAAATTAAGCTCTAATAATTTTTTTTTAAGACAATCAATTTCGAAGGTCATTGTAAATGAAAACAAGACAAAGCATGCATTTTGATCGTGTGCACACACACACACACACACACACACACACACACACACACATATTCAAGCCCCCCCCCCCCCCCCCCACCCCTCCTGTGAATTTCATTAGTTGACTATTTTTCCCCAATAAGAGGACTAAATAGGGACGGTGTCATTGGCTTCCAAGGCTGAATCATTTGCAGACCCAGCTGGTCACTCACAGGGGAGAGAATTAAAGGCTAAAAATGGAAGCAATTTTCTTCCAAGATTAGCCTGTGAGGAAAGTAAGAAAGATGAGTTTAATGAAGCTTCATGTCACTACATTTACCCATTCAGTGGTTTCGCTGTGGCTTCTTTCATAACCATTGTTTCAGTCTTTAAATGTGTGATTAACATATAGGCTTGCAGTTACTTTGCAAAAGAGCAGAAAAAAGAAGAAAAACTAACGAGACAGTAATGCTGTGCTGAATATAAAACAAAACATTGCGTTTGGACTGACTGAAAACATGGAGAAAATGTACCCCATTGTTTACTAAAGAGAGCCCTCTACTGGAGAACTGCCTACATTAAACTATTCAAACACATTTACATGAGCATGCTTTCGTAAATAGATTTTTGTATATCTAATAATACTTCTTCATTGAATACATTCACAAAATCACTGTAGGAGCATTAAGTTAATACTGTATGCAACACCAGTGACAGAATAGTACTTTCAGTCAAGGTTTCATAGTCCTTGCCCCCATCCACAGTCTTTATTTAGCCATTACTCAGACTCAAACCTTTGAATAAGTGGCTTTATGTTCTTGCAAGTCCATTAACTGATCCACAATACCCTTGACTCCTGATTTTTCTAATTAAATGAAGAATGAATGATTGGCAGTTTGCAACAGCCGATGTGACAGCAAACAGTACTTTGAAGGTCACTGTGATGGAAATGTGGTGTAACACACATGTAACCTGGAAGTCATACATGGTACACATCATCCAGTCCAAGTAATGGCCAATTTCATGTAATTTGCCAGGGCTTCCAAATGGTCAAGTCAGCAAACCCCTGTACTGCTATATGGCGTTCATCTCCACAGCGTGGGATTCAACAGCCGTTTGGCCTTTCAACAGCCCTGATATGGATGGAGTTGGAGAGCACAAGGCCTGCAACATGTTCAAAGTATGACAACACATGAAGTCCTTGTGATTCATTCAATGTCGCTCTCCCCATCACAGGGTCTTCACTTGTGAAGCTCCTGACATTTCATGACACATACTGTTGCCCCTCTTTTCCCCTCTGGCTCATTTCCCCAAAACGATTTTGGACCCAGTGCCAATGCAGTTGGTGATGTGTTTGGAAAAATAAGCATATTTTCAAGGTGATGATGACCCTCACAGAGAAAAGGAAGGGAAGCCTCTGAAATCCTATTATCCAGAGATATGTTATTGCCATCAGCAGCGCAGCAACAGTTTCCAACAATTGCTCCTACGCTAATGCTATCGCTGTTGCCAGACTTGCCCAGGGTGTGGACATTAAACTCAATTTTCATCTAAAAGGGATTGCATAATGGCTGACAATGCAATTGAGGTAATGCAGGTGTACAGGTATAAATACCAGGATAAGGGGAAACTAAAGGTAATTTGCATGAATCATTCAAAAGCAGCAACAGCTTCATACCATTTAAACATGTGAAGGATGACATGTCCCAAAAAGTTAAGAATACTGGAGAGTTAAAAGTGTTTTTTTTAAAGAGTAGATGCTTTTAAAATATTAGTCCCTGTTCAAGGTTGTGGACAGTACACTGTTCATGGCAAAAGCATATCTTTGTACGTACAAAGCATAATGGCAACTACATCAAAAGACAGAACCTTAATAAAAAGGATTCATGATGATGAAGAATGAATCATACTAACTATATCAGTAATGCACTTACAGTTAGAAGGGATCTGCTAAGTGGTGAAAGCAACTACGAGGAGGATGACAAAGATACTATGGAATCTTTTTTTCAAAAGTGTCTGTACAACCTACAGTCACCTTTCCTCCAACATGCACACAAGGTGTGTATTTACAAAATGACTCAATGTGAATGACGCATCAGCTTTTGTCTCTCTTGTCCTCTTACGCTGCATGTACAATGGGTTTTTGAGTCACTAAATGTCACAGTAGAGTGGTGTGATGCCGGATAAGGCTGGGCAACATGACTGCAATTACCTATATCTCGTCTCAGCTTAGTTATTTTGTATCTTTTAAAGCAGAGAATAGATTACCATTAAAACAATTCACAATTATAATGTAAAGAGGGTCTAGTTGTCACCTTGATAGAGATTCACATCTGCATAAGTATACTTCTGAGGGGTTGTCTTCTTCAGACGTATAATGTTCAGAGGTATGAAAACATGTGTCTTCAACTTCAACATAAGACTTTTAAATACAGTGAGAACGACTTAAAGCTGGAGATAAATACCTTGTATGTGTGCACAGTGTACTCAGCCAATTAAGCTGATTTTGACTCAGATTGGTAATGCTTTCAAACTCTTTCAATTAGGCGATTTAAAAATAACTTAGCAATTATATTTTAAAGTGGTCATTAAAAGTCCCAATTGACATTTCTTTCCCATCCCAATCTCTCAAAATGTTAAAAAAAAATCAAGATACAAATCATTTATTTCATAAATCCAATCAAAATGTATTTATTTATTCAGCATTTAAAGACACAATAATAAACACGTGTCATTAATCTGGCAAATGGACTTAAACTGCAACATTTCTTCATATACAAAATATCACTAAAAACATTTCTCATTTCTGTTTTTTTAAAATGTATAAATTATTCTTGACCACTAAGAGTGTAAAATTATTCTGGATGCATACTCTTTTGTCCCAATGGAAAAAAGGCAGATGCTGATGTAATAAAATACAAGAAGCCCATGCAGTCCAGATATATGTTTAATTGAAGTATTAAAAGCCTAATCATATCACACTGTTATGATTAAAAACCTTACAACTTCCTCCAGAAACACTGTGGCTTCAGTAGTTTCTTCTGAAATGCTTGTTGACTTTGCAAACAGTCACGTAGACGACCAAACTGATAAGAACCAACTTCTTCTCTTCCTTCATCCATACAACCCCCATCTTCACCTGACCGTCCGAGTCCTGATAGTGGATGGAGAAGTTCTCTCCATCATAGTCATAGGAGACAGGAGTCGTCTCTCGCTCCATGGAAACAGGGGAGCCGACACACCAGAAAGGCTTCTGAAATTCGTCCAGTAGAGTCAAACTCATGATGCAACAATTCTGGAAAGAAGTTGAAGAAGGAGCTAATGTAAGGATCTCTTTTCTGGACTATCATTGTTGTGATTTCAGTTTGTATGCTTGAAAATATTCATCCTCATCTGCTGTGCAATGAGATCCAAATGTCCAAATTTATCCTGAAATCAGAGCAAACTAGGAGATAAGAGCGATTTATAGCTTTTTAATAGATCTGTAAACATTACAATAAAACCACCTAGTGGTCTGTTTCTTTGGCATGCTTTGTTTTTTGTGTTTGTTTTCTTTAGCATTAAGTCAGTAATATATTGAGAGGTTTTGGGCATACACTTCTTTCTTCATATACCACAGTGAAAATAGTGTGTTAGTAGCCAACAGCCCACAACCTTCACTGTCCCGTGCAGGGCCTCACAACTCCAGGGAAGGTGGATACTGCTGGAAAGAGGTGTGTGCTGCGATACGATGTCCCCGCTAATGGCAGTCAGCTGTATTAGGCCATCACAAATCTGGGCTGGTGAAAAACAACAACACAAGACAATTAAATGTCAAGAAATAGAAATTAGTATGAGGTCAAATGGTCAAATGATTAGTGAATTCAATCTATGAACTATATAATGATCTTTAAATACAACGAACGTGTTAATGAACACGTCTAAATCCATCGAAGGTGTTATTTGTCACATGACACAATGTGTGTACTTGAATATAAAAATGTTCAAATTTACATATATCAGAGTTTAAAAGCAAACCGTACAAATGTGCAGGATGTTGATGTCAGAGTTCACGATCCTGATCGTCTTGAATATGTGGCTACAGAGGCAATATAACTATGTAGTGTGAGAACAAGCAAGCAAGAATAAACCAAGACAAACTTATGATGACCATGTTGCATCACCTTGCTCAGTGTTCCTCTGTATGACTGTACATATGAATCACACCTGCTCTCATTAAAAATAGAGAGTCATTGAATGACCCAATCAGCACTATACATTGTGACTAGTGAATATAAGTGGAAATAAATTACTTCTCCGGCAGAACATCTGGTGGAAGCTTGCGGACATGATCTCACATGCAGTGTTGTGAAGAACAATGTGTAGTTGGTAACCATGGAGACCGTACTCAGGGTCTATGTCATCCAAACGGGTTTCAATTATTGGCTCCACGTAGGGGCTGGTGGAAAAAAAGGAAAATGTAAACTAAGGCCGTAGAGATGAAGAGAACATTAAGGAAAAGGTATTTCATTAAGGATGTATTTCAGAGGTGTTTTACTTCTGTGGATTCATGATGTAACATTTGTTCTCACATGAAACCAGGAGAGGGGGCTATGTGCACACTGAGCTGGAACGCCAGCTCACAATCGGTGTAACACCATCAGGAATGCTGTGCAGTCTTGTGTGTATAATTGCTGATATTTTGTATCTCTCAGATGATCTCTGTTGGTCAAGACCCCAGTACTAAATATCACATATGTTGACTTGTTTCTTTATTTTTATTTTCAGATGCATGGAAAACTAAATATTGTGTTCGTCCCAGTTCCCAACATGACCCTCAAAAATAATGTCCACTTGTGTCTCATTTTTACAGGATTTACCGGGTGAGAGTATCCACTATTTCACAAAGACAGCAATATCTGAAAAAAATATTGTTTTGTTTAACAACTTGATCTGTTCACTCTTAATTTCTTTCCTGGGGTCCTTTGAGTGGATCGGAACCTTGTATTGACAACGGCCGATCCAGCCAATTGGCTTTGAATGCAAGTCAAACACTACAGGAGCAAATTCTTCAAATAATTACAGGGTGTTTTAATCTCTGCTAATATGTGAAGTCAACTGCTTGCAATTAACACCTGCACTGTGTATGTGTGTCCTTCTGGTAAATTGTTATACACAAATAACTGGTGTAACTGGTGCCTACACATGACAATAAGATACATATATATATATATACAATTGAGGTACAATCACATTATCCATTATGGTGGTGAAATACAGGTGCCAGTGATGCTGGTGCAGTGCAGTGATACACTGCACGCCATGTAAGCATGTGAATGAACAGGTGCCTGTTAAAGTGCAGCCTACCAAACGGAAGATCCCTGGATGCTTCTTTCCACCAGCCTGTGGAAGTGAAGGGTGAACATGACAAATGCCACTGAGGTCTGTTCCTGCAAAGAGAGACGTCACTTAAATTTCAGTTCAATTCTCGTCATTTTAAGTAAAAATAAATAAATGACCCATCTAATTGTCCCAGCTATTACATATGCCTGTGAAGTAATTACCCTCCAGACGCCGATGATGATGCCAGGCTGGAGCAGCTTCAGTTCAACAAGTGTGTCCTGGCCAATGACCTGCGCACCTTCAGTTAGAGCCTGCATGTCTAACTTCGCCATGAGAGACCTCCAGCCAGGTCTGACGGAGCAGGCAAAGAAAACAGTTGGATTCACCGAGAGCAAAGAGAAGGCAGAGACATAGATAGAGAGGCAGAGAGAGTGAGAAAGAGAGAGAGAGGAGAGAGAGATGGGCGCCGGCTGTCTCACTTCTTCAGACTGGGGCAGTTGAGGGCTATCCTCCTGACACCGTGGAGTTGAAGGGTGGAAATCTGCTCGTAGTTGGGCAAGCAGCCTCCTCCGCTCCAGCACAGAGTCACAGACGTCTCGCAGAACTGGGACCAGCTCGGTTCATGTGTGCACTCATGCCCCGACTTATCAGACACTGTCAGCTCCCAGGTGACGGGCACGTGTCTAGAATAAGATTACACGACTCAGGATTATAGCTAAGAAGACATGACAGATATTTTGCAATGATAGCACGTGCAATTGTTTGTACTGTATTCAGTATCGTATGATAAGGGAGATCTGAGATCTGAAAAGTGGGAAATAATACACACATACTCAATTAATAAAATTTTATGCAACGAAATAAATGAAAGCGCAGCTGTTGTGATAAATCTCTTGATCCAGTTCTGTCTGAAATGTGATTCAGAGCTGCCCCTACTGTGATGCAGCCGGTGTCTTGCTGAGGCATCATCCAATATCAATTAAGTGGAGGAACAAAGCTAAAAACTGGAGCGGCCCAGGAGGCCCCAGATGACCCAGGGGATTGTGCTCTGTATTGTCTGTGTGTGTGATGTCTTGTGAAATGATTATTACCAAGGTAAATCGTGTGCTCCTCAGTGTCTCTAACAGACAAACCCCCCACAGGGATTTGTCTGAGTTGGTGGAAGGCGGGCGGATAGGGAGGGGGTGTGTGTGTGTGTTGTGGATGAGGAGTTGGGGAGGGGGAGGGGGGGGGCTGAGTAATTTATTTCAACAATTCAGACAGCATCTACAAGGAACACAATTATTTCTACTTCCCCTCTGTACCACAGCGACTGCCACAGAACTCAAAATTGAGTGCTGCACAGCCTCTAATCAGAGGTTATAAAAACACAGCAGAAACCGCGACGAGGGAGCTTTCCCCTGCGTGCTGGCATCCCCCTGAGCAGACATCTCGCTCAGACAGAGACCTCCTTGCTCACCTTTAATAAGAAAGTGTCATTAAGTGCGATATGAAAAACAAACCCTGCTTTGTATTGGGTAGCCAGCGGCTTGAACTGTCCTCTAGTCTCGACCTTTGACCTTTCTTGACAGGGTGGATCTCCAAAGTTTTACTGTTTGCTAACCACAAACAAAGCAGGGGTTCCCATGATACCTCGCAGAGCTGCTTCCAATTGTAAAACAGCAAGACATGATGATCAACACAGCTCCTTTTGGTGGACATAAAGCAGCCCACTGTCAAATATTTAACTAAATGACAAGGATTCCCAGAGAATCGTTTCTTCTCACCTCAGTAGCTCAGGGACTCAAATGCTTGAAAATTCACGTTAATCACTCATTTAACCTTAATTCACAAACAACACTTGATGGGCTACTCCAGTGTCTGGTAAGTGAAATCAAGGGCCTGCTACATATAACAAACCATACACCTCAGGTACTTCATCTAAATGGTTTTCCAAGGCCGTTTCTGCCTCTCCATCTCTTACCTGAGGACCCGCTCCGTTTGGCTAGGCAGCCCAGTGTGACGGCTGATGAGTCCAAGATGACTTTGCCACTTGTTCATGACACATGCGGCTACAGTTTTGAAGTGCAGCCACTTCCAGTGGCCCGCAGGCCGATCATGCCCCTGCACTGTGGTCGTCTTCAGCAGCAGCTCCTCCGTGCTCTTAGGGGTTTTATTCTTGCCTAACCCTGCTATGTATATCTTTTTCCACAGAGCTCTGCATTCATGGTATTGAAAGGTAGAAAGGGGAGAGGTGGCTGTGAGTGAGGACAACTTCAAAAGGTTAATACAACAAATCATTTATTTATATGAAATAATGCCTGCTATGCTTATTTCTCACATGTCTGCCATCCCAAGGTACGTGTCTGACTTGTTCTTGAATGCAAATGTTCATCTGCAGTTTGTGTTTTAGTTGAGAAAAATAATGCGTTCTGATAAAAGTTGAATTTCCTGTACAAAGTGCAACTCATAGGTTGAATTTCCTACTATATGTATAATTATGGTTTCGTGGAAGTGATGCTTTGAAAAGTTAAATATGATTGTGTAGGTTTTATAAGCCAATGAAGCAGAAATTCGTAGAAAAGTAGGCGTTTTGAGCAATACTCGCTATAAAAACGCATGACATCACATCACAGGAAGTTGGTTTCCTCTCAGCTCAGTGTGCAGTAGCAGGTGGTAGTGTTTTTTTCCACTGGTTTTAGTTTGCATGGCTCTATTTTTCATCATGAAGGATTACTGTGTTTGTGCCAGGCTGCACAAATTTCAACCTGTCAGGACATAGAGCTGAACCTTAAACACTAGTCTCTGATGTAACTATCATGTAAGTATCATTTCTCATGTCCGTTTCATACAATGTTTGGTACTGTCTGATATGTGATGGCAGACTTTACAACATTGTGCAGTGAAACAACACGTGGTTTGGTGTCACTAATACCTAATCACACTCTTCCTTATGCATTGTCATGTCCAAGTTGTCTATTTTGAGGTGGACATAAAAACTGCTTTACATTAACCAGCTGTCTCCGCACATAATATATACAATACAGTTCTCACATTATTTTACTAGGAGTCAATTCATGTGGCGCCGACGTAAAAAGGTTCCCAGTTTGCCAGTCAGTCCTAAACATATTCATTAAAAAAGTGAAATAATCTGCCGATAGTAAGTCTTTTTCAATTTATTTCCAGTAAAGTAGACTTTTTTCCTGAATATTTCTTTGAAATGTGTATATTTTTCTTGAAGAAGAAAGAGCAATACAGCTCGCAACACCACAATCAAGGGAAACTTGTTCATGGAAGCTGAAATAATTATCCGTTTTTTTTTTTCATCCAGTCAACAATTCGAAGTGATGCCTGTTTTGGGATTTTTTTAAATATGAATATTTTAATTTGTTAAGTATTCTATGATAGTAAACTCAATGTCTTTGGGGTTTGGATTGTTGGTCACATTGGGCTGTAAAAATATTTAAGACCAAACAATTAACCTAGAAACTGATAAACAGATTAATCGTCAATAAAATGAATCCTTAGATGATACGTTTTAGTTCACGTTTCAAGAAAAATAAGCTTGGTTTCCTAACTGACGTATGTAATGTACTAATGTACTGTGTATGTTGCATTAACACGACCTGGTTGGTACTTACTCATCATTGGCAAGCTGGTAGAAGAGCCTACTGACGTGGATGATGTTAAAAAGAGCGGAGGCATCTAGGTATGACAGAATCTTCATCAGGATCTCAGATGGCAGTCTATGGAAAAAAAGGTAATTAGACGTCACTACAAGGAAGTGACACCGGTGTTTTCATGCCACCTGTTGTTCAGCATGCAGTTATTTAGAGGCATCTGTGAATGAGACAAATGAGCTCTCGACAGGCTACTTGGCAATCTTATCACAAAATGAAATAATCCGTGTCTGTGTTCTCATTCGGTAGATTTGGTAAAAACAAAGAAACGTGAAAATACACCCAGATAACAAAACAACAAAAGAGGGTGTTACATCCTGTAGTGAATGTAGCGAATGTAGTGAATTAACATAAAGTCGAGCGAGTAAACTCACGCGAGTAAATCGTTGCAATTATTCGTGCCGCGTTTGGTGTGAACGCAGCATCAAGCTGCAGGAAGTGATGAATTAAAGTCTGAGTGAGGTCCAATCTCAAATCACAAGACACCAATGTTTGATCTTGTATCTTTTTTATGAGTACGTTTGTTTCTTTTGAAAAAAGTACTTGTCCATATCTGTTAATGAGAATTATTGGTCTGGTTCATCTGGTTGCACCTGCCATGATGCCAATGCCATCCAATTCAGTCTCTTGAGTAATCATCTATTCGTGTACACTACTGGCCTGGTCATTCACTGACATTTCATTGAATATCAAACAACAACCAGATGAAACAACTTCTGAAATGAGAAAAAAAAATGAATAAATCCTGTTTGGTGTGTATTTGAGTTTTCAAAACATCCCTGAAATGGCTGTCAACATAGAGATATCCGTTTGACTATGTTTTGGCATTACTGGTAGTGTGAAAGGTAGTCAAGTTGATGACAAGCACCACAAATCACACGTTACAGCATTTCCACAATTTTGCCAGTAAATCTTGACATAAAGACGATACTGTGTTCATCATAATGTCTATCAAGTCAAAAACTGAGACCCGGGCCACAGGTCTACGATTTAACTCAATTCTAGGTGAAGAGAATGGCTCGTAAAGATTGTATCTTTATACTGACGATAGAGATATAATATCCACATCCTTCATGAAACAAATTGGGCTGAAACAAGCAGTCGATTAATCTATTAGGGGATCGACAGGAAATGTATCAGTAACCATATTAAACTCAATTATAGACAAAAGAACAAAACATTATCTGGTTCCAGCATCTCAAAAGTGACTATTTGCTTTTTTTGTTGCGTCTTAGCAAATTTAATATATTTTGTGTTTTAAAGTGCTGGACGGACAGTAAAAGCATCCCTTCACCTTTGGCTTAGTGAAAATGCCAAAGTACAATTCTTCATTTTTTCCTGACCTGTAGAATCACCGGTTAATTGATTAACTGAACAAAATAATAACGAAATCCTTGTTAGTTGCACCCCAAATCTATGTCATCATATTTACAATGATGTGGCATCACGTTTGTTATGGTGAGTCGTGTGTTTGCATCGCTTTAGATGTAATGTTCCAGCAAACTGTGACCAACAAATATAAATAGTTATTTGTGCATTAAGGTAGTTTCAGTGTTCGTGGTGAAACAACACACTTGCTACATATAAATATGTATCTGATTGAATGGCATTACACTTGTGTTTGACAATAAAGAACAGGAGACACATTTTGCTAAATTGCTTCCATCTGATGTTGCATTGCTATATTTATATTCAGTGGAGAAAGACTCAGATTGCTTAATTTGAACATGAACTGAAGTGTCTTCCACCTGTATTCCTTTTTTTTTTTGCTGTGCTTTGGTTGTGTTTGGCTGCAAACACGGTCTATAAATCCTTTTGCTCGCAGGGCAATACAGCCTTAACTTACCGGCTGGCTTCAGAGTTGAATTGCAGGTGGAAAATATGAGCATGTTTTGATAGATTACCTTTCCATAAAGTTCAGAGTGGACGCTGGATGCGATTTGACAGCTCTTTTGGACGTCCTCATTATGGAAGTGACTGCTTTTGGTGCCGCCATATGTTTTACTGGTCTTGACCTCTTTATTATTTAGCTATATTTTGCAAGTTGAAGACATGAAGCCACGTTTGTTTGACCGAGTTTTAGCTTCAACGTTAACGTTAGCATATCAATGAACATCCGACGTAAGTTAGATCAACAAATAGCGTCTGTTCTCCGTGTTTGTAGCCATCATGTGTGAAAGAATAACGTGAAGACGTCTAATTTCCGGACTGTCCGCGTCCAGTCGCCATGGTGACGCCCAGTCACCTTTCCTCCACGTTCAGAATCTGTTTTTTTTCCGGTGGAGAGTGGCGATATTGGCCTTCAAAATAAAAGCACTTAAACAGTAGGCCTATATTTCGATAACTATACTAATATATTGCAATGGAGCATCACATGAATGTGAAATAGTGTTGAACTTAGTTTTTCCAATTGTTGTTCTGCAACTAGATCAGATTTAGAGACAAACTTAGATAACTCGGATGACATAATCAGGGTTTTTCTCTGGTATTTAAAGATATAAAAACATTAATGATGAAAATGACTTGCAACTCAACAACATTAGCATAACATGTGGTTTCCAAAATAATCACCAAATCGATTGATTGCAAACTCATCTATACGAAAAAAACTTTTAAAAAATGGTTAGCATATGTAGATGTACATTACAAATGTTGCACCATAATTACAACCATAATGTGCCTAGCCCTAATTCAGGTCTTACACCCTCTAAAATGTTATGGTCTACCCTCAGGAAATATTCCTTTTGTTTCCACAAACGCACGCACACACACACACACACACACACACACGCACACACACAAAGATAATGGACAATTAGGCAGATGGACAGAAATATATTTATGAGGTGGATATTTGTTTTACTCTGTAAAGCATATGGTGGTGTGAGAATGCACGCAGGGTGCAAGGCCTCTTTTGATGTTTAGGATGTTTAATGCATAATATTTGTCACAGAAGTAAGACAAATTGTAAAAGGTTGTGACAGCGAGATCACAAACAAATGACTCCTGCGTTAAAATTCAATCCAAAGCATGAGAGGAATTCTGCTATACTGTAAATACATGTCTGATTTGAAGAAAAAACTACAAAAAACAAACCATACTGTGCTCGTTTTCTTTGTAAAAGCAGATGGCTCACATTAAGACCCACCATATAATCGACCTCCCCGTTCCTGGAAGCCAGTAGGCTCTGCTGGCTGTCAGGGAAAATAACCATAACACTCTTGTCAGTCCAGCCGCTCAGCTTGCCTGATGGAAGTGAAGTCCCTTTTAGGGCAACGGCAGCCCCTGGTACGACAATGCCATGTACATGTAGGCCACATCCCTTTTCCTTGCATGTCCTCCGTACTTGACATTTGATGATTTCTGTAGCTATGTGTCCTTCTGAAGGCCTGGGGTCAGTTGTGGCTCTTGGATACCTGATGTCACTCTTCCGCATGGCTTGTCAGCCAGCTCTGACAGTGCAATGTTTGTCAAATGGGGCTGAGAAAACGAGGAAGAATCACCACAATTAAGTCGAAAATTGGGTCGCTGTAAGTTGTGCTGAGGATGTTGCATGCATTTTATGGAGGGCTCATGTTGTGTATGCGTTTCAAGGCTTTCAATGCTTATTCATAGTGACATCCAAACCTTTAAGGAATGATTTGGTTTTGTCCTCTCCGCCTAACCATTTGCTTGCATGTATTCAAAATATAGCTTTGATGAATTATGTTCAAAGAAATGCAGACTTTACTCCCACTATTTTCTTGAGCTGATGACGCTGCAGACAGTCTATATACAGTGCCTTCCATTGCAGATGTGAGTCCCATGCATAATGTAGACAGTTAGCATATCTTTACGTGGTAAATGACAGCTCATTAAAAGGTCTAACGTGAGGGTTCACCATGTAGAGGCCCACTCTCAGAAGCTTCAGAGGTGTGGAGCACTGATGGGGACCCACTACACGGCTCTTCAAAGGATGATGACATGTCAGGAATTGAAAAGAAAGGCCAAGGGTGGTACAGAGAGGTGCAGGACATTCTCTGTGAAGTGGGCATTTTCTGAAGTGTCGCCTTTTTTCAAACCAACTTATGGAGTGTTTGTAAAAACGTGATGTGCAAGTGAAATGATGTGCTGATATGCCAGTACACACCACGTAATGAAACATGCCGGACAGATCCAACATGCGTTTGCTATTTTAATCACAGGAGTGATTAGATTTGACTTCTGATAAGCATTCTGCAGATACTACATCCGCCACTGGATGGCGCACACGTATCTTTATTTGACTCATACGACCGCTTGTTTAAGTCTCAAATTATTAACATACAGTCTACATGCATGCTGGATGTACCACGTAACAGCAAGGTTATCTGCTGCAACCCGCATTCATTTCAGATTAATCAGGGAGAGACACGAGAAATCCGCAGCATTTGAATGACAGACATTGACGTGACAGCAAGTGATCTCTGCCTTCCCGGGGGGCCCCTGAACATCCAGCTTATTAATATGTAAACAAACCCGTTAGTCAACACATGTGCTCTTAATTGCGGGTTACTTCTGAGGAGTCTTGTTGCAGTGGCTACACACAAAGAATGGGCGTGAGTTGCCCCTCGAAAGGGAGCCCAGAGACTCTTGCTTGTTTAGCACCACCGATCTGAGCGCTCAGATCACAGTCTGCGCGAGACAGAGAGCACACCAGCGGGATGGATTGCACAGGTAGGTCGTGATTTACCTTTTCTCAACAGAAATGCCCGCAAAGTGCTTGCTTCACCATAATTACCGATTAGAACGAGATAAAAAGATAACAGTATCATCATTTGCATTCGACACTGTAATTTGTTACCAAGAGTTGTGGCGCAGAGTTATAGGAAACAACCCGCAGTAGCACACTTGGATTGATCAATAACAGACAAATAGAACATGTTTATTAAAACGCGATTTTTTTATTTTGTCATTTACTCACAGTGATTGCCTTTGGTTTTGCGCACGATAGCCATTTTACGCACACATGATAAACTCAAGTTGAATGACTAAAGTATTTGAAATTGTTTTCCAACTGCTGTTTGATATGGACATTTTCATTTTATCTCAGGATTTGCAACAACAGTTGTCTGAATACTCTTCAAAATCAACTACGACCCCCAGGAGGGAGGGGAGATACAGCCGGAGAGAGTCGGAGTGCGTCTGTGTGTCAGAGGTTCTTTGAGAAAGCGAGGGAGCATCACAGATAGAGGAAGAGAGAGAGAGAGAAAGAGAGAGAGGGGAGAGAAGGTATCAAGTCTGGACCAGGTGATCGAGTACTAACAAACCTCCAAGGGGCTGCCGGGTTGTATCATTGTGCACGGGATCAGCGATCCGACCATGGTGCCCGCGCGCTGCCCGGGACCCTGTGCCATACTGGCACTGGTTCTCCTCTTGGGATGCGGCGTGGTTTTCTGCCTCGGCCAGAATGACACGGAGCCCATCGTGCTCGAAGGAAAATGCCTTGTGGTGTGCGACTCGAACCCTTCTTCGGACGGAGGGGTCACCTCTTCACTTGGCATATCAGTCCGCTCCGCTGGGGCAAAAGTGGCTTTTTCCGCCGTGCGTGGAACCAACCACGAGCCGTCAGAGATGAGCAACACGTCTATGACCATCTACTTTGACCAGGTCAGATGTTCACTGAATTTAGCACAGTTCTGCAAGACTGTAATATTAACCGGATATAGACCAATTTCATAGCTCCAAACCCAGTTTCTTTTTTTCCCATCTCTCTACAATACGCATGCGATATGTGCCATATATTTGCCATTTAGTTGCCATATATTTGCCATGGGTGAGCGTAACTTGTTTAAGGTCATGTTTCATTGATTTCTTATCACTGAACTCGCTTTGTGGGATCTGAGTCCCGAGTATCTCTAATCTTAAGAGCACAGTGCTGTTTCCTTTGCAAATGGTCCATTTGAGGCTGTGCGTAATTGTCTTGATTCAGGGATGCGCTGTCAAAATTAATGATCATCCATGCAGAATCATTGATCACATATGCGTGTTAGGCCTCGGTCGGATTGACATGTGCATCGTGTAGCTTTTGCTGGGATGTTCCACTTAGTTGCCTTTGGACAGCGGCCTGTTATACGCATCAAAATGGGAACCATCCCAAACTGCGACTGAAGCGCAGCCTTAAAACATTTGGCACGCCAGACTGATACGCCAATCTGTATAGTCACTATGCGTGGCAGAGGCAAACAATTACATTACTAAAGACAGCTGTTGTGTTCTGTGAGGCATGCGGGTGGATAATAAATAAACATTCTCTTCTCATTTTGCGCCTTTCTTTTGGTCACAGGTTTTAGTGAACATCGGCAACCATTTCGATCTCAAAGCAAGTGTGTTCCAGGCTCCAAGGAGGGGGATATACAGTTTCAGCTTTCACGTGGTGAAGGTCTACAACAGACAAACCATACAGGTGAGCACTTATTAAGCAGTTGGTCTGCGGTCAGCATTCAATAGAGAACTAAGAATGAGACCGGGCTCTCTCCTCTCCTGCAGGTGAACCTGATGCAGAATGATTATCCAGTTATATCAGCATTCGCCGGTGACCAGGACGTTACGAGAGAGGCGGCCAGCAACGGAGTACTGCTGATGGTTGAACGGGAGGACCGCGTCTCTCTGAAGCTGGAACGGGGCACCTTAATGGGCGGATGGAAATACTCCACCTTCTCAGGCTTTCTAGTCTTTCCTCTATAATCTAATCTGCGATGATCCACGTCGCACGAGACTCTGTTTAGGTTGAGGAACAAAAAGAAAAAAAAAAAAAAAAACATGCCATTTATTTTCAACTTAAATAACTGTCAGCCAAGGAAGCCGACGAATATCTGTATACCTACACTCGTCCACTATCTAGTCAAATATGAACGTTTCCTCGGAGTTTCATATATTCAAATCCATCAGTCAACTTTAACGCAATCTGGATGATTCAAAGTATTGATCGGCCAGGGGCGTGTGCTTGTCGGGAATGTGGATTTTCTTTCTTCTTGCTTGGAAACAAACTTTGCCAACAGACAAACGGGTGTACCTGGGAAAAACGGACAAGGGCGAAGATGATGCGTGGAAGAACTGACGTCCTGGACAGGCCGAGTGTGTTATGCTCTATTTTATGTTTGTATAGCCTTAAAGAATATTGTTTTCGTCCAAGTGAAGTATATGGAATTATGGACAACCAGAGAAGAAGTGCTCTCACGCCCAAGGCATTTTTTTGCACGAATGGAAGTTTTTACTTTATGTTTTGTGCTGTCAATGGTGTTGCGTTTGGATGCTGAACATATTGAAAATAAGCCAAATGTAGGCCGCCGACGAGTTTATTAAAAGAGAAAAAAGGCGACATATTTCAGCCACCGGAGACGACTTAGAGCCCTTTTATTAAGAATAATGATATAATTTATAAAGTACATATTCACATTATTGTGTGTTCTACATTTCGGAATCTGCGTAGCTTTGACTGATTTAATGTTCAGTGACGTTGCTCACCAAATGTAAATTGTGGAAATAATAGAAGAATGTCCCGCTTAATAAAATATATTGTATTGTATAGGCTAAGCGCATTTATCACTGTTCATTCACAGAACTTGGCACTTAAAGGGAACAGGCTGAAGAAAAAACGCTTGATTAGAAGTGAAAGTTTTTAAATTACGTTAGACCAAACCAAAGGCCTCAGGAAAGAAAACAGTCAGCGTGACCTGCTTGTTTTAGTCGCTGTCCAAGGTTCTGAAATATACTGCTGCACTCCTCATTCAAAAAAGGCTCGCCGCTCTTTTGACAGAAACAAACATCTAAAGACTTTTTTTTCACGAGAAGAACGAAAAGAGACCCACATATGTTCATAGAGTAACATACATGGAACGGATGTACTGCGCATTACGTTTCAATACAATACACTGGCGCGCCTTTACGCGGCGCAGGGCGGATGGAGACTACAGAGAAACGCCTCCTCTTATGGAGCATACACGTCCCGAATTAAGCAAACATACATTTTGACGGAGAAGTGAAAGCGTGTAAGTCTCGTATGATAAAATAATGCAAAAAGAAAAATCGTCTATACTGTAGTTTACCTAGTGCAGCCCCCCTACTCTGTGGTGAATTTTTTTTTTCATCATCACAGGGCATTTTGTTTGAAAATCAAAGCTTAATGATACACCCCTTGCACACACGCACACACACACACACACACACACACATACACACTCCTTCCCTTCCCTTCTCCCTCACACATGCTCTCTCTCTCACACACACACACACTATCACAGCCCCCATCCCCGCCCCACCCCCAACAAAATTTGAGCCTGTCTCTGAATCTAAATCAAAGCAAATAGTGACTTGTGCCAGAGTCTTTTAATAAATGATCCAAAAGAATAATACCCTAATCAGCCAATATAGCATCCAATTGAAGATAACCATGTTGATATACAGCAATTTACTAACAATAACATATTCAACTGCCATGTATTTATATTTTAACATAAATTAATCCAGGTGAACACCTTTATCCCTTATTGATGTCTCGTGTTAAATATGTACGAGCCGCAGATGAGTTTGGTGCAATTGAGGTGTGGACTGAGCAAAAGCAAAAGCACTGCTGGAACTCAAAATCCAAAAGTCGCCCCTACTGTTTTAGAGGTTTCTGGAAGTTGCAGTTAGTCTAGTTTTACTAGGCAATGTGCAATTGCAACCTACTGTAGCTGGTCTCTCTTATGTTTTGTTTTTGGGTCAAAGGGCAAATCTGTTGCTTCAGGTTAGTTTTAAAAATTAAAAACAAATGTTAGTGACGTGGAGGCGGGCGCTGTTGTAACGTTGTGCTGTTAATTCTGGGGACACAAGAGACACACCTTTAAACGTCCTGTATGGAAGCTGTTGTGCTTGTAAATTTCCCTACTGAGACAGGTGCATCTGTAGGAGGAGATTTGGGAAGAACAATTAAAAGAATAGTCACTGGTGAATATAACACATGTAGTTACTTTGTGACAAAAGAGGATACACTGCAGGGATTGTGAAGATTGGTTTGAAAACAATGTATTGCTTTTCTCAATCAAGCTTATGGCTAAAGAATTTAGGTTGTAACGCTTTAAAAAACTTTTTTAGATGTTTTTTTCTGAAATCAACAAGATTCTCGAGTGACTAAGCTCTCTTGATTGGTCGAACTTTAGGAAATCTCGACAAAAGCAATTTTGTGGAGAAAATGTCCATTTAAAACAAAGCCAGCATGACGTTGGCACAAAAAAATAGCTAGTTTATGAGTAAAGGAGAAAATCTGCCAGGAGCGTTAAGAGCCTTATTGCAACACGTTATGCTATTCCGTAGCTTGTTGAAACATATTCAACCCTTGCGCTGTGTCAAACAAAAACACAAGAAGACACAGAAGTGATTGCTCGTCCCCGTGTCGTAAGAATGAAATCCAACAGCTGCTGGGCCTGGGAAACATTTGCATTTATAATTGATGATATCATACATGTGAGCATATGGAAACTTGCGTCTTCTACATGGTCATTTGGTTTTATTTACATATACACACCTTCATCTTGTGTGTAACAGAATGCAGCTGAGAACAAAGAGAAAGACCTGCTGATAGCCTGCTGGTGCACGCAATTGGACTGCACAAAGCGGCAGAAACTGCCAGCAAATCAGAGCGATTTGGAGAGTGGGCTCAACTGGCCTATAATGTGCTAATTGTGCTCATACTGGAATGAAAAGTCTGTTTCCAAATGATCCCCTTAGATAATAGCCTTCAAACGTGTACTCTGTGCACACGGCAAATGAGAAATGGAAACAAAAACACCTTGGTTATTGCTTATTAGGAAATAAGACTAATCCATCAAGTGAAGGATATTTAGAAATCGGGATTATTTAAGTGCAAGATGAGAGATATTTGTTGGTATCTTAATGTCTTATCTAGAAAGACTGTTGTTCACCTTGATACAACACTATTGTATAGACAATTCCATCATTCTTCCACTTTACTCAGCCCAGATTGGTATTGTTTGTTTGGTAACTGCAAATATAGATTTAAGTTTTTAGACATGTTGGAGTCTTACATGTGTCCACCCCAAAGTACAATTAGTCTTCAAATATGAGCTCCATTTTTTTATGGAAGCACAGATGGCATTTTACTGTGCTTTATAGGCCACACACACACAACTTGGAGTCATTAACCATTAAAAAGCTCTGAACTCATATGGCCTTTTTGCTTTTTAAAGCATTGTTTGTTCTTCCTTGGTCTCTTCTAAGATTTTGTGCTTATCCTTTGAGGATTGTTCCTTTAAGATGTATGACTCTAGGACACAGCACATGCAGGGAGATCACACGCCGGCTGCACGGTGGGCCCCTCGCAGCATGAAGGTGCAGCAATGCTCTATGCATTGGGATCCAAATGATGTAGACTCATCAGATGGATGTCATCTTTGGTTCAAGACTGTCGTGGAGAATGTCAGTTATTTGTTAATGAGGTTGTTTTAGACTGTACACACCCACGCAGGCTGAAACTGCACATCTCCACTCATAACCATTATGTACACAGAACGCACACCCATCAAAGTGTAATTTCAGCTCATTCAGCCATGAACAAAGGGGCTCATATTTAGAAACATCTAAACATGTCTTTAATTGGCTGCAGAAAAAAACATTTTAGCAACAATAATTTGTTGTTGGTATTGATTTGAAAGCCGTCCTCTGAAGATCAAGACAGCTTTGACATTCATTTCAGCTCCACTTTTGGTCTCTAAACATTTAATTACGTTGCCGTAGCATATTTTCAGTGGGTGTTTTGTTCAGTTTTAACAAGGATGATAGTTGGCAGGTAACGTGCCATCTTTCCTCTGTTGTTTTACACTCCAACCAAAATGTATTTATCATTTTTGCAAATGCCACCCTCCTCCCCCTCCTCGCATCAAATCGTCACGACAATTTATATATTTGTAGTTAATGACAAAGTCCTTTATTTCAGTAAGAGCAAGGTTTAATTTCTAACATTTCTTTTTCATAAGCTTGCTTTTGTGTGAAAACACTTCCACTCTTCATCCAACCTGATATAATGCACCTTTTGTGTCATAACTCAGTTGCTAAACACATTGGCAATATAGTTTCACACCAATTATATATATTTTTCCCACTGATCAATAATGTTACATACAATATGTAGTTTCTGATTCAGTGCTAAATGTTGTTTTTTTCATAATGTTGGTATAAAGAAATGGACAATTTCACCTTGAAACATCACAGCAGCAGTGAAAAGCTGTCTTCTTCAGACCCAACATTTATTCCATTCATAGACCCAAGGTCAAGCAAACATGTTGATACTGCTGGCACACTGTGAGACCTTTACCAAAAAGTTTCCTGATCCGTCTTTAATCCCGACCTGTAGTTTAAGAGCGAGAGGAGTTGAGCACTTTGCTTCACTCACTGCCTCTCCGAGCCACAGAAAGCAATGTACAAAGAAGCAACACTTATCAAGTCATTATCTCTAAATGTCCATTTCACCGGCCGGCCAGTTCAACAAATGAAGCCAATTATGATGCAATATTTGTGTTTGGATATTTCCTTTATTTCTATACCTCTTTCTTCTTTTCACTTTGAGGACTGGCACTGTATCATTCTCAAGACACGCACTGCCAAAGGAGAGAGAACTTAACAAGATTTTCAACCTTTCCTTTTGATTGCAGATGAGCTCACACATTATTATGCATGAGGGGGAAAAAATCCTCAGAAAAGGTGTCTTTTGCCATAGACTCGTTTTCTCCAAGGTCCTTGTCCCTGTTATGGCTGAAATTGCCTTAAGTGTGATTGTGTGGGTGAATAAGCTTTTGACAGCAGTTTTTATTCAAGCTTTTCCCGGGCAAACCTACAGGCAGTTCCTTTTGCGTCTGAAATGACGCTTTGGGGGCCCGCTCAATCTAATATCTAATGTGGCTTTGAGTTAAAAGGAAATGCATACTGAATGTCAAGATTTATCGCCGCTTTTAATGATCCAGACCTCTTTATAACATCTTTAAAAAACGTTTACCATAGGCTTTCTTTCATGTGAGCACTGCTAATTTCACGGGCCATAGTAATGGTGGCATTTTGTCGGCAAAGCATGGCGACAAAACCTCCATAAGACATAAAACCACCTGTGCCCTCTTCTCCCGGGCAATAAGATAGACTCAAGCACTTTTTGCACATCGTGATGTTTTCATTGTTAATCACAAGCCTATATCAGAAGACATGAATAGGTCATATATCATTTGAGTCAAATTTCAGCATAAACTTTGGTATTACAGTTGAGGCAGTGCCATGACCCAGCTCATTTGCACTTGAATAGATAGACACTGATGCAAACGGAGAATACTCTGAGGATAACATGTGGCAGGGTCTTGTTAATAATGCATTTGTTTGCGAAACAAATAAATAGACGCACAACACAGACAAACATTAGTCTCAGAACTGCCTCTGTGAACAGGCCCATCCCTGAAGAAAGTGTGTGTGTGTGTGTGTGGGGTGGGGGGATAGGCAGAGAAAGTCTGTTTATTCCTTCTGCCACAGCCTGCAATATCCATACTGCTGAAACACGCAATTCCCCAAAGAAAATACAACCTCGTCCAAGCCCACCCCTCAGCACCCCCGCTACACAGACAGTAAGCAACTCGGAGCCAGGCAACCCGGGCTCATATGAACAACTCCTTGATGTGATGGTTCCAATACATCATCGGTCTACACATTAGATTCAGGCACAGCACGCCGGAGAGAAAGCATCCCGGACCCGGCATCTATAACCAGTTTAACTACATTCATTAGAATGGGAAAAACTGTGCCTCAGCACAACTATAGCTGGGGAAGATGACAAAACCCACAGTGTGAGTTGTTGGGACAAAAATGGAGAAATACACACACACCACTGCAGCAGCAATACGATTATTTTTTACAGGTGTGTGGATTCTGTTTTTGGTAATTTTATGGATAATTGAGTAGGGATATAACTCTGGGTTTAATAAGGTTACATTTATTGCCACAGCAATTGGAAATAGACTATCACCATCCACAGCCAAGAAATCAATACGTTAGAATGCTAATGGGAACCCATACATAAGTCAATAGGTGCGGCATTTCATCCACAGTTTGTCGCAGATGGGACCAGAGAGACCAACAATCAGGTGACACACTTTTGTTTCCCCTTTATTATATGCATGAATCATTATAGTTATAGTAAGAAGTGAGTTTTTTTGCAAATACATTTTGCAAAAGACACAGTAAATAAAATAAACTCTCTTTGTAACTATCTGTATTGCTTTATCAATAATTGCTAGCTCTCAAGATTTAACACTATGATCATTACAAAAGTCATCCAAGATGCAGGGATTTAGAGTTACACGTACAAGAGTCAATATTGATTATGTCTCTTTGTTTGATGTGAGATTCCTACATATTAATTAGTTAATTTACTTATAAAAAAAAAGGTTATTCCCTTGATCATCATCATCATCATCAGTCGAAGTCAAAGGAGCTTCCTCACCGTATGAGTGATTCTCTTTGTGCCATGTAGCATTTAGGAATAACAAATCTATGGCTGTTGAATACAACTTAATTTAAAACAGATCACTGCATGTGAGATGCTATATGAGATGTTGAAAACCATGGAGCTGTTTCCTAAATCCATACTCTTTACAGTATATTCTCCAGTCTGATCGACATTGAATACTGTTTTAGCAGTCAGTTTACAAAGATATCGACATACTTTAATATACCAGCAGGAATGATACAATGTGTGAGCATTAACAGCACAAAGGCACAAACAATACAAACACCGTATTCTGTCTTCTTTGACAGTTCTTTACTAAAACCTGCTTAGAATCAGTCCGAAGTTTGGATTTGGGAAACGTTCAGAGTTGTATTGAGGGATTTTTGTATGGAGTCTGTAAGCATAAAATAGTGTATTCTGACAGACACGTAAAGCACAATTAAGATAGCCTTTCGACATGGAACCTTTTTATTAGAGGCTGTATAGTTATGAAGCATCTTGACTAACAGACAGCCATGATACTGAAAGTCATCCAACCTACTCGAGCATAAAATGTAGTGCGAGGAATATTGTTATTTTCCTCTTTATTTCAGGCCCTTAGTGAGTTTGACTACAGCGGCAGCTGGTGCTCCGACACCTATAGCACTGTTGTGGTTACTTCTGTGCTGTACATATTTTGCACTCACCATTAAAGATACTGTGAGGGACTTTTAACAGGTTATGAACAAGTCTCAATGGAATACTGATTACTTTATATGACCGACATAAGTAAACAAAAACATCAGTTAGAAAATTGGTTCCTTGTATATCATTATTCTCATTATATTCAGATAATATGTGAAATCAGATGAAATCATGAGGGTTCACCAGAAACTCCAGCGGTGGCTCCGGCAGGGTCCATTCTGCCATGGACGGACCCAGATGGGGCTTTGCTGCTGCCTTCAACCTGCAGGAGCTCTAGTAGGAGGCGGAGTCCCAGCAGCTGTGGCTCCTCCCACGGCCAGACAAGGCATGCTCATTCCAACTCGCTGACGCTTTGTTGACCCCTCGGCGTCACTTTCTAATGCACTGGGTAGACCAGCGCTCTGTCACAGTGAACAAGTGAGTAACGTTGTGAATTCAAACTTAGTTTCAGGTAATACAACCGGCTTAAATCCAGGATAAACATCATGGTTGGGCTAAAAATAAGAATGCAAACTAAGTAAAATGTGAATAACGTAACATAAACACCAAAATCAAGTCCAAAACAGCACTGTCGTAAGTCACGCTTTGGAAAACAACACCTGTCTCTGTGTTTGTTTGACCCATCCACCTCTACTTCCACCCACTCTATCACTCGCCGTGTGTGTGTTTTTGGTTTTGTCACAATACGTCAACACACTTGTTCTCTCCCAGCGTGTAATGATGCAACAGATGGATTTGACTCATACAGACACAAAAGGGTTCCCTATGTGTTGCTATTTGACGGGCTGGGTCAGGAGCAGAGCTTCAACACGCTGCTCAGTTCTACTAATGGGATTCTGGTGGTCAGAAACTACTGCATTTGTCCACAGGTACGGCTAAAATCAACACAAAATTAAAGTTCCTTATAGTAGCTTTAAACAAATTACCAAAAATATCCCTTTTCCACACTCTAAGATTAATTACAAAACTATTACAGTAAATATTTTTGACCGGGGCCTTAATTGATTCATCCGAAACAAATTAAAATACTACATTTGAGTTTAAATATATTGCTTGAATATAACAGTTAAGAATGGTTTACTCTGTGAAGAGAAAGCGGTGCCTTTTTATTTCATCCCATAAGAAATATATATTTTTATGATCATTTACAACAGCACAATTGCTGCATGAATATCTGGCAATAAATTAACAAACGCTTGGAGAAGGAGGAAGGACTTAAGAATTGAATTCTCATCATTAGAATGAATAACGACATCCCATCAGTAGTGTATTTACGGTGTTCAAGGTAAATCATAAATAAAGTTATAATGAGGAAAACTGCCAGATGATTGGTTTGGACTATTTAAGTCAGAACTGGTGACAAAACAGTTATTATCGTGTTCTGACAAGGAGTAGTGCTGAAACAAGATGCCCTCATACACAGAGCATCTTGTCGTGTGGACAACCTCAGGCATCATTATTTCTCTCTTAGATAAGCCATTGTCCTGGACTCCTGGGTGTTGCAGCCTTTTAATAACGACACACACATGGCTTCTAACTAGAGAATGGTTGACATTGTCAGTCACACTTGCATGTGGAACGTTAGACATCGGGAATTTCTACATTACTTTACAGATGTAGCAACTGAACATAGCAATGTAATTGTGTCCTGGAACTCATGAAAAAAAAGTGCTTTTGTCACGTAGAGACACATTTATTGGCAGATTTTAAGTCTAGCTTCGCAGTATACTCAAAGGTATCGTTAGAGGTAGAGAAAATAGGAAGGATTCAAGGTGCTGCTATAATTCTCAATTAAATGTTTTATAGGGAAAATATACATTTCAAGAGAGTCAGTGTCATATATTTTCATGGGACCTGGCGTCCATGTCATCAGTCTCTGCCTATACACCTTTTAATGATGCCAAAATTGACATATTGCATGTTGCTGCAGGTCAGATCAATGTCTCCACGGGAAAGGAAATAAAAGCAGGAGCATGTCAAGCTCATCTCATCATAAACATATGGGTGGAGAGGCTTGGTGGAGGGATTGAATTGAGCTCATATTCATCTGAGTTTCTCCACAGCCTCGGGCATCACGGGGGACTTTGAGGAATGCTACAGGCACGTTTAAGGGCAAAAGAAGAGCGAGAACCTTTTCGATAGGCTGGAGAGTTGATGTCGGCCAGCAGTAAGTCCACCACAGTGAGGATGGAAATTCATCTCACTATCAATAATCACCTTGATTTCTCCCACCTGACATGAGAAGATCGAGAAGGGAACGTGAAGTGAGAGGAAGGTCATTTTGTTCTAGTAGCCTAGAGAGCTCAATGCACTGCAGCAAAAGAAAACATGCAAATAGACAAACAAGCAAACGAAGAAAACATCTTCACTAGTTTAAAAACGCATATGCAGCATAATGTAATGTGCTGAAATTACAGATAACACCTAATATAGAAACACTTGCTCCTTCATATGAAGCTACAGCTAGCAGCTAGCTAGCTTAGCTTAGCATAAGGACTTTAAACAGGGGAAAACATAGCCGGACTCTATCCGAAGGTTGGAAAATCGGCCCACCAGCACCTCTCAAGTTTGCTAAATAACACATTATATCTTTTTAATTTAGTCCATTGTACAGGGGTCATGTGCCAGAATATTTCTTGACTGGAAGCAGTTGCCAGGCAACCAGTGGAGACTCCAGGAAGTATATAAAGGAAGATATAAAGTGGAATTTTGTGAGCTTTAGAGGTGCTGAATGGAAGAGTTTTATTTTTTTGTGCCGTTTGGACAAAGCCAGGGTAAACCCTTCCTCCTCCCGATTCCACTTTTTATGCTAAGCTAACGGTCAGCTGGCTTCAGATACGTATTTAGCGTGCAGACATTAGAGTGGCATCCATCTTCTCATTTAACTTTCTCAGCAAGAAGATTTCCCCAATGTCAAACTATTCCTCTCATTCATAAATGTGGTGACCTTCAGTGCAGAATATGTATGTTCTCAATGTGGTGGCTTAGTCCGAGTGCTTCTTTTCGTAATGCAACTGATTAAAAACAAAACATTTAAATTGTTATTTCAACACCATTATCCTACAACATCTCACTCCTGGCCTGCAAATGAGCTTGTGTGTTTACTCTGTGGGCTCTACAGATGACGGTAAGAGTCTCTTGTTGGAGGCTTGAGCGTGTGTCGGCTTACATAACATGTTTAAAGGATGCGTTAGAGCCAATCCACTTTGGGGAGAACCTTGTGCAGGATCAATGCTGGCATGCTGATGAGCGTTGCTCAGGTGTTGCCAGAGGCACCATGATAATGGCCAGGGCATGCAGAATCATTCCAGGAGCCCTGATGCCTCAGGGGCAGGAGGAACTAATGAAATACACACCAAACCACACACGCTCACACAGTACAAAGGCTCACTATTGATGACACTGACATCATACTCAAAGGTCAGAGGTCAGAGTCACTTTCTCTGTCCAGGAAATTAAACGCAGCCATCACGACTGACCCTGAGATAGCAACTCAAGAGCTGAATCCTCCACACAAAGCTACTCTCTGAAAAGTCAAGTAAAATAACGTACAGTTCAATGCCAAATTTCATCATTTTGCATGCCTAATATTCAGTTTATTGAATAAAAACTTAATTCAGAATTATTTAAAACCATTCAGACTTACATGACAGAAGTACTTAGGAGAACAATTTTGTTCTGATGCTACTGTCTGGTTTGTGTTGAGATTTGCCCAATCACAGTCCCTCCCCATCCCCTCTGCCCCAGTTCTCGAATAGTCCCCATCTGGTTTGACAATCTGTTTTGATGGAAATCAGTTTTGTTTTTTTCCTCCTCTCCCATCTACACTCTCTGCTCTTGCGGTTTTTACTTGAAGTTCCCCTGCGATCACGGCTCAGACGCTTCAGATGTAACTTGGGCATGATCACAGCCTCTCCTGCATTGGCACCAGAGCCTCACGGCGCTCGCCTCACGGCGCTCGCCTTAGCTGTTGAAAAAGCACTACAATTTAAATCTTGCCTTATTTGAGCTAACCCACAAATGAAAAACACAGAAGGAAATCATGATGTCATTGTGTGTGTCAAGGTGTGCTAAAGGTGACCATGCTAAATGGAACATAGTTACTCATTGTAAAAGTGTATTATTGTGTTTTTTTGCCGGATTTAATACTGAATGTACATGATGAACATAATGGATGAATATTGTGTGCATTAACGCATTTCTAACCTTACATTGCTTCAGTGTTGCATTTCAGCTGGCAGGAAAGTTTTATCAGCTCTGCATACCTTTGGATGTCAGTGTTGAAAGAGTAAACACAGTTAAGAGAGTCAGCAAGAAAACAAGAGAGGGGAGTCGACTCCCCCTCATAGCCCCTCCCTCGTCTATCTCTATGGAATAACTGTGACTACCATCACAAACTCCGTCTCTGTCAACAACTGCCAATGCATCTTCAGACGGTAAATCGTGATCAACGTGGAGAGACTCTACCCTGGCAGAGAGGCGAGGAAGAAGAAGAAACAGAATCTTTTTTTCCTTTTTTTTCTTCTTCTTCGCATTGTGAATATTCTTTTGTGTCCTGCCTTCCTACTCCTGCCTTTCATATTGCAAAGTTTTGGAGTGTTTTTAAATGCAAAGGTGGTGTGCTTTTTCTAGTCCCCGAGTACATTCACATCCCAAAACACTTTATGTCTCCAGCCCCACCCCTCCCCATCTCTCGTTCTCCTCTTCCACCCTACACCGCTTGATTTTCCATCTCCCACAGGTTCACCAGATGATACCACCGCCTCAACGTTCTTTTCTCTCCGCACTTCCTATCTCTGCACATAACATTTTTTAGGTTTACTTCAAAGAGGTTTTAAGGCAAGTGGTTCCACCTTTCTTGTCTTTCACCTGAGTGTGCATGAGGAGGAGGGGACAGCCAGACTGAGCTTCTGTGCACTGAAACGGCAAAACGCCTCGCAGTCCACAGCTGTCAAACCCATGGATATACAGGACATATGCACGGGTATGCAAAAACAACCAAAACCTCTCCAGTAGCACATTTCTGGCATTCTTTGCCACCGCTTTCATCCATCGAGGGATAAAGCCAGGTTCCCTTTAGTCACTTCCAGCCTCCTTTAAGCCTTGTGTGCTCAGGAACAGAGGGATGAGGGGTGGGAACACACCACTCGTGAACCTTAGAACATGTCCTACATCAAAACATCCGCCTCTTTGCGTTGAAACCCTTAGATTCTTATAACACAGTGAAACAGTTAAGTTAGCGGTGGGCAGAAAGAAATGAAAAGAGAGCTTGATCCATGTTCGGCATGTGTGGGTTGTATATAATCCTTACCACAGACTATATGCGAATCCTGTTATATCCACATACTCTTCAAAATAGTAGGTTTCTTTTTAAGGGTGGGACGGGTTGAAGTCCCACCCTCTTTCTTCCTCCGTCATGGGCTGTCCCAGGTGATCTTGCCTTTATGTGATTTAACAATTTCAGAAAAAAATGAAAAAGTGCAGGGGAAGAAAGGGAGTCCTTGTGGCCACTCCCCGTAGCCTCAGGCTGCTCCTCTTTTATCGCGGATTGTACTTCCTTTGCTCCACAATGTGTGTGATGCTATTCTTCACTTCTCTACTGTATGGGCTGTTCCTGTTCAACTAACAACAGTCCCCTGGTGAATCAAATCAGGAGATTATAAGAACATCCAAACAGATCAAAATGGCTTCCAGGAGGGCTTAAATCAAACTAAACTTAAAATTGTAGAGAAAGAAGCCTTTGGGATATTTAGGAAATAGGAGGGAATTCTAGATGTGTGTGTGTGTGTGTGTGTGTGTGTGGGGGGGGGGGGGGGGATTTACTGAGTGATTGAGGGCAATTTAACTCTGCCATTCAGCAGGAGAGGAGGAGGGTATAATGGATAAACAGTGATTATGCCAAGTCCAGATTGAGAATGTTCATATTTACATTTTGACACTGGGAAAACAACAGCTGTATTACTGCCTGTCATTTATGCAATATGTATTTCATTGTACATGTCTCCAATTACCTAATTTGTGTAAGGAGCACAATGCAGTGAAACCTGGCTGCTGAAGCTAAAAGACTGTGGAGCCCTGTTGTCCTCTGTCATATTCTGTTCAGTTCAATGAGAAAGATGATGTGGACTTATTTCTGTGAATAAAAAAGGAATGTGTGCCACATTGCCACAGCAAGTCATGGTTTTCATGCCGTGTGTGTAAAATCATGATTTTAAATCTGCCACATAGCTGCTTGAAATTCTGAAAAGGGACATCTTTCATCTGCCAGGAGCCATACCTCAAGCACTCTCTCTCTCTCTCTCTCTCTCTCTCTCTCTCTCTCTGTCTGTCTAACCCACCACCCCCTGCTTAGTTAAGCTTACTAAGTGATAGGCCATGGCATGAGCTTCCTCGTTCAAAAGACAGGCGCATCATTAGAGATCTGCAGAGAGCAGGTTCTGCCCCCTGGGGAGGGATGACAGTCCGTCACTGCCCTAGGGCTTACCTTACTTTGGACTATGGAAATCAAAGATGGTGCTATGAAATTTGAATTGAATAGGATGAAATACTCATGTAGCTTTTTTTCTTTGTCCAGTTTTAATTTCATTGTTTGGGGGAGAGGTAAAAAGCTCACACCATTTTGAGTGAAGGCCGGGCCACTTCACAATTAAAGTGTGTCTTTGAGGTTTGTGAGAGTAAATCAAATAAAATCTAAGTAAACGAGCAAGAGGAAGTAATAGTCGTGCCACTGTTTTCCAAATGCAGCTACAGAGGAGTAAACATATTGATAATGTATAGGTCCTAAACACAACTGGCATACGTTTATACTCCATTTGTCACATGAAACGAACAAACAGTTTAGATTGTGTCTTTCGAGGCTTGCTTAGAGTTAGGTTCTGCATCTTTAGGTGGTAACCTTGTTCTGTCAGTGCCATAGTTTTGCTGAAGCTTGTGCAAGGTACAGTACTGATCTGCCACTATTCATACCAAACAAAGACTCTCATTTTGACTGAACTGCAGCAGCACAGAGAGCACAAGTTTGGATCATTCCTTGAATCACTTTGCTATTATAGCTCCCTTCACTTCAGTTACTTAAAGCACTTACGAGAGAGGCTCATACATATGCAAATATGTGTGATATGAGAATGTAAGTGCGTTTATCGGTATCACACTGCAGGTACGCACATGCCTGTGTAACTGGGAGCTTAGAAAATAAGGCAACATATGGGTGTTACTATCAATGTTAATGTGTTTTGAATATAATTAGTTTATGTTCATTTCTGCAGTCTCCGGTCTGAGCCAATTATAACCTAATGATGCATTTACAGTTAGAACTCTACTTGTCAGCTTGATTAGATGATGCGCTATACTGCTTGAGCAGACATGTTAATGGTAAGTAATGGTTGTTATCTTAATATGATGCATCACTTAAAGAACAACAATGCTAACTATAATATGAAAAAACAACACCTAAATGCACATGTTGTCTCCCCAGCTATAGTTTAAGGAACTTAAACTGATAGCTGATTATAGCAAGGTGGCTGGAACAAAAAAAATCAACAATGAATGGATCCTACTGTGTTGCCTATGAAGCCAAAGCCTGATGTAGTTGTCATGAACTATTAAATATTAATCAGTGAACAAACTGTTGCACTGGGTTATATGTTTCTTCATTACGATCAGGAACTATGGGGCCCCGTTGTGTCTTGAGCCCCGCATGCACCTCCCTGTGGCCAAAAACACTCATTAGTGAACCAAATGTATGTATCAATCAGTGGCTAAAAAATAATAAGGCCATGAAATTAATCCTGAATGAATAAATAAGGCCATACATATATAAATACATATAAATAGAGGCTAAATGTATAAATTAGTTATTACATTTCAATAAATAAATGAAATGGTTTTTCCTTTTCAAAAAATACATTTTCAAATTACTAATTTTATTTATCTCTAGCTAGCTCCTCCTCACTCCCCTGAATCCCCTGCTGCTTGGAGGGTTCGTCAGTAGTCGTTCGCTGATCCAGTGAGTCCGTTAGGTCCAGCATGTACACGTGCATGTTCATATTTGTCATATTCATTTTTCATGTGTATTTTATTTATATTTAAAGGATTTAATTCAGAGACATACATATTTATTTCACAGGGATAATATATATATATATAAAACGTTTAGTATATACTGGGATGTGATTCATCCTCAGGAACACATGAGCTTGAGTCCCACAGACTGAGGACATTGGAAACACATTGTCGGTTGGTGGTTATGGACTTTAACAAAAAGAAAAATATAGAAAGCTGCATGCCAGCAGCATTCTGGCATTTAGCGATCTTGCATAATATTATTTGATAAGGCTACGTTGCTAGCGTGACAATTATGAGGGTAATTCATCTGAACATCTCTGCACATATTTCATCATTAGCGAGGTCATTACTAGTCCAATAGACGGTCAATCACCTTTGAATCTTTTCTCCGTGCAAACCAATATCCCACCTTAGAGATCTGCGTCCTCGCTGCTACTCTGCTGCCTGTTTTTAGACCTTGACTTGACTGTACAGACTGAAATGATCAACTATATAATCCTTAATTATAGTTGTTCAGGTACTATTTACTAATGATCACCGAGCAACATCCTGATTTCTTCCATTGGCAACAGGAATTTATCCACCTGTACTCTCTCTCATGATATAGACTCAAAAGCATATCATTACTTTAATGTACACATACGAGCAGTCGACAACGGACTACAAACATGCGCACATGTAATAAAACAAGGTGTGCGGTGGTTCCCAGACAGCAGGCATATGGGTATGAAGGTGGCCATCCTGCACCACTGTTTCTTCCTTTATAACCATTATTCAGTGGAACGGTGGGGATTAGAGGCCCCCTACAGTGCCATCTATTTTGGCTCCTGAACAGAAATGTGCTATCTGGGCGGTGCTCTGCCTGCCTATACACGCGGGAGTCTTTGTCAATGCTAATTGGCCAGCCTACCGACCAGCGAAGTGGAACACAGCTTCCCAAACACATCACGCCGTTTGTTATTGAGGGAATGCAAGTGGTCCTACGCCCCGTGTCACTGTGGAAGCCACCAGCAACCCCAGGATCTGGTACGGGAGGTTAACCTGTAATTTTGTACCTGCATGCGGCACACTGGTCATGGGGAAGTCTTCACTCCACTGATTGCAGGTTGTGGAGAGAGCGGCTCATCCTCTCATGCACTAATAGCAAAACATTAATTCCCTGTCACTCAATTCATCTCAATTTATTATGATTGTTTCCATGGAGAACCTATTAGCACATAAGCTGCATGCTCGTTCCAACTGCCACGAACCACAGTGAGAAATAGGTTCCTCTCAACTATTCTGTACCCTGCGTAAATGTCGGAAGCTGCTCGTTGGTGGTGAGACAGCGAATGCCCCCATTTAATGTGTAGCGATACTTACTGTGGCATTTTGCCTCCTCCTGTTGTCTCGCCTTTCTTATTAACATGCACTTAAATTCCCTTTGTTCTCTCAAGTGCTCATTAAAGAATTCAGTGCCTTCTGATGTCTATAGTTTTACATAATTAGAACCCAAGAGGGTTCCACACGTGCACTAAAGTTCTCCCATTTGTTTTACTCTGCATTAGAGGAGCAATTTGTTTAATTTCTCTGGAGTTTAACCTTGCTGACTGTGATGGAAAAGCACCTGCAAATCTTGCATTCAGTCAGATCACTGGTGAGAAAACATTGCTGTATGTTGTCTTCCTCGTAGTGTTAGTGTGATTTTAAACATCCACGACAGCTCTACATTATAATTTGCAATATAAAAATGTCATGACATTGTCTCAAAAATATAAAAGAAAATAATGTATCACAAAATTCATAATCATGGCACATTATACATAATTAAGAGTTATATATTACTACTTTTTGTGCTTTTTATAAATAACAGGCTGTGCTTTGTAATGCTGTAATTATATCTATGATGGGATGTGATGAAAAAAACATTTGTTTTTCAGTCAGCATCTGTACATAACCCATGCTCTTCACTGTTTCAGTAAATAATATGAGTTGGCAGCTGAAAACCTTGTATCTTCAAAAGGTTAAAGGAATGGGTTGACATTTTGGTGAATGTGCTTATTCACTTTCTTGCCCAGTTAGACGAGAAGATCTATACTACTCTCATGTCTGTACGATACATATGGAGCTACTGCCAGCATCTGGTTAGGTTTGTAGCATAAAAACAGGGGGATACAGCCTGACTCTGTCCAAAAGAAACAACATCTACCTCCCAGCACTCGAAGAGCTCACTAACTAACTTGTGATATCTTGTTTAATCCATACAGTAAGTGAAATGTAATTGTGACAATGTACTGTTTTACTCGGGGGTTATGTTCCAGACTATTTGTTGGCTGGGAGCTGTAACTTCCTGGAGTCTCTGCTGGCCGGCTGCTCACTGTAGCTACATATTCACTCTACAGACATTGAGAGCTATGGCACTTCTCAGCTATATGATCAAATCTTCTGCTATATAATTTGGCAGATATGCTAGGAGCCTTTCATTCCCTCAGCCAATATTGCAGACTTTCTTCTTTCTTTTAGTGTGTGTTTTTTTTCCACCCTTTTCGCCTCTCATGATCCTGCTACAGGAATGAAAGAACAACATTTGGCAATGTTTGCCATGCAACTACTAATGCCAACACGAGGGACAAGGACAGAGCATTTATTCAAAGCCATGCCCCCCTCAGCATCTTGTCTTTTTTTGCCATGATTTGTATACTAAATATCCAAAATGCAAAAGCCCTTTGAGCCTATTCCTTGTCTTATAGCTGTACAAGGCTAAGGGTGAGGACGATAAGCACGCCTTGGTGTGTTTATGTGTGTTTATGTGCAGTTGATCTTGTGTACACAGTTTGACTGTAGTTTGTGTACGTCAGTACAGAGAATGTGAGGTGGGGAGGGCTTGATGTGGTGTTCCAAAGTGAGTGGCCCGCCGAGGAAAACAATAAAGCAGGAATGACAGGAACAGATGGCCCTCTTTATTGTCCCCTGAAATGCAAACACTGAATATCTTTGCTTGGTGGGTGGCATTAATATATATTTATTTTCTCCCTCCTGTCCCTAATAGCGCTAGTGGCTGGCACCCACCCACATTTAGGACTAAAAGGCCTGATAAAGGGTTGGAGCCAGATGCTAACATTGCTTAAGATTTAATGGGCAGTGACACAGAACAAAGATGACGAGGGTGTCCAAGCGATTAGATAATTGAGCAGTGCATTTTGGGCTTCCACATGCAAAAATAATGTTGTTGTCTTGTGCAGTGGATTTACCTTCTGGACATGATGGTGAAGCGTTTCCAAAACAAAATTAAACTATTGTGAATGAAGGAAAGATTTTAGACAGAATATCAGCTTTGCAATTCATCCAAGCAATCTTAATCTTCTCAAAAATATTTCACGAAGGCTGTCAAAAGTTCACATCCAAATGTATGTATAAAGCATTAAAAAACAACATAATTTGATTTAATTTGAATCCGCTGTCCAACCCAAATATAGCAAAAAGCATGAAAGCAGCACAGTAAAAATACAAAGGCATGTCCAAAAGACAATAATATAGAATGGCAACTTTAATAGTGAGTTAAAAGTAAGAGAATAATATAGGGTTTAAAAACAGGCAGTGTGGAGGCAGCCTAACCTGCAGGGGCATCTCCTTGTTTGGGGGCTACAGCTCCTCAAACATACAAGGAGCCAGTGAAGGGAGGCCAGCGTGGAGGATTGTGCTCTTGCCTGCATTTTTTTTTTTGATTGATTTATTTATGGATTGACATACATACATAACCCAAAAGGATAACATGTTAAAGTGTAAAACACTTATTTCCAACATGGTCCTTGGTGGTAACACATTTCACACACAAAAAAAACAAAGACCTAATATAAGTCAGAGACAAAAACATTTACACAAATCATCCGAATTTCAACAACACCTAGAAAATCATAAATCACATAAATTAATCAGTCTACACTAGTTAAAAAGATCAGCTACTCTACTCCATAAAAGGGCCTTAACCTGATATCTAAAAGTCCCTCTGGTATTTACCATTTTGAGGGAAATTGGTAAATTATTCCACAACATAATACCTGTATAAAAAAAAGTAGTACTTCCAGCTGCATTGTTGACTCTGGGCACTTTACAAGAACGGACACTGGCCCTAGTATTATGGTAATGCTGTGTATGAACCATTTTTATATTGGAGTGTAAATATTTGGGAGCAGAACCATTTATGACATTATACATATGATTCAGCTTTAACTGCTCCACCCTAACCTGTACTGGCAACAGTCCTACTCTTTTAAAAGCATCTCTGCCAATATGAGTCCTAGGGGGTGCATTTAACAGGAAGCGGATAACATTATTTTGCATCACTTGCAGTCTGTTTTTAAGTTTAACTGATAATCCACAGTACCAAGCTGAGCATGCATAATCAAAATGACATTGGATTAATGATACAACCAGTAATTTCTTGATAGAAAAATCAAAAAACCTTGTTCTGCGATAGAAAAATTTCAATTTACCTGCACACTTGGATAGTATTTTGTCAGCAATAGATGAACAGGTTAATGACTGATCTAATGTTAACCCCAAGTATGTAACACTTTCCTGAGACACTATTTCAGTGCCATTACATTTGATCTTAAGCAATTTTATTTTAGACAACTTCTTTTTTGTTCCAAATAAAATGCATGCTCCTGTCAAAAGACACGCTGCGTCATGCCGTTCCAACTGCAAGCGTTAGAGGAGGCCTGGCTATCGCCAACATAAAGGGCATTTCAGCAGTCAAGCCAGGTCGAAATATGAGCACGTATAACCCCTTCAAAGTTACAAAATGAGAAAAGGACTTGACCTCAGCTAACAACCTCCGATAGAAAAAGCTGGCTTTTATCACTTTAATCTAAATGTCCAATTAAAAACTCACCGTTCATTATTACACCGATTTGTAACAGGAGAGTTTACACATGGAAGTTATATTTCGACCTACTTCTTCCACTGTAATACGCACAATGTACAGTACAGCCATCTCTAAATGATACTGTAATGCAAATAATTACAGAGAGCTTTAACTTGGATTAGGGAGATTACTAGTTTAAGCTCTTCATTACTGCGTCTACCATCCATTTCACTGTGGCAGCCTTAAAGAAGGATCCTCAAACTGATGATCTTTTAACAAAGTTCAGAGACAGACATAAATACTTTTCTGAGGCTCCGCCCTCACATTGCTCTTTGTTAAAGCATTGCCCCATCTCTCTCTCTAATGTACCCCTTACTCATTTCTCTTCCTCCTCTTTCTAACGCTGGCTCGTCTACTTCACACAACAACATACGTATTTTGTGTTTGTATTTCTCTCCCCTCCTCCGCCTATTATTGTACACCAACTCTCCCCCTCTTATCTCACAAGCTTTCCTGTTATCCTTCTCCATTTCCCACCTCTCTTTTTGTCCCTCCCCCTCTGACACCTTCCCTTGCTCTCCTGCTTTCTAGCTTTCACAACCATAATACAGCGGTGGCCGGCATGTGCTGGGTTCATCGCTCCACTCCCTGATAATTCCCCTGTATTAACTGGCTGGAGTTATTACCCGTTATATGAGATGTCTATGTTGAGAGCGCTTTATGAGATCCTGGTCCCCTCGGATAAGATGATGGAGTTGGTGAATGCTGTCATCCCCCAGCCGTATAATGGCATCAGTTGGGAAATACACAATGCCATGGATTATTGATAGAGCCATATCTGCACTTCTGCTGACAAATTCCTGGCCTGGGTTGAAGGGGCACATAATCCTGAAGAATATCTCAGCTAATATGGCCGCCTCCATGCAGTAACACCTCTGCTCTCTTTGGGGTACTTTGGTTACTCTCCTCCCCTGTGACAAATCATCGAGCATTCCCGGTGATTCAAATGAGAGGGCGAAGATTTATTCCAACAATAGGCTCTCCCACACCGTCTCACAGAGAAATCCGCAATCCGAAAGTATCACCGGACTGATAAGACCGTCTTGTTGCTGCTGCCACAACTCCCAACACCGAAAATATGATTTTATTTTACGACAGGAAGCAAGAGAGGGTGAAATTGAACGAGGAGGATGCGCAGAGTTTAAAGATGTGTCATGAAAACAGCTCTCAGGCTCTCACAAGACATATTCAACATACAGTACCTACCGGAAGGTGATGCAATATGGCAACGCAACGATTCCTCTTCTCATTAGCAGTTCACCACCCGTCAAAACAACAAAGAAAGCAGGTAAACAATCCTGCACGCCCTATAAATAGAGTGTAGGAATACTCCTGGCTCTCATTATGCCTCCTCCCTCTCTATTCCTCAATCCGTCTGAAGCTCTGCTGTGGAACTCCGTCTCAACAGCGTTTAGTCCGCGTGAAGACCATAGGCTGCATTCTCAGTCATGGCCTTGATTTTTGATCCCAGATGCAAGGCTTACTCGTAGACGTGTGGGGGAAGCGAGAGACAATAACTGATCAAATATAAGCGCTTAACGAAGCTACCCAGGGACACTGCAGGTCCAAAAAAAGAGGCCTCCGCCGATGTTGTGCAGATTTATCAGAGGCTGCTGTGTTTACACGGGTCTTACTAAACCTCCACACCAAAGTAGTTGATACACAGTTGCGCATTTGTTTGAGAAATTGCATGCAAATGACCAAACAAGCATCTTGTTGTGAATTGCTCTTCATTGCTCATCTCGAGACTCAAGCCTCAGTAGCCATGTTGCTTTTCAGAGGAATATGAAATTACTATCACATTGAGGGAAATCAAAGTCTTGTTCTGCTGCAGTCCTCTGGGCAGCATTGTGCAGTATTGCTTTGGAAACGGGCCTAATTGGTATGTGTGGGCCAAACTCACCCCAATGCCTGAAACTAGCTGGCTTCATGTTCACAACAATTGGATTTGGAATAGCTGCCCTAGATTGTTTGTGTTTTGCAGTTAGTGTGTGTGTGTGTGTGACATCAAGAGTGCAAAGCTAATCCCAGGCTCTCCTCTGTCTATCATATTAGAATGCATGATGCTTGTAATTGCTTGATGTCTACAGCCTATAGCGTCAACCATATATTTATAAAAGTGCGGGGTGACTGTGGTCTCCTAAGGAAAATGGAGGGCTTTGAGCTGAACAATTAGCGGCAGCTTCCATCTGACAGAATGTATTTCTGCCTTGTAGCTCAGGGTATGGTCTGGCAGTGCACCAGAAAGTAAAGAAGAAGAAGAAAAAAAAGCATTAAGTCACCTATAATTTGCTATCCCACAGTCACAATGTACAACAGACACATGACAGCTTAATGAGTCATCTCGTCCATACACATGTCTGCTTCCTGAATGATGATTGGCTCTGGCACAGGGCTTGCCCCCTTCATGCGAGCAAAGCGCGCTGCGTCCCAAGTAAAAAAAAAATATGTGATACAGTTTTCTTCACTGTGCGCCAAAGAAAGTATTAACCTAATATCCAATTTCGAAAAAATAGAGGCACTGAGTTTTGCCTTTGCATGTGTCCGCATGCTGTTGTCTCAACACAACCTACCATAAGGGGGACATGTTGAGTGAAAGCTCCCCTGCCTGCCTCTCACCTCTCATCGGAGGCAATAAATGCACAATGTGTTAATAATTCGGGGAGCATATTAACTCTCATTCTGTTGTTCAGCAAAAACCCTAAGCACTGCTGGTAATGTGCACTGTGCTCACCTCCAACATGGAGGTTTGCCGAATTAGCTTGCGCCAGTAAGTTTTTTCCTCCCAAACGCACCATGGTGCAATATAGGGAGAGAGAGAATGTGATTACAAACAGTAAGTTATTGCCTCGGGCACAATTAAAACTTTGCAGACGAGCATTCCTGATTGCAAACTGAATCAGGGATGGTGTTGGTGGGGCATGTTGCTTGTTAATTGGTTAATTACGGAGCAGGAAGGCTTGCTGTACAAGTATTAAGAGGGAAATCTGCTCTACATGTTCTGCCAGTCCCACATGTAAACCAGACACTGGGGCAGCCCCTCGACTAAAAATAAGCTCATCAGCAATTTGGAGCTGTGTGGGCTGTCTCTCATCATGATGGAAGAGCGTTCACAAAGTGGCGCTTGCTGCTGCTCACACACCACAATGCTCTCCTTCAAAACATACAATCACACTAGATGTATTTGTTTCCATAGAAGCAGTGATGCGCTTCTCTTCGGAATCAGAGGAAAATGCCTTAATCTGCATAATTAGGCAAGAAACGGTAATAATAGTTGTACACAAGTCTAGTCGGGTTGTTATTGCAGTGGTTTTTAATAAAGTAAGAGGTTTGAAAATGCATCTTGGAAATTATCTGAGGTTATTTGTTGTTATGAGGCTGTTCTCTGCGAGATAAGGAATAGCTCTGGCTAACATGGACTGGCCCAAGGACTGTGAAGTGCACAGCACCATTGACTTAACACCATGACTTGCAGGTGTATTGCTTCACGCCACATGTTTCTGACAAAGTCAGGGAAAAACAGCCCAGGGCACGGACTCGCCACAAGGACAGCGTGTACACACACACACACACACACACACACACACAAACATATATATCTACGCACACCTCGTACCTCTAGAGGAAATGTTGTGATTTCTTAGTCAATGCCCTCAACGCCACAAATCCTACAGGTCTTACTCAGAGCCAGTGCTCACTGTTGCTTGAGTTAATCAGAAGTGTTTTTTGACTGCAACTGCATTTGGCTTTGATTTAAGCAAAGCCACGGGCTAAAAGCTGTCGACATCTCTTTATGAGCATGCTTTTCTGACCTTTCTGTTCAGCGAGTCTTCTTAGGACTGAGGACTTGACACAACATGACATGTTGCCAGGTCAGTAAACATGGTGTTGGTGCAGATGAAACAGCAGCAAGCAGAACACAAATTGGAGATTTCATGTATCCTTTGATTTCTTTTGATCAATTATGGATAGCCAATGTTTCTGATTGAATCCATGTGCGGGTGTTTTAAATAGTGGAGTAGATGTACTGTATGTCATCACGAATGGAACCAAAAATCCCTGTGAAAATTAGCCCTGATCTGGTTACTGTTGTTGGAAGTGTATTTTCTTGGCAGATTTTTTAATATTTTTTCTTTCTTCTGTAAAAGCTTGAATTTCTGTGTCCGCTTTATATCCATGCACCCGTTCTCAAATTAAGGGGACATATAGTGATGTAGTTAATCCATTAGAAACCGTACATGTCAACACACTTTGCACATTCAATTTGTAACATTTAAAAATGACAACGCTGTCTTAGTATTAAGAATATTTATGGCCGTTCGTTTATTCTTGTCTTAGCTAAACATGTGACTTGTGCATTGTAACAATTGTGTTTCCCTTACATACATAGGATATAAACCTGCATGTTTCCATTAGTGGGTCAAAAAGGACTCGTAGTAGAAGAATACATTTTGTAAAAAACAGCCTATGCCAATAAACGTGTGCTCCTAGATTACCTTAAGGAATACCTGGATTCGTGTTTACTTCTACTGTAACAATGACAGGATTATTATACTAGATATTCTTATATTTCACCTTGTGCACGTAATTATTTTCACCCCTGTACTAATACGTATTACAAGAGGAACACCAGTTTATTGTGAATCGTTTACCTTTTCATTACCATTACTGACCTGCAAGTAGATCCTGTCAATTAATAAGATAACGTTAAATAATTGATTCAGAACAACATACCAGCAGCAACTTGCATCTGGCCTCTAATGCAAGTATCCACTTGTCACTGTCTCATTCCAGTTACATTACAAGTAAACAGATCAGTAATTGCTAGTACATGATCAAGTTATTTAGTGTAGCATCTGTTTGCATAGCTTTATTTCCCATTAATCTGCCTGCAATGTGAGATTAGTGATAAATGTAAGGTTAATGAGGCATAGCAACAGAACATTAGTTGCCAGTAAATGGATAGGTTAGTCCTATTGTTAAATGCTGTGGGAGGATTGCATTGCAGCTTTACGTGGGGGGACAAAGAAGGATGTGCTGTCTGGTATTCACGTCTCTTTGGCAAATATTTGCTTCTGGAAGTTGGCAGCCAGACAGTAGTGAGCAACCAGATTAATACAGTAACCCTACCAACACTCCCACCACCCCTCTCTGTCTTCTCTCTCTTCTGCCTCTGTACTTAGATACTGAGCATTATTTCTGCAAATAACCAAAGCAAAGGTTCTGTTTTGTTTTCTCATGCTATTGCACAAGAATCTCTCCCTCCACCTTGGAAACCACTTTCTAAGCTCATCCTGAGTATGATGATGCTTTTGCCAATAGGTCTCAAGTCTGGCAATGTTACCCACTGGCCCATCATGTGCGGGGTTGCACAGGTATGCCAAGGTGCCCACCACCCACACGTTCCTCTTATCTATCGCCAACTCAGCTTGGACGAAATTAAACTGCTGTTATTTCCCGAATACAAGCCTGGAGGTGTTGGAAGGAGAAAAAAAAGGTAAAAAGATGCTTTCTATAATTAGGAAATAATATGGTGGTTGCAATTTTCTTTTGGCAGAATGCAAACAGCTTATATTCATGCAAATCATTGCAATATTTGCACAATAAACTCATGTTTGGGATAGGTTGAAGTCTGAACAAATATTGATACCGTACAAAACAGTAAATATACACAATTTTGTGTTTTTTTGTGTTTGATAAACATACTTTTAATTATTTGTCATAGAATACCTCTCCTCTGTGTTATAAATGAAGCAAACTTGTAAATAAGTACACAGCATACCCAGGTAAAAAAAGGCAAAACACAGCCAACTGGATTTAAGGGTGTCACAAGAAAGAGTGCATTGTTTATACAATAAGATGTGCCTACGGTTGGGGGAGTACTGGCTGGGGTCTTCAAGGTTTTATACATTATCCTTTGCATAAATCATAAACCCTGTACAATAACATTCTTGTACACAGTTTTGTTTTCTGATTCCCTCTTCCCCTCACGCACACTCTTAATCACCGTGCTAACTCTGCCACAACAACAAAATCTTAAGCTTGAAATCACACAACCCACACAGACTGCTATCATCAGATAAAAAGCATTGGCTGATGTGAAGTCATTTATTGTGCCACTTGCTCATACTGGCACAGAGGGTTACATCATTGGCAGCATGAACTGCTGTCTTGCAGCTAATATCCTGTAGATTGATAGGATATTTTCTCCATATCTGTCTCTGCCTTTGCTTGCTGCCTTCCCCTAACAATGCCAAGAGGGTATAGACTGTTGAGATTTGTGCACACAACAAATCATGCTGTTGTTCTAGTATTGTTTGACAAACATCCAAGAACTCGGGGTGGATTGACTCAGACTTGCATATCATTCTGTGGTTTTGGAGACTAAATGGAAAGTGCCAGGGGTGAAGTCGAGGCAGAGGACGCCGTGAATGGGCGAACTGATTTAACAAGCACAGGACAGACAGATGGTGTAGCGGAACCAAAACAATGGGGAAAAAAAGAAAAAGAAAAGGTAATAAGAGCGAGAAGGCTCACATCAGAGGGAAAGAATAGCAGAGAATCCCCCGGTGAAAAGTTGTTGTGCACCACAGTTCTCAGATCTCTCGTCCAGAAAACATCTTCAATTACAACAGGAATAGCAACAAACGACAAATGTTGGAAACATTTATCCTGATCTCTCACTGCAGCAATCAAAGTCACCGCCCCTGACTGGGGTTAAAAAGTTGTGAATCAAAACTGTAAAGAGAAAAAATAGTTTTCTTGATACACAGTACATTTTGTAAGAATCCACAACAGGATGTCATGGAAACCCACGGGACGCATGAGGCCTCACACTTAAAAATGAGCGTTATGAAATCAACCAATGGGGAAAACAAAAAGTGGCTTTCATAAAGAATTCATTTGAAACCTATAGCTACAGAGGACATAAGCTTTCTCACATGGGAACTATTGTGTCCGGCTTGTGGTTAAAGCTCAGAGACCTTTATACAGACACCTGCTCAGGTGCAGCGTAAGGTCAGTGGAGTATATCTTGTGTGGATGTGTAATAGAGTCACAGGCACTACATTTCTCTTGAATCTAGTTGATATCACTGTCACCAACATGTTGAGCCACCTGGCAAAGACCTTGTCTTAGAACAATCAGTAGGACAATGAGGACGTCTTGTGAGGAGTACAAAATGACTTATTTAGTACAGCGGTCCCCAACCAGTCTATGAGTTACTTGGTACTGGGCCGCACAGAAATAATGAATGAAAAAAATCAAGGTCGGAAATATGTTTTATTTTGAAAAATGACACATGCCAAGAAGTCACATGATACGTTACCCCAACATCAGGGCTCCCACTAATTCGTCGTAATGGTGAGTTGTATTTTTCGTCGTATAATTTGATTACTTCATATTTATTACGTCATATTTAAACACCCACACCATGAAGGCCGGTGGGTCAACATTTTCTCTTACACAAAACCGGTCCGTGGAACAAAAAAGGTTGGGACCGCTGATTTAGTACACTTATCTTGTAATAAATGTGTAAAGATAATAAAACAACAAACTTGTTAACTTAGCTGAAAAAAAACATATGAAACCATTAGTTTTGGCAGATCCATATTTCTCCCAAGGGTGTCTGTCTACCTAAAACAGGAAAATGACAAGTATCAATAAACATCATTAAATCAAAGCTGAAACCTTTCTGATCATTTTTCCAAGAAAAAATAACATTACACAAGTAAATACTTCACCGAATCAACTAATCAGCGTTGCGTATTAAAACCAAATAACAATCCTCCATGCCATACCTGGTATAAGCCGTGACCTTATTGATGACATCAGGAAGAGCATAAAACCAGGAAGTGTTTGGTTGCCGCCCACTTTACTCTCCTGGAAAGCATGGTGAGTAAGAACTTCTCAAGAATATTTGAGGTTATATTTTTGAAGATATGCTTGTGTTTTTCTTTTAACTGGAGTTTTAACAAGACAATGTTGATGGTAACTATAACAATATTGAAAACGTGTAAATAAATCTGAAGTATCAGGACTTTACACACAGCACACATTGTGATATCTGGTGGTAAATCAGCCCTTCGAGACCAACAATGCCCTTCTGATTTGAATATTGTTTTACTCCCAAATGTGTGCAATAAAAGGCTGCATGTTTTTATGAATCTGGAGTACTTTTGTTAAACAGTGATGCATTAAATGTAGATGATGCCTTTATGGAATGTAAATTCAGAGGTTGCCTATGTGGTATGAATTATATACAAATACATGAGCGCAAACTGGGACTAATGCTGGCATTGATACGTATACATTTGACCAATTGTAATCAAATTCTTCTCATTTGATTGGACCACGAAAAAGTGGACAGGCTTATAGGATACGGCACTACAGAGGACTGTTGGCTCCACACACACTGCCCTTGAGGCTAAACGTTGCAGATTGATTCATGAATGGAGATCAAGGTATTATTGGTTGAAATGGTTTGATACTAGTCTACAGAAGCACACTTCACCTTTTGTTTTATAGGAAGAAAAGTGGATTTCTTTATAAATATATATATATATATATATATATATATTTTCTCCTTTATGCAGTAAGTGCAAAATATGACCATGGGCGTAATATAAAAGGGTTAAAAAGACACTTTGTATTCTATCTCAACTAAAATATACTGTTGAACTGAAGTCAGAGGTGGCGATATGTGTAACGTCCCCCACAAAAAAACGCACAAACTACATAGCCTATGGCAACACGTGTTTTAAGTGATCTGAATGAACTATTTGAATTAGCAGGATTATGTATTAAACAAAATAGGTGATGCTCAACCAATTCAGTTGTAAACTAACACAATGTTATGTATCAGGTGAGTCCCGGTACAGGTGGCTGGAGGAGCTACCTCCTCCAGCCTGCTGGCTTATCCCTGGTGATATGGCCCACTGCGGGTAAATAATATCCCATGAGCTATTATTTCAGCATGTGAAGTAGGAGAACCAAATTAATAACGGCACGTAGTGGCCAAAATGTCCAAGGTTGCTGCCATTGATTGGCCCGCTCCAACTGTTAATGGTTGTGTTTGTATTCAGCTCCAACACATGCCCCACCATTTACCCCACCAGAGGCATGTGTGTTCAGTGCTAGGTCTACTGAGAACCATTAGGCTAATTTAGATCCCTGAGTGCACGTGAGCGTGCAGGCGTGAGCTCAAATGCACATGCAAGCTAATTTAGATTTTCAACAATGCGCCAGCACGACACTTCAAAAGGATCACTGTGCCACAGCCTACATATTTTCCGTATATGGACTGTTTGTGGCTTCACAGTATCGATATTTGCATACTTGAAATATGAAATTGCTCTCAGCATAATTGTACCCGTGGAGAAGTAGCGTCTATGAAAGCGAGTGAAGAGGAAAGTAAATGGCATCAGACCAACTCAATAAGATTTTCTACGTCGCCTACATTCATTATAATATTTTGACGCATGAAATTGATTATTTTTACATATTCATCATTTGCACACACGGCTGGTTGTGGCGTTGTAGGTCTCAGCACTCTACAGAGTGACTAGTGACCTTAGGCTTGTTCCTGTATAAGTATAAAGTGAGCTATGACAGCTCTTGTCTCAAACACAAACGCACGCACACATACACACCTTGATGCTGACTGTGGAGATAAATAAATGAACATCCGTGGTCCCTCTCCACCCATAAAATATAACCCACAACCCTTCCCCAGGTTGTTGTGATTTGGAAGCAGCTGTTGTTGTGGTGGATTCGCCCCTCTCTTCCAGATCACGTTTCCCCTCTGCATCTCCCCAGGGAAGCTCTGGTAATAATTTTGCGGTTTGGAGGGGTGTTGGGGAGAAGGGGAGTGTGCGGGGAGAAACCTCGTCTACAGTTCTCTGTCAGAGCTTTAAAGCCCAAGGAGATACTTTAAATAATGGAGCACCTGTACCCACTGTCAGTGCACACACTACACATGCACATTCTCACTCATGTATGTGCCTGTGTAGTGTGTTGGGTGAAACAATGTAAACCCGGGACAAAGAAGGTTATGAAATAAACATATTTATCGAAGGGTTCTGACTTTATTTGAGCTACATTTTATATTTGGAGCCAAAACACTCATAACTTTGCTATTAAACTCTCATCTGGCACAAATTGCAGACGTACGTATGTACTCTGCCATCTCTGGAGATGGCACCGTGAACAGCACATTTATACATTATCCATTTGTTACAATGTGGATTTCTCTCCGTCGTTCTCTCCCCACTCAGGAGCTCCCTCCTTTTGCAAAGCATACATTATTGCTAATCACCTGCTCTACCTCCAAAGATGTTTCTTTTTTGAATAAGTGGCTATTGTTCATCTGCCATTGCTGAACATTATTTTAATCCTGACCTTCTCCGACTCAAGCATATCTGCAATCGCTTTCCAACAGTTTTGGAAATGTGCGTATTTTCTTTATTGCATCTGTTCAGTAAATATAATTGTTTAGTTGTGTTTAGCTTCGCTGGATATTGGAAAACGGCTAGCCTGGTCTGTCCGAAGACAACAAAATATGTCACCAATTATTACATTATATTAGTTTGATCCAGACAAAATCCACGCAAATCGCGGTGAGGTTGCCAGACTCGAGGAAGTCATTGAACAAATGACCTAAGTTATCTTTTTTACACTTCCCTTTTTGTACATATCAGACAGGCCAACTCTCACAAGTTATTAGTGAGCTTTAGAGGTATTGCTAGGTTGATTTTGTTCTGACGACACAGCCATGCTAGCAGTTCCCTCCCGGTTTCCAGTCTTTGTGCTAAGCTAAGCTGCTGCTGGAGAATCGTAAAGACATAACCGTGGCGGCATCTTCTCATTTAACTCAAGAGAGTGAAAAATGATATTTCCCCAAAGTATCTAAAAGGTCAAACTATTCCTTCGATGGTTAGTGTCGGTCCAAAGTGCTTAATTTTTCATATAATTATTGTTATATGGTCTTGCTGACTAATAAATAAAATGAGCCGTAACCTGGAGCAAAGGCGAACATGTTTGCATTTGTGCATTTGTTGTAGGATGTGTTTGTGTAGCAGCATATTTAAATGTCCACACAGCATTGCCCATTAATCCAAGGTTTATGGTTATGGTTGGTGCAAAAAAAGGTATTTTCTTTCCCTAAATAAGTCATTTTGAATTCAGCCCCCTGAATATGTTTATTGCCATTGTCTGTGGAATACGCTGCAGCTTTTTTAATAGCCTGCCCGGTGTGCGCTCATCAATCACAGAGCAAGAGCATCCCTCTCGCTCTCTCCACAGTCACACGCTAACTGAGTTACAGGGCTTCGAAACTAACTCCAAGTTTTGAAATGTGATTACTTTTATCACATTTCAAAACCCAGTCAGTATCCTTACAGATGTGAATCGATGACATTAATTACTGCATCTCATTATACACCACAGATGTGTTTTTGTGCATTCTTATTTATGAAAGAGGCCCTGATAATTTTGCAGGAGGGGTGGGAAGTAGGGGAATGGTTGCAAGGATTTGATAGCTTGGCAGGAGGGACGTATCCAAAACTCCCATTCAGTCCTGACATTAAACACAAGGAAAAGCAATATTTAAGTTTGGGCAATTCTGCTTTTTCATTATTTCTGTTTCACAAGATGTAATATCTGACATCAGTTCGCCGTGTGGAGATAAAATACTTCAGGTTGTGTGTTTCATCGCCGCTCCGTCTGTTTTCTAGACAGATGTGTGCTTGCGATATATTTCCAAAGATCATGTTATCTCATGGGACCTGGAGACTCCCAAATGTGTGCCAAGAGACTACATCTGCATGGCATCAGAAGAATACAAAAAGGAGAAACCTCAAGGGCCATATAGCAACAATTAACAGTCAGGAACCCAAAGGCCCGCGGTGACAGAGCTTCTAACTAAGACAGAGCACTTCCCCTCACAGACAAGTGACATTATCAAGGCCAGCGATGCGCGACTAAACCTCATAATTGTTTGGGTTTCCGTTATTATTCACTCTTTACCGCTAAGCGCCCATATGGAAAAGTCATTACGCTCACTCAAAGACATGTTATGAAGTATGAAATATAGAGAGGCACTCGGATTACGGGCCAGTTCATTTAGGCATCACGACAGAAGACATCTTCGTACCACCAGTGTTGAACGAGAGGAAGACTCCCCAGAGGGTACCACTGTGTCTCAGCCATTTATCCTTGTTAAAATTTCAATAACACAAGTCTCTTGCACATGACACTTTTCAGTGGGCTCATCAATACAAATGGGATTTGTGTGAGTTTAACTGTTGAAGATACTTTTTTTTCATCAGGGAATATCACTAAATCCTATTAATAATTTTAAGGACTTTCTTAGTTTCAATCTTTATTAACAAGCTATCAAAACACCTTTTGTCACTCTGAATAATTATTTTATCTGCTTTACTGTAGGATGAAGGCAGGATTGGATTACACTGATGAGTGTCAGAAAAGGTTAATTGGATACTGTAATACAAATTACAATAAAAATATGTTGTTTCCAGTAATTTATCTTGATGTTTCAAAAAGACTCATTACAGTAATGACACTATCTTCTTGTCATCGCTTTGATCATTATATATTCATAAAAAGATGTACACCTCTTTACTTAACCCTAAAAGAACAATGGTTTTTGCTCACCCAATGTAGCTCTCCATGTAACATCAACTCTAAAAAATAATCACAATAATGAGGTTCGTACCAAAAGACACTTGTTTTGAACTAGAAAAAGGGATTTTAAATTGGCAGTCGGCGTAAGAAAAGAAAGGCTCTGAATTCGTATTCAGCAGAGGCGGCTGGTGAGCCGGAGTGAGCCGGCTGGTGAGGTGAAGAGTGGACAGGTTAAGAGGTTCCAAGCCACTGAAGGGGAGATGCAGGCGGTGATGTCATCGGATGAGAGCGGCGGGTGCATGCTGTGTGAGTGTCAGGCTGGCACTTGCCACAACTGGCGGTATTAATAAGACTGGGCTAAGATGAGCTCTGGGACGTGGGTGACTCAACATGTGCTGCCGCCGCTGATGGGCAAGTGCAAATGAAATTAATGGGTAAGGGAAATCAAGTGAGTGAGCCCGAAATCAAATTACCAATCCAGCCCTCAAACAAATTAGTTGGGTGCCAAAGTTGTAATTGATAGCAACACATGAGCATGCTATTGGATCAGACAATATGATCTAGCATGCATTGCCTCTGATGTGATTTGCTGCTGTATTATCATGATTAAATATTAAAGGTGTGTGGATGACAGTGGCCTCCTAGGAAAATATTAGGGAGGACTCGCTGAATTCCGATAGGCGCTTTGGCTTTTCGGCAGCAAAGAAATCTTTTTTCACCTGGTATCTTTAAAACAAATCAGTCAAAAAAGAAGAAAATATATTCAGTGTCCCGTCTTTACCCATCTAATCTGGCAGTGAAAGGCAGACGTGAGTTGAAGAGCTACCTACGCAGCAGTAGAGTGTGTAATATCTGAACAGAAAGAGTAAAACTCTGACTGGGTAATATCACAGCGATAATGCATTTAGTCCGACAGCTGCATCAGCTCTTGTCATAGCATTTATTTGTTTGGTTCATAAATGTGTAAACTCCGATACATATTAAGGGTCTACTTCCCCTCGGTTCGGTGTGAGGCTTTTGATACAAGGCTTTTTCTTCCCGTTGGAGACGGCTTTTTTTTTTGTATAATGAACTGAGACGCTTTTAATAAAATATAATGATCAGCTAAAAGTTGGTTTGAAATCAAACACTCCACTGTGGCTCAGCAAAACGCGTATCTCAAGGCACATCCACTCTGCCTGCATAACAGATGAGAAATGTTTTTTTCTGGGTTTTTTTTTTCCTTTTCTTTTCAGATTTGCAAACCTTCAAACCCCCTAAAACATCAAACCTTTACTGCTCCATCAAATTCTTCGGCTTCGTGCTCACAACTGCTGTGCATATATGAGCAGATTCTTTATGATGTGGAAAATATTTCACCAGCAGCTATCGGCTTCATAATTCATTAAACATTGCATACAATTGGAATACCAATTGGCCTATAGCAAACAAAGAAAACACAGAATTGTAAGTTATTCGAGTCAATTAATAAATTAAATACTGTTGCAATGCCATGTAATATTGTCCTTTTATTTCTTTTACCTATTTAGAAAAACAGCTTTCCAGTGCAAACAACAATAAAATTGAATCTAAATTTAAAGAAAGCAGCACACTGAGGCATCGTGAAGCTGCAGGAAAGTAATAAAACTTAGTCCTGTCTTTGTTTTCCCTTTATGATCCACTCTTGCGAATAATGGATTATTTTAAAAGTTCATCCTAATTAAGTAGTGCTTGCAGCACAGTACGCAGTCGCAACAATCCATTTGGGTAAACCCCAGAAACAAATAATGTATACTGCGTGCAAATGCCCACACAGAGTTTTTTACTTGCACACAAGCACATCACAGTACACACAAGTACACGTATAGTCTTTGAGTAGCACACATCAAATCATCCACTCTGATATGCTTACACTACTGAAGACCAGCATGCCATTGAAAGAGACTGTCCTCATAATTGAGCCCCTTCTGTGTGATTTTGCTGTATTCCTAACTGACTGGACACTGGTCTTCGAGTTGGATACAGTGGTGACTACAGTGCATGTATCATCATCCTTTTTGAATGTGTGTTGCTCCTGCATGTGTGCATGTGTGTCTATGTCCCTGTTTCAGCACCGAGCTGCTCCTTTGAAGTCTGTTTACTGTGCCGACGCCTTGCTGAGAACACTGGGAAGGCAATCTGTGACACCACTGACACCTGGCATGTAAACATTGACAATAACTCAGTCATAAAACCTCCTGCAGGTTTGCCCTTTCTTACCTTTATAGGCTTGGCTGCAGACACAATGCCCCCTCTGTTCCCTGCAACCTCTTTGTCTCTCAACTTTAACGGCCTTTAATTTGACTTCAAATGTGGCCTACTTTAATAACTTCTGTTAGTTTTACAATACAGTTGCTCACCCATTGTCCATGGGTTTAAAAAGTCAACAATGACAGTTCTTGTTCTCTGCAAAGTAATCATATACTTCACAAACAATGCAATCAACTCTTACCTTTGATGTACTCAGTCCCAAGACAGAAACCCATTGTACAGCTTTGCCCTGTGACCCCTCAAGTCACTTCCTGCTTACATCGGCATCTGACTTTTATTAGACACAAACAATTCCCATTCAATTCCTGCTTCTACGTAACATAAGTAATGCTGTATTTTACCATTACACTGATGGAAGTTTATTCTAGTAGTACTAGACACTATGTAACATGAAGTGGCACGGCGTCTCTGACTCGTCCAAAACTGACGCTAGAGGCCTCGCTCCAAAGCCACTCCCCTTAAAATATCATTGATTGTTGTTGCTGCCCGAGGTGGAGTGCAGTGAAATGATGAATGGGTTGGGAAAAATACAAATCTTTGGTTATTCTGTTAAATACTGAATTATTCTACCTCTTTGAACCTTGAACGGTTATTAAAATTAATTAAATAATCGGAGAAGTTTAGAGGTTAAAACTCAGTTATCTGAAATATAAGGAGCTTCAAGTAAATACAACTTTTTGTATGGGGTAACAAGTCCAAAAAGTTCTGCATTTAATTATAACAATGTGTTGTATTTTATAAGTTTATCATACAGACATATTCATGCCATCTTTGTCAACACCCAATATTCAAAGTATACTAGTACCTACAACTGTAAAAAGAGCAATATTATCCCTGTGAAATGTAACAAAGTACACATAAAAGTAGCATAAAATGGAAATACAAGTCAGTCAAAATTGTTCTTGGATACAGATGCCTAAACATATTGTAGCACTGTGAGTACAAGTCATCTTCTCATAGATTTTTCGGGAGATTTACCACCATACGTTATACAGTATATTAATTTATATTGTATTGAGACAGTTTCTTTTTTTGTTGGAGCAGTTCCTGCCCCCACACCCAAAAAAAAGACAGGATTTATGCTTTCCATTTCTCTGTGAACTTCACTAACCACTTCTCTCATGTCACTTCCTGGACCAATAATGCCACACTCACCGCTGTCCTTGCTCACACTGAGGGCTCTTATGAGAAACAATTTACTTTTTGAGCATAATTTGCTGCTTCATTATCATATCATCCTGCTAACTCTTGTCTTTGTTTTGACAGATAGCTTTCATAAGTCACTGGTAAAAACCTTCAGCGGACGTTTGGGGTTTTACTGTCACATAGGCTCCATCTGCTCGGTTTGGTGGGGGTTTTTATGCTGCGCCATCATTCACCTCCCACAAGCAATAAACACTATCTCTCTACTCTCTCACTTTCCCCGCTGCACTCATTTTTTTTTCTCTCTCTCTTGCAGTGTTGGAGGTCTTTTTTGTAATTCTCTTTCATGGGAAGAAACAACAGAGCAAGACAATAGGCAGTGTATCGGTAACAGCGAGAGGTTTGATCCATCATCCGTGCTATAATGCCCTTATTCTCTTCTGTTTTGCATCAAATGTATACAATGAATGACACTGTGCTAGCCTCTTTAGAGAGAAAAATTACATCAAAGATCTTCTGAGGAATATATTCTGATTATTAGACTTTATTCTGGAAAAGAAAGCTCAACTTTTGACTCCTGCTATAGAGGAAACATCACAAAGAGGGGTTGGCTGCTGCTTCATTTCAAACATACCACTGATGAATACGTGACATAATCCATGTTAATTTCTCTCTTTTGATATTGCTGAATTTACAGCACCTATCATACATTCATACACAGCCAGCGGAGTGATTTATGAACCCTGCCCACGACAGACATTAGGGATGAGATACAATTGTTTTCCCAAATCAAAATAAATGGGTCACACAAGGTTCTCATATCGTCAAATATTTTGCAGTAGAAAGCCAGCCCTGCAATATTGACTGTATAATTGAATCGTGTGAAAGCACAGCCGATTTGAAACAATACATTTGAGGGATGAGAAAACTGTCAAGTCATGCATCATAGTCAGCGTTTCACCTCAGGTTGAGGACAAAATTACTTGAGTCCATCTCAATCTCTCTTTTGCTAAATGGATCCACGTCATAACATTTTTCACGAAAAGAAAACAAGCTCTCGTGGATATTTTTGACACTTCAATGATTTCAACAAAAACATAAACACTGATGAGGATATACAATAGCTTTTAGAATCATTGTAAAACAAGGCATAACCTCAGGGATTTTTTTTTTAATCATGATAAGAAGTGAATGAATGGCTTAAGATATATAATATACTTTTGGTGCTTGTGTCACAAAACTAGCTCCTCCACAAGCCTCCCCTTTTAAAAGATCTTTTTCATTTCTTTTCACTGCCATCAATCTCCCTGTTTTTCTAATTTCAGCTTTGTCATGTTCACTTTGTTCGATTAGAATCCACATACAGTGTGACTATATCAATTTCCTCCACCTGAACCAATGAAATTACTTCCTTCAACAATTTGGTCTTTGCGGGATTTTATTGGAGAACCATAACAATTTGTGCCGTGAAAAAAGAGAGCAGCTGTATGGCCAATTCAACTGTTATCAATCACAAATCCGTTTGCCGTCATATAGTCAGAGCGCTCGTTTTTTTTTTTTTTTTGGCAAGAGTTTTCATCAGGAATAAAGATTGTCTGAAAATACTAGTATGTTAGTGCAGAGGGGGCACAGGGTGAACTAAGGTGGGTCCTATCCAGATGGCAAGGCCACTGTAGGGGTTGTGCTGTTGCTTTTAAACATTATAATCCTTTCTTTTTCAAAAACAAAGGATTTACTATCATACACATATGTGAAATATACAGAAAACCCTTGTGAACATAGATAATACATTCATATGTGTTATATTGGTTCAAGATAGAACACAGAAAAAGAAAAAAAAGTACATTTTTAGTATCATAACTTTATTCCCAACACGTTTTTTAACATAGCTCTATATTTTCGGAGTATCTCTGTGAAGTGTTTAATAATTATTTTAGTTCAGATATTTCGAGAAATCGTGTCAACTTGGCCCACACTGAAAACTCCCTAACTTGTCCCTGGGTCCTTGAACGATGCTCGTTTCGCTACAGCCCAGAGCTAACTATAGAGATTGTTCATATTTAAAATTTTCATTTTTTTTCTGGACATAAATGTCATTGTAGTGCGTATCTTTACGAGGCTTTGGTCGACAGCGGATTTGGCGGTATTGGTGAACTCAGTAGGTTAGCTAGCTGAAAACATGACTTGAGCTCATTTTTAAGACCTGAGGTCCGAGGTGTTTAAAAGGTTTTAAACAATTTGACACGAATCTGGTGAGACAAGTGAATTAAGGACAGACTAACTGGCATTGTTAAAAACACTGCATCCTTTTATCAGGCTGAGAATATAAGTGAGACAGTCATAGAGATTGTCAGCTATATTTGCCCATGTCCTGTGAGTCCTCCAAAGTTTCATAGTCAAGCCCTTAATGTAATGTTTCCTTGTGGATATTAATAAAAAACAAACTGTAAAAAAAGATGTGGCCTGGCTGTTAACACTTAGAACACTGTTAAACAGTGTGTGGTTTTCTCTTTTCACGCCCTCTCTCTTACTCAAACAAATACAGGGAAAAAAAGATTCCCAGGACAGAGCATTCATTTTATTTTTAAACCATAAAATGTTAAAATGTCTAGACAAAACATTGTATTCCTAATGCACACCAAGGGCTCACTGTCTTTCAAGGGCTCGTTATATGCTAAAAAGCGGTAATATTTGCGGTCTGAGTGGAAAACTTTTCATTAAATTCAAGGCTGCTATGTTTCTCCAGCGTTCGCCTGTGGCATCGTTTGCTCTGAACCGTAAAAGCTGCACAGGAGTATTGATCCCTCAATGATGAAAGAAAGTACTGTACAATAGTCGTCCAATTATAGTTTCAACAATCATTTGTTTTTGATCATTGTGTCAAGTGCATTATTAGTTATTTGCTATCCATCAGCAGTCAACACGCCTCCTTTCAGTCAAAGTGAGAGCTCATTTAGCCACTTTGTTATTTGAAAAATAAACTTTATAAAAAGGGGTGAGTGAGACATCTCCACAGCACGTCCAAAAGAACTGCTTCAAAGCTTGTGTGATACCAGTGCAATACATGTGAGAGCCAATGTGACTATATTCCATGTGCAGACATAAAGCGATCATCAATTAGTAAGCTGTTTGTGTTCATTACCAGAATTGCCACATGGCAATAGAGGCACATTTGCCAATTTAATTGGATGAATTAGTTGGTAATTGATGGTGTGCTGGTGTTAATGTTTTGCAGCGAGATCGACAGACAGCGGCTGGTAGGGTGTCCGAGCTCTCGGATGACTGTGGGACACGATAACTACCTTGTTCTCCCTCTCAGCCAGCCACACATTAGACGTGTTGATTCACCGAATGGCCCCATTGAATTGCCTCCACAGTTATGTTGTCATGGCACATACTGTACATGCAGACTCAGTCCCTGAAGAGGAGCTGGAGACCGACAGCAGGAGATGAGGTGAAGGGTGAGCCGTGTCTTCAAAAGGATCCGTAGTAGTTTGTGTATTTGTGCACTCTATCAATCTTTCCCGTGGCTATTCTCAATGGCAGCTTTCACAAAATGATATGATATAATGGCAGGCATCCCGTAAAACATGTGGTTACTATGACAACAGTGGTGGGCTGTGTTAACCTAAAGACATATATATGAGGAAATAAATGGGATGTGTGCACAAATGCAAGCTCCCCTTGTGATTCTTTGACCAGCCAGCACTAGATAAAAAAAACACCTCGTTTTTCATGTGGGAGACCTGACAACTGATACTCGTTGGCAGTGGCGAGGAGCGGCATCTACCTCGCTGTCAGTCTACCACCTGCATTGTTATGTTATGACACTTCAAACATCTGGAGTGCACTTTATGTTTTGAAGCATCCAGTTTTCCACGGGAAGAAATTACCAATCAACAAGGAGGGCAGCTGTGGCCCGAAGGCTTGTGAGGAGGGTTTGTGACTGCAAGGTTGCCAGTTTGACTCCCCAGACCATCTGGGAATATCCGAGATGGGGGGCGGTGAATGAGAAACGCTCTCTCCTCCCCTCAACAACTGCTGCTGAAGTGCCCCTTTGTAAGGCGAGCTTCCAAATGATGTGTTAGAAATGATCTTCCACAGAGTGAGACCGTGTGTGTGTGTGTGTGTGTGTGTGTGTGTGTGTGTGTGTGTGGAAACCAGTAGGCCGATAGGATAATAAGGAACGTGCTCTTCATCAGCTTGACACTAAACATATACAGTTAGGTCCATAAATATTTGGACATTGACACATTTTTCATTATTTTGGCTCTGTACACCACAACAATGGAGTTGAAATGAAAAAATCAAGATGTGCTTTAAGTGCAGACTTTCAGCTTTAATTTGAGGGTATTTACATCCAAATCATGTGAACGGTGTAGGAATTACAACAAATTAAAATGTGGCCACCCTCTTTTTAAGGGACCAAAAGTAATTGGACAAATTAATATAATCATAAATCTAATTGTCACTTTTAATACTTTGTTGAAAATCCTTTGCAGTCAATGACAGCCTGAAGTCTGGATTCCATAGACATCACCAGACGCTGGGTTTCGTCCCTGGTGATGCTCTGCCAGGCCTCTACTGCAACCGTCTTCAGTTCCTGCTGGTTCTTGGGGCATTTTCCCTTCAGTTTTGTCTTCAGCAAGTGAAATGCATGCTCAATTGGATTCAGGTCAGGTGATTGACTTGGCCATTGCAGAACATTCCACTTCTTTGCCTTAAAAAACTCCTTGGTTGCTTTCGCAGTATGCTTCGGGTCATTGTCCATCTGCACTGTGAAGCGCCGTCCAATGAGTTCTGAAGCATTTGGCTGAATATGAGCAGATAATATTGCCCGAAACACTTCCGAATTCATCCTGCTACTTTTGTCAGCAGTCACATCATCAATAAATACGAGGGAACCAGTTCCATTGGCAGCCATACATGCCCACGCCATAACACTACCTCCACCATGCTTCACTGGTGAGGTGGTATGCTTTGGATCATGAGCAGTTCCTTTCCTTCTCCATACTCTTCTCTTCCCATCATTCTGGTACAAGTTTATCTTCGTCTCATCTGTCCATAGGATGTTCTTCCAGAACTGTACAGGCTCTTTTAGATGTTTTTTGGCAAACTCTAATCTGGTCTTCCTGTTTTTGAGGCTCACCAATGGTTTACATCTTGTGGTGAACCCTCTGTATTTACTCTGGTGAAGTCTTCACTTGATTTTCGACTTTGACACAGATACACCTACCTCCTGGAGAGTGTTCTTGATCTGGCCAACTGTTGTGAAGGGGTTTTTCTTCACCAGGGAAATGATTCTTCTGTCATCCACCACAGTTGTCTTCTGTGGTCTTCCAGGTCTTTTGGTGTAGCTGAGCTCACCAGTGCGTTCTTTCTTCTTAAGAATGTACCAAACAGTTGATTTGGCCACACCTAATGTGTCTGCTATCTCTCTGATGGTTTTGTTTTGATTTTTCAGCCTAATGATGGCTTGCTTCACTGATAGTGACAGCTCTTTGGACTTAATATTGAAAGTTGACCGCAACAGATTCCAAACACAAATACCACACCTGAAATGAACCCAAGACCCTTTTATCTACTCCTTGTAAATGAAATATCGAGGGAATTACACACACCTGACCTTGAAACAGCTGATCAGCCAATTGTCCAATTACTTTTGGTCCCTTAAAAAGAGGGTGGCCACATTTTAATTTGTTGTAATTCCTACACCGTTGACCTGATTTGGATGTAAATACCCTCAAATTAAAGCTGAAAGTCTGCACTTAAAGCACATCTTGATTTTTTCATTACAACTCCATTGTTGTGGTGTACAGAGCCAAAATAATGAAAAATGTGTCAATGTCCAAATATTTATGGACCTAACTGTAAATACAATTAAATCAAAGGGTGCTTTAAAGTTGATGCTGTAAAATGATTTGCATTCAGACAAGATATTTATATATTATAAAGTTGAAATGAAGTGTAATGGTAAGCATATTATTGTCAATGTTCCATAAGTTACTTGAAACATACATTACTCATTACATTAAGTCACATTAAAGGTTCACATGTTTTCAGTTCCTTAGCAGCAATAGCCAGATGGCCATATGAACATTGAAAGAAGATTTGCTTGCTGTAACCGTTCTCTTGTTGATTTAAAAAATCCATCCCTGAAGCTTCCAATGTACCGTCAGTGATGGGGGGCCTCCTTTTGTGCAAAGAGTTATTGTAAAGTTAATATGGAGCTTCAGCAGTCTGAGTCATTCAAAGTGAGTATCTTTGTATCAAATTGCCTCTTTGTGATTCCCAGGAAGGTGTTTTCCGTTAAAGGAGGAATTCTGAACAAAAAAGGATGTAACTTTGGAAAATATTCATTTAATTTAACAAATTTGGAGATGACGCCTCACATTAGATTTAATTAAACGTTTGAATACATTTTGACACCAAGGAAGACCCCTATCACTGAAGGGATCTTTTAATGACAGCATGCAATTTAGGTTTTCCAAGTCATAATGCAATACACTCGCAAGACAATATATGAGAGTAAATCAATGACGAACAAGTAACAAAGCAAACTAAACTAAACAGGCCACACATAGAAGCTAATCCAATCGAACGATGACAAACCAACAACATAAGTGGGAAAAGACAGAAAAGGGGTAAAAGTAACTGAAATAAATACAAATTGCATTGAATTAATAAAATGTGAAGGATTTTTCCTTTAATTGGCATTATGCCCTTGATATCTGCCTAAAGTGTTATCGTAAAGATGCAACATTCCTATCGAACCATCTAAGTTGCAGAATTCATAACTTCCCGATGACTTGATTTAATGTGACCCGATTACTGTGCTTCAGACTTGCACAAATTCAACATGTAGCCAATTTTTTTTTAAGCATCACAAATAATAAATTAAAAAACACATTGAGGCTGAAGAGGCAGTTCTGTACAGCCACAAAATGTAAATCACATAGCGGGTCAAATGGTCTCTTCTTCCAGCTCCAACACAATGAATCTGTGGGTCGGCTCATAACAGCCACTGTGAGTGGTTCAAAATATAATGTCAACACTAATGGAGAGAGAAGGTCTCCCTGTTTAGAGCCATCACAGCTTAGAGGAGGATGAAATCAACCCATTTGTGAGGGTCGATGCTTGTGGTTCTGGATACATCACTTTCATCCAATTTAAGATAGTTTCAAGAGTAAAAATGTCTATTACACCTGATCATCTGGGAGAAGGTAATGATAACCAGATAAGAGCATGACCGATTCCACCTGATCTGATTGTATATCTTGCAATCAACACCTGGCACATAAGGTCAAGTGAGTCATTTCCATTTTTGAGAATACTGGAAATTACTGCTTGACTGAATTTACTAGACAACTGACCTTTCACATAACCTCAGAATAAATCTGTTAAAATAGGTACCAGAATAAGGATGTAGTTCTTATAATATTACAATAACTGACTTCATCTTCTGTAATTGAACTTGTAATCACTTGATTAGATAAATCAATTCTTAACCATACATTAACTTATTTCATTAACATAAGTGTCTAAAGTATAGAGATGTGAGTAGAACACTTGGTTAATTGTCCTGAGGTGTAGTCGTGTCAATTAGGGTATAATCTTATATTATATTATATGTGGCTTCCTTTTGCTTTATTTGTCAGTTTTCTTGATTTGTTTTGTTTGTAGTCTAATTAGGCAAACTATAATTTCTTGCTACATATCTCATATCTATTTCAATAAGGCCTCTGCATGATGTTCAGATAAGGCTTTTTCCTTTTGTTTTACTTCAGTGTCTAGTGTACTCACTTTCTTCTTATTTCATTTACTTCAGCTTTGATGTGTGAGCATTGATTTCTGCCTCTGATGATTGCCTTCCAGACAGTGCCTATCTTTTCAATACAACCAACATTTATTTGGGAAGTTCAGCTGGGTGCTTAAGCAACTATTCTCTAGATCCATTATCCCCCCGCCTGCCTGCTCCAGCCTTTCAAATATATTAGAAATATTCAAACTAACTTTAGCTTCTGAGTTGTTTTACTGAACCTCCTGCAACATTTCTTGCATTGGGTCGGCCATTCCTGCAGCTTCCATAGTTGATACTTTGCTTGGATGTTAAAGACTTGTAGCAGGAAACACAATATTTTTCAAAGAAGGGATGCCAACAAGATTTACAGATATACTTTTAGATTAAATTCAAGGGACAATGGGTGTTTGTATTATTCAATGTCCCACATGACTCTCAACGGCCATGAGCATTTTGTAAAACATAAGCAGGGTGATAACAGATGCATAGGCAAAAGATAAATACTTGAAAAAATGAAGAGCTAATATTGTAATTTTATGGAGGAAAACAAATTCCGTAAAACAAACAAAACATTAAACAGTGTGTAATGACGTGTTACATTTTTTTGAAGTCACAGTATTTCATGTCAACAATTTCCTTTACATAAGGTTGTTTTGTAACTATCAAGCAGCTGCAGTGTGAATGCCTTGTTTTCTAACTGTCTTCTAATGTGTTGATCCCAATTCACTGTTCACCAGCTGTGTTGTTTTGCTATATTTTAAATTACATTTTATGCATAATGAAATTGCAATGATTGAGTAATGACATTGGTGCAATACGAGTATGAGTAGTGGTTTATGTTTTTACACAACTGCAGTAATGAGCACTAATAGAACATATATATTTTCACATTTGTTTCTCATCTTGTTCAGTTGAACTTTATCAGAGGCTGGACCTGCTTTCAGTTGGAACAGACAGGAACTACATCATGAAGTATGAAATCTGGCTAAGAATACACCCTTGTGTTAACGCTGCATCACACTTATGACATACATGATGAACAAGTTGTTGTTTATAGTGTCATTTGACACTAAACCCTCCAATTTATATGAAATACTAAATTAGACTATCCCGTTTGTGTTACAGTGTGAGGGTGTGAGTGTGAGTCTGTATGTGATGTGCATCCAAGTGTACTGTGCGCGTGTATATTCAGTTGCACGTCTATGTGTGAAATAATGCCTTGGATTATTCACTCTAACACTTACTCTGATTAGTTGTTAGACTTTACCGCCAAAGACCCAGCATCAAAAAGTTGTAGGTATATAACTGGTACATTTTAGGGGTTGCAGTGCTGTGCTCTCACCTTACTCTCTTATCTGAATCACTAAACATGTTTTGACCTCAGACCTAAAGGCAAAAGCAGCTATTTAAATATACCTTTTATCACATCTGATTCAGATTTCTAAGTCTGCAAGTTGGAAGAGAAGAGAGAGGAACCCAGAGTGAGATAGACAGAGTTTGGGTGGTGGCCCTCAGCGTTTATCAAAGAGCTTTTCAGAGCCTTTGACAGCGCTTCCTCACTTGTCAAGCCAGCGTACGGAGCTACAGGAGCCCACGCAGTGGCACACAGGTCTCTCCAAGGTGAGTGTGATGCGTGTAATGCATCTGTTTATTGCTTTTCAGAATGACAGGAATCAATTATCCATTGACTCATAATTTCAGCACTACATGTACGCACACATTTTGGTCTCTTAATTAACTTCGGTGACTGTTGTAAATTTACACTTCCATCTTCTGCCAAACTCGTATTTTCAAGGAAAATGTTGCATTCATTACATTGGTTAGTTCTCATCCTCAAAGCCTTTTTTGTACCGTCAACAGGAAAAACATATCGTTTTAAAAAGTGTTTATGCTAAGCCACCAAACATGGTTATGTGCTTTTTCAAAATAAATGCCTGATCTTAAATGCACTGCAACACACACACAATATCTATATGTTCATTAATCGTTATCTTTTAGTTCATTTGAGACACCTATTACAACATTACAACCTGTTCTCATTCCTAATATTCTGTTCACACATTCAGTGACAAAAGCAACTAGCCTGACGAGCTACATTGTCGCCAAGTAGCTGTTTTTATTAGGAACTGGCAAACCAAATTTCTTTAGATGGAAACGGAACAGTGTGAAACAAAAACGTCTTTGATGCTTTACCACGTCACTGGTTGAGACTGGCTCAATTTTAAATTTGTTGAATGTCAGTTTCTTGAAATCCCAGTGTGTCTCCAGTAGCTAAAGGGTGCCTTGCATATAGGGATCTGACGTCGAGGGGCCTTGATATATTTGACATACTGAACGTATATTCAGTATTCTGAATATTTTCATTTTGAAACTAGTCAGCTGGAAACATCAAAAAATCAACTGGATTGACTTATGATGCTAAAGTTAGCTTCTTTAGCTAGATAGCTAGCCACAGATGATGAACCCTGCAAGCAACAGTCTAAAAATAAATGGTCGCTGGCGAAGAATAAGAAGCCTGCTTTTCTCTATCATAAAGACCCATTGTATAACAATCTACATTAAAATTGTATTTGTAACAATATTTTAGACAGCATATGTACAGAAAGACGGAAAGCAAGGGCAGAGCTTGGTGTATATTCAAATCTATAACATATAAATCTATATATACCAAGCCACTCTTCCACTAAGAGGTTACCTTTATTTCTCCCCTTGCTCATATTCAGTACAGTACGTACCACTCACACAAATACATTAACATGCAACATTTACACTACTGGCCCTTTTTTTCTTCCAGCAGCTTGTGGCCTAACATGGCGCTACCTCAAACAGTGTCGCAAATAGCCACCCCAGCTGTCACCTACCGGGGAGTATCCTCGATGAGTACATAACCGGTCGTGTCCCACCACTGCAGCCTATGTCTCCCTTCCTTTCCTATTACAGCGGGTGGGAAAACATTGGTGGAGGCAAAATAATGGGCCTGCTTAGATATGAGGAGGAGTAATCTAGGACAGGAATTAAACTTTCATCTCCTCCAAACAGCATTTCAACGACTCGACTGATTCGTCTCTGCAGAACAGTGCCATTTGTAAACTCAGACCTGAATTATTAACAGAGGAGCTTTGCATATCGTTGAGACTCATCGGACGGCTTTTACATCTCGGCACTCAGTGGGCCGCAGCATCTCAGGTTGTGATCGAGAGACAGTATTAACGGAGCTCTGCACACTTTAATAGACACACATAATAAGAATTGCATTAATGTAAATGTCGAAGGCTGAGGCGCAGACACAGATTATGATTATTTACAGATAAACCACAATCATTTTGAAATATTGTTTCTTTTGTCTTCTTCCTCCAACCAAAAACACACTCGAGCAAAACTCCCAAACTCCAAACTTAATTTTGCCATTATAGGAAGGCAGCATAAGGCTACAGTTAAGGTTTCTGCTGCCTCTGCAGTTCCACCTTTATATATTGCCTTGTGTATAGGAATTGCCAACAAAGAGACGATAGGAACCATATGCCACTCATTTATGGCAGGTTTTCTTTTTCTTTCACAAACAGCCCGTTAGAAGCAGCCTTGTCATTTAAATATTTGCATGTAAGACAAATTGTTGATTACAACCTTTTCAGGATGCGCAGTCGTATATCAATACTGCACACTTTCTGTTGGCAGGAGCACAATATGTTTTATGTTAATACAGGAAGTCAGTGTTCCCCAAACTGACTTTGCCTGTTGGGGATGCACAGATACCACAGATACAGTTTCTCACACCAGTGTGTGTAGTCTAACATGCATGTTTGAGATTTATACAATTAGGGTTCCAGCCTTTTCAGGCTTAGCTATATTGAGCATTCAAGTTTGATTTTTAATGAAATGTAATGTAATTTTATGAATCAAACTTACGTGAATATGAAATAGGAAAGATAGCTATTAATACAACATTGACAAAGTATAGGTCATAAAAACTGCCCCAATCCATTAAGCACGAGAGACATTTTCTTTTCTCAAATTGGCCTTTTAATCTCACTTTATTGCTGCAGCATATATCAAATGAAAATGCACAAATTAATATTTCAATATTTCACTTAAGGTGGCCATTAAATGTGTTTTGTTTTGTTAGCTATATGACCCCGGCTTGTGCCATAGCAGCAGACTGGAGATCAGGTTTCTGGGGTTTGCAGATAACCATTGGCCTAATTAAATGAAAGACAATTTGTAATTTCTTATAGCTGCTTTCCATTTCTTCATTAGTGTTTTGTTTTTTTCTCATTCAAAAATAAGCTGCTATTATTTATTCAGCTGTGATTAAAAATTGATTGGCACTTACGTCGGGTGCCAGCGCTAGAAACTCCCTGTGCATCCCTGCTGTTTTGTACCTCGAAGCATTAACTGCAATAAAAGTAGATGACTCCAGAGCCACCAAAGGACCGACCAGGGCCAAAGGTCCACTTCCTGGAGGAAGGGGGAGGAAAAAGAAGCAATTTATCCAAGAGAAAGGAAGTTCACCTCTAAGACCTCCCTTGGCAGCAACTCAGAAAGAGCTGGATACTGCAGCAATATAGATACACCATTGTCAAATGGACCATGTTCAATGGCTTATTTGACAATATTAAAGCAATAGTTCACCCTGAATGCAGCTTGTAAAGCCCTGATAGTACTGCACCCTAAACCAAGTCACCTGGAAGCTGTTATAAAAGACTGTATAAGAGATATTCATTTGGAGTTGTATTCAGATACCAAGATACAGTAACGGGGCAATGTGTTTTTGTTCTAGTTATATCCACATACAGTAAGCCTCTGGAGTGGGAGATACTTCTGTGTATGTGTGTGTCAGTGAGTGTCTTCTTCCATCTGTTTCTACAGTATGATCATTGCTTTGGGCAAAGGGTCAAACTGTGTGACAGGGACGTGTCGGGTTATGACGGAGCGACGTAGCTCGAGGAGGTCAGACGAGCTCGGAAAGAAGGAAGTGGTCGACGTGTCGGTCGACGTGTCGGTCGACGTGTCGGACGTGGTGGATAATAGTTGACCTGGATACATTTAACTTTACTATTAATAACGCTGCTTCCTTCAAGGTCAGTCACATAATAATGACAATATAATGACTTCACACCACTGGACGAACATTTGATTGTTTTCTGTTTATTTTAAACAATATTTACATCAAAATACTTTGTAATGTAAATTGCATAGATCTAGTTTTAGCCCCCAAATCCATCAATGTATCCCGTCAATACTCTTGTAACATAAGAAAATGTGCAACAGCTCTTTGCTGCCACCATATTGGATGCAAAGTTAAACATACGTGACAGAAGATCTCTGCATGTGTGTGTGTTTGCACGAGGGCCTCCGTGGGGCCCGGGGGCCCGTACGAACGCACACAGCGGCATGTGCCCGGCAGCTCGCTGCGGTAACCTCAGACAGACACAGCGCTGCTCTAATTAGCTGACCTGTCACCATCGACACCCACAGCTGTGCAGCGCTCTGGGAGCGAGCTGAGCACAGAAAGAGGCTTCAAGGTGCAGAGCAAGCCGGCGGTGAAAACACAGACACTGATGAACACATCCACGACTTCTGTCATCACCTTGAGGACAAAGGACGCCACCTCGTGCTTTTGCCTAAGAGGACATTGATTACATCGGGGCTTTTTCCTCTCAGGTTTTAATTGTTTTACCCTCACTTTAAAGGGTAATATCCTGTTGATTAGGCCACATTAAATCCATTTTATGTCATAAAGAAAATTAATATTTACTACATTGTGTTTCAATCACATAAATCCACATATACCTTTATAGTTCTGGCTTATAATTAAAATCAAAACTTATCACAAAACCTTTGAAATCCACTACATTTAACCACATTTTACAGCTGGCAGTACAGCAGAAGTAATGGGTAATCTCATCAGTTCAAAATCAGTTCAATTAGGTTTATAATTAATTCTCGAATATCAAGAGACTGTTGGAGAGTCAACAGTCTCTAGAACCCCGGACAGCATGAGGCAGGTACCTATAGTTTGCAGCAGTGACTAAGAGCTTGGTACATATAACATAAAAATGAGGGGCAGTTGAGGAAAACCACTGCTGGCGATGAAGCATGAAGTGCATGTTTCCATCCACACCGTTCTGTAACCTAGCCGCTGCCTCTTGGCCCTCTGTTGTTTGGGCCGGTGCTGCGTGTGGGAACATGAGGGGAGATGACACCGGGTAGAGATTTAAGACACGGTGCGCTGGCTATCGGACGTCTCCTGGTAGGCCTCAGACACGGCGCTCTGTGCTTGCCTTCCTCAGCCCAGACTCGTTCTCAGTGTGGCTGCCACGCACACACTTAGGCAGGGCAGAGAAATCCCTCATCTTGTATCTGGTTCAAGGTCTGCTGCCGTTGATGACAGTTGATGACAATCCAGTGGGGAACGAGGGAATATCACCTGCGACTTGAAATGGAAAGCAGAGAGGAAGAGAAAAAAATGAGAAAAGGATGCACTGATGGCGCAAAGAATAAAACCGAAGATTTTGTACTTTAATTTGAAATATTGACACACCAACCTGTCACATTAGATGAAAACATGTGTTCTTTATTACAATTATCATTAGTATTTTACTCCACACAGAATACTACACAATTACATTAATCCCAATTTCTTTTCAGACTTTCTTATACTGATTATAGAGGGATCATCAATTGTTTCTAATTTGAGAAAACTTATCATTCACAAATGTGGTGATCATAAATTTCCGAATGTAAAAACATTAGGCGTCTGTTCAAAACCAAGCCCAGATATTTTATAGTGGCAGAAACTAAACCACTGACAAACAAAACAATCGATCTCCCTCTCACACACCCACAGCTCCTCCTCTCAGACGTGCACACACTCTTCTAAAATATGCATTGTGATTCCACGTCTGCCGAGAGTTGTATGCCCCTGCATTACGCTTGAGTGATATAATTTATATCATTTCAGCGAAAAGATAGGAAATCAATCAAATTCAGTTGGCAGCAGGGCCCGATAATTAATTCTCAAGGTTTGGGTAAAATATGTGTCTAATGAGGGAAAAATGTAAATGTTGTGATGTTTCACTTGAAGCTCACGAGCCACCCCAACCCCCTTTCACAAAGTCAATATTATGTCTCTATATTCTGTATGTTTTTTTAAATTCATAGTGTTCCCTGAAAAAAAAGGAAGATGAATGATTTTATAGTGAGGTGTTCTTCTGGTGCATAAACTCACCTACAAATGCTGGCACAAAACACAGTACTATTTACAATACGGGGTATGAAAACTTGAAAATTTAAAATCACTACAACTGGACAGTTTCTCAAACCTCTTACTGGCTTGTTTGGAAAACCCACAATAAGTGAACACTGTTTAAAATGACTCCCCATTTTTTGGCCTTTCAGCAAAGTAAACAGTTCAAATGAAAGGGGAAAAACAACGACTGATGTTTTCAGAAATATTTTTCTTGGATAAATATTAAAAGTCATTTGAAACTTTGATCTGAGTTCTTCTGAGCCTTTTCAACATCAAGGAAAATCCCCACTTTTCATTCCACCTGTCAACTGCCACAATCTGTTTTTATTTCCAGCTACCATCTCGGTGTCTGGGCTGGAAATCTGCTTCCCAGGCTGAGTTACCTGCTACTGAGCTATTGTCAAGTATGTTTGGGACATGAAAAGCGCTGTGAAGTAACTTTTGGTTGTGATTTTTTTTTTTTGTGTGTTGTGTTGCGTTAGTCACTGAATGCAAATAAAAATAACATCAGAGGAGGGGAGGTATGTCTGTAGGAATAAAGTCACAGCAGAGGGCGTGAAACAAACATGATGCAACCTGCAGTCTCCAGTGATGTCTTGTACTGTTTTACATTATTAGTGGTGAAATGTGGAATTGTAATCTCAATATTGGTCCTTGATTAAAGTTACCTTTCCTGCGTCGTAATTAACCAACCAAGGCCTAAATACTGCTGAGGTGTGATTGAGACGTGCACTAGAAGCTCCCAGAAGCCAACTTCATGGTCCATGTTTCTGTGTGTATTATGTGTGTATGAAGTATGTTTGTTTTTATGGTGGTCCATGAGTCTGTGATGGTCAGGGTCGAGTGAGTACTCCTGGGAGCTGGAGATTCACGTGGAAGAGAGGGATGGATGGGTGAGGAAGTAGGGGGCATGGGGGGTGAGTGGGCGTGTCGAGGTGGCAGGGAGGAGCGATGTGGAGGAGGAGGATGTAGAGCAGACCCCTCTTAATCTGATAGGAATTCATCCAGGCAGAGGAGCTGAAGAGCCGTGCAGAAAGGCAACAGTGATCTATGAGCAGTGAAAACAGCCGGGATGCAGTCAAATGGACGAGAGCCACCGTGTTTATGCCACAGAAATTAAAGGAGACGTCCACCCTCAGATTCACTGACATTGTATATCATCGGCTTGTGATACCCAGTGCATCTTTATGATTAAGTGCCGTAATGTTGTTTACTCCAGTACACACTTGCCCTCCACTTTCTTAGAATTAATTGTATTAAAAAAAAACATGCTTGGACTTGTTGCACTGGGCTATGATGCCAATGTTCTGTTGAATTACGGCGTATAGGTCCGTCACATGATACATTGGGCCCAAAAATGCTTTTTCCCATTGACTTACATTGGGAAAGAGATGTCTGTTCATCAGTGGATCATCTTTTTTTTAGGTAAATCAACTTCGCCATACAAACAATCAAATACCCTTCATAAAAAATCCGGTTGAGTTTTAAAATTCACTAATAGCACACATCTAGAGTAAGGTCCCTAGTTCCCTCGGCATAATGAACTGGCCTTCATGTAAGTGGAGACCTAGGGCCCAGTGTGAAAGGAAATGCTCATGGATGCAGAAACAGGGGAGATCTGGGTAATTTACTTGACAGTCGAGCCATTTTGTCTTCATGTGCACACAAAGCAACTTTCAAGAACGAAGCCCCGCCTCTAATGGACCTTTTTAATGGCCCTGCCATTTCTGTTGGTGGGTCTGCATCAATAGTTGCATCCAAATGAGTTTTTTCTGAAAATGTTTTGTGGCTGCAATGCAATCTGGTCTATTGAGTCAGTAAAGAAGAGCCGACTCTAGAGTGGACGTGCATGAATGATGTATTCCTCTACTCTCAGACGCCAACATTGGCTTTATAATAAATATAAACCTTTCCCATATTAAACTGCACAAGAGTTACTGAATTATCTTTGAAATATGTTTGGCCAGTTCTCCACAGGAAAAGAAGAAAATATTTTCAAATCATAAAACAGGCTGAGAAATAAAAGTTACATTGAACAAGCTGTTTAATAGTGTTCAACACCCCACTGTGAGCTGGCACATCTTTAAGGTTTCAACAGAAGGCTCCTAAACAAACTTACCCAATAACTCTGTGATCTTCTCAACAGTGTTTCAATTTCCATCCAGTAGTTTTTATGTGCCCCTCAACTAACTATATATCACCAAAAGGGGCCAATAAAGACACCAAAGGGAACACATGATGAAGAGAGAGAAATTGATTAATTAAAAAAAACAACGCTATCATAGATGGGAAACAGCAATGAAATGCTGTGATGCATCAGAGTTGCTGGGGACTGATTAATAATGTTGCCTTGTCGCATACTTTTGAATATATTTGCATAAAAGTACTTGATGAAAACACATTCATTTTGCCAAAAGTGTCTGATATTTGCTCAAAACCTGAGCAACATTTAATGGAAACAAAACGTACTGTTATGGTTCACTCTCAAGGCTCTCATCAGCGTTGTTTTAAGACACAACAGGCACCGAAAAAGCTCTGAAAAGCCACCGAAAACCATATGCCCACCGAACAGCAGGCGGACAAGGTTAGCGACCAGCTGGTGTCACAGTGGAGCATTTAGCAGTTAAAGAGCCGGATATTTCCCTCGGGAGTTAGTGGAGACCAAAATAGAGCTAAAAGGTGAGTGTATATTCAAGACATGCAACTCCAAACGAATGATAATGTTGCTCCGTAACTGCTCGATATGTAAATGAAAACAGTTTGCTTACAGTTTCACGACTAGAGTAGGTGTTAATGTCATGTTCACAGCTTGTTTCCACACCCCCAAAGTGGTCAGAAAATCAGTTATTGCAGGTTTAAATAAACAGTTTACTCTAGTTCCTCTTACCCAAATCACAATGTTTTTAGTTTGTTTTATCAGTTTGTACTGAGGGCGCTCCCCGGAGAAGGGTTTTGAACACAGCCCTCGGGCTGACTCCTCCCCCAATCAGGCAAAAGATAAAACGCACCTGTTGGCATGGTCTTATTCCCTTTTGGTCCCTGTCCTGGCCCTGTGGTGGCTCGCGGTACACCTGCTGTTGCTGTTGCTGCTGTTGCTGCTGCTGCTGTTGCTGCTGCTGCTGCTGTTTTGTTTCGTTTTACCACGCTCTTGGGGTGCAAGTCCCCAGGTGGCGTTTTTGGTTCCCTTACATCCCCCCTTCCTATAAGACCCCGTCACAAGTTCATTATTAGTAGTTTATTTTTCTCCTGAATTAAGCACATTGTTTCAACAAATATATATTGATGCATTTAGTGATACAATAATAGCTCATTCTATCTATAACTGTCAAAAGAAACACCCAGGGCCATGCTGGCATGCTTGCAGCACACAAGGCTTGTGTGAGCTGTTGTGAGCATATACAGGATGCGGAGTGTTCTCATCTCCTTGATGTTCCACACTCAAGCAACACACGGAAAAGGCAGGCAGGCAGGGAAGGAGATGTTGCTTTGGGCCTTACAAATGACCTAGATACTGGAGTATGAATTTAATGTACCTCTATCCCAGCATCTAAGTGTACCTCACTTCCCTTACGCATCCATATGGCAACCGTGGAGCTGGAGCGGATACAAAAACAGCCCACAGATAGTTTTTTTTTTTTTAAATAAAAATGATCAGCATCTAGTCGCTCACTCCTTCACTCACTTCCTCACTCAAAATAAATGAGAGGGAGAGAACACCGTGTCTGTAATCCCGGAGAAGTTATCTGCTCAGTGGGTAAAATGTTTTGCAATGAGCAGGATTTGGCTGTAGCCAGGATAAGTTAGATGTTTGCTATTCTGCTCCAGGACTGAAAATTTCCCTCCATGTAATGCAGAGGTTACAGGTGTTAACCGCAGCCAATGGAACTATTGATTAATCGGAAAGGCAGATCACAAAGTGGCTGATCAGAATTCTGGAGCTGCTAGTTCCAACAGTGTCTTGCTGGGCACGGAAGGAGAGATGAAGCAAGGGGGGTGAGGGGGGTGTGTGTGTGTGTGTGTGTGGGGGGGGGGTAAGGAGCTAAGAAATATGACACATGGGGTAAGGAACAGATGGGGGATGATGGAGTGAGTGGAAGTGTGGAAGGAGAACAGGTGAAGAGAGATGATTTGTGATTGGGAAAAAAAGATGTGAATTAAAGGCCAAGTAGTGTGGATTATGATATCTGAACTGTGAGACATGAATCTCAATCCGTGCCCGGTCCTAATGAATAGGGTGCCGTTGAATACGTCACTTTTACTCTTCCCCTGAAATACCAGAGAGAGAATGTGTCCTTCTCCATAAAGAGGTCAGTGATCACATCAAAAGTAATAGCACCTCTCACTTTCCATATAGCATAAGGAGCACAGGAGTGCTCGGTGAATCTGAAAAGCTTGCTATTTCGAAATCATTTCCCCAGATTTCCCACAAGTGGAGCATGCCTTTCATAATTTAGAATTCCTAAGGCTGAACTGCAACTTACCTCACTTCCATATTAACAGGAGCGTATAGCCTTTGGAAAGGTGTCTTTGCTTAGATACTCAGTTTAGCCGCGGTATCTCACAGCACAGCAGTGTTACGCCCGCAGTAGCCATCAAATAGAGGAGGGCGATGCAGTTGGTTCAAGCTTTTCCATTCTCATGAGGCAATGTGGATTGCAATTATGCTGGCAGATTTACACCAAATTAGTAATGTTTAAAAAGAAAAAAAAATCAAGCTTCTCAGTTCTAGACACATGTGCTTAAAGACTAAGCAGAAACCCCCAGGCAAAGAGTTAGCATTGATGATCCATGTATGGAAATAAAGGAACAGCTTTGTTGTTGTATTGCTAAAGCTCTAATATGTATGATAGTATGATAAGGAAAACTGTATGAAAAGATGTTATTTCATGTTAACCCAGTTTAGCTCTTTAGTTTAGACAAGCAGGACAGAGATTTCATGTCTCTTTTAATGTCACAGGAGAAAGGGCTTTCAGGACGAGGACCAACTCATTTCAGAAAATAAAAAAAAACTGTAAATACAAATGATTTCAGCTTCATTATAGTAGACATATCCAATTACATCCATTCCTTACACTTTTCAATCACTACTGCTGTAAAGGTTCTGCAGGCTATATAATGCACCAGTGCTCCCCTTGTTTCTAGTCAGCTTTAACCCCACCTCTATTAGACCCTTTTCTACAACAGATGCTCGAGACACATGCGCACACATACACGGCTGCTGCTATTGTTGTTCTAAACCTCCCGGTACATAAAACTAACATGCAAATACAAATCGCGTGGCGACACTAAAACACTGTGTCACATCCCTGAAAGAGGAGAGAGGAGGCAAACCAGCCACCCAGGAGCGGCGGGGGGATTTCATGCTAGCTTAAATTTAGGAACGCTGTTTGGGGTCTTTATTGTTCCTCAGAGACCAAACTTTAAGTGAATTTCTCCACCAGGGGGGCTGTTCCATGAACGCTTGCACCATGCATACCGGAGTGAGCAGAGGTAGACATCTGCAATCTGCCAAGCCCCCGGTAAAACTATGTCCTTTCGCTGTTCTGATCTCAAATGAGCTGTTCCATCCTGTGCTGTAACACGTCCCTGTCTGTGAAAATAATTCAAAATGGGTCTGCCATCTTGTGTCTAGAGACAGCTGTACAATGCTTTGTTTAAAGGCTCAATTACACTGACGGGGAGAGCGAAGGCTTTGAGAGATGATTTTGTCTCCCTCATAACTTTTCATCTCAGATATTGATTTGAAAGGCCATTTTCCCACTTGCCAAGCAAGATCATTTCAGCAACAGCTTACCATGCAGTCTTACCTGAAAGAGTCATAATAAATCTCACACGTGCTGAAAAAGGCGCACTGCAAAACATACAAATGCATCGGAGATGTAATCGTATTCAAAGAGCTGTGATGTCAGTGTGATAGTCAGTGCATGTTTTCTCATGACTTCTGCCATGCTTCAAGGGGTAGTGAGCATGTTCGCTTTAGCGAAGCATGCACTGAAGCAAAAGTAATCAGCAACGCGGGAGTCTCTGGAGAATAGTCTCTAACAGGTTTGCAGGCAGACATTTTAGGAAGACATGATACCAGGAAAGGAGGTATAGTTGACGGCGAAAGGTCCCTGTAAGGATGGCAGCTAGCTGACCCGGTGGCTGGCAAGCCCAAGCTTGCATTCCCGTTTCACGCTTTGTGTTGCAGAAAGATTAAAAAAACAGTGGATATTATTCCCTCTGCTCTCGACCCCGCTGAGGTCCGATCAAAGATCCGAGCCTTTGATGTGTTAACCCCTGGCTGTTTGTGCGGAAAAAAACACCCCTCCTCTGAACCAGATGGTGCCTGTTGCATGCTGGGAGCAGCCAGGCAGTGTTAAGGGTCCCACCTGTGGTTTTAATTACAGTGCATGACGAGCGGGATGCAGTCGAGCGGAAGCAGAGAGAAAAGCAGGGGTGACCCTCGCTGTTCGGTGAGGGCGGGGGGAAAGAAAGGGGGGGGGAACTGTATGTTCACCTGTATGGATTACAAATCATGTATCTGTTTGTTCCTATCTGTCACAGAGCTTACTTTTTCTTCCTCTGTATGCGTCATACAGGCTATTTATTTAATGAGTAGGCTTGTTAAGCAACAGAGGAATACCTTGCTCATTTACCCATGCATGACTCCAGCCGTCATGTATTCACAGCACCCCATGATGCCTCCTTTCTCAGTCTTCCCTCCTCCGTCACAAATCATCTACATTCCGCTCACACGTCCATATATTTCCCCCTGTCTGTCTTCTCCTCTCACCGGTGTATAATTTGTGCGATCACTGTTGCTTCTCTGCATGGTTCTCCAGCTCCTCTGCATGGATGAACTCCGATCAGATTAAACTGGCGCTCACTGATTCTGACCTCCCTTCCCCTCCCCTGCATGTACCACCCACACCAGGATCCCTAGGGTCCACACCCTCCTCTCCTCTCTCTCTTTGCCAACACCTCTCCTTCTATCCGTCTTTTGACATTTCGGCTCCTTCTGTCATCTGAGAGGTCCCGCTGAGTGCTGAGGTGCCTCAGTGGCATGAGGGGGGAGCCCAGATATCCCTGTGGGCCCGTATGTATACGTTCACAAAGGTCCTGAATATTTTCTGATTCTGCAAAGATACCCCTGTGTTGTCACACAGAAGGGGAGTTTAAATTTCGCTTCAGCATGAATAGCCCAAAATGCTGCGTTGTAGGCTTTCTCTGGTTCCCTTTCTTCATAAGATTATGTATCCAAAAGCAACAGGGTGTGAACAGTATGTGAAATACAGAAGGTGTAAATTTACAATCTCAAAATCTTTGAAGTTTTTTTTGCCATGCTCTTGAGTATATTCCATGCTTTATCTTTACTTATTTTGGGAAAAAAAAAAACTTGATAAAGTTAGTTTTTATTTTTCTGTAATGTATTCAGCCAGGATTCTTGGGGAACTGTATTTTTTATTTTTTTCCCTTCCTCTCTCTTTCTCTGTGAGCGTGCAGAGCTGCGTGTCAGATCTGTGGGATGCCTGTAGGCTGCTCCCAAGAGAGGCACGGTGTGCTCATCCAACACAAACAGGGTCACAAAACAACGACTCAGCCACTTGTGCAGAGTTTACTTCAAATTAGCCCAACTCTTGTATAAGTACTACATCGCAGCCAATCAAGCTGATCTCATGTCAGACAATGGGCTGACAATGTGCCAAAGGTAGAAACTGAAATAGATTGCCTTTATTCAGTTATTGTGAAATAATGTCTGCACAGAGAGGAGCCAGCTGAGAAACAAACTGTTAAATACGCCTGTTAATAACAGGCTGTTCGTTTTGTTGCCAGTTGTAGTGTCTGATCCAATAAAGCCTTCTGATTGCAGAGATAAAGCTTTGATTTTCAGCTAGTCTAGCCCATGCTTGGGAGAGACAGTTATCATTGCTAACAGGCCAACGTAACGGGGCTCACTGGACCTTCTGAGCATCACGAAAAGCTGCGATAAGCAGAATTAGCAGCGCAATTAATATTCCAGTCATATGTTCCAGGGAGGAAGCAGAGGGCACGGCAGCTGCTCCCATATGCAGACCTTGCTGTTATGACCGTGGGGGCGATGTCAGACACCCTAACCCCCCCCCGCTCCACCCCACCGCCACACCTCAGCCCCTTCTTCCTCGTCCCCCTGCCTCCAACCCGTCCTCGCCCTCCCTCCCTTTCCCGATTAACCTTAACTCCCGCGATCTTTCCCTGCTCATTTGCATTATAACCTCCTATTGCTTGTTTCCCCCTCTTAAGCTCACAGAGTAGGCGTCCTGATGGTTTGGTGACGAAGAGTTAGGACCACCCTTTAATTATCTCATCCACCCTGTTGAAGACAAATGTAGGCAGGTAGTCTTGAGCGGTCTCAAGACCACTTTTTGAAGGTCTGTGTCGTTTACGAATCAACCACATTGTTCTCAGTCTCAGACAAAGAGGATTTTATTTTAAGCTCTTAAAAAAAACAGGACAGCGAGGATATCACTAAATTGCCTATGGCTTGTTTGATTAATTTGTTAACACCGTTGACATTGACAAAAATCCTCGCCCTCCTACACATTGACTCCAGAAAAGTGATCTAAACCCCTCAAAGTTCTGGTCTTGTCTGTCGTGATACACTCTGGTTTGGGTCATGACTCAGTCTCGGTCTTGACTCCAACACTTTTTGAACTTAACATAATTATCACATTTCTAGCTCTTCTCCGGACACATATGATGTAATTAAAGTGGCTGGTGAGCTAATTATCCAGTTAAAATATCATCTCAAGGAAGTGTGTTTTTTAAAAGGGTTTAGCAGTTCAAATCCTTGTGGTCCTGAAGGGTGCCCTATATTTGAGCTTACCACCAGCCAAGTTGGAAGCCAGAAAGGACAGATTATATATTTATTTTTCAAAGTGGTGAGTGATCTACACCTATTCCATGTTAAAACGCAGCTGTTCTCACTCTACACTGCACATCATGCTGTTTAAACCTATTGAATTGCCCATGCAGCGCTGGGCTGACTCCTTCTATTCACAGTTTGAGAAGCAGATCTAGGCTGACAGGATTGCATTGTGGGTAAAAGAGGAGCAACTTGTATATATACTGTAGATCAGTTCAATAATAATAGACTATAACTGTTATTTGATTATAAAGAAAAAAATACATATTGCTGTTTGATGTTTTAGCTTTTTGTTTGGCTGTAGGACCAGTGTAATAATTATTGAATTCATTAACACACACACACACACAGCAGCTCTATATGTGCGTGTATGCGTTTAAAGTTGACACCACCCAATTATATAGGTTACCGAACCTTGGCATAGTTGGGAACATCAGGGGTTACTCCCCTAAATAAGGACTGCCATTCATTTTTGAGAGACAAAAAGCACAGACTTTGAAATTTCCCAAGCGGGACAAGCCATCACAGTCTGTGTGAAGACGTAATTTCATTTCATCTCTGTTATATTATCATTCTGTTGTGACTTAGAGGAGTATTTTCATGTCAGTGCACACATTACACGCTGCGCACTGTCAATCACCTGACGCCCACAGGAAAGAACAGAAGTCTCCACCAGGAAATAATCCCGTAAAAAAAAAAAACTGTTTGCCTCTCAAACTATATTATCACATCTTTACCTTGGATGTCTCTGTCAGCGGGTCATGGATTTGGCAATGTCAAGTGTGTCGTTCCAAAATTACAAAAACAAGGAAATACTGAATTTTCTTTTAATTTGCTGCACGTGTTGAAGCCTCAAAATGGGCCATGACCGTAAATGACACCAATATTCGTTTCCGTCCATCCTCACCTTCACTTGAACACATCATCCCTTTGTGTGTCTCTACAGCTGCAATCACTTAATCCTTTAAACAAATCTTTTCAGCATATTCAATGTGCACACGCACCTGTCAGCTACCTGTTAGTGCAGGTACATCCGAGCCTAATTGCATGACAGCAAATGTACACATATGAACCCCTGCTGTCTCTATGGGTCACGGATTAATAAGAAGGGCTGGCAAAGCAAAATCAGGAGGAGAGTGTAATTGTGGTCACAGTGAGACTGTTCCCTGACATGTAGTCACACCTGGGTGGCTGGCAGCACAGTGAGGAGGAGAGGATCCCCCACAGTCCCAGTTATTGGTATGCTGAAATACTGCAGCGTTACTGAACAAGGAGGCTGTGGAGCGCATAGAAAGAGAGCATGTTTCTCTCCCGCACTGCGAGATAAACTGAGAGGGGGAGACAGTAAGGAGCGTTGCCGGCCCAACAAGACATGTGTCACAGCCTGAGGAACAGTGACATGCATCTCCTCAATCTAGAACAGGCGAGGTTAGACTACATTCAGGATGTGATGTGTCAATATTAGGGCAGCGTGTCGTGTTTGTTTTCCACAATACACAAATATGTGCACTGCATACAATCTGTAACAAAGAACTTCCCACTGTGTCAGACACAGTGAAAACAATGATCCAGTAACAGCGTGACACAGGTGGTAAAAAGTTGACGGCGTTTGCCTTCTGTGAAACTTTTTAGTGTACATTGCAGGGAGTGAGAATCCATATGCAGCACTTTCCTATGCTAATTCAGAGAGCAGGGAAGTATTGAGTGCACTGTAAATCAAATTCAGAAAGTTCAAAGAAAGATAGAAAAACAAAGTCTTGTCCCGGGGAGAAGGGGAAATATCCGCTCACATACCAGGGGATCAGTGTGAGATCAGCGGCTATCGGCGCTGTCCAAATTTGCACAGAGGCCTCGATGCGACACCTAACGCTGAATTCCTGCTCTGGAGAAGGAGGGGCTATTTCATTGTGCATTTACAGTTTGAGACTTTTGTGCTCTCAGCATACAAATGGCAGATTTGCGTTCAATGGCAGCACATGTGAGCTACTCTTGTAAAGTCTAATGCGTTTCATGGTGTGCTTTTCTTTTATACTTCTAATTTTTAAGAAAACATTTTGACACATTATAGTAACAATAGTGAACCTAAGCCGCTTCTCCTCCCTCCCTCTTAAATCAGTCAAGTCATTGCAGTCAAGTCATTAGCCCGTAATAATTACAAGCCTTTCTTTTAAACAATGATTGGTTAGGAGAAAGATACATTGTGTCGAGTTAATTGCAAATCACATTACAATTGAAAGGATTTTGATCCTGGAAATACCGACTATGATTCTTGTGTTTCCTAAATACTGTAATTTAGAATATTACTGCAATGTCCTTTTATAAAGGTAAAAAACATGAAGAAAATGTCTACTTTTATGACATTAGATCTTCTGGCCCGTGTATATGTGTATTGTGTCGTTCTTTGTAGTTTACCATATAGGACAAAGTAAAGAAAACCTGTAAATATGTCTAAATACTCAATTTGATCTCCTACCAACAGAGAATAAAATACAGTTTCAGCTATAGGGGTCTACTTGTGTGTCTGTCGAGGCCAGACCGCTCACTTCATCTCACTAAGATTAATGTCAAATCAACAGGGTCAGCATGAGTGATAAATTATGAGCTGAATTTAAATTGCACATAAATAACATACATATTCTTTATTTATTATTTTACCATATGCATGTTCTCAGGGTCTAAAATGCTCACTTTAATTTATAGATGAAGACAAGAAGCTCTCCATGTAACATGATCAAAAATAAATCATAGTCCCTAAATATATTGCATCAAGATCCTGACCGTAAGACGCATTATATGACACTAAATGAAAAGGTTTAAGAGAAATCACCACCTCCGGCTTCAATTCTTTCAAACCAGCTTTGTGGGGGAAATGACAGCTTTATTTCCTCCGATTCCATAACCATTTCAGTTTATTTAAGTTAACAATCTGCATATATTGTGATGGCGTCGCTGTACAAGCCAGTTCTTCTTGTTACAAATTACAAATGGATCTTCTCTCCCTTCTGAGAGCTAAACCCGAGAGCTGCCTCAAACAGACTGTCAGGAGCTCACACTGAGTGACTCCAGGCCCAAATCTGGAGCAAGAAGTGAAGGTTTGCAGAGTGAAGCTGAGTGACGTCAAAGAGCGAGCTCTTTGACAGTGGATCAAAGATGAGTGGGAGGTCAAAGTGTACAGCTGGTGGGGATGAGGAGAGCCCAAAACGCAGCGGAGAGATGGAACCGCACGGCAGTCGCAAGCGTATTGCGGACAGTCACACGCGGCCCCTCGCTCTCACACCCACACTTATAATTGTGTGTCTATATATAACCCTCTTCCTGCTCATAAAAATGAAATGCTATTCAATTAAATGTACTTTAAAAATGTCAGTGTGGAGTAGCTCATACAGATCAACCTGAACCGCTGTGCAAAGGTTTTAATTTCACACTCAGCAAGGAGAGGAGCATCGAGCACTTTCATCCTCGTAGCAGCAGTGTGCGCAGTCCGGCTCCCATTGCAGGCGAACAAATTAGACCTTCAGGATCTTTCATATTGCAGCTAATAGTGACAAATGAGGCTGGGTGGTCGCTACAGCACATCTATAAATGTGTGGCAGTTTCTGTTTGGCAAATGCCATTAAAAACCGGCAGTTTGCCACGTTTCATTTTTTTTCCTGTTAGGGACTGAAGAGACATTAGTGATTTCAGAATTCGAAAAGACAAAGAAAAAAATACATCCTTCCTCTACTTCTTGTTCACTAATTGCACTTGGTTCTGAGCCGCTGCCTCTTGCCTCTTGTCAGGGAAGTTAGCGGAATATTTGGAGTGAAATGTTGACAGAGTCAACATAGGGGGAGCAGCTAAATATAAAATGGCTGCTGTTATGCTAATGGCTGCCACTGAATAATTCAAGCATGGATGATAATAAAAGTGGGAAAAGAGGCGACCTGTCGAGCCACACCACCGCATGTGTCATGGCAGGGCACTAATTTGCTGTCAAGCCACATACTACCCTTTGCTGCCCTCACCACAACCCCTTACAGTTCAGCTGTGAAGATAAGTAAATATTTTGTCCGTCTCTCTGCTGATTGTAAATTGTCTGGAGCAGTGGAAAAGGTATAGGGAGCTGGTTTGGCGGGCTCTGGCAGGCAGAGGCATTTGGCTCAGGGAGGCTAGTTGCTTTGAGGCTAAGGGTGAACCTGGTGGTGTACACTCTGCAGGCCATCAGGGCCAACACACATGGGTGAAGGCAATGTCAGAAGGGAAAAAACACACATACAGTACACACACATGCAGATCCACACACAAACACACACAGTATACTATTTACACCTCCCCCCCCCCCGTTTGCCGGAGCTCCTTCAGTGAGTACAAGCCTCATATGTGAGGTACACATGTTGCCAGCTGATATGTTAACGTGTGAGGTGGTATCACGATGTGACGAAGCGGACCATCAACTTTTCATGTATTTTAGTTGTTTTGCTGCCTGTGCATGGCCCTGCGTGTTGGATCCAGCGCGGCTCTCATTAGCCACATGCACTCTTCTCCTGGTTTTTCTGCAGTACCCCTGTCCTGGGAATGGTCTCAAATTACTTAGCACTGTCCCCAGGTATTGCTACCATATTTCCTTTTGCTTACTCCGGATGCTCCCATAAATAAAGTCCTCTCTTCCTGGCATAATACACATTAATTCCCAGCTTTCCGCGAGGCATGTGGTGGCCCTGCGCTTGGCTGTTGTAAGCTTCCTGAGCCGGATGCAAAAAATGCAAACGTTTCACCCTTTTACTTACTTTCCATTTAACATTAATGATGTTGTTCTACATAGAGAGATGACGATGAAAGATGTGTGGAAAGTTAGTTAATGAGTGCACATAAATGCCCTTTGTGTGTTCATTTAGAATATTTTGAGAAAAGCAATAACGACGCCGTCATTTTCATAATATTGATAATCACAATTTTATGATATGTGATAAACATAGTAACGGTTATAAATGTTATAAATGTTTATATCTCCATTAGCAAATAAAAGTGGAGCCAGCGCAAAATGCAAACACAGTGGCCATTTGCATAAAAGGTTGAAGACCTCCGAGGGGACGCAGGAAGCATCTCACGTCCTACTTTTTTATTTGCTCCCAGGAAACGGACAAAACAGTCCCAGAAGTCAGCTGGACTGCTTTCCATTTTTTATGTATTTCATCCACTAACAAGGTATCATCTTATACAATCTTTTTGTCATGTGTTCACCATCATTGCAGCACATAGTAAAGTGAAAACAACAATTAACATCTGAGACATGTCTCTGTTAATTCGTAGGGACCATCTGATCCACTAAAGCTCAGACTGGATGAAAAGTTACCCCGACCTCCATAAATGAAATAAGTGAAATATTTCATTAAAATGAGTCTAAGTCTTCTGGCTCCGCTTTGTCATTATTTTGCATTTTTCTAAGTCCTTGAGGCATTTTTTGAGAGATTAAAAAAAAAGAAATATGCAATGCAAGTTGAATATTACTTCATTATTTAGTAACATTGATTTCTGAATTTAAATACATATTATTGCACATTCTGCTGTGGTAATGATATTAATATATTTTAAATAAAAATGTGCCATGATTTGCATAAGATTGCATTTCAGATACAAACAACATGGCATTAATTATCAGAAAACAAAAGCCATTGAAAATACAGCCATTGCATTAGAGCCTCTTAACTATTTTTTTTTAAATAAAAGACAGGGTTGAATCACGGTGGTGATGAATTTAATCTGCATGTTCGGCATTAAATATTGCCCCGGACACCGCAGCTTAAATCGTGCTCACGCTGAATGTCTTTTAAATGTTTAAGCAAAATGTGTCAGCTGAGATGAATATTAATTTCTTCCAGGGAAAAGTGTAGTGTAGAGATATCTATTAGATGTATACAGAGAAAAAGTGCCTTGTGAAAGATCTCTATGCAAGTTATGTGGGCGTGAAAATAATACGAGGTGTAACATTTAAGAGTGAGAAAATACATAGCAAAGCTGGAGGAGACAAAAAGTGCAGACGAATACTGTAGATGGTGATGCCAGTGGAATAGTTGGCAAACCCCTTCAGATATGTAAGAGAGATTGCCCTTGAAAACTAGCTTTGACTGATGCAACAGCAAACACATAGTCGATGTCAAGAGCAATTTTCAATCCACAGCTCTGCAAATATGTTTAATAATCACAGCTGTATAATGCTGTCCTCTGTTTTGGAAGTTTGACTCTTTTTTTAGATTTCCAAGCACAATATATCATTCCTTTGTTTTTTTTTTGTGTTTTTTTATGTCATTTAGCTTCTTTTAAAGTCATGCCGGTCTCAGCTTTTTTAGTCGGAGGGTTTTGTTCCTCCAAAAACAGATTTTTCTGGTACTACCCTAATGAGACCCTCTCACCGTTTCCATGGAGACAGTCACAAAACTGTCAAGTTTCCAGTCTTTCAAAAAATATTGGGGGGGGGTGGGGGGGGGGGTGTTCCTGCAACTGTCAGAGACACATTTCTGAACGGCACGTTGTTTCTTTCAAAGGTGAACCTTTCATTTTTGGCGAATTCAGCCAGTTTGTGAATGCCTTCATGAAAATACGCAGCCTCACCGCGTCGAAGAATGCCGGCGCTCCGATTGTTGAATAAATAAAACACATAAGCATCTGAGCCGCTGTTAACTTGTCGGTGTTGGCTTACGCTGCAGAATGTGACTGTTAAACAATCCGAGAGGTGAAAATGCAAAGCATTAGAGTCACGGTGTTAGTGCGTAAACAACAATTAAGTCATTAAGTGGAACTTCCTCTTTTATGGACTAGGTTACCAGAAACATAATTGGCTCATTTATTCTTGATGCAACACCACCAACTTGGCAACATTTTGGATTTCTAAAGAAAAGAGAGTGCTGCTCCAACCTCCACTGACATCAGAAGTGCTTTGATTTGTGCCCTGGTTTAAGAGCCATTGCCCTGCAAGAAGTTCAATGTGACCAAAGAGGACACTGAAGGATGGAAGAACATCAAAGCCGAACACATACTAGCCCTCTGTAGAGAAGGCGCGTGTGTGTGTGCATGCGTGTGTGTGTGTGTGTGTGTGCATGTGTGTGTGTGCGCGCTCCTCATCCTAACCTCAGGGTGTAAATGCACCCTATGGTCCCGTACAGCAGATGAGCTCTGTCAAACCACACCTGCGTACCTCTCATATTCTGCCAGGGTGCTTGGCTTGGCTGGGAAGCATTAGATGAGGCACAAAAAGAGAAGATCTCAGTCACTGTCTCGCCTTCACACTCAGCTATGCATACAGAAATACACTCAGGAATACATGCAGAGACACACACAAGCAACCACTCATGCTCTGTTAAATAAACACACAACACACACAGGGGACGAGGATTCGTCTAAAACACGCTCCTGACGTTTTATCATTATGTCTTCGTCGTCTTCTTCTTCTTCTTCTTCTTCACCTACTTCTTCTTCTTCTTCTTCACAGTTTCTTCTTCTCCCTCAGTGTCCTCATTTCTGTTCACACATATTTTGGCGCACTGAACCGTGTGAGAGTCCCTTCTCCTCAAGCAGATCCAGACGTCAATCAGGCGGCACATGGCATGCCTCCCTGTGAGTGACAGGTGATGCAGATGCACATTTCAGAGAGACGAGCCGCAGCCACACAGCACTGCTGGCAAAACAATGCGGACAGGAAGGGAGCAGGGCCGCACGCTGCATTTATCAAACAGGACAGGGACACGGACCGCGATGAGCGGGGATCAGCTTAGCTGCGTCCACAACACTGAGATACAACTTGCAGCATGCAATGCCAGCTAAACCATGTCTGTGCAGCGGCGGAGCAAAAGTGCAGCTTACAAAAGAATAGATTCATCTCATCAGCTGCCTCATTAACAATGTTAATGAGCAGAAATCTAAATTCTAAGCTGTATCGGGGGTGTTACCCTGTCAATTGTTAGATTTCATGCCATCTATATAAGTGGATTAAACAGGTTTTCTGAGGCTCAATGAGGGGAATGATGCAGTCAGAGTGTGGGCTTAGTAGTCAGACCTTGTCCTGTTTGTGAGAGGCGACTGGGGGGAAAGTGAAGGAGAAAGAGAGAGAAAAAAAGAGGAGGAGGAAGGAGGGTAAAATTAGCCAGTGCCTGTCTGCAGGCTTCAGGCCACAGGGCAGGTGAGAGGTGAGCGCCAGTGAAGCAAGAGGAGAGTGAGGGGTAATGGTTGACTCAGAGAGCCAACGGCATGCGTCCCCCTCCAGCGAATACACACATACTGTATTTACGCTTATATGGGAACAGCACGTTTCTGAAGATGACCCACTATTGCAGACAATCACACGACATATAGAAAAAAAGTCATTCTAAAGTTGATCACATACTGTAGCTTCTCCCAGCTACGGCAACCAAAACTTGTGAGTAAATCCAGCTAAAGATATATTTGGAACATCGACAGGAATTCACTTGTTTCCCCTCAGACTAATTCTATTTTTGTTTTTCCTCTCTCGTTCTTCAGTTGACTGAATAATCAACTGGCATTTCGACAAAGTGAAATGTCAAGGTCATTCGACTTTTTCTTTCTAGAATTACTGATCTGGGCATCTTTTCCCGCTGCATGTGAGAAACCATGCCCGTTTTTTTTATTTCTTCTTTAATCACAATTTTTGTTTTTTAATCAATGAGATAATCCAGATGAATGTGCATGTATTGTTCCCCCACTAGTCAGAGAGAAACAGCAGCATCATGTCTGGGAGCAGAGTTTGTTGGAAGCTGGCTTTGTTTGGGATTTCTAAATGCTGGTGGGATGCCAGTAATGGGACCTGGGAGAACGTGATCCGGTATCATTCTTCATAATCTGCATATATCATAAAGAATGGGTCTCATCATCTACCCACAGATTTAATATGTGATGGATATGTGTGAGCAGCCTCATGCAGTCTGTTTTTTAGACAAGATATTCTTGAGGAAGATATGAATACTAAAAGAAATGATCAGCCCAGACTTTAAAGCAGTGCTTATTTTTCATTTAGTTGTGTTTTGCAGTTTAACTTCAGGGTGAAAAGGTTACCATTTTGTATTGTACTCTGTGTGTTTAAAAATATGCTTTCCAAACTCCAAGTTCCATAAACATGCCAAGTCATGCCCCTCCAGCTGCCCTCTGGGACATTAAAGGCATATTTACCTGAACTGCAGTGCTCTAAGTGCCCCGATCATTCCCTGTGTCACAAGCAATCCACCAAGGCCACCGTGTGTTTAATTAAAAAGACAAGGTTTACCCCAGAAAATATCCCTGCAGCGTTGCACATACATTTCAATGAGATGCATCTTATTTATGTGATAGAATTTCAAATGGCAGCATAATTGTGTGTGTTTTCTTCTGACAGAAAATCAGTAGCCAGTCCTCCAGGTAGAGTTATCTTGGCTGAGTGGAGCTGATTAGAGGCAATCAGGGGAGAGAATACACCTTTAACAACATTGATGCTGAAGCTCAGAGAAGCTTTTATTAGCATACAGCTTACAGTAGCTAGGCCACGTAGATGTGCCTGAGAGAAAAAATGTAGCAGTCAATTATACAGAAACAGTTATCAAAAGTGTTACTCTCAAATTCCTGCTGCCTTTAATAAAAGGCACCTCACCTTGACACTCACAATTATGAATTAAGAGCAGAAAAAATGAAAAAGACCAAAAACAAAAATATGTTCTTATCCCAACTCTCATTTTCACATTACTCAGTCAAGCCAAGCCGTCAGGGGAGAAGGCCGACACAATCCAGACAGAAACCAGAGGAAGCAGAGGCTATTCTCGTGGTCGGGGACAGAAGGCTATGGCAATATAGCCTACAGGGTCGGAGGCAGGGCAAGAACCTCATGGTCAGGGCGGAAAAGTTCAAACAGGCACGTGACTGTAGAGATAGCGGGCTTGCCGCGTAAGGTATTCATAAACATTCATGAACAAATCTTGATTCGAGGAAACATCAAACTACACTGATTTTTGAATCACTATTGTCACTGAACAAATCCGTAGCTTTCAGCAGTGGAGCTCCTCTCGCTGGTGATTCAGAGCACCAACAATGAAGTGAAAACTCTGTTGAAAATATGCTGGGTACTTATAAACAGTACTTGTAGGAACTGTATACGACAGGGAACGTAGGCCCACAACTTGAGACTGAATCAACACTGAGCAACCAACGCAGAATGGTTATGCTAATACTAATAATACCCATGTCAGATGTTTATGTTCATAATTTTGGGTTGAGTGGCTTTGGAGAAAAACTTAACAACTTTTGAAGCTAATGCTGCTAGCATTGTTCAGGGCTTGGCCACTGGGTTTTTCACTTTCAAAAACTAGCTTAACTCAACTAGCTTAACTAATGGTTTCTCCAAAATGGCCAACCCATAGCTTCAAGTCAAGAGTACTGTATAGATTCTGAAATTATTCTGAGTGAGACAACTATTCCATATAAAGAGCAATTTAAGCTGTTTGACTTCAACTCACCTTACAGCAGTGATGTTTGCAGTCAATCCGACATAACTGTGGGGTTCGCCTGCAGGTGCAACAGAGCGTCTTACTACCCCCATCCCCACCACACCCATCACTGACGCTGTGCAATAGACTAACGCTGGTGCAGAAAACACCTTCTGCTCATAATAGAGTCTTGTATTTGCTGATATCCTTATCACTACACAGGACAAAGATGGCCCTGAGTACACGCAAACACAGACATACACATGGCTCCGCTGATGTTTTCATTGTCTTCGTTCTTCTTGCTTTTTATACACACTGCACTAGGACCAACAGCTTCTTCTATCTCCATCATTGACACAGTACAGGCAATCACTCCATACCACTTGACTCTGATGGGCTGCCTGCGACTAGACAGCGCCCCACACATCAAACAGAAGTGGATGGATTAATAGTTACTCAGCCAGCCAAGTGTAGGCTGTGGGGCTATGATTTGACAAAAAAAGCTCAATTTAGCGGTACATCAAAGACATGACGTTGAAGCAATAATCAGAAGTTGTCTACTGACGACATGAGACGGCAGACATGGGTGGACACAATTTGGATGCACACACACTGTCACATTTTTTAATATGAAGATGTTTATTCAATGATAGGAAGACTGTAAAACATGCCAACAGTTTCAAGATTTCTGTACAACTATATTTTCTCAAATGACCATGTGTCACTCACAGAATAATTTATATCCTCCATCCATTATCCAAACCGCTTATCCTGTTTTAAGGTTGCGGGGCGCTGGAGCCTTTCATTGGGCGAAGGCAGGGTACAGCCTGGACAAGTCACCAGTCTATCGCAGGGCACATATATATAGAGAGACAACGAGTCACGCTCACATTCACACCTACGGGCAATTTAGAGTCAAATTAACCTAAGCTGCATGTCTTTGGACTGTGGGAGGAAGCCGGAGAACCCAGAGAGAACCCACGCTGACATGGGGAGAACCTCCGAACCCCAACCCCTATTGCTGTGAGGCGACAGTGCTAGACAATTTATATCCTAAAACACATAGTTGTTATGCAACTTGAAAATTTAAGTGTTGTCACAAGTACAAACTGGGAAGTGGTTCTGAATAAAAGTTTTTTGTTTTTTTTTGTCAGCACTTAGTGTTTGCTTCCTCGCATGCAAGGTGAGCATCAACCACTTGCAGTGCTGTTGCTAGGAGCCTTCAATGGAAATGTCAGTCTACTCAGCAAGTGATGAGATTTGACATATGGCATCAAAGCATCATTAGACCTGCACCTGCTGCAGAGGGAGTCTGCTCTTTCACAAGTGGTTCTGCTCCAAGGGGTGGCCTGTTGAGGGGCAGGGAAGGATAAGTTGACCGGTAACGCACACCCATTGTGACTGGATTGCAATCCATTTGTATGTTAAGAAAATCTCAAGGACACTTCCCCATGTGTAGACAGCCATATTGTGTACATCATCATCTTCGTTGTTTTCATTGTTGCCTCTTTTTGTAGCACAATCGGTCTGCAAATCTGTGTTTTAGTTTACGCAGAAAAAGAGCAATGGAATATATATTTTTGAGTTCTGAGTTATGTCACATTCAAATGGTAATGTGATATGATTACAGCAATTTTACACTAAAGAAATAAGTGAAAAGATATATCTTTGAGAATAGAAAAATGGACTAAATAGAGTTTACTCTGGTTGTAACTGTATGACAATATGCCTAACACAGGAGAAAAATAAAAAAGGGGAAGCAGTGAGATAAATAACCAATAAACAGGACAGTGAATTGTAGATTGAGAGCTTAAGTTGGAATTTGTGACATTTGAAATATAAAGACTTCTTAACGGATTAAAGAGCAAATATGTATGCTTTAATGTATCTATATTTCAATGTTAAGCCATTTCACACCAAAATAGCACCGATTTTCATCCCAAAAATGCAAATCCAAATGTATTTCTGTGGGTCCTGAATACTTGCAGAACTATGCAGATCATTTGTGCGGCGGGGAAATATTTGGGCAGACCTTGACCAAGGAGTGGGACTGCTTTCGTGTTATTTGTACTGCCTTCCAGTGACAAGCACAGCATTTTACCCAATGTTGTACCAATTGGTGGTAAATATGAGGCTCTTTAAGAGACACATTGTTCGCAAACTTGAACAGAATTAAAAATCAATAGCTAGCCTTTACCTGCTAGAGTCTTACTTTGGCTGGTAAAACCATTAGCTGATGTTGGCTAACATTAGCAGTATGATGCCCAATTTGTGCATCATTCAATGGATTGTATCGGCTAAAATACAGCCCTACTCTGCTGTGTTTTGTTTACCTCTTGTGTTACAGCATTGCCATCTGTAATGAACTGGGCTACAATAATTTGCTGCCTGTGAGACTAAAGATTAGTGTGTAAATGTGAAAAAAAAAGAAAATCAGTTAACTCTCCTCTCTTATTAGCAGTAAGTGGTGTACAAAATACACAGGTAGCATCCCCTAGCACACTGACACTTTTGCCAGTTAAAATTCCAAGCGTTGACAGCAGGTCATATCAGCTGCTGCTAATTAACACTAATTAGTCCAACAGAATGATCTACACATTTAATTAGTGTGTCAAATGCAGTTAATCAACATACATTTTGTATTCTTTTTAAAAATTTTAATGATTTGTGAATGAAATGTATGTAAAGAAAAGTACTCGGATAGTTGCCCAAAAAAACTGGATTTGAACATCTCTACTATATTTCTCTACTTTTGCATCTGTTACCATTTTTCATTATCATACAATTATCAGCACACTTGTGTCTTGGTGTTAACTGTTTTATTTTAGAGAAATAAACAATGAACGTCAGTGTATGATGCAGCAAAAAGACTGTGGAAAGCAATGATCAATCCCTGCAGCTTTTATCTATTGCAGGAAAGCTGCATTTGGCATCTGCTTGAGAAATGTTTGTTGTGTGCTTCACAGATGCCACATAGGAGATGTTCCTGTTGCTCATCAAGACAAGTGTCAAGTCTTGGGGTTGGAAACTAAGAAGTAGGAGGCTGAGACTGGAAAAATACCTTATCTGTCAGAGCAAAATGTTTCATAATGCAGCTTCAAATAAGATGTATTGATTGTGACTGAAGACTCCTTCTAAATGTATTCCGACTGTCTTTGGTTGCCAGATGGTACCAGAACTTTCTATATGAACATGAAAATAAAGATTTAAAGATAGGATCTTTTAATTAAGACATTTACAAGGAATGCCAGATTCTAAACCAGCTAAAGCTATGGAAATCAAAGCGACAGCTCTCCATCCGTTGATACAATCCCTTTTCACACATTCCTCAAGCACCACATGCGGGTCTTGTGCTTGTATATTTCTGCATGAGGAGCCTGCAGTCACTGACAGTAATAGCTTCACAGAGCAGAGTCTATCTCGGTGTGTATGGACAGAATGATTTAGCCTAACAATGATCATTTTATCACCAGGCCAATTATGTGATAATGAGGAGCTACATCATAGATAACCACACACTCGGATAGCACAAAAGCACGTAAACATGGATGCATGTACACACAATCACACACACACACAGGCAATAGCTGTGGATTGGTGGATACTGAAGCATGGACATTACCATAGCATGATAAATGACTATTTTCCCCTTTCTCAGCATTGCAATATGTTTTAATACAATGTTGTACTGCACCTTTTCCTGCCCCTGCCGTCTTATGAAGAATCTCTTTTTCTTTATTAAAAAACATTAATTATACTCAACACATCTAATGGGTGTGAATGATTTGTGAGGGAAACATTAGAATCGCAGCCCTATTAATAATTATTGAAAAAGAGGAACACGGAGTAAGCTAATCTATTATGGTAAAAACAAATTATTTTGTAAAATAGTCTCAGTGGTTTATTTCACACTAGCAAACCCAGGTCCAAGCTTTATGTCTGAATTATATCTAAATTCACAGTATCCACAAAGGTGTAATAGACATTATTGCTCTGTTTTATTCACAGTGCTACACTGAATGTTTGACTCAATGTGCTAAAGTTGAAATGAGACAATAAAGTTTGTACCTAAAGCATGAATATTGTATAGGAACACAAATAGTTTAAAAACAATTTTAGCCATGATTAAAGTGAGAATCTAAAAGGTTAGTAATGGTGCTTTCAACACAGTTTACTTTCAATGTGGGAATATGTGCAATTAGGAGTAAAAAGTACAGTCATACATCACCAGACAAAATAAATGAAATCACAGTTGAATTATGATCCCTGAGGATTTTGAGATATACAATAAGCCAAAGTTCTGTCAATACAGACGTAAGACAAGCAGTATGAAGTGATTAATTGTGTTTTGATTTACAATTTAGTTCCTGTCTGATTACTGTAGCCTCAAACTGATAGTCATCATTTTGAAAAATGGAGAGAGCTACATATCACAAAGTACATTTCCAACTTTTCTGGCAGTAACTAGTTGAAAACGTTTTGTTTGCAGTGAGTGTCTGTATTGTGTCCGGGAAATAACAAAAAGTAGAGAACAATGTATTTTTGAGGTGTATGAATCTATGGGCCGAATACTTTTCTTTACAGTCTTCATTAATAAATAGATGAAGATGGCAAAGGCAGTTATATTTTTGTGAAGGTTTCTTCTAATTTGCAATTGGCCAAAGTGTATTACAGTATTTGATTTTGAAACAGCAGTCTTGAGGGGGACCAAATTACATTGGGCGCATAGACACCTCCGTTTGTCCTTTAAGTGATGCAGCAATGTGGTCATTAGACCGAGCTGTGCTCATAAAATGTAAACATTACGGTGGTCTGGCTTCTCTGTTATCGTCTCCAGCGCATACGCATGACACAAAGCAACAATGGGCACGCACAAGTTGGGGAAATTACATAATCCTTTCACAAACCTTCTGTTTTTCATGTCCATGCGGATGACAATAAGTATCCACAATTTTAAAAGATCTAAACTTCAGAAGGTGTTCTCAAAAATATCCGTTTTAGTGAACTAAAACTCAAAACAGAGAAAAATATCAGTTTAAAAACATATATGTGTAGAAAGGCCCTAAGAGTCTACAGGTATGCTAGCGGCTTAGACACAGCCGCTAGCATACCTGTAGACTCTGTAATTAGACACAGTAATGATTTGGATGAATGCTAATGTTAGCATGCTAACATGATTAAGATGGCAACATTGAGATGCTGATGTAAAGCAGTTTGTAGGGTGGACTTCTTTCCACAGATCTTAGTCCTATTAACCAACACAACCAACAAACTAAATAAGTGTCTGTCTTTTATATACCCTGATTGACAATGTCTTTTCCCTAAAATTGTTATTGCAGTTAATCCTAATTGGGAGAGGACTGTCTGGAGCAAATTATATGACAATCTATCAAATAGTCAAGATGGTGGTGTGAGAGGAGGAGTTAATTAGGTTTCAACCTCCTGCATATCTGTCCCAAATTACATGACAATCTATGTAGTGATTGTTAAGACTTTAAATGAAGAAAACAGTTAAGAGTAAGGAAGTGGGAAAGTAAAAGGTGGTAGCGACCCCTACCATTCCCAATACACAGTTAATGCATAGACCAAACCATCAGTACACACACACCACAATCACACTCAGCAAGCTCCTTATCAATGCACTCCAGAGGATTTGATGGCTTTCAGATCCCGCCCCTCTTATTATGGCCATCGTCAGAGCACATTCACAGTGGGACAATTGATGGGAGTGAATCTGCTTCCAGCATCATTCAGAAAATTCATAGAGGCCCTCAACAGGGAAATGAAATGGATAATTTTTTTATGCATCCATGGAACACTTCACAGTAATATGCTCTCACTCTATTTTAGCTTCCCTCTGTGTGTGGATTCAACTCTGAGACTATGGCCCTTTTTTCCATTTGGAAAGCTGGAATCTAAAGATAAAGACAGAAAACAAAAAAAAGGAGAAGACAGGCTGGTGAGAATGATTCTGACTGACTAGAGTGATACCGGATCTACTGTATGACCTTTGTCTGTTAGTGTTGGTGAGGCCCATTTCCTTGGATTACAAGCTTGCTAAACACATCGGAATTAACACTTTACCCCTCATTTGCACCCCAGCAATGTGTTTAGCCAAAATTGCGGATGCTTTTTTTCTCACATTAAATCCTGATTATCTCCTCATTCACAAGGTCTATTTGAAAAATTTAAAAAGCTATAAAATACAGAAGACCCTTGTGAAGATAGATAATAAGGCCATATATGTTTTAGTGGTATATTGGTTTATGATAATACACATTAACAAAAAAAAAAAGTAAAAAGATGTATTTTTTTGAAAGAAAAAGATGTTAAAAGTTAATTTGTATTACCTTACACATCGATATGAATATTTTCAATGTTGTAGGAGTATCTGTGCGAAGTTTGGCTTTGATTGAGTGAAGTTAAGTATTTTAATAATTATTTAGTTCAGAAAAATGTCAAGAACTCATGTTAACTCCGCTCAAGCATGAAAGTTCCCACAGTCCTCGGTGGTCCCTGAACGGGGCTCGTTTCACTGCAGAATGGTTCTCCTTGGCCTTAGCTGTGAGTAGGGAGCAGGAAGGCCTGGAATATTCATATTTCAGCCATAAGTAAGTCAATTTTCATATTTTTTGCTGGACACATTATTGTGCATATCTTTGCGATGCTTTGTGTGAGAGTGGAATGGTTGGTATTGGCGGACTCTGTAGACTCTAAGGATCCTAACTTTTTTAATCAGCATATTTCAAAACTCGGGGTCCATACTTAGTCGTTTTTGAGTCACTTTAAGTCATGCTTATGGTTTATGTTTATAATTATTGTGTAATAGTGTTATAAACATGACACAATTAACTTATATTGACTTGTGAGGCAGGGATTTGACATTTATTTGGTTTTAATTTTAATTTTATTTTTTGGGGATTTTTTTTTTATATGCTCAGTCCCAGAGGCTGAACCCAATGTTCCAAGATCGGGTCTGACGGGGGGTATATGGAGATGAACATGACACGAACAAAAAAAGATGACACTACAGAATCCAAAGGATTTAAATTGCACACATGCCCCACACCAACCACGTCCTTTATTCCGCCTCTTTTCCCCAGTTCGATCCCTACATTGCCCTCATTGACCCGAGTGTTTCAATTTCAGGGACAAGCCGTGATTACAGGAATCTTTGCACTCTCACTATTCTTCGACAGAATTGCATTTCAGCTAGAACCGTTGTTTACACACAGACGAGAGGAGGAGGTTGATGCCATCTGGCCTCGCTGAGAAGCAAACCAAGAGAACCGCTATCATGTGTAGACGTTCCTTCTGCCCTGCTTCCCTCTGTACATGATGTGGAGACCTAACAGTTCAGGTTAACACAGGGTTATTTTCTCTCCTTTGATTATAGCCTGGGAAAGCCAGTGTGTTTTGTTGTCTTTGAACTCCTTTCAGTCATTTAGTTAGAAAAAGTAATATTTAATTTAAAAAAAGTAATTATTATCTGTAGCAATTGCATTCACTACATTCCATGTGGCAAGAGCAGATGACGTGCTCTGATTATCTGGGATTTCTCATTCAATATTTTAAAAAATTGGATGATTCAGCCTGTACAAATGTGACATTGAACGCACAAACCACATTTCTTTTTTTTACGGGCCAAAAAATCTTTTAATTTTGAAGCATGAATCATTTTTGAGGGTATGTGTCACCTTTCATTGAATCTCATGTGGAATGAAACCACATTGTTGTGGAAAAGTGCTTTTATTGGGACGTGGGCCAGTTGGCAGCTGACCTGTTCAAATATGAATGTCATCAAAAATCTTGTTAAAATTCTTGTTAAGCAGTTAGCTGTGTGGGCAAAAAGCTGAGAAGGGAATGGTGGCCGTAAGCGTGTCAATAAACAAGACGCTAGCATTCACACGCTTATGCACGCAAGTGAAAAGATGTGACTGACACAGTGGCGTAGGTGTCAATATGATCACAGGAGGGCAAGCCCCATATGTGTACATACCATACATACCCTGCAGACTGGGATGAAGATGAAGGCAGGAGGAAGATCTAGAAACCACATCGGCCCTTGGACCACAATAACTTACGCTTCCACCACGAGAGGCTACAAGACCAGGTCTGAATCATAATGTATGCCCCATCATTAGCATGGCATCCCTTTTCTCACCGCCAATCTGAAGGCAGAGAATGAAAAAAACAGTGTCTGTGCGCAAAAGAAAAGAATGAAGGTAGTGAGAGAAACATAAAGTCTAAGCAAATGAATGACGCAGTGACTTCCTCAAGGTTTGAGTGATTGAAGGGAGGAAAGGAAAAATGATAGATAAGACCATAAGTGAGCCACTGAAGGACATGAAAACTTTATATCTGCACTTTGCTTCCGACTAATGTGCCAGTCAAAGTCATGTCCTTGTGTTTTATGTGGACGGCTGTACTTATATAACCTGACATGAGAAGGAATAGTTAAGATGAATATATCTACAATTTTAAACAACAAAGCCAGCCTGTGAATGAAAAATAAGGTCTGATGAATTCTTCATTTTACAGTGAAACTGTGATAAAGTTATTTTTTTATTCACAACTTTGAAGAATTTGCCATATGGCTTACATATGGAATTGTATATCTGTGAAAAAGTTAGGATTGTTAATTAATATGAATGCTTTAAATGTTTATGTTTTGGTATTTTTAGATTTCTTCTCATATATTTGTTTTTAGCATTCAAATCCAAGCTTGTCAACTTCATTTTACAAGCTGCGAGTCAAGCAATGTATACGCAAGTGTGTGTCTCTACGCTCAGACATTTGTTAACGCTTTGTAAATACGTCTATTAATGGAAAGAAAATTGATTATGCCGTTCATGTTTCAGACAAAAGGGCAATGTGGAGCCTCGAGGATTCAAAGTTAGTTAGTAAATTCCGGTTAACGGTTTGAGAGTTCTCCTAAAATATGTTCCCATACAACTTAAATTAAATCTCAATTACTTTTCCAGGGAGACGCGCTTTCTCCTGTATTATGGTTGCAGTTTTAAACACGTGATTATTGTTGTGAATTGAAACAAAAAAGCTACTTGGTTTAGTAAAACCTTATGGTTTGTCTTGAAATATGTTGGCTGCATAAGTTCTGTATGTTTAACAACACGTTAAAATTAATCAATTTGTTTCACACAAGACACGCACAGCGGTTTCCTGGGTGACAGTTCTTTGTTTGCCTGACCCATCCATCTACCCTAACCTCCATTCATCCCGACCTCCTCCCTAAGTGGACTTAATTAGACACATATTTGTGATTGCCCTCTACACCTTGAATGATGTACCTAATTGAGGCGATTCAATTTAAAGTTGGGCAGAAAACAAAGCAAAATAAAGACTCCTCTGGGTGCAGAGCGTTATTTTGGTAGACTGAATATTGAGCAAACATCAGCAGGATATCACCAAACCAAAGTATACTCAATCGTGCTTATTGTATGGACGAAGCTGAATTGTTTACCCATCAATTTCGTTATGCCGCACCATTCAGATTCAACCAATCACTTGTCGGCTTTAGAAATTCATCTCATATTCCAAACAGAATCTATTGACCCGAGTATTAAGAATTTGATAGTTATTTTTTATTAAACTCATATTCAGCAAGATACACACACAAATAGCTAACTCAGGGTTTCCTATAGGCTTAAATCTATTTAACTTTGCTGCTTCATGATATAACGCTTTGGAGCTGCTTCTCATAAGAATGCATTATTTTGTTTAGCCATCTCCTTTGCTGATTGTTTATTTTCAGTTTAAAATAGGAAATGTTAAACACCCTAATGAGTGCACTCTAACCAACACTGCAACACAGTGTAGTCGTACTGGTGGGAGGTTGGCAAAAATGCCAGAGTCTTATGAGAGCAGATGGACCACAGAGCCACAGTAACTCATCAGACCCAACATGACTCATGACTTCTGTCTTTTAACTCGTGGCATCTGCTTCAAAGTCTGAACTATTCAAAGTTTGGCGGGCTGTGAAGACAAAGGTCCCACCACAGTGTCTGGCCCCTGAAGTTAAACATTTGTTCTTCAAAATGGAACTTACTTTTTTGGATCTGAGTAGTTTACACATTATGTCAGACCATATGGCTACTCGTCAAGGCAGAAGGTTTTATTCTGATTACAATTCTTTTATATTTTAAAGGAAAAGTATGGTGCGCGTGACATAAGTGTCGTACTCCGCCTGTGTCTGCTCAGCCCAAGGTGGATGTGCATTTGCAGCCAAAAATGTGTGACGGCGCAAACTGTATGCATAGCAAAGGTGTCGCCAGAAGAAGATAATCAAATGTATGCTTGTTTTGAAGAGAGGTTGTGCAATGATATCTGCTCAAATTCAGATGCATATTTATAAAATGATGGCTAATGATGAAGCTAGTGTGAGTTTAGTTTGACTTTATACAGTTTGTAAATTGTTGATTTATGATGTCACAAATTAAAGCTCAGGGATGAACACTTTATCTCTTTTTTGTTTAATCTGCACTTAAATTGTGAATGAAACATTGCGCTAACCAACTCCTGGAGGTAGCTTCAGATTGTGATCTTCTCATCCAACTCTAAGATATTGAATAGGCATGTTTCCCAAAATCTGTTCTTCAAAAATTAAAATCATGATATCAGAGCCCTTATCACACATTTCCTGTGCAGATCCACAGGGAGTCCGGATCTACAAAATTGCTCTGCTAAAATTGAAGATTTAAAAAACACTGTCTTACTAACGTACTTTCCATGGTCACGGCTACACCTGCCAATGTGTGACTTTGGCAACCAGGTAGTACTTAGTCCTGCCTTTAGTCTTTTTTCCTCTCGTGCCAGTACACAGACAAGGCAACACAGCAGTGTGCTCTGGCAGGCATAAAGGCTCCCCAGTGTTCAATGTAATGGTTGCACCTTGTCAACCTTCAACAAGGGGGATGTTACAGAGCTTCACCAACTGAACTTCTTTAATTATGCAGGGGGAACTTTTGGGGATGGAGGAGATTTTAAAATGCTTAATAATTGAAAGAACACAAGCTGTAGCATGTTGTGGTTCTCCTCAGATCTGTCAGGCCTTGGATTTAATATTCACTCAGATATCACGCAGGCTGTATAGAGGAGGCCTTTTTTGTTACCTCAACTGAGTGTACTGTTTGACAGAATGTGCTTGTGTTTGTGTCAGTCATGGCCGATGCCCCCCTCCTCTCTCAGGTTCTATACGCGGACTAGAAGAAGTGTGTACCGTAATGAGATCATTATCCTCTGTTATTCAGTCGGAGTTGCTCTCTGGTTCTCTGCCAAGTGAAATTAGGAGAAAAGGCCTGGTGCATATCTAGCACATTTAATCTAATTGGTGTCACTTTTCTCCCTCCATTACAGTACTTTAATAGCCCTATCTGTCTCCATGTGGCTTAGCAGTGTTTGGGGTCAGTGGTCAGGGCCTAATTGTTCTGCTCAGATCATATTAACACAGCAGATCCTCAACACTGAGATAAACAAACACTCTTTCAAACAACAAGAGCAACAACAACACTGTATCACTTAAATTTGCATCGTTAAAAAGTAACAGAACTCTTATCTAGGCTTCACTGTAAAAGGATTTAGATACTCTGAGGTGCCAAATGAAGTCCCCCTGTAGGCTTGGTAGGAGGAGGCGCACAGTGTGGATTGGCTGACAGGCAGGCGGAAATTTGCTGTGATGTCACACAGGAAGTCAACTGTGGGTCATGTTCATCAACATCGTCAAAGCTCATCATGAGCAGTTACAAGGAGAGAGAGGCTTTCATTTTCTTTTGTTAATCATTAGGAGGAGAAAAAAACTATCAGTGTACTCCAATCGAATAAACAAAGGCACAGATATACATATTTAATGGCATGCATAATTGATCGTTTTCGCTCGCAGGGAGTCCTTTGCAGTATACGCTGAGCACTGAAGACATAAAAATAAAACATGAAGTGGAAAAGTCATTAAAACAGTTTTGGAGAAGTAGTGCGCAGAGTGGTACTGACTCTCACTTGGGTTGCATGCACTCCCAGCCTCCTCCAGTTTTGGCACAGGTGCCAGTGGCTAATTGGCCAGTGATTAATCACATCCACTGTGAACTGCATGACCAATTAAGGGAGCCAGGGCCATTCTGCTCCGTGAGTGGGAGTGCGGTTCACTTCCCGGGTCCATCAAAGAACTGTCTCAGACCACAAAAAAACATCAGGTGGCATTATGTCAGACAGTGGCTTGTACTGTTGTGGAAAATAATGTCTGTGGCACAGAGTGGGAGTAGACAGCACCGGCTTGCTCGGATGGAACATCATACTCTGGGATTTTAAACAATTAAAAAAACACTCATTTTAGTTGAACATAAAATGTTCACACATCAATGGACAGCCATTTATGGAAAGCCCTTTGCCAAGGATATGAATAATTGACAATATTTTTGTAGTTTTGGCCATCAATACAGTAATAATAACACTTTACACATCAAGTCTTTGCCTGAGTTCTGGGAACGTGTTGACGTTGCTAAAAAATAAGTCTGACAGAGCAAGAAACACACGATTAGAGTATCAAATTGGTAGAAAAAAAAACTTAGTTCGCCAAACTTATTAGAAAGACAACACAAAGACCTTATTAATGTCCATCACAAATTATAATTAATGAATATACTGTTACTTTAAGATAAAAGTGGAGAATGGGTCAGGAGTGTGTGTGTCTATGTGTGTGTGTTTTGCTAATTCTCCTACTACCCTGGCAGTAGATGGGGTGCCAGGGGGCTGCAGCTTGAGCGACTGTGGTGTCGCTGCCTCTATGGCCAGTTAAAGCAAGGTGGAGGTGATTCATCGAGGACTCCATGGGGCCATCTGTGGAACAGACTGACAAATGTCTCCCTCTTTTGTCATAAGGACACACGTCTCACAAAGCTGGCGATTAATGCCCCTTTTACAACACATTTATTTGTCACCCAGGTATTTATGCCGGCAGTGTCTTGTAGTGTATTACTGTGGTTGACAAGACCAGGAGCCATTTACAGGCCGTCCTCCAAGGAGAAGTCCATGAGGGACTGTCCTGGAAAATTCCTGCAGAATGTCTCACTTCATTGACATTCAGGCATTCATGCATTTAACAAAAGCAAGGGAAGGAAGGGGAGGAGGCAAGAGGAAGAGGAAAAAGAAAAAGGGGGAGAGCGTGCAACCTGTTGTTTAAACATTTATTCACTGACTTGATCATGCATGATGTAATTAGAGTGTAGAACAAAGCGCTGATGGTGCGTTTGCCCTGACAAAGGTGTCAGTGATGAAATCCTTCTTGTTTGCCCTGCATTAGGAACAGGTTGTAGTCGGGATAAGCCGCTGGAACGGCAAACACCCTTGTGGATCTTATGGCTTTGTTGTCAATCTATCCATCTCGTCGCAACTGTGGTGATTGCTCCAAATACCATTTGGTAAATATGACGGGAGAGCCATTAGACGAGGTCACGGCCACTGAGCTTGTTATCTCATCATGTGGGTGTAGTGTTTTCAGTGTTGAGCGCAGCAGTCCCTGGCCCCTTCACCCGCTAAAGGAACAATAACAATTTATTTTCAAGAGGGACCCGCTGCTGAGGAGATGTTGTATCTTAATCGTCACACCCTCAAAGAAAGAAAATTACACATAAAACATTGTGTATTGTACTACTTGTCCCTTTTTCAGTGGCTGTTTATTCGGCATATGTCTTTGTAAAAGAGTGCAAATACTTTGCCTCTGTAAATGTCACCCTGGCAGTTTTATATCATTACTGTTTTGCCTCCATCTGCAAAACAGACCATCCTGCTGCTTCTGTTTTGTGTGAGATGCAAAAAAAAAAGACGTGCACAAAAAGAGCAGCAGAGAATGAGACAGGTGCCTGTGTGTGAGAGAGACGGCGTGCATGTGTGTGCTTGTGCAACAAAGTAAATGAGACAGCACAAAGGCTAGAAAGAAACTAAAACTTGCACTCAAAAGGACGTCAAGAATTATTCACTTTCACACTCTCTCTTCCCTTGTGCGTAATCAGGGAGGGAGAAACACACTGACGGATAAGTGTGAAAGTGATACTAAAGCTTGCATTCAAAGGGCCGTGCCCTCTGGAGCTTAACGTGCACACAGCAATACAGAGTCACTTGTTGGTAATGAGGGAGCCAAATCAGAATCAATTATGAATGTTCCATCAGGAGGCTTGGGGGCCATATCAAGGGAGCCAGGTATTAGACAGTAATGAGAAATGGAACACAGAGAAGTATGGCCCTGCAGGCTCTGATGTCTCCAGGCTGCATGTGATTCAGTGGTTTAAATACATTTGCATTCATTCAATTCGCAAGAAGGCCATATTTTATTAAATGGAAACAGCTTCCTTCATGTGCCTCTAAAAGTCATGTGGGTAGACAAAGCCTTTGATTCTGGGTTAGATGAAAACTTCCACTTTTATGAGCGATATGGACTGTCACAATTGTACCGCACGTCAGGTGTGTGTTCTTGTACTTCTATCCCAGTGGGGACTTTTACCTGAGTGCACACAGACCCATGGGGACTCGCATCACAGACCCCTCCCACAAGCTTCAAAACGGTGTGTAGACAGATGCTATTAATATTTCACTTTTTTATAATATTTTCTTATTATTAATTATCTCCCCATTGATACTATTAACAATAATAATAATAACATCAATAATAATAACAATGTATCCAAAAGTCTATCTTTAATATACCCATCCCTTTAAATTTTCAATTTGTTTTATTTTCTCATGAATGGTCTCTGTGTATGTATGCATATGTATTGGATGTATGTATGTGTATATATATATATACATATTTATATATACACATTCAAAACAATTAATATTCTGAACTACCTTAAACATAGAGGGCATATATTGCTCTATTACAAGAGACCTATTTAAGCAAAGTAGAGCATGATAAACTTAAAAAAGACTGGGTACAGTGTAACATTTTGATTTTAGTTTTTTTTTAAAGGTTTTGTAAATAGCAACACTGTTTCATGGTATTCCTGAACATACAACATTGTACTATATCAATTTAAACGTGTTTTAATTAAAGTAATTTGACAGTAAACAGTAAAATTCAAGCACTGGAAGCAAATCAATATTCAGGTAAAGGGGAAATGTATAAAAACAATTTGGTAATGCATTTTTCAAAAACGGTTGCCATGACAATGCATTTTTCAAAAAGTGCATTTTTCTAAATTGGTTACCAGGCAATGCATTTTTAAAAAACGGTCGCCATGCATTTTTCAAAAATGGTTGCCATGGCAATGCATTTTTCAAAAACACGGTTGCCATGGCCATGCATTTTTCAAAAAGTGCATTTAAAAAAAAAAAAAAATCCATGGCTAGCTTGCAACCCAGCAGCGCGAGCTTGCAGCGCTGTGGAGGTGGTGGGAGAGCAGTGGTGGGTGGTCAGGTCCAGCCAAGCCTTCTCTGCTGTCCTAAACAGAATCACAAAGTTATAGCTATTTTATAATGTAATTGTTTTTCACAAATACACTGCATGTATTATAATTATTTTTCCCTATTACCTTATTTTCTTCATCTGTTGCTCTGCTTCTAGTCACGCTTCCTTCAGTTTCTGTTAAGGAGAGCTCTCATCCAATCAGATTTCACCTCTATGTCGATATGGAAGAAGATGGTATTGTTGATTGTCATAGACTTCAACAAATCAGATCTTTAGTTTGACATGCTGGGTGTATTCTTTGACACGTCCATGGCCAGAGTGATGGCTAGCTCGTAGCTCGCAAGCTAGCACTGTGGAGGTAGACAACCACCAAAGGTAGCGGGACGACGTCTCTCCATCTCCTTCATAAAGTCCTCGGCATCCTTGGGGTTATGAAACAATCGCTGCCTTTCTTCTCCACAGTTGATGAAAGGACAGAGGGGTAGAGAAGCGAATAGTCCATGTTCATATCCCAAAGTTTTCTTTTGATGCTTCGAGATCTCAGCACTGTAGTCGGGGTAGAAGTGAATTCTAGTCTTGTTGATTTTTGAAAAAATGCACTTTTGAAAAGTGCACTTTTCATGCATGTTTTCAGAATGCTTAAATTAAATAAGCAGATGAAGTGCTTCTAGAACCTGAAATATGGAACGTCTACTATTACAGAGCCTGTGTTTATTGTAATGAATGAACATGTCATTCAGTGGAACAGTGTGGCTCTTTGATGGCTCCAAAAATGGAGGTCTATAACACTTAGCAATGAGATATATCAGGCTTTTGCTACAAAGGCAAAACAATATGAGCAATTTGGTCTTTTTTGTGGGATTATTTGACAGGAAAATATAGCAGTGGTCTCATTGTAATCTGGTTTTGGAACTCAAAATGTCCTAGTATATTTTATTGATGTAGAAATTCAGAGTGACTCTCCTGCTGCATAATATGTACAACCATCCTGACTTGTATGCTGCTCCTAAAACCTAAATAAATAGCTCAGACAGGGTGTGAGCTATTTATTCAGGTTTTAGGAGCAGGCTGGTGCTAATTCCAGACTGTAGGAATCCTATAGTAAAATATAGAGTGATACTATAGGCTTCAAATAACACAGGAAAGCACTTTAAGCATCAACACTATGGGTAAATATACAAGTAGGCTTACTAGACATATTGTGTTTTAATGCATTTATTTTTTTTGTGAAAACTTTAAAGTCATATTGAATTGAATTTAACTGAATTTAATTTAATTGAGAGAGATGGATACATTCATATTCTATTTAAGAATTCTCTGAATGCAGCATTTCAGCTTTGTTATCGTTAAAAGAGCTGAGATGCTCAACAGGACACAGGATATGTGTTGGGAGGTCAACCAGATAATTTACCCAAACTGGTAAAACATGTTGTGGAGGCCCACATGCTCACAAAAAGCCTTTAAGTACCTGCGTGCGACTGTGAGTGAGTGAGTGAAAGAAGAAAGAGAGAAAAAAGAGAAAGTGAGTTAGTTCTGGCTGTACTGATCCCAGCCAGTCAACTTGTTCTCCGCTGACCAGAGTCTCGTTTGCTCCAGCCCGATGATTGATTTTTGTTTGGGGGCATGCCTATGGGCCTTATTAAATCAAAATGTAAACTCACTCCTATAACAAATTGCAGGGGAAATGCCAATAGCCAGCTCCCTCTTAGTGCTGGACCTGGATTACTCTGACAAGTTAAAAACCCAATGAGCTTTCCAAATCCCATCCTCACCTGCAGCTTGGAGAATATATATATATCAAAGAAATGAAAGATTTTGTCCTCTTTTTTTCTGTCTTATATTGCTATATACTGTGTAACAGATGGATGAAGCTGGAGGATCTTATATCTAAAAAAAAAAAAAAAGATCAAAACCAATAATGGATTGATCCTTCTATCAAATATCATCTTTGTAGTTAAAGCCTAATATACTGTATAGCTTATTCCTCTGTGGCATAAAACTTCACAAATATCAAACAAATATTAACCACATTGAGCCACACTTTCATCATGCGGTATTATTGTACATAATAAACACATATATAAAACAATCTTGGTGCCAGTAAGAAATCACAATCCAGACAATTACAATCCAGTATGAGCAATAGATTCATAAGGTAGATTGATTTTATAGTTCGAGGGCGAAGACCACGCCCCGAGCTCAGCCAATCATCCGAGCCCCATCTTTTCACGACCCCCTCTTCCCTTCATGTTCCTGCACCTACAATCATCCCTTCATCCCTCGACCCCTGTCCGGTTCCTTAACCCGGCCCTCTCTTTCCATCTCACAATAAACCATCTGTAAACTCATATCGCTATTGTCGTGGTCTTTGTTAGTGAATAACTGCATGTTCACTTCTTGCCGAGAGTTAAAGCAAGTTGAGACATGTACGGTATAACCAGCAGACTGCTTACCATAAAGATTTGAAAACAGGAGAAACAGCTGGCCGGGCTCAGTTCTAGACTAGCTCATTGTTGGTTTTGATTTTCTCATAGGGTGTGTTGACAAAAAATGTTAATAGTATATATTTTATAAAATATATAAAATAAAACGGCAGTCTTAGCAGATCACACCCTAACAAGTTGTTAGAAACGCTTCACCCGCAAAACCATTGTTTTATTGTACGGTACACCTGCAATGTCCCACTCTCTTTCGCCACAATTCGCATTTCCATTAATCCTGTATGATCTCTCGGTTGTGAACGCAGCCTCGCTGCACAGGCGCTTTTTTTACCCGTTTTTGAAGCAACGGCACCTGTAGTGACACGTCTCGGTGCGATCAGCCCTTTATCCTTTCAATGGTGATGTTGCATTGCATTATGCTACTGTAGATAAAGAATATGCAGTTACATTTGTACACTCAGTTGCACATGCAAATACACACTCACACACACACAAGGGCTGTCGCCATCCCTCACTGAGCATAGCAGGGTTCTGAAAGGGCAAGTTGGCCGGCCATCTGGCCTGCGTATCAGCAGAGGTTATTGTGTCGACATCATCATTACTGAACACATTGCTGTTTAGCAAAGGTTACCCAGAACCTGCACAATTATCTGTTGCAACACGTAGAAGAAGCAAAGCAATGCAGTTATCACTGTGGGAAGCACCCAATTATTGTGGCACAAATGGGGATATTTTACAAATTTGCCAAGGATGATGTTCCATATTACAAATGGTGTGTTTTTAATCCACTTTATTTTTAAGTTATATATATTGACATTGTATTTCAGTGGCATCAATTGATTTAGACTGGATTTAATTTATCCATATTCTTTAAATGCAGTGAAATAAGAAACCACAACATTCAAACAAGCTTTGCTTTTACCATTTGAAAAAGGCAACATTAAATAAACATTCATCCTGTCGACTTAAATTATATTTGCATCATCACAGAAAACTGAATTCAAACTGGTTTTGCTCCTAATCTCCATACTTTCTAAGATGTTCCCCAGTTCTTCGTATCTAATGTGGACACTAACACAGATTTAAAATGGGCTGTGTTGAGATCCATGATTAATGTTGATTAATGTAAGAAGCTAGATCCACTGTAGCCTACTTACTGAGGATGAAAAAACTATTTTTCACAACAATCTGATTTTATTTCTCCAACACAAGCAAGGAATTATTGTTAAGTTGCTGCTCTCATTTTCAAACTGTCACAACAAACGCAAACATGTTTGAGCTAATCAGAACATTTACATGATGAGCAAAGATGTTGCTAAAGCTGTTACACACACACACGCGCACACACACACACACACCCCTTCAGCAGGCTCCATTACGGTCTGTCTTCTCACGGTATACCATCATCAGAAATGAGAACCTTTAGGCTTAAACAACGAAGGGGTGATGGGAAGAAGAAGAAAAAAGACGAGAGATTATTTGAGATGTGATATTGATATTCACACTTGGAGGCAGAGCTAAATAGGATTTCTCATTAGACAGCAGCTAAGGCTCTTTCCAGGTACAGGCATGCATTGTTGAGCTGTAGACACTTAGCACCTGATTAAAACAGATAAATGGAAGCACTCCCTGTGGTGTTATGGGGTCTGTGATAAAGCTATTCCCTCATACTAGCATTAACCATGTTGAAGTGAAAAGTAAAATGTCTCTTGTCTTTACTATGTTGTTTAATTATTTTTATATGAACCGACTGGGAATCCTTTGCCATATATTTAATTGCAGTTCGCTGTAATTAAAAGTCCAGGAGCTTTTCTTTTCTTTTTGTAGTCTCGGTTTGAATGCATTGTGAACTTTACTTACATTACAGTACTGATTACTGGAGAGCATACTTATATTTAGGGACCTGAACTCAAGTTTTCAATGTTTCCAAAACTTTTTCCCGGAATGAAGGAAAATGTTTAAGGTCTCACAGACTAACAGAAATACCTGAATGTTGGAACATCTAAACTGGGAAGGCACTATTTCTCCAAAATTTGAACAAGTTAGGTAGCTAGTCTGCCAAGTGGACCACCCTGTGTGCTCAGTGCTCATCAGCTCATACAGACTCACACAAGTCCTTACCAGCACTGTAACAGGCCACTCCTCTACAGGCCTTACTGAGACACCAAACGTCCTTTTGGCCCTCGAAGTCTGTCAGACCACATTTGGTCACACTGACTAACACCACTACCAGAAAGAAATGGCAATTTTTCAAATGGTTATGTCTCAGGCAATATTTCATCTGCTGCTGCACTGTATTGTTATATCATTGACATGCAGCACTGTTCTGCAATATGGCTTATTAAATCACTGTACCATGGGGTTGAACCCCACTATTGGTCACTTGGTGGCGTATTTAATATTTAGTTTGCCTTTTTTTTCTGGAATTGATTCACCATTGACAACCTTTGTATCAATTGCCACAAGACAAACATGCATTTTTGGACTAAAAGCTTATTACCAGGAAATTGAAAAAACTGAAAATATTCTGCTAAAATCACAAACAGGTTAACAACAAGGACGGATTTCCATGAAATTTGGTTCAGACATTGTAATGTCTGAGAATTAACCCACAGTTCCCTGTGCCCAGGATTCCCGTGCCTGCACTTCAGCCCAGCCACCGCCGCTCACACCTCCTTACCTGCATTAGATTCCTGCCCTGCAAACCATCAGCTGTCATTCCAAATAAAATCCATTCCTACCCTTACTCTCACGCCTCCGTGTCCGCGCTTTTGGGTCCTGCCTGATCAACCCGTAACATAACTGACAGATAAGTAACTGCACCTTGTAGCTATCCACCATATACTCAAGTTGTCTGTAAGAGTCTAAAACGCTGTTGCATTGACAGTTTTAGAAAAGTCATTCAGTTCATTAGCTTTCTGCAAGTCCTCAGCGGAAGAAATATGTCTTTTGCTTGGTTCCGTATTGGTAATGGCTTTAATTTAATCACAAACTTTATTAGAGTCAAAATGTTCATCAATAACGTTCTTTTGTTGTCTCCTCGTCTGATTAAGTCCCTTTTTTACAGTTTTAAGCTAAATGCTGCCTTTTCCCTATTAATGCATTCCTTTAGTTCTTTAGTTACAAATGGTTTACTGTTTGGGTACACAATTTTGTTCTTATAATTATGTGTGAGCATGTTAGCATTTAGCTAAAAGCTAAAAATACAACTTGCAGGCAAGGTGCAAATGTGGCAATATTTGCCCAGATAAAAGTACCTTACCTACTCAGAAAGTTGCCAAAAGGTACATGCTTTGTGTATGGAAATTAATGTGAATGTTTTTCAGGGCCCCTCTATCAGTGTTGATTGTTAAATGAGCTGCTTTTTAGAGATCACTAAACATGGCAACAGTGATTCAAAAAGCATTTCAAATCATACCTGCCAAATCTTTGCATTTTGGACCGCTTGACGAACTGTGGTGACATTTCCAAATATTTCAAAGGCCATATTTGAAATGTTTTTTTGTCCAATTAAAACTTTTCTTCTCTTTCAATAGTCAATATGCACCATGCTTGCCACATGATTCCAGGCCAATTAAACAGCCAGCCAAGTATTTCTATATTTGCAATCATCTATAAGCATCAAGAACTCGAGCCGTCAATCTCTTTCATAAGATTTATCTGTGCTATAAATGCCCCCTCACAGCCTTAAACCCCTTTTTGGCTGCTTACTGTTAAATTCAATAAATGGTTTCATAACCCTTCGGATACCTATATCCACTGGGGATATTTGGCTATCAGCAATCTTTCTTTTATTTGTTTTATTATAGATCACTGCGACACTTCTAACAACCAAAAATGCCATTACACTGATATGACTCTGTGACAGGCAGTGCACTTGCCTCATTTGCCTCCCTCTGAATTTAAGACGTGTGTACATGTATTTACAGGACAAGTTGCTTTTCAGATCATTAGTAATAAAAACTGGTGAAATCATTGCATCCAGCAGTTTGTTGCATTGTGGAGAGAGCAATCAACATGAGAGTTGTTGCAGTTGAGTCTCAGACCTTTCTAAATACACTGCATGTCTCAAAGATACATTGCATTCTGGTCAACTGAGAATTTCAGAGTAAAAACTGATCTTTGACTCTTCTGCAATAGCTTTGAGAATATTAATGTTTGGCCACGTACACGCAGTGATCACACAACTATATGATTATTATCCCTAAACAGAGCCAAGTGTATATCCAACTATCACTTTCTAGTGCCTATTCTTTATTATTGTGCGGTAGTTACTTCATCACTCCCACAAGGATCTTAATTATCTTAATAACAAATTCTGGCTCAGACCTAAACCCTGACCTTATCCATTTTGTTTTTGTTTATCCGATCAGTGACCCGTGCTGTTGCTTCAGTGCATTGAGAAAGAAATAACCGCAGGAGGGTGATTGCATATTTTGTCTAAGCAATCTCAAGCTCTATTCTAGGAGACAGCTCCACCTGCAGCCACTGTAGCAACAGAAAGTGGATAAATTGGTTTAATGCAACTGGATGGAAGTTAAGTCACTTGAATTATAGGAAACAAACCTCCAAAAGGGATTTAAAATCCCACATTCATAATATCAACAGGTCTCCCAGATGATTTGTTTTTTGCAAACCACCAAAACACTTAAAGGCCCATGTTGCCAATCAGCAGCTCATTATGAGCAATGTGATCCTGCATGAACAAGCATTTACTTCCAAACAGTGTTTGCAGTTTCAGATGCCAAAAACTCTGTATTTCAAGTGTGTGTCTCGAATAATACTCACAATGGACTTCACACAGTTATCTGCCAACAAGTGTGATGCCCTTTGCAGGGCCAAAGTACCTGTGGCACAAACACTGAAGTTATAACAGCAACACAACACAAATTTAATTAAAACAAACCGTGTTGTGTCTTATTAATACCAATCTGTCATAAAGCATGGTATGTTTAATGTTCTGCTCAAGCAAGATGTATGTCAGTAAGTGAAGTTGCGAAAAACTTCTCTTCTTATACCGCCTTTATCCTTTAATTAGAGATTGACGTGGTGATAATATTCAACTTCCTATCTTTTATTAGGAACACAAAGAAACTTGGAACACGAGGCAGATGGAAGTGGCTTATGTCTCCTTGGTAGCACACTGAGATGAAGCCCGGATGGCAGCCAAAAGCACACGCACAGACACACACACACACTAGGCAATCACACAAAAAAATACATTTGCACACACACACACACACACAGTCAATATTTCACCCCTTGCATCTGCCAATTACGAACCAGATTCGTTTGTGGAGCAAACATATACAAGTCTAAACTTAGCAGTGTTCCATACACACACTGTGAGTCAGTAGTGCAAAACACAACGGTGGAGGACCCCTCAGGTGAAATCCCAGAATATCGACTGGATGATTCAACTCTTTAGAGTCGTTAGGCTTCCTCTTTTTTCCCCCCATGTCTTTTGTAAACACCCAGTGAAAAACCTTCACTCAGATATCCTCCCGTTCGCAGCTGAAATAATCCTCTCTATGACAGCACATATTCATTGTGCATGAATGATACCAGCGCAGGGTCCATTGAGAAAACCTCAGTGTCTGATACCCATCATGCAAACAGCTTGAGGGTGGCACGGCCTCGAGGCTTCCCTCTGTCCCTCTGTCCAGGTTTGGAGACAATCTTTTGATCTGCGGAGGAAGGCTACCGCATGTTAAGAAAAACTCATGCTACGCTTGGTGTGCATTGCTTTCATCTTGGACCAGGGGGGAATTTGATAAGCACTGAATTGTTAGTCTCTGTGCTTCTCCAACCCTGATGTCAGACAGTGAGCCGGAGCCTTGTTTTCTACACCTTTAAGAATGCAGATTAGATGAAAAACTTTGGGCAGGAAATACTGTGTTTGAGCTGTCATGCCCTCTCCACTGCCTCTTAGCTGTTTGCTACCTTTGTTCTTTCCCCGTCTGCAGTCAACCACCCAGCAGTACAAACTTTGCTGAATTCTTGTTTATATTAGAGGCTGCAATATCTTACCCCACTCTGAGAATACATTTGCAGGAAAATAATCCAATAGTGCTTCATTTCCGTGGTACGTTTTATTGTTATCTTTTGTTTCCTTGTACAAAACCCGTTCATTTCATTTTTCCCCCCCTCCCAAGATGATGTCTGGCTTCATTAAAAGGATTTAAAGAACCTCAGCTGGGAAAGAGGGACAGAGGCACTGCTGAAACAGCTTATAAATATGTGCAATGTGCTCGCTGTGATCTTAAAGTTGCACCGTTAGAGGATCTGGTGAAGAGAGACATTGACAGTAAATGCAGTGTGTGGCAAAGAGAGGGAGAGAGAATAATGAGGAGCTAGAGGAGTGTAACCCAAGGGGGGGGGGGGGGGGGGGGGGGGAGTCCAGACAAACAGCTTTCATTAATTTCATTTGTTTCTGTAAAAGGGTGTGATAGTGTGACCTTTGCAGGATCCAACCCAGCTCCATCATTTTTACTCATTATGCAAGAGCCGATAAGATCCAGGCTGACACCTGTCTCCTCAGGGGGCGATTAAACAATAAATTAATCTTCTGAAAAACTTTGTAAACTAAATATCTGTGTCTTGCTAGGTGAAGATTTAAAAAAATAAACCACAGGAAGGAATAAAAAAAAGACTGAAGGGCTAATAAGACTTGGGGGCATTTCAAGAACCCGTAACAGCTGCCATTAGCCTTGATAGTCTGAGTTTCAATTAAGGCAAAAAGCAGTCCTTTTTGGAAAAAAAAGGTTTTATTGAGCATCAACCTGAGGTACAATTCTGCTGCTTAAGTAAATAAATATAGTAGTACATGTAGTACATTATATTAAGTAATGAAACTCAGCAGAGAACAACATCCCTCTCTCTGATTCACACAACCACTATCACTTGATACATAGGAGCAAAGCATGTCTGAGGACAAGTTATCATACATGTTCCATCCATTTCGAGTCTGAATGCTGCAATTTCTCTTCAAAGATATTTTTCAGCTCACTTCATTAATTCAAGCACGACAGTTAATTAGGCAATAGATTTTTATATTACAGACTTTCATGCTGCTGCAGCATGATGCACAAATATTCTGCTATCACTGGAGAATTTTAATAAGCTACTATGCAGCTGTTTTAATACAAGCGGCCAACTGTAAGGCTATGTGATGTTTACAGAACCCACACCTCATGGCCACATATAGACTTTCCCGTTTATACCTGGTTGACATCATGTAAACCTCAACACCCCCGTATCCAGTCTGGCTGGTGACCTTTTTTGTATCTCTACCTCCTTCACCGATCTTTTCTCTGCTCGTCTCGGTCTAATAAAAGACATATAATGCTTTTTTAAGTCAGTGTTCGCTGAGCTCTTTCACCTGAGTCACTGATCACGTGTTAGAGCAACCTGAGCCATATCTCTCAGTTGTTTTAATATATATTGCCACAGCATCTCAAGTTGAAAAATACGTGGTTGCTGAATTATGAAGTTCTGAAGGCCTGATTTTGATAATTCTGCCCAATTCTGGATTTAGGTCAGCCCATTTTGGACGCTATTTTCGTGTACTGGAATAGTTCCGATTGGGTAAATGTGCTCTCATGCTTTCTTGCCAAGAGTTCAGTAGGAGAATTGATGTCAATGTCATATTGATCTGAATAATATGAAGCTAGTAGTTAGCATAAAGACAGAGGAAACAGCCTGGCTCTGTCCAAAAGTAACAAAATCCACCAAAGCTCACTAATTAGCTGTATCTTGTTTGCGTGATGTACACAAAAACCAAAGTGTAAAGACAACAATTGTGAATTTTTGTTTGAATGTTAAAAAAACAATATAAAATGTGTTCCTTAGCGAGCTTTACAGATGTTATGCGTGGATTATTGTACCTTTGGACAGAGCCACAGACAGATACCGGTTTCCTCTGCTTCCAGTCTTTGTGCAAAGCTACGCTATCTCCCTGTTTTCATCTAACGCTCGACAAGAACATGAATACGTGATTTTCCCGAAACATCCGTAGTCTTTCCAGCTCTTTGTTGCACAATACTTGCTCCAATCGATTTCCAGTGAACCGTGTCAACTGGGCCTTTGCCCCGAATTCAAACTGAGGAGAGGAAACGGTGTTCCTACCACTTACATACAGCCCTGTGGGGCTCCCTCCCTGTGAGGGGCATGGGAGGCCATGCCACAGCCCTCCTCCAGGCGTCTGGGCACCAGCAGGAAACACGTTAACTTTCACATTAGAGCCTAATAAGGGAGAGCAACGTCTGCCCCCTGCCAGTATCTTTCATGTGCCCTTACTGACAGATCCCCAAAATCATATTCACCTTTAACCACCTTTAATTAGTTCTTTATCACTACTGCTTTTTCTGGATGTCGACTCCCTGCCCAATTTACTCCTGTCTGCATGCTGAGAGATGACTGCATTCATCAGAAGCCGATACACCCCGAAGATGCATAAGCATTTACGATCTTACTCACTTGCTGATTCCAGGGTGTATCCGTCGTCGTGAGTTATCTGCACGCAGCATTGTCATCTCAGGCTAAAGAGCAGAAGATACTGAGGAGTTGAATGAAAAAGGAAACAGACATAAAAGTGAGAAGTTTTGTTTGCTGTGCAAAAGATTGTCATATTTTAAAATGTAATGATCCCAGTATTTAGCCAGCTGTGTTTTCTTCTTTCTTTAGTTTTTAATGTGTGAACAAATTGTTTACAAGAAAGATAATTTATAAAACTGCCTTTTGAATAGTTAACAGCACATCACTTAACACCTCTGCAGAGTATGATTATTAGCAGGAGCCCTGACAGCCGTTATAAATTCAATGGGAGGGGAGCCAGAACATGTGATATAGGTCTGACATGTTTTTAATTCTATATTAACGTCTTCCTGGTGGAGCAAAGCAGTGTTGCCATTAGACATTCATTATATTGATCGTGCAGCGCCGTCGAGTCTTGTCGGAAAATGAGTTTTCTCCTTTTTGTCTGTCAGCTAATTATTGAAAACAAGATTTGCTTCTGATTAAGGGAGCAGATCGTTGTTGCTGCAGACACATTGACATGCACAAAGCACCTAAGGTTGGTGTGAGGGAGGTGGGTGGATATGGTTGTGGCAAGGTCTTTCCTCCTTAAGCCTATTAAAGAAACAGATGCCAGATTTTACAGGGTTTGCTTTAACAAGATGGATTAAATAGCACCATATGTCTAGATTACTTTTCTCTCGTTTTAGGCGCTGAATTTGTGCAGATATCTGTGTAACGTCATGGCTGTGTTCGCACCTCCAGTTTTAACCCACTGACGAAGAGGTCCTTTGCTTTCCTTTTACTCTGTGCATATACAGCACACAAAACAAATACCATAATCCTTGTATGTTCAGTGCAAAGATCACGATTTAAAACACTTGTTAATGAATGGATGGGGCTTTAGGGGTTTCCTAAAAACAGCCTCTCCTTCATTCCTTTGACCAGTCCAAATGTAAATGTCATTCCCCTCCATCAACTCTGCTCACTAGAGATAAACAGTTGACCTTTTCCAGCTCCTACCTGCAATCACCTGTGGGTTGTGTCAAAATAAAAGAGGGGTAAAAGAAAACAAAGGAGGAGGACTATCTTGGGGGCACACTTTGTGGACCAGTCCCTTTTTTAAATGGTTAAAAAATAGAACAAAAATTAAATGTTCACGATGCAATATTTAGAGAATTATAATAGCATTATAAAGCCGCCGCTTTGCACTGCTCTCATACAGCGGTTACAACTGATAACGAGTCGCCAGCTCATCCATCGGCCCTTTAAGCCATGTGGCGATGTGCTCTGCATTTCCTATTAAGCTTCTTCAAAGACTACATGACATCAAGGGTCAATGATGTTTCAGCTTCATAACCAGAAAACAATTTGTGGACATATCATGAGGAACATTAGCTCTATATAGATTTGTCTGTATAGAAATATGGACGCCCATGTAGGTGTAATAGCATCACACTGTCCATATCACACCAGCCCCATCTCATATTAACACAGGCTGCATATAATAAATCAGTAATGGAGGGATTTGATGATAGTTTGCCCCGTGGAGCTCCTCTTCACCTTTGACCCGACGCCATAAACGGCCTCCCGTCCCAGGAGTACGAAAGCAATTGCTCATTTTGTAGCTACAACACCTTGTGACCAAGTTTCTACTTAATTATTTACATGTCTGCCTGTTGGGCCTCTCTCGTGAATCACACAGCGATATTGAAATATGACAGAGGTTGAAAAGCTCCCCTCTGAGATGTCTTTGAAAATGCAGAGAATTGATTTTCTTTTTCATTTTTTAAGACAATAAGAGGGAGTAAAGTGTATCTGACTGGAATGCATATTTTGGTTGCATGTCGTAAAGAGTGGTAGGGGGTGATTTTGCTGGGATGCCGTGAGACTGCAGGCCGTAACCGAAGGTAGAATGCCAGAATGCACAACGTGAAGCTGTGGAGTAATTGATCTGCATTGCTGTCTATTCTCGGGTTCACTGCAATCCTTCTGGATCAAGTGCTGTTGTTCCAACCCTTGATCAACATGCTGAATCATTACATGTAATTCTCCAGCTGAGTCATAAATCACATTACGTAGAAAGACGGGGGTGATGTTTTTCGTTTTCGTTTCACTACGCCACATTTTTAAATGTGACTCCTCGCTTTCGTCATTTTTTCCCTCATTTTTATTTAAGTGCATCCTTTTAAGAGAAAATGTGGAAAAGCATTGGCTGCCTCAGTCTGATTTTTTGACTTGCCACACATAACTTATTTTGGAAGCGGAAAATATTTTATTCTGGGTACAATATAGTCGCAGACATCCCCACCCAACCCAAGAAATAGTAAATCAATAAAACTGATAATAAATTGCGCATGCCTTTTCTTTCTTTGCTTTTCCAAGCGCGGGTGAGGCATCCTGGCACAGCAACCACACTCTTAGATGGCATTGTGGGAATATAAATAACGTATTTTTCATTTACATTCGCCCTCATCCCACAGTATGTTTTGGGGCATTAAGAAATGGTGGGATGTACAAACACAGAGGTTAGAAATGAGATGATTCCAGAAGGACTGTGTGGAAATGCTGCACATCTGTTGTTTCTATCAGGCTATTTTCTTCTTCTGGCACTAATTCAATCTGTGTGAAGGTGGGGAGGATTTCAAATATAAGCAAAAGTCCTCATGCGCTGCCATTCAAGCAGCTAACGAGCGAGGCAATGCAAGGCAGAGAGAGGAGATGAGTATGAGAGACAATGCTCTCAGTGTTTATCAAAGTGGTCTAATCAGGTCAGTTACTCATCTCTGACGTCAGATAATCTCACACTTGTGTGTCCCTGCCGCAGACTGATGACACTTTACGAGCCATTCCTCACTGATAATATTTACCCAGGTGCATTGTTAAATGCATTATGTCATCCGATACTATTAAATCACATACGGCTCCATCATAAACTGAGTTTGTTCCCTAACATCGGGGGGAGATAGAATTCAAAGACAAAGTCTAAATTGCTGGGTGAATGTCTGTGTTGATGAATACGGCGGGACAGATAAGGAAACTGAGACTAAGCCAGATGTTGAATTCCTGGGTGTGCCTTTGGAGTCTCGGCTCGGTTTGTCCTGGATGCTGAGCTAAGCTGTTTGAGCAAAGCATCGTGGGAACTGTCATCTGCGCTGAGCGGCAGATGAAATCAGGTGGTCATCACGAGTAAAGGGAGGAGAAACAGAACCAGAATGTGCCTTAAAAACCTTTGTTCTCATGAACATAAACACCTTGCATAATCTCGTGCAATAAATGCTTCATTCTTTGGTGAAATTAAGACAGTATGCCCCCCTCACCCTACACACACACATACACACACACACACACACACACACACACACATACCTTTTTTTGCAGTCTTGGCAGAATTTTTCTAAACTGAATTATGTAGCAATTTGCTGTGGCTTTGATGTGATAAATTTGAAGCCCTACTGAAATGTACACAGACTAGAGGGGTCTGTGAGCAACCATCAATGCCGTTGTGCTACAGTATACGAGTGCCGCCCTCCTCTCCTGAAAACAGAAAGATGAGACTGTAGCTGTTGGGCTTTTCTGCATAAAAGTGCTTCGTTCAGAGTCCGGGGGCTTCCTGATCGGGGCCGATTATACCGCTGTGGCTACAAAAATGATGACTATTCAGGAGAGAAGGATGCTGACTGGTAGTAACCTCAGGAAAAGGACAGTGCAATGAAGTCTGGGAAGCGGTGTGCTGAGGGGGGGTCAGATTCATTATAATGAGTCTGAAATTAAGAACATTCATCTGGGATGATGTTTCCTCCGTGAAATACAAGGTACACGTGAGCCCATTCCCAACACAGATGTAACTTTGCACTACTTCTCTGTTTTTGTTTTTGATTTGTGAAAAGATTGCAAAGATGGAGGTCCGATGTTATTGTGTTTTTTCTTTTCATTCAATTGGTCTGAAAAGAATGCAAAAGGTTCTGTGGTGTTTGTGGATCAATAGTGTTGCTCCATTGGTGAGTTCCTTGGTATGGGTGACACAGCTTCACAGTTATTTGGAATTGAATTAGGGAGGTTGGGGAGGGAGGCAGAGATGATGAAGAGTATCAATCATTCTGTCTCTTGTGTGAAGTTTTTTGTGGGTCGACAGAATCGGCAATAATGAAAGTTCACTTGTTCACCACTGAGGGTTTGTGGGTAAATTTACTTTCCCCACGACACCAGACCTGGAACAAAGGGAGTGACCCCTCAGCTGAGGAAGCAATGTCAATACAATCTGAGTGATTCTATACAAGAGTTGTCCTCTCGACGTTTGTTGTATTACAAGCCTTAGGGGTTACGCAGTGCCACAATGCTCGGCCCAAACACAGATTGCTCTGTCTTTTCAGTTTTATCACCCCTATTAACAGAATCACAGCTGCTGTTATGAGTTTTTCCTCATACCTAACTGATGTCTGACACTGTAGCTACTCGCCCTACCCTGTGTTCATGACTTGACCATGATTGCTTTCACGGCCCAAACACAAAAATAAAAAGCACAATTACCTTTCATTTTTCCTCTCTCCCCTCCACTCCCCCTTTGTTCTGCAGGAGAGTGATCACCCCATCGCTCCAGAAAAGATTTGATAACATTACTGTGGAACTGCCCTCTCTGCTGTCTCAGTATTAGACAGCGTGGTTGCGATGGAGTATAGTTTAAGTGAGATTGATTGAACTCAGTTGGTCTAGATTGCTAGTGTGTCGGAGTCATTTATGCAGGGATTGGCTCATAACCTGTCAATCAGATGGATGGATGGACAAGGCGGCGTGGCAGAGGGTGGGACTGAGAATGAGGGAAAAGTCGACTCAGATGACGGAGGGTGTTGGGGCCGCGCTGCAGGATCACGCTGAATCTGGTTCCTACAGTTTAAAAACATGTCATTGAACTAGAGGACTTAATGTATCCCGACTTATTTTGGACCACCTTCACTCAAACAGCACGTAACTCACGTAAATCAAGTTTGAAATTAGAGACGTTTGAATGCCATCAAGATAGAAATCCACATAAACAGAACTAAGGAAATGAAAGAGTAATTCACTCATTATCGGGCGGACAGCAGTTGTCCTGTGAAAAACCATAACTGGTCATTTTTAAATTTTCAGTAACAGCAAACAATCAAATGCCCTGTCAAGGTTTGAACATATTCCACCATATATTACATATTAAGATCCTTCTATATAATCCCTATTGATATACATATTATAAATTGATTGTCAGGACTATGGGTGGCGGTGCGGTATTGCACCAAGACGTCTTTTGGTGAGTAACACTGAATGCAAACAAAACCTTTGTTCATGCTCACAAATAAAGTCCAAGTAAATGAAAGGCAGACATTTGTGATAAATTCAATTTGATTTGTGACAATGATATGTAAGCATGATATTTATGTACAGTATGTTTATCTGTGATAAGCTGATATGATTTGTATTAGATTGGCAGACAATTCATTAAATAGGTTATAACCATGTATCATACTCCAGGGGAATGGGGGTGAATAAATAACATATGTGGTGCTCAAAGTATTTATATAAATGACATTTCTTCTAACAAGCAAAGTTTTTCTGAAGCAAGACTACCGTACCGTAACTCGCAGACTCTTCATCAACAGTTTTAAATGGAACGAGTCTCTACCAAATGTAAAGTCCAGTCAACACAATTAACTAGCCAGATACCATTAGAAGTGTGTAAAATGTGTACATTTTACTTTTTCATAGCCTTTTATTGTTCACTTTATGGGAAATTACATTTTATATTTTCCAGGATCATTCTAGAAGTTAAAGGACTAAAAGAGAGTAAGATAATATTGTGGCAGATGTTGTGGAACTGATATGACTATAATTCATATCTACACAATGTTTTACTTTTTAAAAAAAGATTATGAGACACAAACTTGGCTTATCAAAAGAGTTAAAGATAAGGCATTTTGAGGATGGGAATGGCAGCAAAGAATTCAGCAGACCAATGTTGTGTGAATTTGTGTATGAATTGTCTGTTCCTTTTTGCAACCAATTAAAGAGGTTGAGCTACTCAGCATACGTTATCACGACACACATTATAATAATTGCCCAGACGCCCAACTTCATTATTCCATAGAAGGAGGAATATATTTTAGAAACAACTGTGTTCTTCAAACAGGTAACACTCTTTACATAAAAGGTTACAGTAATGACACCATAGGTCCTCTGGAATAAAAAGATTTGCATACTGATAGAACACAGAGCAGACACCTCTACTGAGGAGTGGATGATATATAATCTCCCTAATAACTGGCTCCCCTAATGAATAGCTTTATTTGAATATCAAGAGAATATTGGGAGGAGGAGAACAGAAATGGCATTATTTGATTTTCTAACATCCTTTGTTTCCCACTTGTGTTTTTCCTCTGGCTTTCAGATCAGACCATCAAAAGGGAAATGCTGCATTAACATGTATTGACTGTGTTAGTATGAATGGGAATCACTTTGAGTTCTGACATACGTGCATAGAGGACTTCAAAAGGGGCAGAAAATACAGTTGTTTCTGTTTTGCTTTTTATTTAAAAGACAAAACACTTTCGGGAGTTGTGATGATTTTTGTGTGTGTGAGCCGATCATCGAGCCTGTCGTCAGAAGCCTGTTGCAGGATCGCTGTGGCTTCACAGTGAATAACGAGAGTGTGAGCTGATAAATGAGGTGTCTGACTGTCCAGGCCTCTGTGTTATCTCGGCGCTGCTATGTACAGCCGACTGCTGCGTAGGCAGTGAAGGCAGGTGACACGAAAAGAGGGAGGGAAGGAAGGGAAGGGAAGGAAGAAGGGGGCTTGGAGGGGAGAAAGGGGAGCGACAGAGTGACAGGCACAGAGACACACAGAGGGGTGGAGGAGACAAGAATAAAACGGGGTAGGGGTGGAAGCCTTTGGGTGCCTGGTCTGTCAGGCATGTGAAGTGTGATTTAAAATATAGTGAGGATGATATTGTGTCTGTGGGGGTACCACACCCCTGGCAGAGGGGAGCTCAGCTGGGTTTGAAGCTGATTAGGTGAACTTTGCTCCTCGCTAAAGAAACTATGTGTGCATGCATAGCGGTGTGCACGGGTATGGACTGATTTTAGGATGGATGTGCAGTCAGAGGTACGCATGGATGGGAAAAACAAAATGAATATATCTTAGCTATTGCTGGATGAGAAAGAAAGACACATTTCTTCTCTGTGTTGAAATGTATTTTTTCCCCACCATTTTGCAGGATTGTAATAAAGCATTGGCCACTAACTGCCATCTAATGCTCCGGCAATACAGTTTAATTTGGTGTGAAAATATTTCTGGTAGATTCACAGCGTCTTCTGTGTTAGTGTGTAGCTGTCAAGTAGATTATAATTCATGAGCAACAAGATGTGCAACATGTTGCCTACCCCTTTCTTATCATAGCTGTACATAGCAGCATATTAAGATGAATGAAATTTGCAGGATTCTTGTGAATGAGCCTCTGGGTTTATATTTTCAATTATCTCTATGCCTGACTTGCCAATCCTGTATTATGTCTGCAACATGAAAACATACTGTTGTTTCTGATGCATTGTCTTTATAATTATATCGTAATCGTGTTTTTAAATTGGTTTTCTGGGTAAAATAAACAGTAACTTTGGACTAATATTCAATTGTGTGTCCTTTGAATTACAGTAGTAAAAAAGCAGTCTTCCAGGGAAATCATGTTTGAAGTTTATTTGGGGGTTTCACAAAATAGGGCCAGGACTTATTAGGCACTGGCAGCTAACAAAGCATTAAGAGCGTTCATAAAGATTTAGCCCCTTCGCTCTAATAACTGCAGTTCATCATTTCACTGTGCACAGACAAAGAAATATATGTGTGGAGTGCGAGGAGAAAGGCCGCTCACATACGTCTTTGTACATATACACATATATATATATATATATATATATATATATATATATATATATATATATATATATATATATATACTTTCAACACAAGCACCCTGAATGTGCGCCAGATTATGTGCATTAGAGGTGGCAAGAGAGGGAAGCAGATGAAAGAAGTAAAGCTAAAGAGATGGGTTGGCTGTTGCTAGGTAATAATGGCACGCTAAAAAGATGAAAAAGACAAATCCAAACTGATAGGAAATAATATAGACAGCGGCAAAGAGGAATGAGTGTGGGGGTACAGTACACTGCTCTTCCCCAACTGCACTTCTACGAGCCTATTGTCTTGTCAGAGAAGCCAATAATCACATCCAGGTAATTGAGTGCAGTGTAAACCAGTCAGTGCTGCTCAAGAGGTTATTTGTGTTTGAAGAGACCCGCTGACCTCTCTCATCTCTTGTCTCCTCTGTGTGCGTTTGTGTGTGTGTGTGTGTGTGGGTCGGGGGTGCTACGGCAGCCTGGATGTGTGTGTTTGAAGTGTGACGCAGGGGGTTGGCAGAGCTCTGAGATACACTCAAGGAGAGAGTGAGTGGGGCGATTCAGGGGCACGCCTGATGCAAGTTGAGGGGCTGATGTGTGTGTGTGTGTGTGTGTGTGTGTGTGTGTGTGTGTGTGTGTGTGTGTGTGTGTGTGTGTGTGTGTGTGTGTGTGTGTGTGTGTGTGTGTGTGTGTGTGTGTGTGTGTGTGTGTGTGTGTGTGTGTGTGTGTGTGTGTGTGTGTGTGTGTGTGTGTGTGTGTGTGTGTGTGTGTGTGTGTGTGTGTGTGTGTGTGTGTGTGTGTGTGTGTGTGTGTGTGTGTGTGTGTGTGTGTGGGGGTCAGCTTGCAGATGGGCTCAGCAGGGAAGCGTGTGTGAGCAGTGGAAGAACTGAGCACTCTGGAGCACATGCAGCTCCAGTGCAACTCAAAAGCGAGCGGTCTTACTGAAATATCAGTTCTCAGTTTGCAAATGATCTTTCAGACATGAGGTATCAGGCCGCCGTCACGCTAAAGTGTAGGTGAATATTTTTTGTCGACGTTTTCAAGAAGTTACTGCATGAAATGGGCCGAGCATGGAACACATGCAACAAATAACACTTAAGATAACAAATTGGTTTTTTTTTATGGATTACACACACGACATACCATAATGTGTTACTTAGTGAGCTTTAGAGGGGCTGGTAAAGGCAGATTGTGTTACAGAGTCAGGCCAGCTGTTTCAATCTTCATGCTAAAATAAGATAACTGTCACCTTGCATCAGCTTCACATTGAACAGGCAGACATGAGAGTGGTATTGATCTTCTTATCTAACGCTTGACAAAATAGCATATCATCAGGATTTTCTGAGGAAAGATAAGTGCGCAAGTTTGCGTGTTTGTGCTAAAATCTTTTATTCCACAATGAACCCCTCAAGGAGGAATATACAAGGAATGTATAATGCCCAGTAATGGGCAAGTCAATGCTATGAAGAAGGACAGTAAAAATAAATAAATATACAAATAAGCAAACAAGCAGTGCAGTAGTTACTTAAAGGTGGAGTCAGCAGAGATTGTTGATAATTAAAACACACATATAATTCATAATCCGTGGCCTTCCTCCTGTCCTGTGCACAAGCTGACTGACTGCAATAGTGTCTGAGCCACCTTGTTTTCCCCCCCATTTCCAGAGGCAGGGCTGTGTATGAACACCACCTTTTTTTCTTCCGCACAAATACAGAAAAGCCAGCTGGCGGACTGTGAGGAGGTATTTGCTGAATTTGACAAAAAGTGTATGGTTTAGAATTCATTTTACAGTATCGTTAACTAATCTGCTGCACACCCATGTTGTCTGTGTGCATCAATATGTTTTTGTACCACCTTGTTTGCAGTCCATGAGGGGTAACATCAGTGTGGAGAAGTGGAAAATGTATGCCCTGACATGCTTAGCCTTTCTCCATGCCATTCTCAACCAAGGAGCAATTTCAGACCATATTTGCTGTAATGTAAATGACATCTGTCCGTTTCCTTCCATTGGAGATACAAATGAAGTGCTCCGGGCTGGCTCACCATCTTTTCTACCAATAATAATAAGAGACAGCAACAGTAGGCCTGGCACGATGCCTCGTATCTTTAAAGACTGAAGCAAATACATTGCAAAAAGGGCAACAGAGGAGCACTCAAATGGGAAATGTCAAAGTGATGTAACCTCAGAAGGTGCATAGTCATCTTCACATTACCTACTAAATGTTGCAAGTGTACTTTGAGAGCAAAGAGGATATCCCTGACCTTTTGTTGATATAGTGCACCCTCCTTCTTTGCTCTAGAACCACTATATCTTGCTTCCCACTCAAACAGATGATAAGAACTACATATTTGCATGTCGACTAACTGTGTGTCTGCAGTTTGCCTTCCTCCACTGATGATCGCGGCAGAGCTAGCCAAGGTGGCTTCGCCACGCTCTGCAAAATCAAACAGAGGCAAATGGCAGAGCCAGAGGAAGGAGGGGAAAGCTGATTGAAAGCCAAACACTCCACAGCCCGCTGGGATCACCTCTTTTTCTGTGCATGGAACGTGCCGAGTGCTCTGTGTTTATGGGGGGAAATCAGATTCTACAAATGACATGGAGTCCCCTCCAATGGCGCTCGAGCCTCCTCGTTCAGCTTGGCGCGTGGTGCTGAATGTAGGGGGAACAGCTTGGCGGTTCCCCCTGGACCAGACCTGCCGACTATCTGCAGCTGTGCTGAGAATTGTCATTTTTAAATATTCACATATTTAATCAGCTGTAAGGGCTCTCACAACACACATGCACACACACGTACGTGCATTACACTCGTAAGTCGGCTTGCTTGCAAGAAAAATATTTAAATTGTGATTATGGCTTATGATGCGATTTATGAGATAGTGTTAGCTATTAGAGATATGTTAATATTGGTCTGTGTAGCTTTTCATTACAACTATATACGTAGTTTAACGCTTAAATATGGGGGCAGGGCCTCCCACTAATCACAGATCAGGAACACCTGAGAGCAGGGGGCCGAGGGGGGTGGGAGTACAAGACGGGGGGGTGCGTAGCACTCAGTTAGTATTAAACCCGCCTGCTGTTTTCATGAACCGCGAGAGACCATTAGAGTCCCTTTCGCCCTCAAGTTGTTCATCTATGTCTGCAATGTTTCTCTGTGAGTTTAGAAAATGGCGTTGCTCTTGAATTGAATCAGAATCAGGAGAACAAACTTTAAACCTCGTGAAAATATAAAGCAAGTTTTGGAAATGAGGTTATCGTGCCTGAAAAATGGGGTCTGATTTAGACAGCACATGCTGTATGGCCTCAAGCAAAACAGACAGGACAATATCGACACAAATGAACACACAATACCTGGCCTGTTTGTTATTGTGTTGAGAAGCTACTAAATGGAAGAGATTGCATGACTAAAAGTATTACAGAAATGAAGTCTATGTGGCACCCAGGAGGAAAAGAATGCTCGCTAACGCTGTGAAACTGACAAATGTTTCTGATACTGCGGTGAGATTCTGAGGCAGCATCAATTAGTTGTGTGCATTCCTTTGACCTGTCACTAGGATATCTGAGCACCTTTTATCATTGTGCACAGTGTGGAGCGTGAGAGGCATCATCTCTAATCATGTGTTGTTGTTCTTTCTCTTCTTTTTTTTGCAGGGGTAAAAATATGTCCCTACGCCATGCAGAGTCCCCAGACAGCCATGTTGTTTACTGCTGATTAACAAAGAGAAGGGAAGTCAAGACTGTGACACCAGGTAACGTGAATGAGGTGCCACAATACCACAGCAGGAACACAGGAAGGATTCCAAAGCAGCAAGTTTGAGAGAGACGGAGCGAGGCACAGAGGAGGAGAGAAAGACAAAGCTGTGATATTAATGTTCACTGCCGAATCCTTCCAAACAAAATACTAAAACAGTGCTTTGGATGGCATATGCCTCTCAATACTTTACAGAATTAGCAGAAGATAAAATACTGCATTGCCAAGTGGTTTGCAGGCATGTTATGATCCCGATCAGGCCATTTGTATTAAATTATAGTAACTTTTGCTGAATATCAAACTTCCAGACAAGGTCAGGTCCGGTAGCTTGCTCAGAAATAACTTAACATTAATGGATTTTGTAGGCCAAATTATCGCCCTTTTTTATAGCCCCAACAGTGTTCAACTCATCTCCACTTTGTGCACTACAGCTACATTTGGTCTTGACTGACTCACATCACTAGACGATAGTTAAAATCCTTCCACTCAGGCAGATTTGCAGTATTTCAACCTGATCCCTTTGAAATAGGCAAGCTGTTGTCAGCCAGTCAGGATTATGCTATACAATCATGACTGTCATGTTCCTGTCTGTGAGGTTCGACTTTGCATTCACATGATATTTATTGGATACATCAAGGAAAACATATCACACAGGGAAAAAGTAACATGCGTGTCATTTAGTTTCGATAAGGGAGCTGTCAGTCCGGAAATTAGTTCATGTTTTATGCAACTGAATCCTTTGTGGTGTGTAATCTATATGAAACTAAGTATACAGACATGAAAAAGAGTCTACAGCCATGCAAGCTGTTATGTGAAGTTGTATCACAATGCCAAGATTCATTGACATGTATCTAACTAGCAACATTTTCAAAGTTAAGGTTGTGCTAGATGAAAAGTCATAAGAATTCATCGTCTAGAAACCGTGAGGCCACGATTTAATTGCAATGTGTCTGACAGTATTTATTTATGTCTGGACCAGAGTGGTGGGGGTCCGACTGTTAACCTAGAACAGTATTTTTCAACCTTTTTTGAGCCGCGGAACATTTTCTACATTAAAGAAAACCTGCGGCACACCAAGAACCAAACAAAGTTACAAAATGTCACATTGTAGCATAATACAGCATATATGGTAGGTAATTATTGTGCTACCTACTAGCATGGAAGAGTATTTCATATATATTGCAGGCTCTGACGCTCAACAAGGGGAAATTATATTTTTGGGGACAGATTAAGTGAAATTGGACATTTTCCTGGCACAACTGACGATCTCTCATGCCACACTGGTGGTTGAAAATCACTGACCTAGAAGACCGACTTTACCATCCACGATATTAGTTTTTATTACTAAACCAAATGTGAAAAGAAGATTCCTGCATATTAAGAGACAAAGTACCTCAGCATGTAGCTTCTTAATATTGGCAACACAAAGGTGTAGCCAGGAACATGGCACACACAAATAAACAACACAGCTTGACCAGGCCAGTCCTTTCCTTGATCCCAAAGCAAGTGTTACACTCAGCAAACCTTTTGAGGGAAACTAATGAGAAGTGACACGACAACTAGCAGAAACGAGATGACACATATTCACAAACATTACTGTGGGCAACATCGCGTTTTTTTTTTTTTTTCTCTAATATCCTAAAAATACACTTTAAACAGGATGGGGAGTCTGCCAAAGGATCAAACAGGCACAAGTGGTGCACCAGCTGGTACCATGGAGAACACCTTGGATTCCTGCAGCACAGCGACTGACGTAGCAACGCAGAGGTCAAAGGATTAGCAGGTTTGTTAGTGACAAAGATGAGTAAGAGGAAGGAAGAGGAAGGAAGAAAGCGGTTGCTTTTGTTCAAGGTACTTTGAGCTGCTTTCTTACTGTACGGCATTGCTTTTTGGAAACAACTGAAATATCTGAGCGGGCTTAAATAAATGAACTTTATTGCTTTCTTGAATGGTAAAGAAACAAATATATTTAATGAAGTTATTTTCTGCCAAAATTAAGAGTAAACCAGCAGGAAAAAAAAAAAAACATCAAATAAATGTCAAAACATATTTGTGCACATGCTCGGATGAGCTCTGTCCTGAATATGATTTTCTAGAGCAAAAAAATAAATGAGCTTTCCCATGGGTGCATCATGATTCCATAAGCTTACCTATAAAAACAACAGCATGACATGCTACTTCTTCTCCTATAATTAGGTTACTATTTCCTGTCCCCAAGGAGCCCAGTGTCAGTTGGTAGAATACGGCTTATTATTTCACTTTTCTGCTCTCCTTTCACTGCATGTCTATCACCACACCTGAACAAATAAGCGCACAGCTCTGAGCATATCGCTCCTGCTGGGAAAGACACAGTCAGTTGGCCGGGATTGTCCTTAAACCCCAGTTTAAAATGGTATCGACTTTGAAAAATCTCTTTAGGTTCTAAATTCATATTGTGGCTGGTCCAAACTGGAATTCAGGACCTGCTTAATTTAGAGGTTTGTCACTGTATGTGTTTTTACGTCATAACCTTGGATTTGGTTCCCTTTGCGATCTGTGTGGTTTTGAGATATTGCGGTTCAAGGTTTTTTTTTTATCCTGGTTCCAAAAGCAAGCAGCTAAACTGACATGCAGTGACAGGTACAACGTGTAACACAGCGACATGCTCCAAACTAATGGACATTTTGCCTTTAATTCTAGGTCCATGCAATCTGAATTTACAGTCACACACTCTTTTGAGCGGTCCAATCAAATGGGTCAAAATGACAGGCACCACATTCAGTTTTTTCAATAAATAATTTAAAAATCCTATCACACACACCCCTAGGTTTTGGAACGGGTACTTTTAAGAACAAAAAGCAATGTATTTCTTAAAAGGAAAATAGAAAGTTAAGTCTTACTTTGTTTTGAGACTCAGTCAAAGAAAATCAATAAATTAAAAGATGTATTAAGATATTTGGGCAACATGTTAATTTGGATATTAAACAGTTTGGTCTATTCAAAGAGTTTTACAATACAATTAGCAATGTTTTATTAAAACATACAAATAATTACAAAAAGGTCTTCTGATGCTTTCTCTCCTCTTTTTCTCATTAGCCTACCGTTAGCAAGTATGTGTACTATGTTAGCTAATGGTAAAAATCAACGTTTCACAAGCTACACACAATGTTTTTTAATGGCCTTTAATTTAGTCATTATCAAGACCGTCACTGACGCAACTTACATGCTATACAGTAGACACAGCAATGTTGAGCAATTAGGGTTAAGTGTCTTGCCCAAGTACACATCGACATGTCCTAGCAGAGCCGGGTATCGAACCATCTTCTAACCACTGAGCCACAGTCGCCACTGACAATGTCTCTGATAAGAAACCATTTAATTGAGCACCATCTGTTGAGCTTAAGTATGCTCTCGTGTTAAATAAAAGTCATCACGAACAGCTTTGGAGATGTCCTCGGGGTGGAGGACTAACGCTGGTCCTCCGGCCTACAGCCCCGGTGCTGCTGAAGTGTCCCTGAGCCAGACTTTGAATCTCTTCCAGATCCGTGGGCTCGGCTGTGTTGCTGACCCCGCTGCGAGGAAGTGGGCAACCAAAAAGAGAAGTTCCCTCTGGGAGCCATGGAGGAGACAGAGGATGTCTGTAGCATTATCTGTTTGACCAGTCAGGAATGAACGATGGTGGTCTGATCAATATTTTACACAGGTTGCTTTCCTCTGAAGCTCGCAAACAAAGTTCAATATCTCTGTGTGCCGCAAAAATTCAAGAAGTATAGAGGAAAAAATATAAACAAGTACACATTTTGGGGTAAGCAAATAACATTTGACTTCAATTATTCATCTTATATCAATCAATAACTGCTCGTTGAACTGGCCATACCTTCGCTCTGTGCTTCTCTCTAACAGTAAAAGCTGTTTCAGTTATTTCATGAAGTTCTAACTTTAATTTCCATATTTAACTTCAGTATTTATCATTCATTTGAAGTTGTGTATCCTTGCCACAATGAGATGAAAGATGACAAAACAATCAGTAGAATGAATACAAAGTGCTGAGTATTTTAATAATTCCCTGTTGGTTCGTCACGATGAGCGTCACCTTTCACAGACATGTGATCTATTCTTAATAAAGATATATTGATGACAGCTGCTTTATTAAAAGACAAACTCAACTAACTTGAATCTGCACAGACCATTGCCAAATCATGGAAACCAAACTTGCTACAACCTTCTGTGTTTTCTCCTTTATTTTTTACTCTATAAGAGTACACCTTGTCCAATAGGGTAAATGATTTATTAGTGACTCAGAGAAGGATGTCGGTGAATTGAGAGGCACTGATTGGATTGATGGAAACAGGAGGGAGGGAGGGGTGGAGGGTGATGGTGGATGACAGGAGGACTAAGAACCCAGGGCTGGATAGGACTTCAGGCTGACGTGATCTTTGCTGCTCCTCCCTGTCCATCACGGCTTCGTAATGATGACAGAGGGAGTGTCTTTTTTTTGTTTTGTTTACTTATCTATCAGCCCTTCCTTATTCACTTTACCGATGATCCAACCTGGAGTCATAAAGCGCCACATTGGAGCACTGTTGTTATGAACCTATATCACAAGGATGGACAGACGGGGGTGAAGTTTTAGATTTATTGTGAGACCAGTGTCACGTTGTTCTGGGATGGATTTTATAAATAATAAAGAATGAATATCAAGATATGAAAGGATTATAAATAATTTAATTATGATTTATAAACCCAGAAATTAGTATAAAAGAATGATGTTAATCAGCTTACGCCAGCTTATTAGTTTAACTAACATAATTTAACATACGCTTTTTGGAGACCCCCCAATTTTTGTGAAACTTCAAAATGTGTTATTAATCAGTTAAATCTTAATCTTAGAATTACTATGGAGTTGTTTTTTTTCTCATGGTGTACAGGGATGTGTTCCTATACACACAAATCAAATGATCAAGTTCTTTATGAATGTAATATTTATTTGACAGACAGCACAACTCAACTACTTAAGAGAAAATAAATGAATCAACAATAAAGATGAAGAATATGATGAACAGAACAATGAATAACAATGACACACAAATAAATGAAATTGACTGATTAATTAAATTAATTGAGAATTAGCTGAGGGTTTGAGATGCACCAGGGAAGATTTTTAAGCACCTTTATATCAGTTTTAATTTAAAAATGAATTTGAATTAGGTCTAAGATATTTCTATCTACATACATTATGTGACTTACATTTATTTGGCCCCGGAACATCAAATTAATTCACGTCTTAAAATGGTATTGTTTCACCTGATGGCTCTGATGGGGCAGATTGGAGTTTGATTCCTTTTTTGGAGTTTGTTGAATCACACTCTTCCATCTCTCGCTGGATTCACTTTCTCTGATACCTTGGAAACCCGGTTGTCTTCTTTGTGGAAATTCGGCTTGAACCGTTCTTCCTCGTCTCCATCTCTCTCAGCAGGATCTGAATCATCTTATCAACCCCATTTCGTAGCAGCAGGGGTCCTCACGGCACCTCTGCCAGTTTAAAAAGTCTTTAATCTCAGAGTCTTTTCTTTTGGAGACTCTTGCTCTCAATATTTTCTCTTCAGCACATCGGTGCATCGGAGCTGCACGGCATATCAGACGGCAGGGGATTGCCAATGTCGACAGGTCAGGAACACAATACCAGAGAAGAGGAACTGGCAGAGACACTGTGGAGAGGCCTGCAGGATTCCAAGTTATCTATCATAATTTTGGTATTTTAGAAACCAGGTTCCTGTCTCTGTCTCTATGTCCTCAGGAATATGAATGATCGTAAAAAAAAAAACACAAATTACTACATAGACTACATTGTGAGTCTCACAACTTAGTGCTCTATGGGTCGTGAGACCAGTTCCTGAAAGTAGTTTATTAGTTCAGATTGAGTCGTAGACATTTCTGTTTTATAATCTCTCTGTAGATGTCCGCTACACCAGGCTGGAGGAGGGCGAGTGATGTGGGCAGCTGAGATTGCTGACAGGAATCCTGGAGCACAGGAAACAGACAAGAATTGGTGCAGGTCTAAGAATACAAGGAAAAGTCGACTTCCTAAACTCGGCCTGAGTATGACTACTACGGTAGTTGAGATAATGATCTGGTTAAGAGTGGTTGACAAGCCGGGAACGACATACTGCAAAATGAAGAAATTATCAGAATCCTGTGCGAATGCAGACAGGTGTGGACAATGTGCAGAGGAGCAAGGAGAGCCAGGACGACCACGCCCACATCCAGACACAGACAAGGAGAGACAGACAGACAGGGGTTGGAAACACAGGGGAGAGGGGAACGCAAGAAACACGAGGAAATAAGCAGGAGCACAGCCACGACTGTGACAGAAACCAGATTTTTCTCACTCATTTTTCTCACTGTTGATGTATTGCGCCGAACTTATGAACCCGCTCTCTTCGCTCTGTCATGAGGAGGATGTTATTATTTCATCAGCACCTGTTAACTACCGCCTTTCAGGACTGCCCATTCAACTGTACAGAACTGTACAGGTGAATACCAGGTTACATCAGCCACTTCTGGGCAAGAAAGTCTCCTGTAAATGCTGCAAAATGAACAATGAAAAGTCTCTTTCCTGTTCTTGTTAGAGTGGCAGGATATAGCAGCCTTGCAAATCCAGACTTTTCAGTGTGCTTTTATATTTTTTTGAAAGCTCAATTTGAATAATAAGCTGTAAAGTGCTCTTTTATGGCTGTCATTCATAGTATCCATTCTTTAAAGTGATGAAAGAAAGGAAACTTAAATGTGTATAAGTGATGTCACTTAAAACTATTCCTCTTTGCATGAAATATATAAGCATGCTCCTATATGAGTCAGAGGTGCAATCACATTCAATGCAGCACAGTGATACATGTAAACATATGTGGAATAAAAATATCAGTGTTGAGTACCAATTCAAGACTAAAACAAGAAAATGAAGCAGCTTGTCTTTCATTTGCTCTGTTTGGATTAATTTAGCAAGAGATAGCTATCAGCTCAGCAATGTAGGTAGGATGTATTTATTTATTTTCACCTCTTATTTATTTATATGTAGTTTTAAATACCACCCATGTCTGCTCCACATTTCTCTTGTCTCCTCACTCTAGTTAAGATCTAGGCGCTGCAGCTGACAGTCTTCTTACCTTTGTGATTCATAGATCCAAAAGACTTACATACTGCATATTTACGCCTCTAAACATGGGTATATAGACGTTTTAAACCTGGCAGAGGCCTCATATGTACAATGTGTGTATCTGAGGGTGAAAAATAATTTCTCTATCTCTGGCATAAACAAAAACACCTGCAATTGATGCCACAGGTTGGGAGACTTTATGACTTACCTCATGAAGCAGTAGTCGTTACAGAATGACTATTGGAATGAATAATCGTGACAGAGTTCAGAGGCAGTAATACTTACACTAAGTTTGAAACCGTTAAAAAGTTCTATTAAAAAGACTTTAATAGCACTCTGCTGAGCTGCAGTCAAAATAATGAGTAATCGTGATAGCTAATCATACCTGCAAGTTAAATCTCTTTTAGGCAGTCTGGGTTGATTCATCTATAACACAGAAACGGGGATTATGATTCAACTTTTTTTTGTTTGGATCTTGGTGCTGAACCAAAGAAACCTCTGTAGAGGCCAGGAGATGCAGTCTGAACTACAGCTTCCAAAAGGCTTCCCTCTGCCACACATAATTATTTAGAACTGCAATAAATACACATAACACAGGAGAGAGGCTATTGAATTCACATCATATTCATATATGTTTATAAAAAATATTTTAGAGATGGAAATAAGAAACACATCAATAGAAAAAATGGGAAACAAATAACAACCTTGAAGTAGTTATTTCATATAACACATGTGATATTATGTCAGTAAAGTCTCTTACCAAAGAAAATGTACGTATTATTTTCATTTTATTCTCTGAAACAAAGGAAACTTATTTTTAGAACAGAATCAGAGCAGAATGACTTGCTGAACAAGGACATCTATGGGTCATATTGTATAATGCAAAATCCCTGATTTGTACCTTTTGTACTTTATAAATTATAGAAAAATAGGGATGCAATAAAACAATATAATTTCTTTCCCATTTGCAAAATATGTATTTGTTGTATCTGCAAATGCATGCTCTTGAAATGTATAACAAATTGTATTTAAGATACATGAGGGGGGAAAAAAAGCCATTTTCCATTACATGCATATAGGTCACGTCCTGCTGTCCCTTCTACTCATGTCCGTACGGCTCACATCTTGTATGATAGAAATGATTCACATCCTCCAATATAATCTTACACAGAGGGGAGAAAGCAGGGATGGTGAACATTAACCTTACTTAAGCTGCTGTTTTTCTCCAGGGGATTTGGAAGGATTTTATTACTCAAAATTGAAAGGCGCTCTTCAGTAGGAGGAGCAGACATGCATGGGCCAAAGCTGACACACTACACTGGGAAATGTTTTGGGATGTTGTTGAAGTACAAAAAGCCAAACGGTTATGAATGTGCTTTTCTTTGCCTGTTTATTTTAATTTTTTCCTTTTCTACTCAGAAATTACATCACACAGCACAAAGGCCACTTCACGTCTCTTAAGGCTCTCACTCAAACAGGAACCACTGAGGCACCCTTTTCAGGAGCGCTCATTTTCCTCATCATGCTCAATCAGTGCAACGTTTAGCGGTTTTGATTCTGATTCAAGAGGCGGCGTTGACCTTTGAGACCTGAGCAAGGAAAGATGAAGGGCTTCGAACAACACCAATTTTAAATGTTGTATAAAAAGGTTCAACTAGTTGCTGTTGGGCCAAGGAAATTATTTATTTATATGTATCTTCTTAATACAAGAGGTTTGTAAATGCCAAAAACAAAACAAAAACACATCAGTTTATCCTTTATGCACAATTATGTACATACACTCACATCAGCTGTGAGCTTGCCGTCAGCAAATTATGTTTCCTATTAAACCTCATTCAAATAATTTTCTCTTCATTTGCACTATGACGTTAAACAAACTTACACGTCTTGAGAGCACCAGACAGTTTGTGAGATGAATAAATAAAGGAGCGTGTTCTTTTTTCTGAGCACATCCCCGTAGATCTGTCTAATGACAGCTGTGGATATTTAACTGTCTTCCTCAAACAGCATTGTCTCAGCTCTGCTTGAACCCGCTCCAATCTTCATTACTATTGCATGGCCTATGGCCCTTTTTACTCATCAACACTGCATTGCATTATTTACAAACTGGAAACAATTGAAGGAGCGCTGAATTACAGGACTGGGAGTCAGCCATTAAAATCCCAATCCTGAATTATGAATGGGTATTTCATTTACCATGCCATGTTACATTAAGCACCTTTATAGGGTGATGTTATATTTAAGGGACTTGCCCTTCTCTCAGACTGCTGTTTGTTTTTGTAAGACAAGAAGAGGACAGATTCAGGACAAGACTTCTCTTTTTGACTTGTTCTGGGAAGACATACTTGCAAAACCTAATGGGATTGAAGGATTTCCAGCGGGGTCTACGTAGCTGAAGGGAGCCCAAAAAAGCTTGGACGGGCTGACAGACAGACAAACTCAATAAATGGCTGGCTAGAGACAACGTCAGTCAGATTAGCTGATGGAAGAGATTACTTTAACGTAACTCAAATTACCCGAGTCATGGTTCAGATAATAAAACGGGTCTTCGTCCGCAAATTGATACTGATCATATCATCTCTCTGGCAGCTTTTGCTTTTCTGCGTCATGCTGGTATCTGACATTAAAGTGCTGATTAACAACCAAACATGAGTTGGAAATAACAAGAAATCAGCTCGTGAAGAGAGAGGCTCTTGTGCTGTATATCTACAAGTGGTAGGCTCTAGCCAATACTCCTCACAATTCCTTCAGTTTGGATCTGATTTTAAAATACTTCCCTGCAGGCCTACTTTCAAGCCAGCTACCCGTGTGCTTGTTCAGATTTACATCAATGTTAGAGATAAAGCCCGCTCCTCTGATCTCCTCCATCAGAGGGAAGAAAAGTGTGTACACAGAGGATAAACACTATATTTTAAAGGGAAGGCACAACCAAATAGAAGAAAAAAAACATGTTTATCCTTCTTACCTCTTGTGGTACCTAGAGATATTCACTGCTGTTTTCTGACACCACTGTTATGCACAGAAGAGAATGGAATTTGTGTTTGTGACGATCAAATATAGTCTGTATATTACTGTTGATGATCAATAGATCTCACTGTGGACATTGGTACATCTAAATAGTTGCTAACAACACTGCAGGTATACAGCCATGCTAGCATATCTGTAAGGCTTTAACCTACATGTACTTGGAAAAGTGGGCTCAATATTAACTTCAGCATGTTAACATTATCAAAATGGCATTGCTAACATGATGTCCAGCAGGTATAATGTTTACCATGTGTACCGCCTCAGTTTAGAGTGTTAGCATGCTAATATTTGCTAATTAGCACTAAACACAGCTGAGGCTGATGGAAATTCCTTAATGTTGCAGATATGTGCTCATAAACCAAATTATTTTAATTTTGAGGGAATTGCTTTTAAAAGCAATTACAATTCGTCATCTAGGGACCATGAATGTATGTATCAAATTGCATTGTAATCCATCCAGTAGCTGGTCAAGTTATTTCAATAAAAAACAGAATGTTAACCTCACGGTGGCACAAAAAAAAAAGACAGGGTCACCAAAATACTTTGGGATACAGCTTCTGGTAACCATGCATGTGATGCCAATCAATCCTGCAGATTTTTAGATATTTAACTGAATAAGTGAAAATGTTGACCTGCTGGTGGCTCTATAGAGTAATAGTCTGAGGGCCACCAAAGTCATCACAAATTACAAGGACTTTGACATTTCTCTACTATAAGATGGCTTGCAATGGCATTTGCTACAGATATTCAGATACTCACTGACCAACAGCCCAACGTAAAGCCATGTTGTGGCTTACATGTTTAAAACCCACCATGACATCAGTATCATCAATTATTGACTATTATATACTATATATAAAAAGCTAGCTCTTCCCTAGAAGTTGCTACTCTAATCTGATATTTCGTTGTAAAGCAGCAGAATTAGCATGCATCTCAGTGATTAGACTAAATGCAGCTGTCCTGAAGCTGTGACTAAGGAGGTGAAATCTATGAGCCTCGTTGTCACATAGAGTGAGAATGACGGATACCCATTTTACTTGAGAAAATATCACATCCAGGAAGAGACATTACAGCTCTGGCTTAAATGTGTGATAAATGGAATGAAATAAAGAACCGATGACGACCTATGTAGAGAGCTACAATGGACTGAAGCTCAATTTGAAAGACAAAAAGTGCGTCACCACGCTTGCTGTGTGGCAGGCAGACCGAGAGGTGTGAACTGAGAGATTGAGCTCATTATTGCACCAAAGGTTCAGAAGGCCCCGAGCTTCTGTAACCAACACATTTGGTGCTGCAGGAGAACGGCTGAAGGAAGAATATTAGCATGATTATGGCTGCAGAGGAGGGTGTGGCCCTGCTGAGTTGTGCACACTCAGAGGATGTTAATTTCCTTGCAACATCTCAGTTGAGGAAGCACTTGTGGGTCAGGGGCAGTTCAAAGAGTTGGGAGCATGACTGCAAATCAATCAAGTACGAAATGACAGCAGTTTGGCCCTTGACCCATAACCGATTTGGAGGCAGGTTTGTCATTAATTACACGTTGTTAATTTTCTTATGGCTGTGCATCTTTTTATTCTTAATATGGATGGTTATTTTCCACTTCCAGCTGCCAAGTGAATTTAAACCAGCATTTATACTGTGAAGCTCTTTTGTTTTGGATGCAGTGTGAAGCCCACTGAGAGCTGCGAGCAGCAAGGTAGGGTAGCCCACACTGCTCTGTTGGCTGTGCTCCCTCGGATCTACAGGGGAACTCCATTCCTCGTTAAACGACAAACCACCACCTGTTCTCATTTCATCTCTCTCGTCCTCGCTGTGCCTCTTGGACCACTGGTGAAGGGCAGACACCCAGGTACTCCTTGAGGAATGGAGGCAAGTTTCCCATTCAAAACATTTCCCATCCATTTCCTGATGGCCGCCACCTGTTCACTCCCCCTTCCCCCTCTCCCCACCGCCACACCACCTCCACACACACCTCGCTCCCGTGTGAGGGATGGGCAGATTGTTGGGGGATGAGAGTGGATTGTCACAGTCACAGGGGGCAAAGGAGGAAAGAAGGTGGGTACTCTGTGTTACCGGATGGCCCCCAAGTTCCAGATGTCACTCTTTTAATGACATAATTATGACCGTCTTACGACTCCCCTTGGCCTTCAGTCTGTACTGGAAACTATGCACATTGCACAAGCACACACACACACGCACACTTAAACACACATTGTTCCTGCATATTGTTATCATTCAAGCTATGTGCGCCTTTGCCATTCATATTTATAATGCTGTCTTTCTGAGACATAGTCTAGGAAGCTCAGGAGGTTAATGTATATTTCCTCCTACTGTCAAATAATATCACAGCTTGATAGTTGATATAAAATCATATATCAATCGGATAAAAAGTAAAGCACAAAAAAGCCTCACAAAAGGATTTATCTTCATGACAGCTTATCAATCACATATCAAACTGGCCAGCTTCTTCTTTGCTGACACCCTGGAGCTGAGGCCATCTGGATCGGACATTTTCTGGTCATTAACCATGCTCACTTCTTAAGAATCCTGAAGTACTTCCTTTTTCTGAAAGTGAAACTGAGACTGGTAACTCCGTGTTCACAGTTTGAACCACTTGGTTTGCTAAATTCTATCTTTGCTTGGTGTGGGAGCGACGTTGCTTTTGGAAGAGGACCATGATGAAAGGCGTTTTGATCCGGAGCCATACAGCCCAGCAGTGTGAGACACACAAAGTGGTAGCTACCAAGCTGAAATTCAACAAACATGCACTCCACGAATACATGGGAAACTGTGAAGAATGATCACAATGAATACCACGATGAGCTGTTGTTTCAGTGGAGACCTGATAATGATGAAGGCAGTCCCTTCGCTAACAGGGCTAATTGGGGTTCAGAGGCATCTAATGCATGATAGATGGAGAAGGAGAAGGTCTCAGTGGTGTATGGCACCGCTGGCACGAGATCACAAGCATTAATGGAGCTGCACCTTTCACTCTGGGCTGAAAGACATCTGTTGCCAGCAGGTGACCTCGGCTTTATCATTACCAGCTAGACCCACCGATGTTTTCCTGGCATGACAATTTAAAGCGATATATATGTTTGCTGGCTAATTCAAGCTGTCAACATCGTCCCTGTTTGTACGTGAAAAATGGGTGCACCATGCCGCGCACCAGATGGCAAGAATGGATCATCAATCTGGGACAGCAGACATTTGATGGATGGGTTCTCCAGAGTAAACAGTTTCAAACTAAGAACCACACTGAGAAGAAATTTGCTCACAAATGAGCACTTTTGTGTCGACATTACGCACTGAAGAATGCTGCCATTGACTTTTCATGTTTTTGACTTACGGTTTACAGGCGCAATACAGAATCCAAATGGGAACAAGCTGCAGTCCCACCACCAAGGATTGGGATCTATAGCACTCCCAAAATGATTGTTTTTAATAAAAGGACTAACACTATTCAAGAAGGTCAGATGTCTCCAGGACTCAATGCTATAATCAATATTTTCACAATAACAATGTATCAAATGTCAATGCAAACAGGTGTAGCTGGAAGTGATAAATCTACAGAGAGTTAATCCCTAAATCGGCGGCTCTTTTTGGCTTATGGAGCTTCATAACAAGTTTCAGCTTATTGTTAAGCTGTCTGACCCGCAACTTCCCTGTTTAGGTTTACTGTCAGGGCTCACCTTAAGTCTTTTTCTGCCGCAGAAGCCAGCGGTGTTCAGCAAAGAAGGAAAAAACATTTTAAAAACCACTGCACACTTTATGCACAGCACCAAACCTGCCCAGACCGTTGGTGAACACAGAGGAGCAATTTGTATTAATACACTTCATTTATACAATATTTTCAAAACAAAGTTAAAAAGGGTTTTGCATGGTTAAAATGAGACCGCAATGAAATAAAATCAGACAACACAGATTCAAATGGGAATTAAATACTCCAATGTAATATAAGAAACAGAAAGCAATAACATAGCTAAAACAGGTTTTGAGATAAAAAAAATAATGTGCCTGCATTAATAAGTGAAACTAATACTGATTAAAATGTCTGGTCTGCTTCCTTTTCTTTATTTAGCAGCTAAAGCGCCAGTTATAGTTCCATAATTACAGTTTAGACAGAAGATCTTATCCTCTAATGCCTGCAATGATAAATATGAAGCTGAAGCTGGTAGCAGGTGAGCTTAGCTTAGCATGGAGACTGAAACGAGGGGAACCAGACAGCATGTCTCTCTCCAAAGGTCACAAAATATGCACATCAGCACCTCACCCTTGTGTGGTGTTCGGGTCTGTGGGACTCGTTTTCATTTTTTCAAACTCTGACTCATTGGCCTTGGCTCATTTTCTGTAAAGAACATAAATCAGAACACATTTTCAATGACCACACACTGTACACATTTATATTACATACAGGATGTTCGGGTCCACTGGACCCGTGGCTAATAAGAGTGGAAATTGTAGGTCCTGTGTTCCTTCACTCTGTCCTCGGTCTGGGCCTGCTTAAAGAGAGTGTGTGTGTGTGTTTTTGTGTGTGCCATTCGCACAAGGTTGCAACATTGTTGATAAATTTAAGCACCAACACCTGTCTGCTCTCATCGTCCTGCACATTTTACCCTCTGTCTAGCAGAACCAGTCTTTATTTGCTCATACTCCATCCCAGCTGCAAATTGGGTGCAGAACACGATAAATATAGCTTTGCATGTGTGGTTCCTTATAACAACTGATCAATGAAATTGACCAGCCTGTCAGCAGCTATCAAGTGAAGAAATATGAATGATCTGACCTCAGGGTTCTATGTTCTGATCTAAAGGTTCTATGCTCTGACCTCAAGGTCCTATGCTCTGACCTCAAGGTCCTATGCTCTGATCTAAAGGTCCTATGCTCTGATCTAAAGGTTCTATGCTCTGATCTAAAGGTCCTATGCTCTGATCTAAAGGTCCTATGCTCTGATCTAAAGGTTCTATGCTCTAACCTCAGGGTCCTATGCTCTGATCTAAAGGTTCTATGCTCTAACCTCAGGGTTATATGCTCTGACCTCCAGGTTCTATGCTCTAACCTCAATGTGATATGCTCTGATCTCAGGGTTCTCTGATTCCAAGGTTCTATGCTCTAACCTCAAGGTTCTATGCTGAACTCAGGGTTCTATGCTCTAACATCAGGGTTCTATGCTGATGCCGGAGCATCACTCATATCTTGATTATAATTGATTTTCTTTTTTTACATTACATTTGAACAAAAATAAAGAAAACGAGTAGCACATTCATACAGTGCATCCGGAAAGTATTCACAGCGCTTCACTTTTTCCACATTTTGTTTTGTTACAGCCTTATTCCAAAATGGATTAAATTATTTTTCCCCCTCAAAATTCTACACACAACACCCCATAATGACAAAGTGAAATACGTTTTTGGGAAATTTTTGCAAATCCGTTAAAAATAAAGAACGAAAATATAACATGTACATAAGTATTCACAGCCTTTGCTCAATACTTTGTTGAAGCACCTTTGGCAACAATTACAAAGTCTTCTTGAGTATGATTCTATGATGTTTATAAAAAAGAACCCTATATCCCAGATTACAGTATACCAGGACAAACGGTGCATGTTACATTCAAGCACATGAATAATTAATGAGACTTAAACTGAGGTGGAAACATATACTGGGATTTCTGTTGATTCTATTAAGATCTTTTTTTTACTTTTATCATTTTCCTGTTTGCTGAAACAGCAGCAGATTTGACATTTTTGTCACCTGACAACTCCCCTTCAAAGACAAGAGAAACACTCCTAAGCTGGCAACATCCTGGGTACGAAGTGGCAGAGTGAGCTGGCTGAATATCACAATGTTTGCAAATTCAAACCTGCTGAGATGGCGTGCCACGTCTTGACAAGTTGCACTCTCCAAGCAAAATAAAATCTCTCCCACTGAATTCAGAGTATAAACAGTTTGAAAAGCTGCAAATTTAAAAAAAAAAAAAAAGTAACGGTGAAAGGCGGAGATGAGTCCTTTTATGATGGCGGCATCTCCATATGACATGCAACCACCAGTCTGTGCCATGAATAAATCATCCTGAACCGGGCAGAGTAAACAGGTGTGTATCTTCACCTCAGATGCCTGGAGAGGCCTGTCAGACACAGTAGTTAACAAAGCCTGCCTCCTCATCATGATGCAGACCGGATTTCAGCAGATCCAGGACCAACCCTGACACCCATTACCCGCCCCCCTCCCCCCTCTACTACGCAGGAACTCACCTGTGTTTCTCCAGAGACGACTGAAAGAGAAGTTAAAGTGAGGATGGCGGCAATGCTGCTAATCTTCCCCCAGAGTCTCCCCATCACTTGGTTGTATTAAAGACTGCCCGGATGGTCTCTGTAAATTAGGCAACCAGTGCTCTGGGACGAGCTGCCAATTTGTACCCACTGTGGAGAGAATCATTGAGACCTCAATGGTTTTATCTATTAAGACGACTGCCAGCATGATCAGGCTGGTGTGAAGAAGATCAGTCTCCAAGCTTCGGTATGATCAGAACTCTGCATGCAAGGGGCTCAATCGAGCCCAACGACAGTGATGCTTTCACAAAATAATTTCATGTGAGAACATAAAGTGTACAAAGATTTTTCTTTTTTAGAATATAGTTTTTTGTTTTTATTTATAATTTATAATTGGCAGATACAAAAAACTCTTGAACTGTATCCAAAGTGTGCAATAAATCACTGTTGATTTTTTTCCCAAAAGAAAAATACAAAAAGACCATCTACTTTGGAAAGTTGACAACCAATGTAAACTGGAGTGAACTGGTAATTCTACAAAGGGTTTACTAATCGCTACTAATGCTCTTTTAACCGACTACAGTTGTTAAATCTGCTTTGCTCTCCCAAGATGAAAACCAAAGTCAATATGTTTAAATACATCTACATTGGTGACATTCTATTTCCCCGTTGTTAAATACAAGAAAGGCAATCATATCCGTAAGCAGCACAAATGTGTAAAAACACATTAAAATGAAATACGAGTTTACAAATTGTACCAAGATGTTCATGTGAGAGAGGGTAAACAAACAAAGGAGAGGCATTTTGAAACAGTGTTGTAAACAATCACCTTCACTCACGGAGATGCACAAAAAGAAAACGGAGCTTGTTAAGTGCTAAACAGCTGTTATTAATTCAAAATGCTTCAGCAGTCTGAACAAGCATCAACTTCTGGAATCAAACATTGAAGGCAATAATGCTTAATAATTAACTAATAGGTATTGAAATGTCACAGCAGCAACACCATAAGAGACGGGTTCCTGCTCGGCAAAATCTGGTGACAACTTGTAAATTAAAATGGAAATGCTGTTAAAAGAACATTGTATTAAAAAAGACTAACATTTTACTTTCACATTTCAACTGAAACAAATACACACACCCCAAAAAAAAGTTTCAAATTTACATCCACGTTCTTGCCATGATCCAACTCCTTGACAGCCCATGAGCATTAGCAGAGGCGTTGATATGATGCTGGTGCCTTACCCTTTATATCCCACAGATGTGACAAAAACAAAACAATCTTGTTTCAATCTAAACAGTTATATGAACACATGAGGACAAATGTGTGACTTTAATTCTTTTTGTTAAACTGCCATCTGAAGGAGAACTCTAGGCAGGAGAGGATCCAAGCATGTCAACGGAGAATATTCAAGTGCAAAAATGTGACAACGTTGTTCTTACGATTCTCATGCTTTCTGAAACTGGTCTGCAGGCAGATAAAACAGATACCTCAAACAAGCGTACATTCCTTTTGCACAGCCCCATCCCCCAGATGGCAAATGTCACAAAATAAACTCACATAAGGATTCTAAAAAGAAAAAACATTTCTTGTACACAGAATGTCCAGCCAATGTTTGTGACAGAAAAGTGTCCCTCTACACAGCCAAACGCACAACCTAGATCCTTCATTCCTATACAACTCAAAGGTTTACGCTTTAAGATGCAAAGTCTTTAAACATGCAACACCATTCAAAGTTCCTATCTAATTTCTGCTGTGCTAGATTCATGGTAACTTCCTCAGACACCGACATTTCCAGATAACTAAAACTAGAACTATGCACTAACGACCTACCAAAGCTGTCTGAGAGACCATTTCCCAAATACTTTTTAAAGGACACTGATGTCAAAAAAGATGCTCATTCATAATGTGAAAACACAATTCGCTGTCAAAGTATCCATATAAAGCACTTGCGTAGCTTACTGTGTGCTCTTCCCTTTACTCTGGCACAAACAGCCAAATAGAGACAATCAGTGGGGTAGTGCAGCTCTGTGGGGACAATGTGAATAAGCAATGGAGAAATGTTGTGGTTTTTTGCAAATGTCCTTGAAACCTATATGACACCGATGGTGCCATGCAGCTGTGATGTAACTTGTTGTGTGCTGAGATACTAGCATCACTCACATATGGTGAGGACTTAACCCTGGCTTTCCCAAATCCTTCAACCTAAGCTCACACATTTTCTGGGCTTCTTTTGATGTGGGTCCAGCTCATTACAACTGACTAGAGGTCTGTTTGTCAGCTGTAGGTTAACTGAGGGAATCTTCTTTACTTATTAGCGGCCTAAGGTAAATGTAATTGTGCATTAAACAGCTTTTTGCTCAGAGTTGCGCTTAAACACACTTTAACCGTGACATCCCCTCTTATTTAGAGTAACTCTACATTGCCCTTAATTGACCGCCGTTACTACATGCAGATACAAGCATTACAGATAGTGACAAAGTTGTTAGGCCTGAGCTGCGGTGCAGTTTTTGTAACATTCCTAATGCAGAAAGATTTAACGATTAATGGTAATACTTCAAAAAGGTTTATAGGTCATCTTGACGCCGTTTCCACAAACATCACATTAAAATCCAGCATCGTCAGTACCTTTAGGTTTTGCACATTATATAATGGCCACATGCAGCCATACTATTTAAAGTTACTTCTCTTACCAAACTGTTAAAGCTCTTACAGACCGGCACATTTCGGGCATCTTTTGCTAAATGTTAATTCTTTGTATTGATACGGTGCTGTCGTTAGCGTTTAATCGTTTGACCAATAATCACCCATGTCTATTAATGTCCATGTTCATACAAATGAAAACAGGAAACATGACTCAAATATAAAGGCTGCAACAGGCTAAGCATACTGGAGCACTACTGTATTTGTAGAAAGTCAGTTGTAACTTGATACTTGAATTAGATACGTTTGTGAATTAGGGGAAGAAATGTGGTTAACATGGAAGTCATAGGTTGGCCATCATCACTTGTTGTACGATGAAGCCGCACCTTGCTATTTGACGAATTACATAGTATGAATGCAAAATTATGTTCTAATTTTATAGTTTGGTCATGCTGAAAAACATGGTTAATGTTGCACAATTTAACAAGTAATATGAAGCAAAAGATGATCAAAATAGGTCAGTCTGCAGAAATATTTGACACTTGATTTTAAAATCTTCATTGTAGCAATACCTTCTCATCTTTTAAATGTACAATTTGGTGGATAAAATTACATTTTGAAATATAATTCTTTTTTTTCCTACAGGCTAAATTTGAAAGGAGACGGCAATTCTTTGAAAATCTGCTCTACTTGCACAGCTGGATGTTGACCCTACACTAATGTCTGCACTTAATCTATGCAGCTAAGACAACTTGGCTGTATTCCTATTCTATACCTCTGCAATAGATTATGTGCTGGCCTATGTTTCTGGAAGTAGAGCCTCCTAAAACCAGCAGAAAAACCCATTACAATGGAATGGAGGACTTAACAGTGACAGAATCACCTGGACACAAATCAAGAGCCACCAGAACCCATCATCTCAAAACTGTGGTTGTCTGTAAACCTTGTTTAAATCTCTTAACTGAACACAAAAGTGCAAATTGCTACCACTGTCCTATCTCTGTGTTCTCAGTAGTGCTTCTCTTGCAGATAATCTTTCATCTTGTTAGGTAAGGGCAGTTTCTGGATTAGGTCTATCCTTGTGTATTGTCTGATGACAAAGCGACAGAGATACTGCAGGGAGCGCACTTGCATAAACCGAGATACTGGGTTGGTTAGTCTGACAGGGTAGGTTGCTGACCCTGGTAAGCGAGACCTGGAATAGCAAAAAGCTCCATTCTCTGAGTCTCTGATAGAGTGTTCGATCAAGTCAACGATGGATGTGTGTCCCTCCACATCAGGCTGCTCATAGAAGCTGAAGCGTCCATTGGAGTGTTCAATGCGTGTGTGGAGGGTTTTGCCCTGTGACCTGAAGCTCAGGCTGAGCAGGTACCTGTCATCTGAGCTGTCTCTGACCAGGAATGAGCCATCAGCCAAGTTGACCAGCTTTTCCTCTGCCTCCCAGCGTGTGATGGGGCCCCAGTACCAGCCCTGCCTCGCCAGCTTCTTCAGCTCCTCTGTAAGACTGGTGACGACCATGGGACCGCTGCTCTGCACTGACTCGTACACCCGACTGACCCCAGGAGCTGAATTTGGGTCAAAGTTGAGGTGGTGTCTTACCCTATCAGCCACCTGGCTGTCCAAAGAGCTGAACCCTGAAAAAGTCCTTGGAATACATCCATTATTCATCATGAGTGGCAGGAGTGGAGAGAGGGGAGGTGGGACCTCTACTCGAGAACTTTGGAGCATCACACCAGCTGAACCAATGAGAAGACTATTAACTGAGGTTTCCATGAAGAGATCCGGAGGCATGCCACAAACCAGTTCATGTTCCTCCTGTCCCTGGTCTGTGTGGAGGGACGCATTTTCTGCATCAGTCACCACCTCCATAGGAGAGGAGCTATCCAGGCAGAAAGAGTGGGACCCTTCAGGGTACATTCCCTCATCTAAAGGCATTGTGTACTGGATGTAGTCCTGGGGTGTCAACCCCAGCACCACAGGCACATCATTTTCATCGATATTTAGATGCAGCTCCCCGTTTTGTGGCTGTTGGAGATTCTTTAAGGATTCTGCTTGGTCCTGAAAGAGCCCTTCCATTTGAAAATCATGAAATTCTTTCCGGACACCATTTAAGTTGGGACTTGGGCTGGGAGAGTGAACCATGGCTTTTACTTTTACCTCCATCTTGATACACGCTTCATCAGAGTTTACAGAGCGCAGAGGCCACGGTGAAGGGCTATAATGGTGACTACGTAGGGAGGCAGATCTAAGGGGTCTCTGGGCTTTCACCTCATTGAAGCTGATGGGTACAGAAGAGGATGAGAAGGTGTCATCATCATCCGCTGAGCCTATGGCAGAGGAGCTGCCTTTTACTTTTGCCTTCTGCTTCGCAGACAGTCTCCTTTTTAGTGATCCCATCAGACTCTCACTCTTTGAGCGGCTCTTATTCTGGCCTCCTTTGTCCTCTTCACTACCAAGGTCACACCCAGATAGGTCTTTGGTGTAGCAGCCCCCAAAAAGTGACTCTTCCTTCGAAAAATCCGTCGTCACCGAGGGCTGCTGGAGCATGACAAAGTCACCCTCCTCTTTGCCCTTTATGCTGAGGGACTTGCGGATGGTCTTAAGGCTTATCTTCTTCATTCTGACAGGCCCTCCAAAGTGGGGGCATGGGTTGGCTCTCCTGGTATCCTGATGAATGTACTATCCCCCCATCAGGCCGCACGAAACAAGTCATGCATACAGTGGAGCCATTAAACCCTGTAGAAAGAACAAACACAACATATTATAGATATTATATTATAACTGTTCCAAAAAATACTTCTTTAGCATTGAATTTAACAAAATGCTTAATTCAGGTCAACTAAAAATATTTAATTTAACAACTATTGCACATTACAGTCAATTAGTGCAGCAATTTCTCTGACGAACAGTCAAAAACATAAACACATTCATTTTCTCACATTAGACAAATCCTCAAAGTTGAGAAGCGGGGACCTGAAAACGTTTCGCATTTTAACTTGAAAATGAAGAGCTTACTCAATTAATTTTCTTATTGTTTCAGCTCTAAACACGTTAATCTTAGCAAAATGGATTTGTAATAAAACAATGACTAAAAGTGCCATACTTAATGTCTGATTGCAAATCCTTTGTTTCATTGACTGTTTGAAGTCTATGATCAACAGAGATTAAAAGATGCTTGTTACTTTCCGAGGTCATATTCTGCAAGGCTTGTTCAGCTGCCACTGTTTGCCCTTAAAACTCCTTGGCTGTGTTGGCTGTGTGTTTAGGATCACTGTCCTGCAGCATAGTTTACTATAGAACACACTAACAGCCTTATAACTAAATGCCAGAACTTGTACCACAGTCAGTCTGACATTAATAAAGTAATTTACTAAGCTGTACAGACAAGCAATATACAATATATATCAGTTCCAATAGTCAATGTCCATTCTGTAATTCATTACTATATTAAATTAACAAATCATTAATCAAAAAACAGTATCTAGAGACATGTGCCACTTAGACTAGAGCTAAATAAAGCTGCTTGATATTAAGACATCTGCAATCTTATTACTCACCATTATGTGCAGGAAAATGGTGACTCAGTTGGATGGGTCAAGTTCCACTTCCACCACCTTTCATTTGATGCTATGAAAAACAAAGCCAGTCCATTTGAGAAGTTCGACACGTCTGATTTACACTGATTATATATGGTAATAACAGATGATATGCAATAAAATATACATATAAATAAATAACAACACAAACAGTATGTGTAAGTAAAGTCAACGTTAGCTAGGCATGCCCTGACCTGGCAAGGCCTACCGTCACAACAGCATGCCTTTAGCTTAGCTACGCATGTCGGTTTGTGACTTTAATGACAATACATGTGACACAGTCTGCACAACTACGATATAACGGGCATCGTTACACCTTAAACACTAAGACCACCATAAACAATATGGTTAATCGATACAATTTGCCATTTTAACATATATTGGCTTGCTTGTATGCTAACGTCAAATAGCTAACATGCAGTTCACTAGTTTAGCATGACTACTTTCCAGGCAAATCTGTAAACATGTAAATATATATTATATATGCACATTACATTGTCTCCTACCCGGTCACTTCTGCGTGTCTCAGTAGGCTAAACAACCCAGAAGGGATGGCATCTCTCTTGCACAACACGTTCATGAAAGGTTCGCTTCTTCTCAACTGTTGGCTAACGTTAGCTTCGGCTAATATTAGCTAGCTACATAAGTCTATCAGCTAGCTTTGTGAGCGTTTGCTGTAGAAAACATTACCGTCAGCCTCCCTCTAGTCAACTACTGCGCCCAAAGCGAGAGTGTATCGCGTTATTGTGGCCGAGTTTGGTTCTTCTCTAAACGTACCGGTGTACATGTCCGACTGGAATGACACAATAAGGTGACATCTTTCAGTCTAGGTTGGCTAACACTTTGTAGCTGACGGCCTCTTCCTTTCTTCCTTTGTTGCCTGTTGAATTGTGGGAGCAGGATGAGATGCAGCGAATCAGCAGCTACAGCAAGTGTTTACGTCCCAGAGGCAGAGCAACCCAAACACTTGGAAATCGTGTATATATATTTTTTTACTAAATATATGGTGGGAAAAAATACAACATTGTTTTACCAAAGCATTACAAAATAGTTTCTCTTAATCTGCAAATTATTTGATTTATAACCAAACAAAAGACTTAATCTGTGTCATGCTTTTTTATTTCACATAATGTTTCGAGACGTCAGATGTGGTTGGAATGTTATTTTGTACGTAATCTCAAATATTGTCAGTGAAATAAATACATGTTAAATCACACAATAGTGATTGAACATATTGCAATATGTATATCTTTGCAGTATTACGAACTGGGTGTCAACAATTTTGTATTACGGTTTTCTCCATTTTTCTCCACACAAAAAAATAGAACTACGCATACAATTCTGAAAAATTGCATGTAAGTATGGGAAATAAAAGACTCCAGACTTCTAAATTCTAAGCACAATTAAAGAAAATTTCACATGAATAGAAATTCTAAATCAACCAATGAAGCTCAACTTTTTAGGCTGGTGGAGTGACACTCACCCTTCCCCAAATAACCCACCCCACTGGATGTTATTGAGCAAAGTGTTTCGCCATCCCCAATGGGGCTGCTCAGTTGCCAAAAGTAGAAGGAAATGTTTGTGCAGGTCAGCTGACAGGCATAGAGCAATGTCTTGCAAAAAACATGTTAACATTTATGAAAAAGGGTTATTGAGTTAGGATATAAATTGAACATAAAGACAAATGGCTTAAATCAATGGCCGACACTAGTGCGGTATTGACAGTCTTTCTTGAGTGTCGAAGCAGAGGGCGTTAAGATGTCTCACTAAATATTAATGAATGATTTTTTTTGTAGAAAAATATGACACAAATTTGTATTCATTAATTTATTCAATATTCAGTTTGTTTTGTTTAACCAAGTTCTGTTAAGACTTATGCTTATGAAGATACTTAAAAGTAGTCTATTTCAAAATGATAGCTAATGGCTGAAAGATATTTTATGTGTTAGTTTATTTTTGAGCAAAGAATGTGCGGTTTGCTTGTTTGCTTGCTAGTCACAACTTACAGTTTTTATAGTATAACTTTCCTCCAGTGCAATAATCAGGGATCCATTTTCCGCTATATCAGATAACTGTAGAAATATCAACCACTACTTGTATTTCCCTATAGCTTGCTGTGTTTAGCCTTGATGCTGTAAGGTCTTTCTAATTTGTATTCCAGAAACATCAAGTTGGCTCTCCAAGTATTTTAAGTATTTGATACAGCAACTAAAACTTGAACTCTGAAATGATACATTGGTTGCCTAATTAGTGTCAGTATTGTTCTAAAGTAAATTGTGTTTACCACAGCCAGGCTAATTTGATCCATATACTGAACATTACATTGTTTTTCCACACTGTCAAGTGTATGGCAGTCCTTCCCCAACCTGCTTAGGGCAGCTGTGTGCAGACAGTTTCTTTGCAAAGACTCTAATTACCAGGCCCTATTAGGGTTGATCAGGCTGCCTTCACTTGATGTGTTGGCACAGGAGGGGAGGGCTGGCGTAGGGGGAGGAAGGAGGGGTGGCAGCTCTTAGATATAGCACCAAGGACACTGGGAAGTGAGGATGCAATGTGTCTATGCTAAATTAGACCTGACAAACAAACTTTAGTCTGATTTATAGTTGTTGCCAGATAGGAAAAACAAGTAAGTATTCAGCCAGTATTATAACCCAGACTGCATCATGACAAGATAAACAGATCAAATAGATACCAAAGCAGGCTGTTTCACATGAATGGAATCTTGGAGTTTAATAGGGATTGAGTAACTGCATGATGTTGTCCTCAGAGCACAACATGAGGGCCTTCGGAGCACCTCTCTCTCTCAAGATCAATATTTCCAAAAGGATTTGAATGTATTCATATATTCTCAAGTTGAGGTGGAACTTTGCGCACACGGAGTAAGGCCACACTGTTTAATGAGATATACCTCCACATGGGGAAGCTCCTCGCACTTCATCGTAATTTCAAATGAACGCTGTATCAGCAATACATTATTTGCAAAATATGTCTGTGCCTGCTTCAGTTTAACTCAGTCCTTTGACTTGACTCCTTTACCGACGGGGGACTGTCGGTGGCCCCTCTGTGCCCAAGCTCATGTCCTCAACACTTGCAGCGGAGCGGAAGACGGGTACAGCAGGCATGTCAAACAGTGACAGGACCAGTGGGACTTGGGATATGTTTCAGGGATGACTGTGGAATAACATAGGAAGGGATTGCCTTAAAATTGCAGTCTGAGCATTTACTATATGGTAAGGATTTTGTTTACACTTCAGCCTCTTTTTGCTGTGTTTCACTTTATTTCAGTAGATTCATTTATTAATTTTCTCTGATTTTGTTATTGCAATATTTTAAAATCAATGAGTGTCCCATTCTCCAGTCAGTCCATAATATCACTTCTTCTAATATAGTGCATTAGTTGCTATTACACCAGCTGCCTCCACATGCAACGTAATGACTCAGCTAAAGAGACTTGAGCTTATTCCAAATGGCTTCCTGGTTAAAACAACATTATTAAGTCTGGAAGTAAATGCTTATATTTTGTTGCTGGACAACTACAATAATGATTATATTAATGAGCTGATTTGACCTTGATTTATGCATGAAATGCTGGAAGGGCAACAAGCAATCCATTTGTCCAGCAGCCTTTGGTGATAGACTTACTGTACATTAGGGCTGTCAACGAATATTCTATATTCGAATATATATTCGAATAGTTGTTAAAAACCGAATATTCGAATGTGAAAATGAATATTCGAATGTTAAAAAAAAAATTACAAAAATAAATAAATAAAAAAAAACACAACAGCGGCAACAGCGGCAGCAGCGGCGCGACTGTCTGCTTTGCGGGTGTTTCAATCACTGAATGAAGCCATATTTGGGACAAAATATGTATTAAGTTGTCCTGTTATTGACGTGCCTAATGCGCAACTTCGAATATTCGAATATGTTCGAATATATGTATTTTTTTAAAGGGAATATTCGAACGTCATTTTTGAGCAATTTTGACAGCCCTACTGTACATGGCTTAGTTTACTGCTGCTTCGTTAATTTACATGTATTGTACATTTACATTTAAAGGCATGTTTAAAGTCCTTAAATATGCAAACATGCATGGACTGGTTGCAAATTATAATAAAGGGTCAGAGAAGGGCATTTGTCTTGCATTTTGTATGCAGTTCCTAGTTTGTTGTGATTTTGCGCAGTGTTTTGACCTTGTCAGTGGAAACATAAATGCACATGTATACTTCTTTTCCAGCTATATACAGTGTATGTTTTTACTCCCAGTTATCTCCAAAATAAAAAGTACATCAGCAGTGTAGCGCTCCATGATTTATGTCTGTTGGCCAATATGGACAGGCACATGATGACTCATGATCAGCTTTAACCATTGTGAGTCCAGAGACAGAGAAGCTTCCAGAGTAAATCTGACTTCAAAGTACTTCAATTGGCAGGATTTCCACTCAGACATCAGGCTTGTATTTATTAACCGCCCAAGGTGTTTTCTGGCACATGAGTAATTGAGCCTGATTTCAAATAAATGACAGATTTCGCATAGGATTTAAAATGGAAAAAAATCCCTAAATTGCATTTGAAAACAAAGGCAATTAAAGATTAAAAGTAAAAAAAACACAAATATATCTTTAAACTTAATATTCACTTATATAGCTTGGAGTTAGACTTTTTTTTTTTACAAGGCATATGAATAAAGGGAGAACTGCAGTTTTTAGGACACAAGGGAAAACATCTGTAAAGACATCTGGGAGAACTCAATGCATACCTTATGTCTGATGGTCAAAATGCAGGGCTGAAAGACATAAATCATACCCCATGTTTTCTATTTATTTAAAGTTAAGTTTTGCTTCCTGTCTCCAGCCCACTAACAAATGATCCAAGACATTCGGTGGTTGTCAGACAGAAATTATATGATGTACTGTTTGAAGCAGACTCAAGAGCTATTGAGACCGCTAGTCTGATCTAGGGCGGTGTATTTCTCCACCAGGCAAAGAAGACCTCCTCAGCTGTTTGGATGTCAGAACTCTCACTCTGTATTCTCATTGTACAGCTTGTACAGCATTGTACAGCTCATTGTACAGCTTGTTTTAAGTTCTGTTTAAGGTGCAAAGATTTCCAAACATAAAAAATATGTCACACAAAAATACAGGGATGTGTGTAAACAATAATGTTCTATTTATCCAAGCATCTTGTATTTTAATATTTGGCTCATTGTGATAGAAGCTCTACAAGGACGTGATGTATCTAAAATGGAAGTTGTTTAAGAAAAATATTATGATATTGGTAAAATGTACTTACATGTGAAGTAATGGATTATGAAAGCATAGATTAGTATTTTCCCTTAAACTCTTCTAGGTGACTGTAGACTATACCGCATGCAGCCAATTTAATTATGGGCTTAAATATTTCTGGAAGCTGTGCCATTTTATTATTATCATATCAAATTACCATTTGTTAAGTTTGTTAATTATCGGCTTGTCAGCTGATTATATCCACATCACCTCAAGTGTGAGATCTGGTGCAATTGGAGTAACTTTAACACAAAGTTTCAAAAGAACGTATGCCTGCACTTGTGTTTGGAGGTGATGCACATCAACTTTGATTTTTGAGTACATCAATGTTTGAGAAGATTAATTTAATGGCAGGATAATGTTGCTGCTGTAAAAATATATATATTAAGTAAAGGTGGGAGAATACATAATAAAGTAGTACAATTTAACATACATTCAAGTCATTTACAACTATCATAGCTCTTTTGATTGGGTTTGTAACTGCTGTTTAGCTTTGTCTGAATTATTATTAACTTTGCTTATATGCAGCTGCAATTTGGGCACAGACAAGTTGTGTTCTTGTTGCACTTAGCTACATTGCTGGTTCCACGCTGCTGATTAGCAGATTTCTCTGAAAGCTTTTTGTACGTATGGCATTATTTCCTTTTGGTGCTTACAGAATTGTGTCGACATTCACGATGTGAATGTTTTGTGGATATGCATCTTGAACTCTGCAGTGTCACAAAAAGACAAACATAAAAAAGTTTGTCCGACACTGTTGAACCCCCTGAACGCACCCTGGTCCTCGACCGGAAGTGGACCGACGCTGGCGCGCTTGTTGAAAACAAACCCGGGCAGGCGTTTGTGTTGACATGTCACCGGCAGACAACAACCGCTCATTGCACCGACAAGCCTCTGTCGTTGATGAAGCGTTTTAAAACGGCTTCTTTTTGGACACACGGAGACGCAATCTTTGAACATGGAGTTATCTCCGCTTATAAAGAAAATAGGTGGGCTAACTCTCCTGCTAAGGACGCTGACTTTACCTGAACTGTTTAAACAAAACGCTGTCACTGGCATATTATTAGCCGATTGCTAACGTTAGCTAGCGATATAAACTATCTCCAGGTGGTTCACGTCACACTAACTTTAGTGATCACAAGTGTAATAACTGTCAACACGCACGTTAGCGTCGTCACGTTAATAAACCGTCAGGAGAACTTTTCTGAAACCAAAGTTAGCTAACAGCTAGCTAGCTTTCGACCAGCTAAAACGCTGCTCTAATGTTTCTGCTCAACTTAATACTTTGTTTTTTTCGACAAACCCTAGGTCATTCTTTGCTGGAGATAAGAGTTCGAGCATTAAAGAGCATCATTTGTAAGCTGGACCACTCGCTGATTTCCGTCTCTGATGTTGTCCAAGAGAAGATGCTTTTTGTGCATCTCCTTGAGTGGTTCAATTTCCCTGAGGTGCCAATGCAGGAGGAGGTCCTTGAGTTGCTCTCAACTTTGTCACAGGTAGATACACTTCTAGCTACATTCTAGATCATTGGTTCTCAACCTTTTTTCAGTGATGTACCCCCTGTGAAATATTGTTTTCACCCAAGTACATCCTAACTTTCTTGGTTGAAAAAAATCTGTCTGATTTCATATAGAATATATACCATGGTATTTATGAACTTACACTTCTATTTTATTGAATATTTATTTATTTAGGATTTTTGAATGGATGTTACTTTTACATCTCAAAATGTCATGTACCCCCAGGGGTACACGTACCCCCTGGAGCGTCTTCACGTACCCCCATATGAGAACCACTGTTCTAGATGACTGTTGTTACCAGGTTAGTCCTCTGGCGGAAAGTGGCAAAAGAGGATCAGTCTGGCTTCAGCCTTTCTTTAATTAACAAGGCCAACCGGACTTTAACCAGTTAATTGGAGTTGGATAATTATTTGCCCTTTTCCAATATATAATGTCATCAAGTGATTTCAAGGGATTTAACAGTGCTGTATTACATTGAACTTTAGTGCTTTTTCTCTATTTCCACGCCTATTTGTTTTGTCATTTTTATTCTTCCAAGCATCCTAGTGCAGCCCAGATGCTAAGAGACGTCGGGGCGGTGGACTTCCTCACTCAACTGTCTCCTAATGTGGAACCCAGACTGCGAGCTGTCATTGATGGAACCCTGGACCAGCTGTTCCGGCTACCTGAGCTATTCCCTCGTCATATAATGGTCTACTCGCATGGACAGCATTCTACAACTCCAACAGGTGTTGCAAATTAAAGCCAAATGGTTGTTTGTTTTGTTTCTGTCTTTGAGAAACCTCTAAATGTTCGTCATCATATGAATTGGAGAGGCTGAAGAGCACGGTGTGGGTTGTCAGTTTGCTTTACACAGATCTTAAAACAGTTTTATCAAATAATTGCAGTATGTAAAAGGATATTTTAACAGACCTGGTGTCTCTGCAGTAGCACCTACAGTTGTTCCACCTGAAGACCATTTTCCTAAAATGGGCTATTTCCACAAGACCATGCCAAGCCATACGGCTGTACCAGCTCAGAAGATAGCAGGTACCAATATTTTGAATACTCATCCTTAGTTTGCTGGGTCTCATCTTGAATTTCGCTTGCAGTTTTATCTAAAGACAGCGCTTTATGTTTATTCAATTAATTACTTGTTTTCTCCTTCTGTGTTGTACAGTGCGTGAGTCTGTGAGATGTCTCAAGTTTTCTGTGTTTCCATGGCTGACTTTGACAAACACAGACAGACACATACTTTCATCCAATGAGAGGTGAGAGGCAATCCATGAATCTAACAATGCAATGCAATTAATGCAATGGAATGTTAGATGAACAAAAATATGATTTGATTTAGGAAAGAAATCATTGAAGAACAAGTTAACCAGACTAAGATACATTCTGTGCCAACTTTTGGTACTTTACAGTTTGATTTCCCAAAAATATGCATGTGCTGTGATGTTAAATTACTGAGTATTAAATATATCAAATTGAATTATTTTGAAACAGTTCTTTAAGGAGCAGCAACCCCAACTTGGTGCGGACCACATGTGAACTTCTGTGTGACGTCATTATGCAAGACTTTCCTGCTGAAATCTTTCTGCAAAGACCGAGTATTGTACAGGTATCATTACATAACCATGTTCTTGCTCTGACAATAGTTTTGCAAATATGCTTTGATTATGCTTAGCTATATGGTACTTTTTTGAAAAATTTGTGGAAAGATTGAGAACTCAAGTTCTACAAAGTTTTTATATGACATTGTTGTACAACGACATTTAGATTTTAGTAAAAGAAAGAAAACCCAATACAGCTATATTATATATTCAAGTCTAGTGGTTTGCAAGCTGATACTTCTGTATCTCTTTTCAGAGAGCAGCAGGGTGAACAGGTTTTGTCTTTTAATATCCCCTTAGCTCTACGCAGGCACCTCCTTTCACCAAAATCTCTGATGTGCAGTAGATGGGTGCCAATTATGTTTTGGGTGGTTTTACTTACCCGCTGTAGAGCAGTCATGTCGTGTGCCGTGCACATCCCTTGCCATGTTCGTAATGTTTGCAGTCAGGATGCTTTCTATTGCTCCTCTGTAAAAGTTGACAAGAACATGGAGTTTTATCGTCTTAAGTTTCTTTAAAAAAAATACAGCCGTTTATGAACCTCACCAGGATGGAGATGTGTGAGGACCATGTCAGATTGTGTGTGATACTGATTCCCAGGAACTTAAAGCTGCTAACTTCAGCTCTATTGATGTAGACAGGGGTGTCTGTCTTCCTTTTCTCTAAAATCGCCTTGGTTTTTCTGACGTTAAGCAGTAGGTTTTTCTCCCCAGAGCCCCACTCTGCAAGGTTGTTGCATACAGAAAGTTGTCGCATACAGAAAGTGTGATGTAGTGTTTGCCGGTGCCATTATTTGCCATCACGGTTTGGATCCCATGCTTCAACAAGTTATAATCCGAGCATCTTCAGGTACAGTGAATTTCTTTTGAATGTATCGGTGTCAGTGCACCTGTTTGCATACTGAGATCAAGTATGTCATTCAAAATAAATACAAGTAGAATTTGCATTATTTTCAGCACCTTGAACAGGGCATTTTTACTTTACAGGCTCTTTGATCTTTGGCAGTCCCAGTGCTTATGCTTCAAGACAAAAGCTTCTTTTTGATTTGCTCTGTCTTGATTTAAACATGGTGGCTTGTTGCTTCCCATAAAATCTCTCAGTGCTTTACTCAACATGGCTGTCCAAATAGACACAATTAAAGATGTGACTGAAGAATTCCACCAGGGCATGTTTATTTTCTGATGGTTCTTGGCCAGCTGTTCATAATGTTGAGCACTATTGTTTATTCACATCAGTTAGATGACATGTATTGCTTTGAGTGGCTAGCATGACCATCCCACAATGGAATTTATGGGATGGTCACTCAAGCCACTGTCAAAATAATAACCTGTCAAATGGTGTCCTTGAACAAAACACCAATTTATAATTCTGTGTCCCTGATCTTGTAGGAGGCTGTGGAGGCCTCTGGGAGCTCACTTTGCTTGAGCAGGCACTAGATTGCTGCGAGGATATACAGTAGTTTGGTCCTGATATACTTCTTGCAGGGTTCAAAAGACCTTGGTGAATGTTTTGCTTCTTTCCTCTCAAGGATTCTGTAAAACTGCTTCAAATTGTGTGCAGGCGTCCTTGTCTTGGCCTTGTTGGCTTTCCTTTGTTGTGTCCTTTGTTGCAAATTTAAAGGCCATTGTGCTTCTGTCAAGTGACTGTGTATTGTAACTGAATTCACATGGCGTCGAGATGCACCCTCTGTCCATTTAAAAAAATAGTGCCCTGCACTTTCTGAGTTATCCACCAGTATCATGTCGGCACTACATGGTTCATCTCTTCACTGAGCTGTTCTTTGAACTGGCAGAGACAGAGTGTTGGAGGAGACGTGCCCTGATGAGTCACACTGTGAACATTACTGTTTTGTAATAAAGTGGTGCATTACGTTAGATCGGTCTCCAGGCAGTATTAGCATATTGTCACCCGGCAGTCTCATCATCAAAAATCATTATCGGAAAGTACTTTTCCAATTGTGGCTTTACTCTGCCCTCATTTGAGTTACTAGAGCTATTCAGGAAAATTAAAAGACTTGGATTTAGAGACATGGACTCTAAACTTATAACAAATTAAATAATTAAATTCGACTTGCCCTTTTAAAGCTAACTTTATTACAACTTTTCTGTCACTGTCTGAGTTTAAGTCCTTTTGTACGTTGTTTCAGCTCAGGCTCTGTTTCTGTTTTTTGACGGAGCGTAAAGAAATATATTTGCCCAATTACGATAATGACCTAATTGGATGTTACTGGTTGGTAATTGGGTCCTCAGAAAAGCTTTCAATAACCCAGATTTACAATTCTAATACTGCTCTAATATCCCCTTCTGTTTTCAGAACCTTCTTTCCCTTTTGAGGCTGGGGTCGGGTAAAGGTGAGGCAGGGTACCTCCACTTGCAGGCGCTTTCCTGCCTGCGGCAGCTTTGTGTGGGGCTGAAGAGAAGACTACGCTTTCATCAAGATCCAAGCTTTTTCTCCACAAAGCAAGGTAGCATGCCATATGAGTTGCAGTGGGTGATTTGTAGGTTTTGAATTCTTATGCTGTTAATTTACATGTCTCCTTTTATTATAAAGTTAGTTTTTAAACAAATACATTTATTATTTGGTCGTTCTACACGTTTCAAGAGTAACTGTAAACATTCTCAACTATTTATTGTGCGTAGTTTTGAAGTAGTTTTTTTTTTCTTCAAATTATCAGTTTATTTAAAATAAACGTAAGCGCATTCTGATTAATTTCTTACAATGAGTCATTTGTATCACTTCTTAACATAATCTTGTCTTTGCTTTATTATTCAGGATATAGGTGCAACTAATATACAACTATACCCTTTTTTTTGTGGTGGTGTAGATCCTGTGTCCCAGAACTCGTCCTTTTCCTACTCCCAGGAAGTGCGTGGGCCGCAGCGTTCCCAGGCCTCCTCTCCGGCGGCAGAGTGCTCTCCTCGGCCCTCTGTGGTGGGACGCACGGGCCAGAGAGCCAGTGGAGATGGCCAAGATGGAGATGCAGCTTCCACCAGGTGTGTGCGTGTAGGCAACTCCACATTAATGTGCAACTGCATTTTAAAAACATGCTGAAGGAAACTATGGAAGAAAGTAAACCGCGTCCCTTTTGGTACATCAGTTCTTTGCATGTCTTTAGCAATCGTCTTGGCAGTGAGAGCAGAGATTCACTCTGCACTTCTGAGGCACACATGGTATTATGTTAGTCTCTCTCTCGCTTGAAGAAATTACTTTTTGATATGATTCAGCATTGTTGTCAACTCTGTTCACCAGACCTTACACTTAAAATGAGAGTTTTACACTTTATAGAAACTTGTGCAGGATTCTTTTGTGGCTTTGATAATGACAAAATTGCTGGTGACACCAGCAACCCGCATACTTAGATGAAATGACATGAGAGACTGCGGAGGATGTTATTATTCTTTTTAGAGATGAATAAGACCAGGAGCCCTCTAGCGGCTGGTCTACAGTGTTTAAAAATCAGTTCTGATTCCTATGATGGCAGCTTTTATGATCCATCCCTATAAAGCTCTTACGTCACTCCTTGTATTTGAGTTTACAGATCATAGATTTACAGTCTCTCTTGTCTGTGATCCATCCAGTGCCAGCTCGCACAGAGGGGGAGCATCAGTCCAGGCCCCCGGGCAGACGCCCCAGTCACCTGCAGACGCGGCCCACTTGGAGCTTTCTGCCCTGGGTGCAGAAGATGTCCTGGAGTTGCAGTTACAGCAGCTCACATTGGCTCAGTTCACTGTTACCACCATGGAACATGCCATCCCACTGCTTAAAACAGGTAAGAATCATCGTGGTCTTTTTATGTAAAAAAAAGGAAAGATTTTGTAAATAAGTTACCATTGTTTGTTTTTTGCTTGATTAACAATCAGATATTGCCCATATCCCCTCGCCTGCATTCTGTCAATTCTTGATCTTGTCAACAAACCAAAAAATCTCCCTTGCTCTTACTCCGTGTCACTCCTCCTCTCTTCTCTCTTCTCTCTCAGAGGGTTCGCATGCGCTCCGTCGTGTTCTGGAGCTGCTGTGTGACGCCGTCCTCCTGCTCGGGGACAGCGTTTGTGAGCTGGTCTGGGACGATCGCAGCCTGGTGGGGATGGAGCTGGCAAGTCAAAACACAACTCATGACAGCCTCTTATGTAGATGAATGGATACACTTCACTGGACGGGGGAACTGGGTTGGCCACTTGACAGTTTGCAACATACAAACAGGCATACGGTACTCAACTGTCAAGGAGAACTGTAGGCATGTGATGGAGCTGAATGAATTATATAAGGTTACAAAGGCATCTGCTGTTTACAAAGAGCTTCTCACACCTCTCGTCTGTACCCCTGGGTTTGAATACAGAATTGTTGGTTTGGTAAATATCTCCGTTTACTTTGTGTATAAAGTCCACACACGATGGATTGTGTTAAACTAGTGTGTTTTTTGTTTTCTTCTTTTTTTTTAAACCATGCAGAGTTATTTGTCATCCTCCCTGACTGTTTAAAGAGTATGTTCCTATGCAGGGGGACTTATGCACTTGTCAAGCCAAGGTCCCTCTGGCCCTCTGCTGTTTAATACATGCCCAGAGTCTTGCTGCCTGAGAACTGTTTTGTCATCTTTATGTGGAGAGCAGCTTTAGTGTGCCAGACCTCTAGGTTTTTCCTATGGGAATGGGCCGAACGGTTCATACCAGCCACAGCAATGCACAGGGCATTTACTGCCCCCTGCTGGTTCAATTCTTCTATTGTTCAATTTCTCCTCCCGAGAACAAAGTAGCTGAGAATAGATTGTTCCAATTTATTCAAATGGAGATAGGGTGGATCTGTATCTAGTCCCAAAATAACCCTGAAATCTGATTACATTCAATTCCTTATGCCTGGAACGAGCAATTTTTCTCATGGCCCCCAGCCAGTAGCTTTGTGTCGGCGTGTGCCTGTGTATGTGAACATGCACACAATGTGAATGCAGGTGTGTGGCTGTGTTTGTGTGGCTGTGGTTGTGTGGCATGAATGTTTTTGTCTACATTTCTGTCTGTGTTTGTATTTAGAAGGAGAAGCTGCAAGCCTGCATGGATCTATTGGGGGATATCCTCAGCTACCATCAGAGCTATTCAACAGATATTCCCCACAGCTCTCAGGTTCATCACAGAATAGCATACACAGGCATTGCTGTATTCACCATTAAACTCCTTCAGACCATCCTCCCTCCTGAGAAGGTATGTGTGTGTAGATTGTGTTTCTGTGTGCTTGAATAATCAAATCACAATACTTGTTTCTGTTTTTCTGTAATTACTTTACTTAAACTCAAAAAGTAGATGTCTTAACCTCACACAGGCAAGTGACAATCTCCCGGAAAGCACAGCAACAGCTATTTTCTACCTGTGCTTGGACACTTCATTGGGAAGTTTATTACCCAGCATCAAAGACACAGCAGTGGCCTACTTGGAGCAGGTGAACTCAGACAGCCATGACCTCTACAGGAGGGTGAACCGCGCTGCCCTTTGGATGGAATCCACTTGTAACTTTCTCAAGGAAGCACAAGCCGAGGTATGAGCTGCATGCCACGTTTTTACAGTAAGCAAATAGCAAAAGTAGCTCTGTAGTCTACAAAGATAGAGCAGTCCTCTATTATAGATATACAACCTACAGTTCTTAAATTAACACAGATGTAACGATTACTTGCTGTGGGCCTCAGGCCTGTTTAGCCCGTCACCTATAATGTCTTTTATTTCTGCATCAAGGGAGAAAAGAACTGGTTGGAGTTACTGGAGCTGGCAGACCAAGCCATAGACGGCCTCCCGTTTCACCAGCACTTACCCATCGTCAAAGAATGTGTTCACATCTGCTCTTACCTGTACGTTAAGTCAGTCATTGGTTCTGGGGCGTTTCTATATTTAGTTTCTACGTGAGTTTTAATTCTTTTGGTGGTCCATCCCTAGGTGGAAGTTTAATCAGCCCAGTCCATTCCTCCAAACAGAGAGCCAGAAACTTCTCCTCAAGCTGCTGTCTCATCCGTCACTGCCTGTCAAGATGGAAACATATGAACACATTTTAAACCTGGTCAAGGTCAGAGCAAGACATCTAATATCAGTGTTTAAATGAGTGTGCAGGTTCATGGCTAAAATGATGGTGACTAAATCCATAATGTGGGTCTGTTGTTGGCGAGGCACCCATATGTAAATAATTAAGATGAAGATAGATGCATGATATATTTCTGACAGCGTGCTATGAAAAAAACCCACTTGACATTTAAAAATCAGAATTGCGTTTCATTTTACCGTCTAGAGTACATGGCTACATTTAAAGGGAATTGGAACTCTTGTATGGGAGCACAAGTGAGATGATAGTGATAATTTATGATGTGCTTTGGTGTGATTACATACACCCCTAGGACTGCCTTGGCATCCAGAATGTGTCACGACAGGAATCAGCCTGCGGTGGAATCAACTTCCTTATCCACCACAGGGTACTCTATGAAATAAGTGCTTTTGGACTGCAGGATTCTGCGGAGAAGGTAGACCAAATCACATGTTTGCTTCTTGTATTTGTATAGAACCAACGTACATCCTTAATATGCTAGTTCAAAGTTGAAAGGAATACATGTTATCAAATGCAAGTGCTCATTAAAAGTACAGGGGTTTCTGTGTGTGCTGTGTGTTTTCTAAGTCATTATACTTTGCTTTAAGGTCATGCTAAGCTGTCAGGGTTCACTGGTGTCATGTGATTTAGGCGTTTAAAAGTCTGTCACTGACGATACTTGCTAGTAAATGTTTTGCCAGCAGCGCCTTTGTGAATTCAGCAGTTTACCTGTGATCTATAGGTGAACGTGGCTGCCAAGGATATCCTGCTGTTCCTGCTCAAAGGGCGATTGATGATGACAGCGTCAACCTGGGACAGATTCAATGAGGCACTTTACCCGGTCATGCCCATATTACAGGTGTGGTGCTCCCTGTAGAGACTGCGTTGTATTTGTACTTCAGAGCTCATAAAGCAGCGTCATGTTTGGAACTTATTACTTTACATTACATTTATTGCACGGGGGGATGTGGTGTATGTTGTACACAATCAAAACAACTATGATCAAAAGTTCAATTTTAGCGCTCTTGCACTAAAAAGACTTTGTATTGAGCTGCCAGTGAGAAAAATGTAGTTATTCATTCATTTACATATTCTGTGTGTATATTGTTTCCTTTTTGGGTGAAAAAAAAACAAACACGCTTTTATTAATTGTTCAGTTTCAGGCAACAGAAAGCCTGGAAATTCATCATGAATATACATGAGATTTTGACTAGGCTGTCAAGTGTGATTTAATTCAAGAAGGCCATTCAGAGATGGGCCCACCATGTCAACGAGAGACGAAATGAAACCACCCATAATCAAAGCAATGCATATTTTACTTACTGTTGTGCAGCTTAGCCCAAAGTTCACTCCATTGTCTGCCAAGGCAGTCTGAGAATTACGTTTGTGTTGCTGTGTGTGTGTGTGTGTGTGGGGGGCAGGGTTATGCCGGCACTGAAGAATCGCTGGGAAACTGTGTCCTGCTGATAAGTGACATGTCGGACGTGGCAAGAGACGACGTGTTTCCAAGCACAGCCAAGCTAAAAGCAGCGCTCCGACTTCTTTTTACCAAACAACCCACGTGAGTCTGGTTCTTTTTTTTTTTTTGTGTCAATGTCGTCGCTCTCTGTTTTTGTGTGCGTGTTATTTGCCTGCCCAGATGATGGCACACATCAGAGATGTGTGTTTGCATATGTCTGTGATGGTATGTTTCTTTTGTGTCTTTACATTGCAGGGTTGTTTGATTAGTTTGACATTGGGTCTCAGGGCTTTTTGTGAGTCAGACAAACCCCTGAGAGTCTAAATAATCTGCTTTAAAACACATAGTGATGGACATATTACCTCTGTCTGGTGCTGTCAGCTGATGTTCACATCAAGTCTATCAAGTCATCTAAGTGCTCTGTGAGGCATTTGTAAAACCGCTATCCAGTCCCAGCCCATGAATAATGATAGAAATGGAAATTAATGCCAGGAGACGAGCCCTGGTACATTTTGGCAAAAGCTATTAGATACATCTACCCTGCCAGTCGTTTATTGACGACCAATCACCATTTGGATGTTGTGTTGAAAAATCAACACCAAGTTTTTAACGATGAATTAGTAATCTAATGCAGGCAAAAGGCTTGCTTTGCCACCTGAATAGAGCTTTTTTTTGTGGTTTTCAAGCTATGTTAAACAGTAGGATTTTTCAATGAAATATTTAACTCAAACTATTGCATAAACTGTGCTCATTATTAACAGTGTGAGAAAAGCAGCAGTGCAACAAATCCTTCCCCACTTAACCAGCGATGATGACACTAACACAGCCAGACCACACCTGGATCAAACGGTGATCTCCTCGCTCCCCGATCTCTTCCGCCTCAGAAACCCTTTAGACATCACGCTGGACACCAGCAACAAGTCTGTCCTTAAGGTATCAATCCACACACACGAAGAACAACACACTCGGATACGCATCTGCATGGGCAGATATAAAGTGATACTTGATGTGTTTAATGGGGGCCAGGTGGAGTCGGTGGAGAAGCTGTTTGGTATCCTGTCCTCGGACACTGTTGACATCTCCCTGAGACGATCAGCTGCAGAGCAGCTATCTGTAGTGCTACAAGGTCAGCTGTTTGTAAAATATACTGCCTTTAATATACAGTATTTGTATTAAATGCATATACTGTATGTATCTATCTAAAAATGTGTTTATCATTTATGTTTTTAATACATTCCATGCTAATACTTTAGTCTTTCTCTGTGCATTTCTCTTGAATGCTTGAGTCTTATGAGAGTGCTCGTGTGGAGGCATATTTTAATATTTAAATATTTTAAACACTGGCTGGTTATATTTTAGATCCACTCTGTACACCACAAGTACTTGCAACTCTGTTAAGGGGATAACATCACTGCAAAGTGTTACAACAGAATGTAGTTGCTAACAATTCACATCCCCTTCATAGTTGATTTGAGAATTATATTGAATTTGATATTCCATAATAAAGTATGGTGCCTGAATTGTCTACCTCATTATAAAAGGTTTTAAAGGCATAACCAGGTTCTAGTAATACAATGAAAAAAACAACTTTATAAGTTGTGTGATAAGCTCTCTCCTTCCCTCCCACCACCATATGTTTTAGACAGGCAAAAGAAGCAAATAGTTTATGATTATGCAAATGTTGTCTGTATATTAAATTGCTCTCTTACTTCCCCGCAGACACAGCAATGCACCCAGTGCTGAAGAATCTTGGAATAACAGACAAAGTAGTTTCTTTAATTACAGGGAGCGTAAACAGCGACAAGGTAAAAACACACCTGCGTTGGGAAAGTGATAAATGGATAAATGCTGAATGAATTGCTGTCGAAGCCAAGTGAAACAACCCCTGCACCTCATAAATGCAGCTCCATGCACTCCCGTTTGTGTACATGTCCCTGATTTTATATCTGCTCATGTGAGTATATGAGTGGCCAGCGGATGTGGAGGAAACCCACTGAGGCGTGCATGATAGAAGGATGAAATGGCCTGTATTAATAGTGTTAGACAGGCCGTGGTCAGCAGTGATTTTTGCCCTCTAGTAACTACAGTCTGCTGATCATTCCCAGGCCTTGAATCAGAAGCTGCTAACGGGGGTAATCGCCCAGCATGTCTGGCTACATGGAGGTGAAGGAACAGGGCCACAAATAATGATTTGTCTCAACTAACAAGTGTGTGTGAGTGGGATGCCTGCAGGTTATATTTGTCCCAATCCTCCATTGCCTGTAACCTGAGCAGTCTTGGGTTTCTCTTATGTGAAGAGAGTAAAAAGACCGTGTGTGTGTGTGTGTGTGTGTGTGTGTGTGTGTGTGTGTGTGTGTGTGTGTGTGTGTGTGTGTGTGTGTGTGTGTGTGTGTGTGTGTGTGTGTGTGTGTGTGTGTGTGTGTGTGTGTGTGTGTGTGTGTGTGTGTGTGTGTGTGTGTGTGTGTGTGTGTGTGTGTGTGTGTGTGTGTGTGTGTGTGTGTGTGTGTGTGTGTGTGTGTGTGTGTGTGTGTGTGTGTGTGTGTGTGTGTGTGTGTGTGTGTGTGTGTGTGTGTGTGTGTGTGTGTGTGTGTGTGTGTGTGTGACACAGCAGGAGGAGACGGAAAGAGAATATGTGTGTTTGTTTGTGTTTTCCTGCAATTAAACACTGGGTGCATATGTTGCTGTTCTCCCTAGAGCTTAGATTGCCTGCTGGAGTCTTGTGTATGTATCCTGAGGAAGCTGGTGTATGCTGATCCATCTCTGAGGCACAGTCTGGCACATCGCAACCTCGTGCTCCTCACACTGCTCAGGGGTACATTCACAAGGCAACTCATTAAGTAACAGCTATACACGCTGTGTTGTGTAGCTCAGGGGCACGTTCTCAAAGAAATTATGACAAGTCATCCATTGATGCATAGCTTTTACCCATGTTGTCACACTGCACTAATTGGCGTATTAGTATGATGCAACTAGTTGCCATGGTGCTCATCTCTGCATAATTTGTGCCTAAATTATCAGTCACTCATGTTGAATTGGAATACATTTAATTAAAATGATTACGTCTCGATTGTTAAAGTTTCAGCCTGAAATGCACACAGACATACAGAGGTTTTTATGCCAATTATGCAACTATGCTTCACAATTGTAACATTTATTTGTATCTTTTTAATGCTATAATGTATGCAGCGGCCTGACGGGGGTGGATGTCTCATAGGGGTTTTCTAAACTTCAACTTTGTTTGTCACTCGAATTTAAAATGATATCACATACATTTATTCATGAGGTCTAGAGTGATGGTTGTTATATAAATTGTCTATGTTATGTCTCCATTATAGCATCATTGATATTAAAGGAGAACAAAGGCAGTGGAAATGAGATCGCTGTCCTGATGACTTTACTGCTATTTGACGAAATTGCCAGTATTGAAATATGGTGAGTTTATTTTTCCATCTTTCCTAAAATACATGTGCACCCATTCAATCATTTGTTGTGCTGCCTGCTTTTTGTATCATATCAGGTCGAACACATCCAACACAGACGTGACCCTCACACCATTCTCCCTGCCACTGTCAGTAATACACAGGTAAACTCATCTGTAAAGTTATGAAGATTAACATTCAACAGCACTGCACAGGCAATATGAACACCGTTACTCTTCTCCCAGGTACAACATCCCCTTCCAGGCAGCGGCGCATCACGCTGTCAGCCCGTACTGCTGTGTCCTGCCCCCGTCCTCTGACCTGCTCACCCTGGCTCCCGCCCGCCTTGCCCTGCAGGTGGCCTGGAACACGGCATGGCATTCTGGGATAGACAACCTCCTTGACGAGCGACATGGCGTCTCTACCGACGTTACTGAGTAAGAAGCGTCATGTTTTCTTAAGCAGGCTGCAGGGTTTTCGCATGTGCATATAAATATAAGACCTGCCACACATTACTCTGATACTATTCTCTCTCGTGGAGAATTGTAGGAAAGAATTGGTTTCAAAAGGCTCGGCATCTTGGTTTCATGCTTCTTCATTGACTTCTAATGTGACCTAATTTAAAAAGATGAGAATGTCTCCCACACAGTTCTAACCTGCTTGATTACAGCAAGTAGGTTTAAAGCACACCGCAGATTCATCAATCCACTAACGGTGCTTCTGATTGAGAAGAGTACTTGTTTGAGATGAGTTGGTGAAAATGGAGAGGTATCTTCCTTTTTATGTACAACTCACATGTACATGAGTCCTTGTCTCTGATGATATTGTTTTGTCTTATTTATCTTTTATAACGTTTTTCCTAGTGTTTTGAAATCATTTTGACAGTTTTCTTGTTAATTGTAGCTGGTATGATGCCCGCCTCTGCTTGGTTCGATGACAAATAATTCTTTAAATGTCTCATCCCCTAAGATCGGTGATCAAATATGTTTGTTAATGAAGTCATTAGTATGCTTCTGATGCAGCACACTTGTCAGCAAATCAATAGTCACGTAGTCTGCTTTTGAATATATGTGTGTTGTTTTTTTTTCTTCAACTATTTACATTTCGTCCCTACAGATTTCATCCTGACTTGAAGCTGTCAGAAGCTCAGGTTCTGTCGCTGGAGGCAGTTCATCTTCCCACAGCGCTGCAGGGCTGCATCAAGGCCATCGTCACGGCAGCAGGACACAGCTCGGTGACCTCTGCCCTCTCCAGACTGAGCCTCTATTTACTTATTGACCAACTGGCCATCCCTCACATCCCCATCCACAGATGCAGAAACACCCTTCACTCCCTCAGCTGGCAGGCAGCAGTGACGAGGTGCACTGGTTACAAATTCAGTTTAAAGATTCTTGTACTTTAGGTTGACATGCTAATAACCAGAAAATATGTGTTGTTAAGAAAATGATGGTAGGATCTTATGACATTCCCCAACAGTTTGCTATTATTATTACTTCTGCTGTCGAACAAAACAATGTGTTGCCCTGAACCAATTATTAATCAGTATGGCTTTGTCTTATTTTGAAGGGTTTTCCTTATATATATGATATATCTATTTTTTTTCTCTCTAACTACTCTAATCCTGAAACAAAGATTATGCTAAATGAAAATAATAAAAATTTGATGCATCAGTAATAATGACAAAAACAAGTGGAGCCTCAACCAAAGTGCATTCAAGTATGCCAATGATTTCAGTTCATCTCCACCCCTCTGCCAAAATGTAGGTTTTTCTTATTTACTGTTGCAGCATATTTCTTACTACTTGTCATTGGTTTGTGCAATTCATATGTCCACTGTACAATGATGTTTTACTTATTTGTTCATTGAAAAAAAAAAAGACAAATAATTAATTTCTGAGTTTCTTTACTACTAGATTTTTCTTATAACCAAGCTCTCTTCCTCTTGTTGTCTCGGTCTGTGTCTCTTCCTCCCTGCAGGTTTCTCCAGGTGCGTCCAGCCAGTGTTGAGGATGAGAGGTTGCTCGTGGGCATTGTTGCATTTCTGAATGCCTACTTCAAACAGATGCACACAGAGTATGCATCTGACCCAGAAGACAAGGACCTACGCTGGATACTGGAGCTGCTTCTCAACCAGGTGCAAATATTTTACACTGTCTGCAAGTAGAAGAGTACTACCGTACTCAACAAATCATTTTTTAAGTTTTTACTTAAAGGGGTAGTTGAGAATTATTTTTAACACAAATTGGTATAAGTTACAGTGTGGTTGGGGTATAAATGATGTACTATTTTTTACCATATAGGGCTGTGCACCTCGCAATATGATACGCATCGCGATACACGTGTCACAATAACATATTGCGATATATTACACTATTACACTACTGTTATGTGTACTACCGTGCTGTAGCTTGTCTTTTGACTGTGTTTGTAAAATGTGTGTGTGCGCATCTCTGTTAGCCTGTAATCTGGTTAGATTCTCTCCTCTCCATCACAAAGGGTTATGTACCTGTAATCAAAGATTGAATAAATCACAAGCCAAACATATTACGCTCTCATAACGGCAGGAAAATAGTATCACAGCGTACCTCCTCAGACCTGCGGAAGAGATTATTTCCTGAGCTCTTAAAACAAAGTTGGATTCATGTTTCTGCCCGAGGAGAAGAATCACCACACTGTTTTAGCGGGGAGAGCTACTTTTAGGATTTAATCAGTCTCACCTTGGTTTTCTCATTAACGTGTGTGTAAACAATAAGCCCTCCCCTGGCAGCTAAAGCAGACTCAGATTGAATGCCTGGTAGGGGTGAGCGGCTCTGCTCTGACTTTTCTGTAATTACTGAGCTGTTTCAGGAACATCTGTCGCTCCCTACACTTATTATTAACTCTCCATGTGCACTGCTCAACAAGAAATTCTGCATGTTTGTTTTTTCTAGATCAGAGTTTTGCAGGGAAAGGGTGGGTGATCTAAAGGAGGCACTTTTTAAGATGTGAAAGAAATTAGTTGCTAAAACAAATATTTAAAGGAACGTTAATAATAGAAAAAGAAGAAGCGTTATAACATTAAGATGGGAGGAATCCTTAAGTATATATACAAAATACTGTGAATACAAAACACTGTTGAAAATTGTTGGTGTGCTTTCATCCAGGAGACAGCATCCATTCTTAATTTGCTCCTTGGTGTGGAGACCCAGGCCTCGACTCAGAGAACAGGGGGCCCGGAGGAACTGAAGAGCCATGTCAGCCAGAGGCTGCAGAAAGAACTCACCAGCTTCTTTAACATCTTACTCCTCCGACTTACGCAAACCACTGACAGGTAGGGTGAATTCACGCAAAGACGTCTGACACTTCACTCTGAAGTCACAAGACAGGCAACAGCCACAGTCATTATCATTTTTTATTTTCAAGTCTTTGTCTTTCACTGTAATTTTCATTGAATATATTTCAAGCCATACAGTTTTAAATTAAACTATTGTATAATTTCACAAGTTGTTAATTGTTTTTAAAGGTAATTGTATTCATTATATAGTACAAACATAGTACAAATGTCTGTCTTAAAAACAGGTATACACTATATATTTTCAGATAGTGAAGTGTTTATTTTAGTAATGGAAAACAGACTAGCTTAGTCACTTAGAACATGAAAATGAATGCCAAACGCATAAAAGCCAGAGGCTCATGAAAAAGAATTGGTACGCTCATTGTTAATGTTCTCGTGTTTCTCTCTCTTCTGCTTCTTGTCGACCTTCTGTCTGTCTGGTTTGCTTGTGCCTTGCTCTTTCTCACTCTGTCCTTCCCTGGTTGCCCAGGCTATGTCTGGCATTAGCAGGCCCTTTCAAGAGCCAGCTGGCAGTCCGTTTGCTTCAGAGCCTGAGGGTCTCTGACGCCCCCCGTTTCTATGGCCTTCCCAGCCTGGAGAGAACACTGCAGGGCATGGTCAATCTGACAGCCCAGCCTGGCTGGAGCTCCCACTACTCTGACCTGGAGCCCATCTTCCTCTGCTCCAAGTATCTCAGTGGGCTATTAGAGGTCTGTGTGTGTATAAGTGTGTGTGTGTGTGTGAAGCTCGGTGACCTCTTAGTATGTGTGCATATGTTCATGTGTTGCATGGGCATATGTGATCCTCCTACCCTCTTATCAGAGATAAGACTGCCTGCAGAAAATGCATAAAAAGAAAAAGCATGGTCCTTTCTGAGGAATTAATTAAAGTTAAGCAAAAATGTGGTTACGGGACATGCATTGCAATAGGTAACACTCTCATTGATTAGATATGCCACACTGTGAAGATGCTGGTGAGATCAATCAACCTTGCCTATTCCATCTGTTTGATTGCTCAACGGTCTATGAAGCAATAGCGCAACACGGTGTAGACCAGCTTGCACAGCAGTCCTCAGCACAGAGGTGTCTAAACTTTTATTTTTAATTTGGAATGAAAACCCCGCTGGAATAACACAATACCTATGCTTCCTCATTTGGATTGTTCTAATGGGCCGCTCTCATGGACATAAATTAAGATTGCATGAAGATTGAAGGTTAATTTCCTTTTCCGTCATGATCTCTGGTGGCTGCTTTCATCTCGGTGATAACATTCGGATACCTAACACTTTCACCCCCGTCTTCTCCAGCCTCTGACCCACCTCTCACCTGATACTCCTGCCACTGAAGGGCCCTAAAGCTCAGCAGGCCTTGGGCTCCTCTCTCTTCATCTGCTCTTCGGTGCTGTCCCACATCCTGATGGCACATCAAAGCAAAAATAATTAGTCTCAGTTGTATTTATTTTTTCCTTTTGGATGCAGTGAGTTGCATGACAAGCATACAGTAATCACTAACTCAGAAACCGGTAGGTCTTTGCCAGAAACGGGGAGCAACATGTTAAAACGCCACTTAGTGTACCAAATCCAAGTAACGTGCAGTTCTGTCAGCTATGTGTTTGCAAAGTGAAAATGAAGGGAAACAAAGGAACACGCGATTGCCCTGCGTTGCTCTTTAATGAAACATCCCCGACACTGTTTTCTTTACACAGGTGATCTCATCATTTTATGTCGAGTGGGGAGGCAACTCCATGTCTTTCATGGGGAAAGGGGTGACCAAGAATGCTCTCATCTGCTTGCTTCACCTGTCCCATGAGATGATGGTCCAGAACAAGGACAAGGCAAGTGTCAACTATGTTTATGCTGCTGGTTTGAAAGATACCATGAGATGCAAGTATTAAAAGTCTGCACCGTCAACAGCCAGACACCAGTCCACACAGGATGCAGAAATGTTGCAATGTAACCACAACAATGTTTTTTCTGCTCTGTTTTTTTTCTGCATCAGGACTTCATATCCCAGTGGTCTTTGGGGAACGACGCAGCCGCTGAGGAGGCGGGTGCTTCTCACCTTGGTTTGGCCTGGCTCGTCCCACTGTGGGTCGACCGCGATCAGGAGGTGCGGACGATCTAGCTCCTCAAACACTTAAACGGATATAAACTATATTTATATGGCACTCCAGTCTTCATTGTTTAGCTGTTCACTATTCATTATTCAGCTAAACTTCATAAACTAAAAAGAAGTTTCCAAATGCTTTACTTTTGGGACAAAATGAAGCCCATAAGATTTGCACAAGAACTCGCAGACAAAAAGAAGCACATGACAGCTAGTCATACCAAAGTCTCTGTCTCCCAAAATAAGTTCTCACACAATTCATTCTAAGACGCTCCCTCGACAAGGTAGAGTCTGTCGTTGCCATCATCAGTTTAAATGCAGGTTTAGTGTTTTGAATTACCACCACGGCCAAATGCACATTCACAATATAGTTTTTGGTCTGTAGTTGTATATTCACCTACATCACATTTATTTTCTTATTTCACTGTTTTTTTTCCCTCACACATCCACTCAAATTTGTGTCTCCCATCTCCCGTCAGGTGAGGTTTGCCAGTCTGGGTTTAGGTGCAGCTCTGTCCTCAGTGCCCAGTGGGTGCCAGGCTCTGTGTGCCAGCTGTCAGAACATCAGCGGAGGTCTGTGGGGCACGTTGCTCAACATCCTCCTGGATCAGCAGGAGAGCAGCATGGTGCGCAGAGAGGTATTAGAGCTGCAACCATGCTCTACTGTTATTTATATTTGTTTCTACACAGGAAATAAATTACTTCCTGTGAAGAGTTCTGGGTCTTTTTTTGTATTTACAGAGATGATTGACAAAAGTTAACCCCATGTATTGTACATTGTTAAAACGCCGCACTTACTGTTGTTGTGTCCCAGAATGACCACACACCAATAAAAAGGATTTAGAGTAAAGTCAGTTTTATTTATGGTCAGAAAATGTAGCTGGACTTGTATGTATTACCAGCCAAATACAGGCAGATGGCACTGTTGCTGATGCAGTCTTACTTGGCCCAGTGTGTTCATGTTTCTTTTTTTTTCTTCTTGTGTGTCCAGGCTGCATTTATCCTGCAGAACTTGATGGTGATGCCCATGCCTGCCAACGCAGAGGAGGCCAAGGACTCCCACTGGCAGGTCAGCAGCTCTGCCAACCCGTTAAAAAGCTTTTATAGACCATGAAATGTTTTCTCTCTCCCCTTCTTTCAGTTTCTCTCTGTTTATATCCCCACCCCCCTCCTCCTCTGTTCCTCCCTCCCATTCCCCTCTTGTTAAGCACTGCAGGGTACAGACCAGAGGTGTTGCTAAAATTTAAGCTCTACTGGGGTGCAGGCCTTCAGCGTTCAAATCCAAAATAATAAACTTTAAATCTCTATGAAAATGCCAAGTGCATCTAAATTTGGGATGTCATCACTAAATATTATTTATTTAAAAGAAGGTAAGACAGATATACAAAGCTCAAATCAGACCAAAAATGAAAAAGATATGAACTTACATCCGTATTCAGTCATTTTCCTCTCTTCTATTTGCCCTGTTCTTATCTATAAAATATCAGTGGATGTGGACTCATCTCTGGATCTTCCCCACATTAACTATCTCCTCTTCCAGCACCCGTGTGTCCACGATGAGGTGTCTGGTGTGTCTCTGGTGGGTCTTCCAGCACTCCAGGCTCTGCTTTATCACTGTCAGTACTTCCAGCATGTGGCTCTCTCTGCCTCCAAATGCTACCTAGGAAGGTACACGTTCCACCTGCAACCTCGTACCACTGGGCCTCATCCTCAGGACAGCAGTTCTCTGAGTAGGTTGTATTTGTTGTGCTTTATTATTTATCAGTGGCTTTCCCAGTTATACATTGATGTGTCATTATGTGTATGTGCTTGTCTAGATTCTGAGAACTCTCTGTGGTTTTGGAGATATGACGCCCCTGCACCAACTACCGACTCTAGCAGACCCTCCAGCTCCCTCTCCACATCCCTCTCCACATCCAGCACTGTGGTTAGCAAGACCCTTGTTCCATTCAGACATGCACACACATTAGCTTGTTGGAAATAAACAGCTGCATTAAGTTAAGCGGATCCTCTGGACAACTATCTTCATGTTGTCTGTTCCAGGTAAGAGGTTCGGGGCCACACACCCCGAAGGGTCCCTCCCCATTGAGCGGCGCAGAAGATCCCGCTGCCAGCAGACTGATGACTCAAGGTACGAGAGCAGAGGGAGTGTGTCCGTGGGTACACGTGCATTCACAGTAATAGTAACACATGACGGTTTAGTTCTTCATACCATGTACTAGTGATTCTCAACCTAACCCCCTTTTGAGAACTACTGCCATATACCATCATATTCTTCTTCTTAAGAAGCACAGAACCTTATTGTATTTCTTTTATTATAAACAAAAATAAACATACCCCAAATACTTATATCTTGCATATGCATAAAAAGTAGGATAGAACATCTCAATGTGGTGTCTTTGATTCTGTGGTTGCATCCAGACTCGCTGTGTGAGCCGCTCTCTATTAGCTGTCTGTTGTTGTGCCTCATAGGCCAGAGTGACACGGACGCCAGCGACTCGGTGACCTCCCAGGACTCCCGACCGGGCGAGACCTTGGCTCTGGACCCCGTTGTCATGGTAACTCCTGATCTCCTGACAGCCCACTGTGGCCTGCTGGCCAACCTGCTGGCCATCCTGCCAGACTTCACCCTCACAGCCATCCAACACCACCAGCTCCTCCAAGCGCTGGCCAGGTAAGAGGCCACATGCCCCCGACCGCATGAACACACTCTCCAATGTGTTAATTGTGAATAAAACTCAGATTGGCTTTGTTGTTTTCTCAGTATGAATTCCTTTCTTGTTATTTTCAGTCTGCTGCTGAAATGTATTCTGTGTATTTCATTAAAACGAATAGTCTATCAATATAAAAGTAATTCGTTGTTTTAGTTGTCGGTCAAAATATCAATCGTTTTGCAGTGTAAATAAAAGTCATAAAATCAGCACTGAGCTCTGGTAAGATATATTATCATTTCTTTTTAATAAAGATTATTTAAATACATATGTGTATCAGCTGAGAAGTCATGTTAATTGTGGCTCCAATCCCCTCTAGCTAGTTTCTTACAAACACATTTCTCCATATCTTTCTGTTCCTCTTCAGTCTGGTGGATATTGGGCCTATTGAGAAATGTCTGACTGAGCTGAAGACACCCAACATCCTTTCAGGGGAGAGAGAAGACATCAAGATCCAGGTGATGAACACTGTGATAGACAGTTCTGAAGAGTTTTTCAACTTGTTTTGTTCTGACTTGAGCGTGGGTTGGAGCCGTACAGGGCTTCAGTGCAGCGCTAGGTTGTCTGAGAGCACCTCCAGATTTTGGTGTGGGTGGAATACTGAACAGATTTATACTCAAAGTGTACCATTGTTTTTGCAGCATGGAAATTAGCTATTACCATAGAATAACTTATTCTTACTATACAGTCATTTTCATATTTCCTCTAACCGTAGCTGCTCAATAAATGTGTGCAATCTGTTCGCGTGCAAGTCTAAAAACGTCTTCCTGTGTGACTGCATGTGTGTTTCTAGTTTGCCATCCTACTTCAATTCCTGTCCAGCTTCTCCAAACTGCTGCGGTCATGTGTCATGGTGAGCAAGGAGCTGATTGGCCAGATGGACTTCCTGAAACAGCTGTTGACTACTCTGGTGGCAGTACTCATGCTGGATACCAAAGGATTAGGTCAGCGCCATGTGTTAAATTCAAATGGATTCATTATTAGTCCAAAAGCTTTTCAAAATGTTCCATATCTAGCATTGTGTATGTCACCGTTATTGATCCTAAAAACTATCAACACTGCTTCAAATGCAACTCCTATTCATACATTTATCCAGTGCTCCGTGCAGTACGTTCCACAGTGAGATTTGTGTGTGGCTTTGTCTCGTGTCATCGAATCTGACTCACTCTTTCCCTTTTTTAGATGCAGGTACCCGGGACGTGGTTTGTGTGTGCTGGGCAGACGTGTTTATGCTCCTGGCTACTCTGGTGAGGAGGGACAGTGCGGCAGCGTACCCATCTGTCTCTGCTGCACTGGGGAGACGCTGGCGGACATTTGCAGGTACACAGATTCTCTGCTGTGTGTGTGTGTGTGTGTGTCTGTGTGTGTTTAAATGTGTTAAAGAGAGTGGGTGAAAGAGACTAAATTAATTATTCTGATTTAGGCTGCCGAATTAGTTTATAATCATTTAGTATGGATCATTTCTCTCTATTTATTATAATAGATTATTGTCTTTTTGGCAACATTTAGGTGTTTCATTTAATTTGGATAGCCCACTACGGTTTAAGAATCAAGATCTTGATAAATTACATGAAATCTGGCTGTAACAATTATTTTTCTCCCCAATTTACAAAGAATGATAATCATCATTAGGGTAATTATGCTGATTGCAGTAAATCACTAAATACCCAGGATTAGCATTTTAGGTATTGTGTAGCTTTAATTCTGGTAAAATAATAAAAAACATCATTACTGTGTGTATTAACTTCCCTGAACAGATGCCGGGATAAGATAATTGCATCCTGTCCTTATACTACCTCTACTCATCCTTCTCGTCTTCCTCTGTGATTAATGGCGCAGCGGGGAAATATGATGAGTCCAGTAAAAGATGAATGCTGAGCCTTTGTGCCTGTATTTATGTCTGTGTGTACTTGTTTATGGCAGCTTGTTGTCTGCATACACATTCAAATGATCAGTGTGTTCCCCATCGGTGCATACTGCCTCAGTCATGGACAAATATCTGTCAGGGGATTTAGAGAATGGATTTGCCGCTTTGTCTCACTGTGACTTTGTGTTTTCCCTGTGTGTGTGTGCAGGAACATTATCAGTGTGTGTGAATGAGTCCGCAGACCCTCTTCTCCACACAGTGGCTCTGCAGTTTCTCAGTACAATTTTCACAGTGGAGACAAGCGGTCTGGGCGTAGAGGTCACGACCTCGGACTCTAAACATGCTCCGGCTTTGTCTGACATTGTAAATGGTCCCTCAGCCAGCCAGCTGTGTGACCTGTTACTGCAGGTATGTGGAGGTGGTGGGGGCTCATGGTAGTCTGTCTATACCTTGATACACAGGGGAATTAGAATTGTTTAAACTTGATTACATTTCATACACAACAATGTATGTGCTCAAAGCAAAGTTTCAAAAATCAAAAAATGTTGATGCCATCTTTTTTTTTTGTTGAGATTTTGGAGTTATGTGTTTATGAATGAACACTATGTCCCTCTTTGACTGTTGATGCCAGAGCTTTGATAAGAGGCCCCTTCAGGACCCTTTGAAGAAGCTGACAGCCAGAGCTCTGATGGCACTGTTGGCCTGCAGTCCCACAGCTCAAAACCACGCAGCCAAAGGTAATTCCCCAAAACTCAGGATCTTATTTACTCTGAAAATTCAAAGATATGTTATTAGCTTGTTGCCTGCTGGTTCCTCATACACAGGAAACATTTCCAAAACACTGCATCTATCTTGTGAAACAACTATTATCAGAGGTTCATCTTTCAATCAAATGTTCAAGTGATAATTATAACTCTTCATTTAATGTGAAATTAACACTATAACATCCCATTCTGAACTCTGACTGTTTGTTTTTGTTTTTCTTAGCTGGTCTAATTGACAGCTGTGTTGAGCAAATGAAGCAAATTCAATCCCAGCTCCAACTGGAGTCCGTCCGACCCGGCAAGGCCTCCCACCGCAAAAAGGTGAGCACAGACTGGCTGGAAATGTTCAGTCTCATCGTGTCTGTGCAATCTGAATTCAACTTGAATTAGTTTTTGGACAAATATTATGAATATCTATGTCAGTTTCTCAACAGTTAGTCCTACTGCTGTTACGAGGCAGTGCTTTCAACATATTGGTCTTTGTTTTGTCTTTCTATATCATCAGGAAGAAGGCTATTTAAAGGAAGTCAAGCTGACTGTGGAGATCCTGCGGAATGCACTTTACCGCAGCGATGAATGCAAAGTGAGCCTCTGCATCTGCCGTTATATACTCCACTGCTGATTGTTTTTTAATGGGACCTCAGAGTACAAATGCTGTGCCTCTAAATGAGATTCACCTAAATGTGCATGGCCCTGCTAGCATCTCAGCAAGTTTAGCTTCCTAAACCCTGTAATGGCATTACTCATGGAGCATATTAGCTGATTTTCATTTTCTAAGTGGCCTTTCACTGGTGGTTACCTTGGATTAAATGGCCAGGGAGGCTCTACAGCAGTATTTACGCTGCCATTATCCTTCTCCCTGTGTGTTTTTCCTTTACATTTAGGAAAATAGTAAACTGCTCCTGCCATCTGTGTTTGTGCCGTTGTATAAATCAGGGTTTCTCTAATGTATGGTGTGTGCATCCGTAATCATGTACATGCCAGTATGTGGGTCTTAATATATATATATATGTGTGTGTGTTTGTGTAATCTATTTGTGTGTGTGTAGGTGGTGGCCACAGATGCTCGCCTAACACTGGCACTATATGCTCTTTGGCCTTGGCTGCTATTGGATGACCCCACCATGGAGGCGGTGCTGGAGCTGCTGTGCGTCTATACGGCCGACTGCACCGCAGGTCTGTCTGTGTCTGTCTCATGTGTTTGTGTAGGCACTGTGCCTGGCCCGTGCCTGCCCATCGCCGCTGTCTGCAGTCAGCAATCTGAGTCACACACACTTCACACTAAGAGCCCCATTGTCCTCTCCAATGACCACTGAACAACATTGTGTCTCACTGTATAAGACCAGCGCCTGCTTGCCTGCCAGTCACAATGAGCACAGTGTCAGGCTCCAGGGTTCAGGCTGCATGGCTGCCTCACTGTATGTACGCCAACGGGTTTCAGACCAGTGGGAGATGATGTGGAGAAGCACAAAGCATCCCTGTGTTGCCGGAGATATTGGTATTCATCATGCAAATGTAAGAGCGGTATATGTAGAAATCAGAATAGCAAAAGACTTGCAGAAAATAAGCTTTCTGAGCCGAGGAAAGGCAAGATTCGTGGGGAGGAAACAGCAGAGACGTTTTACTTTGATAAACGGCTCGTGGGCCCTTTGATCTGTTTGTGTATGATGTAGTTGTGCAATGGAAATCAGTTTCATCAGTGAAGGAAAGGAAGTTTCATGTGCAATGCTTATGAACGTTTCTGTGTGCGAGTGTGTGTGTGTGTCTCTGTTTGATTGGCACCAGTTCCTCAGTGGGTGCATGCGCTCTGATCTGCACACACTCGCTTTAGACCCCTCATAAGCTCAAACTGTGAGGCACCAGAAATCAGTGAAGTCGGGCACAGTATTTCCCTGAAGGTTAACTGAACAGCAGGTTGTGTTCAGGCTGCATGCAGCCAGCCTTAGTATTACACCATCCACCCTCAGGCTACCAGTTCTTCTCCGGAGACTGCTACATTTCTATGGAATGGTTCATCTCCAGTCTACCTCCTTCATCCAAGGCTTTGTTTGCACTGCCAGTTAGTCAGATTGTTGTTTCCATCTGTGCCACACATATCTTTACAGATATTTTTGTAGCAGCTCCAGAATTTGCTCCCATAGACAAAAAAAACCCACATCTTCTATAGAATGATCGTAAAAAATGGAGATTTGTAGCAGCAGTGGGAAAACCTTTGACTCACATCAGTGAGGTAGATCCATTATAAAGCAGACCTCCCTCGTCAATTCAGTGATAGACAAGCTTTCTTGACAGGTATTGAAATAACCTGGGGCGAACATCAGCATACGCCTGTTGCTCTATCTTATCGTTCCAGGATTAGCATAACCAACAAGCTGTCATGTTCTCCAATAAGCAGCATCAATCAGGGTCTTGTCAAGCTTATCTTGAGCTTGTTATTTTCTGTATTTTGTATGTATTCTACAGCTGTAGCAATTAGTCAAGTCCGTTGTACTGATGTGAATGTGGTGCAGAAAGAGATATTTGTATGTTACCTATTTGTGTTTACATTTCTGAATGGCCAAGTTGAAAATAAATTGCAGCCATAGCCTAAGGCTAAATAGTTTCCCTCCCTGCCAGAGTCAGAGGAATGTGTTTCCATCACCAGTCACAGTGCATTTATAATAAATGAAGATGAAAGTTAGAAAATAAAAAACTTTCACAGGCAGAGCGACCAGGTGAGACTGTATTGCTTCCCGACACTATTCAGTGTCTGTTATCTGGTCTCTCTCAGCAGCTTCGTCTTCGTTGCGCTCACGAAGGTGAAGTTAATTCTGTCTCCGTACAATAATTCCACTCTTCATCATTTTTGTCATTTGGCTAGACAGCTTTTACAGCAAACAGGCTGTGCATGCAGTCATGCAGAGATGTTTTGGTATAGTGAGCAGACAGCCGTGCAGCCCGGCGGGTCTGTCTTTATTTTTGGTGGTGCTACCGGCTGGCCAGGTAGCTAGCTTTAAGATAAACAGTAAGAAGCCAGTTCCAACCAGAAGAAGACAGCATTTTGCTGAGTGTTAAAAAGAAAAAATGGCTACCTTAGCTGCTAACGGTAAGCTAATTACACAGTACAATACAGAGTTAGCAGAGGAATTTTAAGACTATTGGATGGAAGGCCTATTTTCTGCACCCACAATCCACTGCACTGGGCGGGACCATTGCCCTTAGTGGAAGAATTTAGAATAGTTGATTGGGATGTCGGCACAAACATGTCAGCAATACTCTTGATTGGCTGCCTCGGGGATCGGGAGTATGACATGCAGTTGTGTGTGTTGGTGTGTGGGAGATGAAGATTGTTAAATGACTCAAACACATCAACAGTATTTATGAAATCTTTGTTACCTTGAACTTTGATCAAATTAAAAAAATAAAAAAAATCTGATTAATCCAATAAAGTTGTTTTGTTCTTTTTTTCCTCCCAGCATGCAGTTGTGTTTGTGGCGGTGGCCCCAGTGTTGCCCCAGGATCTAAAGGCTCCCCTAGTAACTCTCTGATGCACTCCGTCATGAAGCTGGCCTCAGGGGTCGCCCCGGATAACAGCCCCGTCCAGAAGCTATCCTTCTGCCTCTTGGCTAACCTCGCCATGTCCCGCGACTGTAGAGGCCTCCTGCAAAAGGTACAAGCCCGGTGCACAGCGCACAACATGGTGGACAAGATATATTGTACAAAAATGTGTCTGATTGCAAAGTGACAGAAGCTTCGACTTAGTGATGATTTGTTTTATCGGAGTGGTATGAAGGGCATCAGCTATCAACTTGTTTTAGAATATCTCTGCTCAGATGAGCCAGTTCAACAGTTTTTAGGTTCATGTACAAGAAAAGTGTGATATACCGTGTTACCAAGTTTTAAAAAAAAAAAAGCAGGGTACTTGCTATAAATAAACATGTGCTTCTCTCACACTTAGCCTCTCCAAAATCTCTCCCTCACAGTGCTGGCTGGTGAAATACTTTCCAAACCAGGGAGCAGCTCTTAATGATCTGTTGACATGATGCTAAATCCCTGCTTGCTTTTTGTCATTCTCAGAATAATTTCCTGCAAGCCTTCCTGTCAGTGCCAATGCCCAAGGCGGGTGGTGTGAAGGCCACATCCATGGGTGGTGGTGGTGGTGGGGGCTTACTGGGCCTGTGGCTGAGGCTGCTGGTCAGCCTCTCATTCGCAGAGGACGGCCAGCAGAGTATCTTTAGGGTGACCGGAGCCCTGGAACTGCTGGCAAACCTGGCACCGCACCGGCGCCACGCACTTCTCACCCTTCACAACGTCTGCTTCTGCCCTGCCAACAAGCCACATGTCATTGCCAATGGTATGGAAGGGGAGCAGGGTTTGGTTTTATTGATCTCGGGTGGGGTTATGAAAGAGAGAAAGGATACATGTCAATGTTCATGTGTCTACATTGTACATGTGGCAACATTCTGTGGAACGAAATCTTGAATTTGCTTCTGTGAAAACAGACGATGCACCACGGTGTGTGGCCATATTTCTGTTGTAAGCCAGTTGCTTTCTGGCTTATCATATTCAAAATATTATTTTTATAATCTTAATAGTTAAATCTGCTCTACTACCGCTCAGATTGAAGGCAGTAAAAAGAGAATCGAAACATTGAATATTAAATAAGTAGTTCAACATTTCGGTAAACTCATTCATTTAAATTAGTAGGAGGAATGCTAGAAGGTGTAAGAAGATGAATGATTCTCAGACACTTAGATGAACAGAGGAGAGGAAGTATACACATAGATTGTATCCCCCTCGTACACCCACCTGTTGGTCCAGGTGGGTGTATTTTAGTTTCCTGTGGAAAGATCACATTTCCTGTGTACGTTGTGTAGTATGATTGCATCAATCAATCATTTTGCAGGAAATGAGTCATATGACCACATTTTGTAACATATTTACATTAATAGGTCAAACTGTGAAATGAGCTCAGTATGAGCTAATTACCCAGATAATAAGAGTGTGGTTTATCAGTTATTTGCACCTAAAAATGTCAATGTGTTATCTTAATATGCAAATATTTAATGTGTTTTGATGACTATGAACCCTTGAAATGGTACTGTTCTTGTAATTTTGAATAATAAAATAATAAAATAAAATAATAATAAAATAATTATATTTTCAGCACATTGATGTTTTTCCATTGATGGATGCCTCTGATTATCTGCATTTATTTCTTTCAGACAAAGCCATGAGGGTGTTGCTCTGCTGTCTGAGCAGCAAAGAGATGGAAACTCGCTCTATGGGCGCATCTGCACTTTGGGCGTTGCTCCACAACAATCAGAGGGTACAGACACACACACACACACACACACACACACACACGCACACACGCACCCAAGCAGTACCATTTAATTTTAGTGCCGGTGCTTTTCACTGGCTGGTATTGACGTTTGTTGGTGATGCATGTCAAATGATATCATGGCGTGTCTTCATTCTGTCTGCTCCTATAAATATATCGGCTTGAAATATTCATTGTCCCCTCACATACAGGGAAAATGACCAGCGTTTTTTATCTCCTGATTATGAACCGAAAGAAGAACGCTCATCTGCTTCCTAATCTGTCTTTGTAATTTTTCCCTCAAAGGCAAAGACTACTTTGAAGTGTCCCTCTGTTCGATTGAGAATTGAGGAGGCGCGTACCATCTCTAAGAAGGGTATGCATTATTCACTTTGATGAAGACACATGGGTACCTGCCCTTGTGCTGAATGTGAACATCAGGTTTTGCATTTCCTATTGTTTTATAATGCTTTTTTCCCCCTATAAACTGCAGATGCAGAGAACAAGCAGGATCCTTTGAGTACCTACCTGCTGAAGTGCCTTGAAAACCTCTCCCAGCTACTAAATAACTAATTATATTTATATTGTGTTAGAATAATTATTTGATATGAATAGATGTTGATATTAAAGTGCCATGTGGCAGATTTTAACTACTGTCTTGTATGGTCTGTTTTCACTGGGACAAACTGAAAACTAGCAGCATGTTTAGTTTTTTTAATGCAATAGTTTTGTTCAGGAAGTAAGCCAGTTGTGGCTTCATACATAACTGTGGTTGGGGGTGTTAAGCTGTTCACATGCGACCCTCCGGTGATAACCAAGAGACTCGTCCACAGACACTGTCATTGTGTTGACAGGAAACAATAGGAGGCTGGCCGCTCTGTGAGCCTGTACTTAAGCATAGAAGGCATGAGGCTCATTGCCAATATCAGCATGTGAACATATTTGAAGAAAATGCGAGCATATGGATGCAGGTGTAAAGTTTATCATGTCCACCGTCTCAATTAAGCAAATTAGCATGCTAACATTTGCAAATGAGCACTTAACACCAAGTGCAGATGAGGCTGATGTGCACGTCATCAGTTTTGCAGGCCACAATGGGGAAGCAGGCATTCTGACCTCATGACAGGTGCTGGATGAAAGTTATTGCCAACTGTTATCCGGGGACCAGGACAGTCTTTGCCAAATGCCGTGGCAATGCGGTGGAGGTATTTCAATAAAAATACACAAGTGAACATCATGGTGCCAGGGGATCATCAAAGTAACTTATCTTCAAGACATTTTAAATATCAGTGGAACATTCCTTTAATCAATTTAGTTTATAATTCCCCTTTATCCACGTTTTATGAATGATGTCAAACGCAAAGTCCAAATTAAAGGATATAAATTATTGCATGTAGGATGAACATCTGTTGCAAAAGTTCAGGTATAGCTGAGGGGCAACATCGGTACAATTAAGAAAGCATCAGTATGGATGCCACAATATGCCCTGAGCTTGCCTCCCAGTCCCAGCCCCAGTGGTAAAGTGCCCCTCTGTGTGGAGGGAGCCAACAGTGGCTCCCATGGAGTGCCCCGTTGCTCAAGAGTTCCCCTGTAGACAGAGAGCTAGCAGGAAGTGCAACTCGACTCGTCTCATCAATGCAGCTTTCATTCTCCCTCGGTGGGGCAAGATGGAAGCTGTACAAAAGGACCACTGGTACTTCGTGGTACTCATCTTTCTTCCTTTTCCTAAAGGTATGGAGTTTATATATATATATTTTTTTTAAAAGTGTATACTAGATGTATGACTGGTAATGTGTCAACACACTTTTATTGAAAGTTGAAATTGGCATTCACTGCCTCTCGGTGGGCTAATCTGAAAAGTGAGTCTAGTTTATCTAACTACTTTTCATGTAGTTTGATCCGTTTTTAATCTTTCATTTAAAATCAGTAATTACAACTAAACATTCCATTATTTGTTTAGTTTTTTTTAAATTAGCAGAAAAGATGGTATAAGCTTGTTGTGAGTTTTGCGAGACATTATTATTCTAAACCTGCCAGAACTCCCAAGGGCATCAGTGGACTTCAATTGTCATTCAGCTCGGATAAAAGGCTTTGAAAACTTGGATGCTTGATCACCAACTATTGTCAGTTGTGTTTTTGTGTGGCGGCTCAAATTAGCTTCATTACCATTAACCGAGAGGTGGCCTCATAGCTGTGAATGGCTGTGTTAATCTTCAAGGAGGGGGATGTTTAGGGGGGAAACATGGCCTTTTTTTGCTCTGTAACATAGGTGTAAACATGATGTCTTAGTTTTACTTTTATAATATTAAAATGTAATAAATCAGCTACAATATAAAACAAAAGTATTATTCTTGTAGGTGATTTACTGGTTTAATTGACATAGTTCTGCACCTCATGATTCCTAGATTCTGTCTAAATTGTGATTTAACAGAAAAATGCCCTTTATCCAGTTGCTGTCCAACAGATGGAGGCCACTACGGTGCGCCTGGAGGAAGGGATGGTTCTCAACTGTTTGTGTCCCTGGGCCGGCAACCTCAGCATGGTGTCCTGGAACAAAGTCCCGGACAAGGATCCGGTAGCTGTTTTCCATCCAGATTACGGAGTGTCCTTTCCTCACCAATACCGGGAGAGGATTGACTTCCTGAGGACCACGCCGATGGACGGAAGTATTTCCATGAGGAATGTAACTCACCAGGACATCGGGGTCTACCACTGCTCCGTCCAGACCTTCCCTCAAGGCCCCTGGACACGCAACATTCAGGTGGAAGACTTAGGTAAAAGATGGCAGAAAATATTAAGCTGGAAATCTTTAATCACAATGCCCCGCTGAATGATGTTGGAAATTAAACTTCAAAGATTTCACTTCCTTGAGGCGTTTAGATTTCTGCCCTTTTCATTGCCGAGCTATTTCCTGTGTGTCATCCACCTTCCTGTGTTTACAGATGAGCCCCCAGAAGAAGTCAACGGCACAGAGCCCCCCAGTCCAGAGGAGATCCAGACGGACACAGAGCTGGTGGCAGAGCCAAACAGCAACCTGACCATCAGCTGCAACCACGAGCACAACGGCACCGTTTACCAAGTCATTTTGGAGAAGATGCCGCACGGCCAGCCCTGGGGCATCATCGGGGTGTGTAAGAAGGTGGAAGGGGGCCTGGTGAGCGAGGACTACAGCGACAGGGGCAGAGTCAGCTGTGCAGACAGCCTGGATGTCAGTCTGCACCTGACAGGTGTGGTGCAGGAAGATGGCGGTTTCTACCGCTGCAGCTTCAGCACAGATGCAGGGTTGCAGACCACCACTGTGCTGCTCACTGTGCCCGCTCCAGGTACATGACACACATCACGCAGTAGTTAATGTACTGATATATATAAATGTATCCATCCAAGGCCTTATGGCTTGGTTGATGTATCGTTACTCATACTTTAAATGATTTATGAATGCAAGTATGCCTCTTGATGAAACATAATTAATATCAAACTTTGCTTATAATGTAAATCTCAAATATTTGTGCAAACTCCAGGTTCACACCTGCTGAACACAATATCCTGTGGCATGTCGCTCATTGCTGTTACGAGGGTGGTGTGTGTGTGTGTGTGTCTGCACACTGCATGTAGGCTTTGATGTGATCTGTGAGTCATAAGCAAAGTTGTTCACCACAAATACTTTCATATCTTTTTAGGTGGATTCAGCCTATCTGTGTACATGATGTATATTTACATCGGGGCTGGAGCTGCTGGGCTTCTTCTACTCATCGCCATCATCATACTAGCAGTGAAGCACAAGTAAGATGTACCTTCAGCAAGCAAAACACAAACATCGATTGTGTAAATATGGGTTTATTCACTGATAGTCGTAATATGTAATATATGTCACAGATCACTGGAGTGGTCGAGACTTTTCAGTCAAAACCACAACTAGTATCAAGGTGGGAGGACAGGGATCATGGGATCTTTTCAGGATTTATTATCTTGCACATATGCATGTCTGAACTAAATGTTGTGCCAATCTATCAAGTAGATGTTGACAAAGTATATACTTTGACCCTATGGTGGTGCAAGATATGTATCAAATTGAATGACAATTCATCCCGTAGTGAGATATTTCACTTAATAAACAAATGTCATCTTTGACTTGTTTAGAAGTATATAATTGAGTAATTCACAATAAAGAGCAAAGATGATTTGGAGGTCGAGCAGAAATATGTATTTATTTCTGCTCTCTTGTCATGTTTCCCATCTCACGAGTTCTCGGATTGATCTGACTCATCCTCCATGATGAATGGAGAAGTGGTTGACTAGGGGTTAGGGTTACGGTCACCCTTAGCATTTCATGGAAATCTATTCAATTGTTATTGAGATATTTCAGTCTGAACCAAATTGGCGCACCGACCAACAGACTAATTTGACTCTTTGCTTTGATTATTGGTGCTTTCAGAAGAAAACTTACACAAATTATCAGAGGGTAACATCTGAAATACTCCTGTTTTTGTTCTTTTGTTCCAACTTGTTTACTTGTGTCCAATAATCATCACAGGAAGAAGAACAGGAGAGAGGAGTACCGAGTCAAGCTGCACCCCTCTCAGAGACAGGTGAGCCTCACACTAGTCATCATATCTACTCTTGTCTTCACGCTGGACACGTTTAAGGCCCTCCCTTACCTTCTCTTCAGACATGCACTCAACTATAAAACCGTTTCACTCTATTAAGCACATTCTGTCATCGTGTAACTAGCTGCACTGTGTTTACGCTTGCTGATTTAACTAACAACTCCCAGTGTGATGCTTTTGGATAATGTATAAGCAGCTCGTCTAGATGTGGGATGATTACTTCTTTAAAGTAATCCTTATAGAACTTTTAATTTGACTTAATATAACTATAAATTTAATACAAATTCTTAAGTCTTAATAAAAAAGGTAATTTTATATGATCATAAAAAGCATTTATCTGCCCAGACTGACATTGTCTTGCTTTTTGCAAAGCTCAATCATCCATGACATTTCATTGTCTAACACTTCATATACTAATAACATCTACCTCATATTCACAGCCTAACCTCTATGCGAACATCTCTGTGTGTCCTAGGAAGGCACAGAAGTCCAAGCAAATAAAGAACTGCCCGGTCTATGCCAACCTACAGTCAGTGCGATCACACAAAACCAAACGTCAGCTTTGTGATAAATGAACATACATAAATATGATGTATCGTGTCATGTGAACACGTAGGTTTTTTTTTTTTTTACAAACAAATCTGATTTCATGTACACTTGTACAAATTAGCTATGTTTCCCTTTAAGCTCTCAATAATCTATAATGGCAATGTGAACTGAAATGTGTCATTTATAGAAGTATTCAGACTCAAAGTTGTGACCAGGTGCATCCTGTTTACTCTAATTATCCCGAGAGGACCAGAGCTTGATTGGAGTCCACCTGTGACTAATTGCATTGATTGGACACAGTTTAGAAAGGTCTCACTCTACGTGTGACTTCTACAACACAATAAAGTGTCTGAAGACCTTTCTGAATGAACATATATTATCAAGTGCCAATTCTATCTATTTCTTCTTCTTCTTTTTGGATAAGAAGCACACTGATTAATATTCACGCTGTGGTTTGGCATGAGTTAACAATCTGCTGCTCATGTGAGTCTCAGAGAGCTGCCGGGTTTGTTTGTGTCCAACCCGGCTCCCGCTAATTAAATGTAGTATGTACTTCATAATTACTGTTGAGGAAATGCTTGTTTTGTGCAAAACAATATTTGACAGTAACCGTTACGCAGAAAAAAAGCAGACAAAAGCCTGTATAATCATTCTTTTCACTTCCCCAACCCCGGAGTAAAACGATTGACAAAAGCCTGTGTAATTGCTCTCCTTTTACTTTCATCCCTCCTGGTTTCCATTCAAAGCTTGACAATGGTGTCTAATCATCTAACGGAAAAGAAAGGCAGTCACTCAGCACTGTACCGTCACTTGAGACTGTCGCTTTCCCCAAAGGGCTCTCCGTCTAGGATGGCTGCATTCTTGTTACAGCATGCTCTTATTGTGAAAGCTACACTCTAATTAGATAATCCTGTGCTTTAGTTTACAGCTCCTTATACTTTGTCTATCAACTGTTTGTTGATGAATGTGTTGGTTCCTTTTTTACTCTGCCTTTTGAAAATATAATATAAGTCATTTTTTTATGATAAGCTGTCACAAGTCTTCCAAGTAGTATTTATTTTGTTTTATTTCTACGCCATAGGCGTCTGTAAATCAATATTTAAGGTTTATTGTAGTGCTATTAAGCTGTGTGTTGTTTATGTGTAATGTGATTCATTTATCTCCATAGAAATGGAGGCAGTGGCAGAGGCAGTAATGGATATGCAGGCTATCCTGCTAGGAAACGAGACAAATGTGGACAAGCTAGAAATGTGGAACTTAAAGGGACAATATAGTTTGGAACCGCACGCTTTTACCTTCAATGTCTCATCTCGCTGTTTCCGGCAAACCAGTAGAAGCTGCAACTGTACGTTTGACTGTGAGTCTTGTAATGCTGTGTGTTACCAGCAACACTGACACTGATGTGTGTAAATGACTCCCATGTGGTATAAATAAAACAATGTCATAGCTGCAAGCTCGTTGATTTCATGTGAACAAGATGAAACGAATCAGAAAGAGAAAAAACTGAAATCTATTTCCGGGAAACCAAATGATCTGGTTGATGCGCTGGAATTCTTCAGTGAATGGTTCTGGAAATTTGCTTATTCACTTTTCTGCCAAACCAGATGAGAAGGAAAATACCACTGGCATGTAAATGGGGGGAAAGCAGCACGGTTACCAGCAGGGTAAACAAGGTTAACGGCACGGCAGAAGCTCACTACTTATGTTATATTTCGTTTGTTTAATCTCTACGTGTAAAAATGACAATTTGTGCTTTGGGTTTTCTGCCAGACTGTCTTGGCTGGGGAGCAGTAACTTCCTGTAATCACTATGAGGTTAACACTCTAACAGCGGATGCTGCAGGAAGTTCCTGTGGCCGGCCAAGAAAAAGTAAAAGGTCTTCACACACAGGGAAAATATTTCTTTTGCATTGAAACCTTTCACACAAAGACTGTACATTTACCCATCAGGTCACATGATCATCAATGTATTGTTGTTTTTACTATAACAAGCCAACGCATAACTCCACCCACTGAAGAAGGGGCTATTGTTCATGTATTGTTATGCACTATTGTGTGGAAATGTTACGATGGGGTTGAAGTGGCTCTAAAGAAAGACTAAAACATTTGCTTCCAGTGTGAACTTCCTTCATCCGCACGTGTGTGACCGGGCCTTTATGATATTGACGTGCGAGAAAATCTATTGATTCAAAAGAGCAAAAGTAATTTTAATTGCTGGCTTGTTTTTAATGGCCGTCCAAAATTTGCAGACATCCAACTAGTCTTTCTTAAATATAAATCATGCACTGTAAAATATGATCTCTATATGGCTCAGAGATAGATGGTTTTGATGGGGGATTTATTCACCCAAATCTTTCGCGTTTGGTCTGAACATACTAATCGTCCTTGCTGCCAGCTTAGCTCTAGCTTCATATTTATATAAGAGACGTTTTAATCTTCTTTTAAATCTCTTGGCAAGAAAGCAAATACAGTAAGTTTATTTCCCAAGATGTCAGACAGTTCCACACTTGCCTTGTAACTTACCTTGCATTCAACATGACTATTAGCCGAGAAATGATGCCGATACATGATAGAACATTCAATTTATTACCTTTTTGTCATCAAAAACATTACATATGTACATTTAGTGAAAACTGTAGTCCTACACTCAATGTTTTCAAAGTGCTATCAACGTAAAATCTGACGGTACCAGAACACAAAACTTGATGGACACAAACAAAATCATAAACCTTACTGTAGTAACAATAACAGAAACAGGACACATCATACCTACAAACAAGTGAATGGCAACAAGAAGAACAAAATGTACAAATGATTAACGGTCACCTAGAAGGTTCTCCAGTCTTCTCAGTTACGCTCTAATGCTCCGGATGTCGTGGAACTATTCTACATACATGTAAGAACCACTAAGACTCAGGACAACTAGGGCAGAGATGCAGCCAGATGTGTCAACAGCTGTCCTTCAGTCACAATGCTGTGTGACGCAGACGCGTCTGTGTAGATGGGCACTTCGCTCGAGGCTCAAATGAATATGAAGGTTGAGTTATTTAAATTACAATATACAAAATAAAGTGACTGACTGCAAAACCTAACTTCAACCCAAAGTAAGTGCTTGTACTCGTATCTCCAGTCCTACAGGAATCTTTTTGCAACAACAAAACACATTAAAATATATTTGACATTAAAGGACCGCTTCGCTGCCTCAAACTGATTGTCATCGGATCGTTTTTAATGTCATAGGTGCCGCTGGAACTTCTGGATCCTTGCCCGTCTTCGATGTAACGCAACAAAAAGAAAGACCAATTTCATCACAAATATTGAACAAGATGAACGAGTGTCTGCTGACGGCGACCAACAGGCAACAAGTGTCCTTCTCAGCCTTCTAAAAGAGCTCTGCTTCGGTTTAGCGAAATGTTTTGGGGGTTAGATGGCACGTCACAGCTGGCTGGACAGTATTTAAGAGGAACATCTTTAAATGTGTTGACGGTAGGCGACAGAGCGACTCTGTCCACTGTTGTAAACTCAAAGCCCAAAGCCGCTGCCTTGGTTAGCTCACTCTGCGGTCTGTGTCGGAAGGCACTTCTTACTCGAGGAGGACGATGCAGAGAATGTTATCGTCACACGCTCTGTGATAAATGTCACTTAAATGCCACAGAAAGAATTTACTGAAAATATTTCATAGGTTTTCTGTGGATTTGGCCTATTTCAGTGACAACCACCTAATAGCATTTATTTCTAGTTTCTATACAGCTGCTGATGAAATGATGAAAAACTAAGTGGTATATGGTATGTTTGGACAATCTGGGGGAAAACCTTTTATAGTTGAGAAGATATCGGTATCGGCCTTCTTATCTAATAAGCAAATTTCCCAAAATGTCAAACTATTCCTTTCATGACGTTTCCCTATTTTGTGTATTTTAATGGGCACATATTTTCTCAGTGAAATACAGCTCATTATGCTAATATTGTTTCTAAATTTGAATATTTTATGAATATACCAGCTGGGCAAAAGAATCCCCATGATTTTGTTGCCACATGTGAGGCCCGTGTCATGATACTGCTTTGTTTACATCCCCATCAGGTCACCAACATCTCGCTTCTCCCCTTTTGCCAATGCGTCATCGGTACATGAGGCTGGAGAAGAGCTAGAATAAATGTATGGTCGGCAGTTTAAAGTAGAAGCTGTGAGAAGGTGCTTTCAACCGTTCCTGGCATGACATCCTATATCGTTACATTTCTGAACGACTTTTTCCCTTTGCTGGTTGGAACTGATTACGGGCGTTAGCTGATTCATCACTGCCAGCTAAGTCTGAGCTGTTTCTATGTCAGGCATTGATCACCTTCACATTCTAGAGAGGGAGCAAAGTACAGTGAGCTTGGGAGGATTATGTGTCAAAGAATGGTGGCGTTTCTCTTAAAGTGGTTGCTGAGGCTGCACATTGTTGGAATGAGGTTTGTGTGATTTCATCAATTGCAGAACAAAAGCTTCTTTTTTTTTTTACACTGTCTCACAATGGGCCTTAGTGTGTTTGTACCTCTTACCTGTAGAGGTAAAGCAGTGATTGAAAGAAAAGGAGGTCCTTCTGGCTTTAACAGCATAATGACAACATAAAACACATTAAAACTACACATTTTTGTTGCAATCTTTGAAGCTACTGCTGTTGTCGCTCACCACACACCAAAAGATCCTTTTCAGGACCCATGTCATGAGTCACTCGCTCTACAGTTGACACTATTGTTTAAGTATCACCAGGAAATAATATATTACACATGTCACTATACATATTTCTACATCCTCTCTACAGTGGGGAAAGTGTCCGGTTTTGGTGGATCAGCCCTTTGTCATTGAAGGGGTCTCAGGCTGCAACTGGATTCAGGGCCACTAGAGGGCGATGGTGCCTGTTCCTGGTGCTGGCTCTCCTCCTGCTCGTCAGACAGAAAGCTGGGGAACGTCTGCGCTCGAGGGATAAAAGTCATTGTCAGGCCGCTTCCTGTGGGAAAATAAGTGGAGAGAGTGGAAATGAAGCACTTCTTTTGAGCCAAATAAAACAAGTTCATCTGCCTCACTTAACTGGACCTCCTTCTCGACAATATGTTGTGTTTTCTGAGAAAGTATATTTATGGCACAACTGTTGCTTAGCTACTGTCCACGCTGATTACAAGAATAACCCAGGCACTCTTCATTTACGTGAAATGATCTTTTAAAGCTCTGATGTAAGTGGTTCTCAGATAACAAAAATAAAAAAATAAACTTAATTATGCAATAGTTTGATGGACCTTGAACCTTTCACCTCAAAGACACACCTTCATTTTCAGATTGACGTATGCCGTCTCATCTTTTTGGACCGTCTGCTGTTTCCCCTCTTTCCCCGCTCTCTCCCTCTCCACCTTAATTTAAATTAATTGGACCAATTTGTTCTGCAGTTCATATTGGTTAACTGCGCTGAGAGGGAGTAATGGATACTTGTGGGTGGAGGGCTGTTCTGTGCAACTGTGAGACCATTAATAATATATTAGAATGCTGTTTGGAGACGTGCACGGCGAGGTAGGGTGAGGATAAAGTGGCTGGCAGGCTGCTGATCATGCACCGAACAAGGAGGAAGTGGCCAGTGATTAATATTTCAAAAGGCACGAAGCCTAACACAGCACTGTTATCAACGTATAGCATATATGGTACTAACTCATACAGCCGGCTGCAGGTCAATACACTTCAAATCAATTTACCTCCAGAGGTTAATTGAAATTTGATTAACAAATAAAAATTTGACTGTCTTCTATAAGCCGTCTTCTTTCAAGGCCGCATTAACAAAATCGACAAGGAGATCATCTTCTGTTCTGCTTGTGTTGATGAAGTGCTTATTAACAAATATGATTTTAAGCTGTGCAAATCATTCATAATACAGCGAACACACATCTACACACACACGCACACAATATTGTCTGCGTGTGTGTGTAGTCAGCAGCACCAACCAGTCACGCCGCCGCCACAGGGAATCGGGCTCAGACCGTGAGACGCACTGCCAGCTCACCACGGCGTGGAATATAAAACATGACCCAGTCAGCCTGGCAAGCAATGTCAAGTGGCTGTGTGGATGCGTGTCAGAGCCACAGAGAGTTTAACAGAAGTGTGTGTGAACAAAAACAATGCACAACAAAGACAACGAGAAGGAGACACACAGAAAAAGCCTTCTCCTGTGTGAGGAAACACAGAGGGGCTGGTGTGGGTGTGAGGATGAGACCACAACAGCCATAGCAGGTGAGACACACACACACACACACACACACACACACACACACACACACACACACACACACACACACACACACAGGTTATGGTTTTTAAATGCCACTCAGTCCATGTTCTATAAAACAGAACACTGCAGGTTTAAGAAAAGGAGGACACTTCCTCTCCTCCACGTTGTACTTAATAGATTGCTGAAACGTCTGGTGCGCAACCAGGCATATCCTTTTCACATCTTTGCCAACACAATCCCTCTCCCCAACCAAGGCCAATTTGGGGCTGGCAAAAAAAAAAGAGGCAGGGAGCCCAGTGCAGACAGAGAGGGCGAAGCAGAGCTCATCATATCCTCAGTGGAACACAGCAGTGTTTTTAGTGTGATGCCAGACCCCCGACCAGAGCCACGCGTTTGGACTGGAGGGGCAAATGTAGACTCGCTCGTGCACAAAAAAAAAAGAAATTTATAAAAACACAGGAGATGGTGTCAACATCCCTCCTCCTCTCCATCCCTATGAGAAGCAGACAGTGATTTGTCAGTGCCTTTTCATTACCATGGAAGGTCATGTCATCCTATCTGGCCTGGGGTGGCAGCTGCTGGGCCGGAGCAGACAGGACACGCAGGGAGGGCACTCTCACACACACACACACACACACACTAGCAGTTACAATGGTGGACCCGGACACACAAGCAGCCATTCATGAATGCTTGTGTACACACACACATACATACACACACACCTGTCTGCACCTTCCTTCCTCACAGTGCGATAACCCAGATGGCATCCTAGTAACAGCTGCAACCAGAGAGAGAGAGGAGGCTGCGTGAGTACCACGAACTCTGGATTATGCGAGGCCGCTGACATCGAGCTTTGTGTCTTTTTGTGTGGTAAATCAGGCACAGCAGCAACGGCACACCATCAAAGATCAGTCCAATGCGGCCCAAAGATTGGGCCGGTTAACGGTAGTTTAAAATAATGCGGAGAATAAAAACTTTCCAAACATCAGCAGGGAAAGAGTTGAACTCAGTTTTACCTGGCTGCAATGAATCTTTCATGCGATTCACTTTTTTTGCGTCTCCGTCTACTATATTCCGTGTCGCCTGTTGCAGATAAGATAGTGTTATCATCCTGCTCTCCTATCATCTTGTCCCTGTGCCTTTGATACCTGCTCCCTCTCTGTGAAATCCCTTCGTATCACTCCCGGCCGATCAAACTCAGAAAAGGGCTCCATTCTGTTAGAATTGCTAATGATACAGCTCTAAACTGTGGTGCGCGAGGAAATACGGAGAGAGAGCGACGGCAATAGAATACGTAAAAATTAATCCAGGAAGAAATACAAGCATTCTTGTTCCAGTTCCATTCCAATATTGGTAATTGATAGGGATGCAACGATACCATTTTTTACAAACCGATACGATACCGATATTTTTATTTGTGTACTTGCCGATACCGAGTACCGATACCGATACTTCTTAGATTTGGTCTCCATGAAAGTGCAATTAATTTGGAGGCAGATTTTATTTTATCCTCTGCAGATTATGTCAAGCCTATAGTACAAAATTAACAGAAGGCTATCCCAAGCTTTAAACTTCTTGTGGAAGTCCCTCTAATGTCGGACCATAAAACGCCCCGTGTCCGGGTTCATAATGTAAGCGATAATATTAGGTATGAGCAATTATATAGGAAGCTGTGTTCCAAGTTATGTTTCCGGTGCTTTTATTGTGGAGGGAGAAACGGAAAGGAAAAGAGTGGAATTGTGGGATATACGTGTGTGAAGGAGATAAAAAAGTGGTTCAAGTTACCCTGCAGCGTGTTTTCATTTTATTATAATTACAAATATAGACACACAACAGACACTCGGCTACAATAATATCATCCGTAGCCGCACAACAGCGTCTGAATGAGGCCGCTGACAGCGCTGCTTCTGGCGGATCAGCAACAGTTTGATTCAAACCGGCAGGACGGCGGTGATGACGCGCAGAGCTTCTCAATTATAGATGTATTAAATATGGAAAATTTCAACTCTCGCGTCTAACGTGCCGCCGGCGTAAATTTGCGTCTGTCGCAACCACACGCGTCTGTGCATAGACTTTACATGTAATCTGGTAGCGCGAAACATTTGCGTCGCGTTGGGACGGACTGATTACAAGTAACTCCGGGGCTGTCAGCCACTAACAAGAGCACTAATATGAGCACTAATATGTCATACACACGTATGCAACACCGGTTAATAAGCACAATATCGATAAAGTCTTGTATTGTACTCGCGTCTCACTTTTCTCCTGTCTATTGAAAGAAGTGAGCGCTGCGTAGCGAGGATCCAAGATGGCGGCTCCAGATTCTGCTGTTGAGACAAACTGGCCATCTGATTGGACGGCAAAACCTTGGATAGCGTGATTGGCTGCTCAGAAGTTGAGACTGTTGAGACAGTTGAGACAGAGAAGAGTGTCTCCGGCTCCGCCACGGGGTTGCTTCTCCACAAAGCGCGACCAGTTTGTTGTAGTGAAATACTGTTGAGTGAGTATCGGTTCTTGGTATCGGCCATTGAAACCGATGCGAGTACGAGTATTTAACGCAGTATCGACCACCGATACCGATACCGGTATCGGTATCGGTGCATCCCTAGTAATTGAACCACTTCCGACAGGCATTGCGCGCCCTGCTTTTTCGACTCGAAAACTTTAAAGTGCACTTATTTCTATGCATCAGCAAACTCGGAGAGCACAGCAGTATCCCTGAAATGCAAAAGAGGGAATAACTTTAGGAGAGTAGAGGTGGGACGCAGTAGAAAGTATACATTGTAATATGCCTAGTTTCTGCAAATTAAAACATCTACCTTTGGTTTTACTGAACAAGGTGAATACTGCGGGGTGATTTTGTTTCATACAGCAACATGAGCAAGGCTGAGTGGGTTTTTTTCCCACACCATATCCCTCAGTTTCTTTTAAACAAAACACACTTGACAATTATTACTTTCAATTATGGCAAACAAGGCTTTTGGGATGTGTTTTTGAAACTTTTCCAGACAAATGAAAAGCAGATGTGAAATATATCAAAATAAAGTTACAGTACTGTTCTTTGCTGCCAGGTCCCCCGTTAATCAAGGCAAAAAAAACGTGTTCCTTAATTATTCCCCCAGACCCGCAGGGTATTTGAAAGCAACCCGAGCATGACTCAGCAAATTGACTGTGCTGATTGGATATTCATCACACACGCAGTGATACATCCAAGGAGCAGAGGCAGCCAGCCATCATGGTCTAAACCCCTGATTTCTTACCTCTATTTGCAACCAAATTATCATTGCTTGTATCCTCACTATTAGAGAAAAATAGATTGATGTATATATTATCTGGATTCCTGTTAAAGCAAGATAGTAATGTGTATACATTACCTATATCACAGATTTTATTTGCACCTTTATTCAAGTTGTATTTCCTCGAAGAGATTTGCAACTATATACCATATGCTAAATATAATACATGTCTACAGACCAAGGTTGTGAAGCAAAGCTACTATCTGTACTAAAATATCAGTTTTGTGTATTTTGTGTGTATTTTGTGTTTGTGTCTGCTTGATTACCAATTTGAGTCAAATGTTTCAGTTTATTTAATAAATTTGAGTTCACCCAATTGTTTGGGTCTGTGATGTTTTTGTGGTCGCTGCCTGGGATGTCGTGGTAGATTAGCTGCTCAGCCGCTCAATCAGTGATCGCGCAAACAGGTTTGTCTAATTATGTCCCCTTGGCAGGGAAGGCTGGGCCCGGTTAATGTGGAGGAAGAAAAGTACAGTACTTCTGCAGTAAAGAGCATTGCATTATTGATGGTGTGCTCATTGAGGTGTGTGTGTGTGTGTGTGGTCTTATTACTGAAGGACACTGTGAATTTGTGGGTGATACAATTAGCAATTTTTTCCGTTAGCCGTCTGCTACGTGTTCTTTCATGTGGAAGTCTGTTATTTGCGCTTTTATGTTTGTTACTTTTATGCTGCCGTCTTGGCCAGCACTCCCTTGGGACTATCCAGGAAAAACAAATGTTAAACAGAGAAATGTTTTTTTTAACTATTTTGTGTGATTTTTGATGCTTGCTGTGTTTTGCTCTCGCTATTCTTACTTGGTCATTTGTTTTTTGCTTCAGTTGTAAATGTAAATGTAAATGTATTGAATATCTCAGGTTCCAGTTTGCTCCAGTACACTTTCTCTTAATACGCACTCTTCTTCAGCGTCCCTTTTAAAGCTGTCTGCTGTCATACCACCTCCTCTCCTTGATATGCGGTGCGTTGATTGGCAGTTTATTTAGATCACCTGTTGTGCAGGGTGTTCTCCTCTTGGCCAATCAGGGTGTGACGACGCCTTTCCTTCAGGGTATTCTGATCCTTCCTTGACTTAACGCAAACCTCCTTTGCCAGCCAGATATGTCAACAGAGGTTATTAAAGACCACCTTTTTTCTCTAGGTCAGGGCAGACATTACTATTTGCTGAGAGTTTGTGCTTGCCGCACGATAACCTTGTGCCTGCAGGCTTTATCTGGTTTATTTTCATTGAAACCCTCTTCTTATAAACTTCCTTATTATCAAAGAGGAATATTTTCATTATTATTAAGTATTTCTTTATTATTGTGAAGGCATTATCAAGATTTCTTTTTTTCAAGTAAATATTTCTGTATTATGTGGTTGGGATCTTGTTCTTCCCGATCAGCTGAAATCTGGGGAATCAATACCGCCACAGAGCGTGTTTTGATTTCCTATTTCAGAAAAAGTGGTGTGACGTTTGAGGCAAATTGTGTCAATGTTGTGAGTGGTAAAATATGACTGAAAATGGAGACGCAGCTCATATCAATTCAGAAAACAATATACATGCTGTTTTAATAACCAGTTCCCTAGCAGATCCCTACTAAAGACGCAGTGTTTTTTTTTTTTTTGCTGTTGCAACATGTGAGGTTTTGCTAAGAGTGCAAGGAGCAGCCCAGTGAGAGCACACACAAAACGTCAAAGAGCTCCGGGGAGGTCGAGACCTTCTGCCAATGAAGAATCAATGCAATTACTCTAGATGGCTCTTCCCATCTAAGACTGGCCCGCAGCCATGTTCGAAGCAGCAGCAACACCCGGTGTGTGCGAGCTTCCCCCAACATGCCTTTCACAGTCCACACATCCCGTGTCACAACGGGAGTTAAACTCCCGTCGCTCCCCAGAATCACCTTGTCGTCCCCCTTGTTGGACGAGACCTTTCGCTGCGTCCTCAAACACATTGATGCATTCAATTTATTCATGGGGAAAGGAGGGGGAGATAACGGTAGCGCTGCATGTGTATGAGCAGGAGAAGGTGCAGGGTTGCTCTGACTCGGACAGACAATGCAGAGAAAGCGTGGGAGGACCAGAGGAGATGCCAGGGTGATGGATGAGAGAGAAGCTCCTCTGCTCACCAGAGTTTGGAAAGGAAGAGTTTGAAAAAAGAAGAAAAAAAAAAGAAGTGTTTACCACGACCGGGCCTATAAATAACGACCCTGAGGTGGAAGCTTCTCTGCTTAGTGTAAATGAGTAAAAAACATGTTGATGTTTGGAATAGAAGACGTATTTTGCTTTAAAGCTTATCAGGCCACAATTAAATGATAGTGAAAAAAAATAAATCCAGCCTTAGGTTTTCAAAAGAAAATGATGACGACAGAGTGACTTTCATCTTTGCTTGGCTTTCTGTTTTACTCTATCAATGAAAGCCAAAAGGCCCATAATCCTCAGATAAGACTACTAATCAACTAATACCATGGACAGAGAGTAATCTCATCAGCTCACTAATCACCTTTCTGCCTCTGGTCTGCATCTTGACGTGAACACACACATCTAACACACCCTTCCATGTGTATATTAAGTGCTCACAGGGGACATACCGTGCTGAGCCTGAAGGCTGGAGAGCACCTGCTGCAACATCAATGGATTTAGGGTGACATGTATCTGCTTTTCCCTCACTTGCAGTAACACTCACATTATTTTGTCCCTCATAATTGAATTAAGATAATGAGTTTGTCTGTGTTTATCACACAGACAAACACTGGTCTTACTCAGTTCAGAATTAGTTTTTATGAGTGAAGCTAAGAAGCTAAACTGTCTATTATGGGATACATCTAGACTTCAAAGCTAAGCGCATTTAATTTGTAATTCAGAGGTATCCATATTATTATTGTATAGTTCAAAACCGATCTGTGCATGTCACCAGTTCTAGTGCCAAAACAATACTCCGGTGTCTTGTCTCATCATCTCAACCTCATCCAAAGTGCACCACACGTCAACACTGACACAAGCAGGTGAAGACATGGCAACACAGCTGTTAGTACCATTAGTAACATCTTGCCTGCACCTTGGTAACTGTAGAGATCTCCCACGCTGTTCTGACGCGTAATGTGTTGCCAGTAGGCGCTGCGTGGCAGGGAGATGGACTTGGTTAGCGTCTCTCTGGGGTGGATCTGAAAGAGACAGAAAGGGTACAATGTATTTCAGTCAGTCACTCGCAACAGGGGGGACTGCTCTGGGCATGTCGGTAAACAAAGAGCACTCGTAATAAATACGGTATATTGCTTGCTGAATGGCATGTTTCCACTCTTGAATGGCTGTTCGGCGGGCGAGATGGGACTTGGGACTCTGATGTAGTTGCATCACTGGATTATGTGTGTTAGATATATATTGAAACTAAAGGCTTCATCCAGACTACTGCTGGAAATATATGAAATACCGTAATATTTTACACCATGATTAAACTGAGTAAATCTGCATGTTCTCAGTTTTACCCATTCTGCAACTGAGTGGTCAGATTTGTGTTGCTATCCATGTGATTTATAGAGCTGAGGGTAAATGCTGCATTTGGAAATGTTCCCAAATGGTGGGGTCCAAGAGCATGGCCATATGGTCAAGGCTCATCAAACACTAGGCAGGCCTACATAAATAAAGAATACAGATGATAGCAGAGAGGAGGAGGGGGAGGAAGGACGGACGGAAGGAGGGAGGGAGGGAGGGAAGGAGGAAGGGCTGGACGGGTGGTGTGATGGAAGGAGGGAGCGGAGGCCAAGACTGTGGGGTATCAGAGGGCTTCTGGTCCATGGCAGCTCCTGGGGGAGAAACCGGGCCGCAATACCTTGAGAAAAATGTGCGTGAGCGTGCGTGTGTGTGAACATCTTCTGTGAAAATGATGATTTATTGCCTCGGTGTTCACTGGTTTCTAAAAATAATCCTGTGAACAGCCTCAATGACATGCTACTGTAGTTTGATCAGCCAAAATCAAACAGACAAGAGAAGAAACCATTGAAATAATACAGAAAGCATTTTTAATCAAAAATAAACATGATTTATGTTTACAGACGCAGTCTTTGTATAAATGCTTCGTCGAGTAACAGGATACATCCTCAAGCGCATGGAAGTGGCACACACTCTGCATGCAATGATTCCTGGAACAAATGCATGCTGACACTTGCACCCATTATTAGCTGTTTGCAACGTTGGCAGTATTAGAAAAAAACAACAACCAATGCCCTCATTGTGAGCTGCTGTGGGTAAATCAGATAAACAAGCAAAATGTAAAAAAACGTACCTGGGAACTCTTCTCCATCTCCTCCATCATCCTCTCATGCTGCTGGGCAATGGCCAGCGTGGCCGAGTGGACCCGCTGGTAGATCATCTCCCCCTCCCGCGTCTGGAACGTGAACAAACCCTCTCCTGTGTCACACATCCTGCGCCAGGAACACACACACAGAGACAGAGAGAAGTGCACACGCTTTGATCGTGCTCACTCTTGGATTGCTGATTTACAAAAATGCATGGTTGAGTGTGCACTTACAGAGAGGCACATTGATATAATACCCCACTGTAGTCAAACACACACACACACACACACATGCATGAGTAGAGACAGTACACAAACAAAGACACACATTCACAGAGGCACCTGTCACTTCGGTGCCTGAAGGGCTCTGCGGAAAATGCTGATATCCTGGGATGTCTCAATATTCAAAGTTGCTTTGTTGAAGTTTTTATGACATTTCTAGAAGTTTTTTCACCCACCGCTAACATTTCAATCTCACACACACACACACACACACACACACACACAAGACAACACAAGCTCTTATCATGCGCACACACACCTTCCGGACTCAAAAGTGAACCAGGTGGAGTCCCGTCCGTATCTGCGCAGGGAGCTGAGAGGCCACATGACGAGTTTGAGGCGAGCGTTGTGTATGTCCCACAGGTAGATGTTCTCGTGGGTGATCTGCATGGTGCACTCCCCATAGATGTCCAGGTTAGGAGTGGGCATCAGGTACACGTTGAAGCGCTCTGGAAAGATTCACAAACTAGAATCACAGCCTTGCAGTTTACATCCTTGTCTGTCCAAAATGTCTTCACTTTATCATTTTATCCTGTTATGCTAACCGTCTCCTGGCAGACGCTTCGTTGTTATCGTACAGTCAGGAAAGTGTTCTCATCTAACTCTTGTCAGGAGAGCATATAAGCAAACTATTCTTTTATGCTTATAAAGACAGAACTTCAGATTTTTTGAGGGTATCCAAATGTATATCAGACGTGTGTTTTCCACTCGCACGCTTTCATTTGAATCTATGCAGATGGCTGCGCCGGCTCTGTGCAGGCGCGTCTCGTCTCCGTCTCAGTGTAACCGCAAGTTAAAGCATTTATTTCTTTGAAAATACGGGTGTAAACGTGAGACTGATAATAATAAGTTAGCTGTGAGCCAAACACACTGTCCAAAACAAAAGAGAGCCAACTCTTTCCCACACTGTGTCTCTGGACGCAGCGCAGTGGCCGGGGTTCGCCGAGGCCCCCTCCTGTGTTATCATCAGAGGCCCCATTAGAGGTAAAGAGTGGAGGGGGAGGAGTCAGCTGGCAGTTGTTGGCAGGACAAAACAGACAGAAAAAAAGGGGTTTTGAGAAGGTGTAAGTCAGTGCAACCACAAAAGATCAGCAAGACTATCCGTGGACAAACTGTAAACAGACTGTACTTTTCTAGTCCTCCGACCCCTCAAAGCTCTTTAACACTACTTGTCATCACTCACCCATCCACACCCACTCATACACTGATGGGAGGAGCTACCATGCAAGGTGTCAACTGCCCATCAGGACTAACTAGCATTCACACACCGTAGGCACAGCTACGGGCGCTATTCGGGGTTAAGTGTCTAGCGGAGCCGGGGATCAAACCACCGATCCTCTGATTGAAGGACGACTCTGCTCTACCACTGAGCAACAGTTCATTCACACTCATTCATGCATGCGCACACACAAGCGAACAATCACATGATTTTCCTGGTGCAGATCATTATTCTTCCTTAAAGAGTCTTTATTATAGCTGTAATTGATCTAATGCTATTTATTGAAACCACAATAGCAACCAGAAGTAAAGTGAACCACCTAAATTGATTCATTTGGGATGTAGCTTCAAATCTTACAAAGGGTTGCAGAGAGCCTGATTAAGATAAGGATCAATTGTTATGAAGTGATGGATTATTCTTCACTCCCTGCTACGTGAGATCTGGAGTGTCGGAGGGACGCAGAGGTTTTTTGATTATTTATGAGGCAGGGAGCATGAAACACATGGCTTCTAAATAATTTGCAACAACATATATATATATATATATATATATAAGCTTTATACAATATAAGCATTTTGGATGCAGGAAGAAATGAGAGGGGTTTGCCTCCACATTTTAGATAGTCAGCTATTTCTTTTGCATGAAATGATGCGATCACTATCTTTTTTATCTTTAGTTACATACATTGTAAAAATACACTAAATTGACTGGACTTAGCACTGACTCACTCTTACTTTGTGTTTTTATTTTTAAGAGTGCAACCATGAAAAAGGTATCCCACTTTACCTAGAGTGGGTCTAACTAGCCGCTCAGTGAGCTAGACTGGGACCATTCACATGAACTAAGTCTCCGAGGCAGACAAGAGGAAGAGAGGGAGCGAGTTCTCCATAATTCAGATTAGTTCTCACTAATTACGCTTAATGATTCAAAATATGCATGTGTCTGCATTGGATAGAAAATGTCACAGAGTGGCGTATTTTTAGGGACGGTGAAAATGAACTCTGATCTAATTATCGGCCCCTGCTGTTGGGGGAGGGCTACTAATTGAAACATGGGTGCAGGCTCAAGCCTCTTGTTTCATTCACTCATACAGACAGCGGACAGACTCAGTGTGTCTCACACTGCTGCAACTATCGCACGAGCACGAAACCTCTGCTGCAACGGAAGTGAGCGGGATTGTTTTGTTGCAGTTCAGTCCAAAACTTGTATATTTATATCTTTTATGAAATGAGGCCAAGTTATGTTGAAGAACACAATTTCCCTTGCAGAGCAATGAAATGGGCTGAAATGACGGCAGATTCTTTTCAATTACTCGCCCTTTTACAACTTTAAACTGCTCTTCTTTGCCTGTTGCCTTTTCAATTTCCTCTGCGAGTTTACAAATTACACAGACAATGAGCTCCACTGTGATAGCAGCGGCCTGTTGTCTCCTCTCTTTTCCATTTCCTGCGAGTGGAATATGTGGGGAAGCACATTTATTTCACGTGGCTTTAGGAGCCATAATCTCATCCATCTCTGTGACAAGCTTCATTATGAGGGAAGCCAGTGATGCACAGCACATCTCATTAGGGTTGGAACAGAGCCCCGACCACAGCCTGTGACCTGTGCTCTAACTCACACACACACACACAGGTTTCCTTCAACACACACACACATCCGATCGTCCTTCTGAAGTTGAACCAACATGTGCTGATGTAAAGACTGTTACAGGGGACTTCGGATTCGATATTGACAAATACGTGGCCCTTATTAGCCAGGCCTAATTGGACAGTGGCTGTTCTGCTCCTCTAACCCTCTGAGGACTGTTGCATTAACACATACTGGCCTGGACTTTAACCACAAACTGGTGGTGGCGAGCTGAGTGCGAGAGATTGACCCTGAATGGCTGCCGGTGGTAGCAGGGACTAATTGGGCACTCACCGTTCTGCTCCCGCTGCACCCCCGCTGCTAACAGGTCTGGCTCTCCCAGGCTGATGTCGTTGAGTCGGCTGCCCAGGCACTCCACGCACAGCAGCTTGCACCATTCCTCTGCATCCAGCTCTGAGAACAGCAGTGCAGCGTTAAGGCATGTCCACCATTAAACACACATACACACACAAACACACAACCATGCCTTCAGTGTGTATGTACAGAACATGAGGAGTACAGCTAACTGTAACCAGGGGAGAAGAAATCAATCTGATCTAGTTTCCAACTTGAAGCTGCAGCTTGTTAATTGGAAAGAGAATGTACACAGAATAAGCTGGTTAAAGGAATACGCATACTTATGAAAAAGTGAATCCAACTGATGTTTTTTAAGTTAAATATATAGCAGCACAAGCAGTCGTTTAGCTTATCACGTCTGGAAACGGGGTGAAACAGAGAGCCTGGCAACCAATCTGCTCAGCAGCAGCAGCTCATTAATTAACACGACATGTCTTGTTTTGTTTAATCAATACTTAAACCATCAGGGTTTTTAAAGGGGTTAGCACTATTGGCAGAAGGCAGTAGGAACACACATGTATGAGAGCGGTATCAAGCTTCTCATCAAACCCTTTGGCAAGAACGCAAATAAAGCAACGTGGAAGTATTCCTTTCATGGTTCCCTGTATTTTGGACTAAATCAGAAGCATTGTGATTATTTACTCTTCTTAATTTAAAGCAGCAGTCTTGGTTTTAGGAGCTGAGCTCTGTGGAGGGAGTTACAGTTAGGTCCATAAATATTTGGACATTGACACATTTTTCATTATTTTGGCTCTGTACACCACAACAATGGAGTTGTAATGAAAAAAGCTTCACTGATAGTGACAGCTCTTTGGACTTCATATTGAAAGTTGACCGCAACGGATTCCAAACACAAATACCACACCTGAAATGAACCCAAGACCCTTTTATCTACTCCTTGTAAATGAAATATCGAGGGAATTACACACACCTGACCTTGAAACAGCTGATCAGCCAATTGTCCAATTACTTTTGGTCCCTTAAAAAGAGGGTGGCCACATTTTAATTTGTTGTAATTCCTACACCGTTCACCTGATTTGGATGTAAATACCCTCAAATTAAAGCTGAAAGTCTGCACTCAAAGCACATCTTGATTTTTTCATTACAACTCCATTGTTGTGGTGTACAGAGCCAAAATAATGAAAAATGTGTCAATGTCCAAATATTTATGGACCTAACTGTATATCTACAACATGTGACAGCTGGCACCTAAAGGGGGGAGGGCATTCATTGTATGACTGCATTTTTTAATTGGGGGCTAAGTGAAGACAAATGATTTCCTGTATCGAATCTGGAATTCTGTGTGGCAATCTGTTTGTGAATACCAATTCATCTTCCTGTTAAGTCGGAAAAAAAAACACTATTTACAATGGAGAGGATTTCCAATTGTCTTGTGTGAGCTTTTGGTGAGTGTTACTGTGGAATGAGATGAAGCAAATGATGAACTTGGTCATCTTTCAGAAACTCCTTAACTACAGGCCCTGTTGTATTCTGGGATATGTAACAATGGCCAGTGATGTGTACAGAGACACGTTTTGAAAGCGCGGGAACAGCCCATTGTTTCTGTTTCCTAGTAATCAAGTCGATGCATGCTTGTGTATAATGTGTGTGAAGGCATTTACACTCTATTCACTTGAAACTTGTGGGATGATAGCTCACAGTGTGTTGGATCAACTGTCCCGTCCAATGGGACAGATCTACACAAGCTTTCAGGATGAAGGAAAGGTCTGCTGCTGTCTGAAGCACCTCATTCACACATAACAAAAAGCAGAAATACACATGCACATACACACTCAAAGACACTTTAGCTCTTTACTCATGCCTCTCAAGATTCAGCTTTCTCCTTCAGAGTTGCCATGGCCTCTGAGTGCCTCTAAACTCACACACTTTTAAGCCCACCGAGTGGAAAATGGCCTAAACAAACACTTGATCCACACAGAGCCAGCAGCCTCGGTAGTGTGTGTGCCATGCATGAGGAAATATGGTAAAGAGATATCTCTGTGTATGAAGAAGTGTAGGTATGCAATGGTATGAGATGGAGTGACGTTTTTTTTGAGTGAGAGAATGTTAGAATCAAATCAGGTCTTTGTTTTTCCTGATTTACGACAAATATAGTACATAATATCATGTGCACAATTTCGTTAGACCTGATTCAGCTGTGGAATATAAGGAGTTGACGCATGAGATATATATATATATATATATAGGTTGAATTATGTGTCAACTCCTTATATTCCACAGCTGAATCAGGTCTAACGAAATTGTATATATACAATATATATATATACACACACACACAAAAAAGTAATTAGGTATATATATATATATATATATATATATATAAATATAACGTTTTTCTTTCTTTTAAAAAACAGTCAACACTTCTTTGGATGGCGACCCTCAAATAAGTTTGATATTTGCTTTCCAACTGTCAGGGTCAGTTTTATGATTCAAACTCCCATTGACATCGCACAGTACTGGGAAGGCTGCAAGCCAGATTAGCATTGGATGTCAGTAAGCTCTCATGTAACGTGACCCAGCTGGACCTGGCGAATGATATTCAGCTCTGTAATCCTTTTGTACTTTCTTACTATCAGTACGTAAGGCCCAAAAAAAGAACAATTTCAATACCAAAATGGATGGCAATTTGCTACCTGGACATTAGATAGTAATATTTAATATCATTAACATCATGCATTTCTTCATACTGTATGCCCACACAAGGTACTGGGGGGAGAGAGGGGTATAAATGTAAGAAGCTTCCAGAAAGTGAAGGACTATGATAGGTCATGGACACAGGGTGATAGAGACATCCATATGGTGGGGAGGGGCTGTGGGCATGGAAATGAGCCAAGAGAGGGAAGGAGAATCATCATTGGAAAGTAAAGGCAAGAGAGAGAGTTCACCGCTCTTAGTTCAATAATATTTCCCCGGATGTTTACTGCTACACACACATCCACGAGGCTGGAGTTAAGACGGAGACGTTCATCCTCCTCTGTGGCGCGAGCACATTAAGGTGCATCCGCCTTATCTCGCCCTTGGCTTCCTCTACACCCAGCTCCATTATTATTTGCACCTAAAAAACAGACCAACCATGTGCAGATGATGTGCCTCTTTGGCTTCCTGTCCACGTATTAGAGGCAATCTCTATTGTTACAGTCCGTAATTGGGTTGCTACACACCGCAAACAATGCCCAATATACTTTTTCATACCTGCGGTATGAAAATCAACATTTCGGAACAGATCCTCCCACTTCTTAATATAGCAGCAAATGAGCATCACTTGGCTAAACTCCAATTCTCCACAACCTCTTTCAGCTCTCTCTCTCTTTCTCTCACCCTCCCTCTCTCCCTCTCTCTCTCCCTCGCTCTCTCTCTCTGAAGTTGATTCTTCCTCCACTTCTTGACAAACCTTTCGCAAACCACCCCTCCACTTCTCATGCAGCATATCCCTACACACATCCACGCCTCTGCTTGCAATAAATAAAAACAAACACCGTTTAAGTTAAAGCCTTTCTGGCTCCCCAGCGAGTCGACTGCGGCTAAAAAGACTCATTTTAAATCTGAATTTGGAGAAAAGGCACTTACCCGATTCACAGGCAAACGTCTTGGATGTGTCGTCGATGAAGATGATCGCCACCGCGTGCTTTTTTGCCTCCCGTGGCATCCGGGTAATGTTCTTTATGTTATGGAGCTCGGTGATCTAAAGGCGAAGGAGAGAGTGGCAGCAGCACATTACTTTGAATGAATACAGCCAGGAGCAGCAGCAGCGCCAGCGAAGGCTTAATTGCCATCTTGCACTGGCTTCGCTGAAAGTGCAATAGTAGTTAGAGGCTTAGCGTATAACGGATGGCAAAGTAAAACAGAAACGCGGGGGATCATAAGGGATAGATAAACAATGGCAGTTTTTCCCCGCTGATTACAAAAAGCTCTTTTTAAAAAGTAAGAAATCATCCACAGTGTCGGCTCGTCGCAGCACAGTGATTGCTGGTGTCGTACGTAATGCATTGCTAAAAGCACTTTATGAATAAATGTGGCCTGACGCTCGTCCTGTATACACTGCGTATCCACTGTTCAAGTGCCTCCTTAAAAGTGATTTCCCAGTCAATAGGGTGGTGGGTGGGGGGGGGGGGGAGGGCGATCAAAAGCATCTAAATCACTTTACCAGGATATTGATTGCGGATGGAAAAAAAAAGAAGAGAAGATTACATTTAATTGAATATCACCCGCATTTACAGGCCATTTTGTTCAACAGTCTCCTCTGTGTTCACCCTGCCTGGGAGATAAGGCCCATTACATTATTGTAGTCCATTGTGTGCTGTGGGCCCTTTGCCAGACTGTTGGAAATGAATTAGCTGGGCTCACTGCCCGTATAGTAAAGCTTGACTGTTTAAGGTTAAAAGCCCAGACCTAATAACGCACACAACATATGTGGACTACAGATCTCTTTGTTCGATAACACTGTATTGTCAGATATCCTCTGCTCAGCATTCAAGTTACAAAGATACATTTTAAAAGCATCAAATACAAAGAGAAGAGGCTATGGATAATGAAAGTTTACCATGTGTAATGTATTATCATCCTCAAAGATAGTATCTCAATATTTGATATGAGATGATGTGATTATGTTTTGTGTCCGTGAGGATACAGTATGTATTTGTCCTCAGGCAGACCATTCATACATATAACTGCTACAAAGCAAGCATCAACTGTGGGAATTTCTGATCCGTGAATTCCACCAGCCATTAATTTCTGTCTCTGTTTGTGTAACTGTGCATGTTTTTGTGTGTGTGTGTGTGTGTGTGTGTGTGTAGAAGGGAGAGATGTGGGCGCATTCCCAGCCTGAGGCGCGAGTCCGAGCAAAGTGAATCATTTGTGATGAGACTTATTTCTCATCTCATCTCCTCCTCTTCCCTCTCCGTCTTTCTTCTTGTTTATTCAAAGTTGTAAATTCAATCTCATATATCAAGAAGGCTGCATTCAAACCAAATCAGATGTTACAGTAAAAACGGCAGGCCTCCCATTCCTTTAAATGTGTGTTGAGGCTACAACTATTGGGACTGCAGGGGATGCTGGGAAAAAATAAAAAGCGGGAAAAAGTTGAGACTGAATCCACTAAACGCATCCCGATGTTATCCTGCGGTGGGCAATCACATAGCCAGGGCCCAATGGGCCATTGATTTGAATGGGTCAATGTGTGAATGCTAACGTGATGCTTTTTAGCAGGTAATCTGAACAACGCTGGCTCTCTCAGTTCAGTGTGTTGGCATGCTCACGTTTGATAATTGGCACAAAAGAATAAAGGGAATGTCATTAGTTTAGCATATTAAGTTTTGACCTTATAATGGTGCTAGAACAAAGTTAAGAGATCACAATAGTGGTTCATGACTGTCTGTATCATCCTGCATGTCCATCCAATTGTTGAGATATTACTCCGTCTAAAGTATGACTAAAACCACCTGCTTCCATCTTCCAGCTCAATCTCTCTACTTCAGTAGACTCTGTCAGGAGCTCAGGAGAGCTCGAAAAGTGAAGCACACAGAAAAACTTTTAACAGGGCCAGAAATATTGCAACAAATATTCAGGGATTGTTTTTCTGCGTGGACCAGTGCCTCAGAGAGAGAGAGAGAGAGAGAGAGAGAGAGAGAGAGAGAGAGAGAGAGAGAGAGAGAGAGAGAGAGAGAGAGAGAGAGAATAGAAAGCCAATCCCCTTGGTGTTGATTCTGTAAATCAGCCACCAGTGCAGCCTATTTCCTCCCAAAGCACTGCAGCGTTGAATGAAGCCCTCAGACGGGACCTTTCTTGATCTTTGTGGCGATGCATTACCAGGTGCACTGGTGCATGTGTGCGCTCATCGCTCACTCCGGAGCAGGGTGTATGAGAAGCCTCTGGTAAGGGTGTGTGTGAGGGGGGGTTACAGCCACACAGGACGCCCAGTGTGACAGCATGATGCAGTATAGGCAGGGAGACGCTTCGTTCACCAGCTGATACTGGAGCGGCGAGGGACGCTAACAACAAAGTGGATCTAAACCTCTACCTAGTGAGAAATTCATAATTACATGGTTACAGTAATGCTAACTACTCAAACTACAGCCACGAAGGAAACCGGGTGTCAAAGTCCCCTATCATCTACTGTTATCTCCTCTCATTACTGTAAGACTCTGTTCACGGTCCTACTCCTTTTAACATCATCTCCCATCACCATGATAATGAGTCATAAATGGAGAATTTCAAAGGGCTTAAGAGGCGGAGAGAGATATATTATATACTGGATTATTACTTTCAAAAGGGAGGGAAAGGGCCCCAGAGGAGATGATAAAGTTGTGAAAGGTGTCTAAATGGATCTTTAATTCTATCATCTGTGACCAATGGATGAAACACAGGTTCTTGGTAGGAGTGTGTAATGCAGTACCGAGGGATTCTTTAAACATTGATTTATGTAAAAAACAACCACCTTGAGTGACCTAATCTGATACAAGTGCTGCATTTAACTGCGTTACTTTCTTTAAAATAAATTAATTTCACAATATTACTGGAGCTTGTTTATTGATGTTTTAAGAGAATACATTTACCGTCGTAATACAAGAATACTCCTAATTTTTGGTGGGCGACCATCGGTGTCAGATTGAATCAGCTAAAGCTAATTAATTGCACTTGTTTCCAAACTGCAAAATGGAAATCTTGGCTGTTGTCTGATGGGCCGATGTCAGTAGCATTTAGACTCCGCCAGCAACTGGTCCCTGGGGAGTGATGCACCAGGTTTAATCTCTTTTTGGTATTCGAGAAAAACAACTTTTGAATGAATTGAATTTAAAAGTTGTCTTGTATAGACCGAAAACAAATATCCATAAAGCTCGAGACACTATATACTTTGTTTTTATCAGCTTTATTGTGACGCACTCTGCACTCTCAGAAAAAGGCTTTACGATATAATATATTGTTAAGGGTCTGAAACAATTTAGCTGCGCGGTGGTGTAGTGGCTAGCACTGCCGCCTGGTCTGGGCGGGCCTTCTGTGTGGAGTTTGTTCTCCCCGTGTCGGCGTGGGTTCTCTCCGGGTTTCCCGGCTTCCTCCCACAGTCCAAAGACATGCATGTTAGGTTAATTGGACTCTAAATTGCCCGTAGGTGTGAATGTGAGAGTGAATGGTTGTCTGTCTATATGTGAGCCCTGGATAGACTGGCGACTTATCCAGGTGAACCCCGCCTTCGCCCAATGACAGCTGGGATCGGCTCCAGCGCCCCTAAACAGGATAAGCGGTTCAGATAATGGATGGTTGAAACAATTTACAAATTGTCTCCCTCTCTCTATTTATATACACACACATTGTGACTGTGTTTTTCTAAAATTGTAGAGATCAATAATGAAAATACTAGTTGTAGCCATGACATTTCATGAAAATAGTTGCAGATGAATCGTCTATTCTAATCAATTAACTGATGGAATATTTGACTAATCATTTGACTCTAATATTGTTGTGACTAATGCTGTGCGGTATTGAAAAAAGTAAATCAATAGATTATCAAATTGAATGAAAACCAGAATGTAATCTATAATGAGTTTCAGTGTGTGTGTGTGTGTGTGTGTGTGTGTGTGTGTGTGTGTGTGCATGTGTGCGTGTGTGTATGTACCTTGTGGAAGCTCCTGAAGTAGGCTCCCTTCTCATCTGGGTACTTCTCTAACCGTCGCGGTCCTTTACTGGAGGCCTTCTTGAACACCAGCCAACACCTCCGGAAGATCTGACAACAGAGAAGGAAGGCAGCCCCGTTACTGAAGCACAACTCTCCTGGAGCAAAGACGTGCGTTTCAGTAACTGCAGACAACACAACAGAAAAACACAAACTGACTTTAACCACAAAATATTAGAGCAGGAAAAGTAAACTTGACAAAACAGGACAGAAAAATCAACACCTGCTCTAAAGCTGAGAGCAGAGAAATTAATGCCAGTTACCATCCTAGAATTCAAGCTTACTATTAAATCAATAAAGCCACCTCAGCAAAATGCAAAAACATCAAAGCAATTAAACAGGAATGTTTTCCCATTGATCTAAACTTAGATTGGCCTTAGGGTTCATTCATGTTGTTTACATCGGGAAGCACTGACATATAGTACATGCAGAGTAAAGTGATTCTCACCCTCCTTACATACTTAATCAAGCTGAATGTCAAGAAGAGAGGAGAAGCACCAAATAGACGTCTTGGGAAAGGAAATCAAACCATTCTGCCTCTGAAAATACATCTCTTGGGAATGTATCTCATTCAAATGTTATGAGCTCATTAATAATGCATTTGGACTCCAAGTCTGACATCTGATGGTGCATTGTCAGAGTTTTGGGACTTGAGTAAATGTGTTGATCTTCTTGGTCAATAGCATCTGCAAATACTCGTCCTATGATTTTTTTGCATATTAGAAAATTGTAAAAAAGTAATATGGGCTCAAAGGCTGTCCAGATTGCACCTTTAGAAAAATTAAAGAACTTTTAATAAATAACTTTAATGAGATGAAGGATTGGGACAAGAAAATACATAATTTGTTTGCATTTAGGTGCATTTCTTTTCAAGAAACACTGATGATTTGGTTTAATTTCCTGAAAGTGGCAGTGGCAGAATCCCGACCAGCGTCCTGGATCTTAACACCTAAAGCTACGCCCACCAAATGTGCATTGCAGCATATGCTAAAGGAATATAAAAGATCAAAAGTACACAAGGGAAAGATATATTAAATGTGTAAACATATTTCAGCTTCGAGGGAATGTAGGTTTGTAAAAAATAAATCATTTGATTTATTGAGATTTCTTTTTTTATTCATTAATATCCCCGATCCTGGATATTTTATTGATTCAATGATTCATTTATTTCCCAGATTTCTAAGTGAATTCCATGGTTTATTTATTAGCAATAATGTAGAGATGAGCTTTAACTGTAGACATTAAACTGCATTTCAGAATACGTGCATACACTAACAAATATTGTCCCAGAATTGAAATGGGAGCAAGTGTTCAACACATTTCAAATTCAACAAAAAAGTCATATTCCTGAGATGCTTTGAGCAAACTACACTCTGCGTTACAGGCTGAAACTAAGTTGTTCAGCCTGAAGTCAGTTTTTCTTTTTTGCCACACACAGACAAAAAGCCTCTCTCTCTCTCTCTCTATCGCTCTTGTATTCTCTCAGATTACTATACATTGTATTGATTACTGGACCACATTCTGGCCTATCCACCAGCTGAAGACGACACAAATACAGGATGTTGCATCATGGAATACTTCAAGGTCAAATCATGAAGAGGGACACAAATGAACGCATACAAACACACACGTGAACACGGGTAAAAAAAAATGTAAAAGCGAAGCAATTCTAAATAATAAAGCATTAACATTTAATGTAATGTAATGTAGGAAAGTGTACATCTGTCATTTTACCTCCAATTACTAGCAGTCTGCAGCAGACCATGTAATCATCATCCATGAGCTAAGAGGAACAGCCTTTGATCTCTCTGCTCTGATTGAATACATTGTTTAGCAATGGGCAGCTTTTTAATGATTAAAGGGAATTTCCTTAACCCATAAAGAAACACTTAATCCTTCAGTTTATATGACAAATTTCCGCTACATGTGTCGATGCACGGTTTTCTGTGGACAGCAGCATCCCTGAGGATCGATAGAAAGAGCTGTTAATATCATTCCACTGTATTACCCCACAGCAATACTTTAGATTTCCAAAACAGAACCGTTCTCTAGACACAACCAGCGTCAAGGTGTAAAAAGCCAAAACAAATACAACAGTGCAGCTGAGAGACAGAATAAGTGTGATGGCCAGTAGCTTATGAGTCCTATGTGGTTGCCTATCTTTAATAGTGGGGCCCTTCTATTTCCTGGTGCCGACAGCCGCTATCACTCTGCCTGATGTATGATTGCCCTGGGCCGCGTGGTTGTGTTTGGGAACCATGGATGTGCGATTAATTTGTTTACTCAGCCAGTGTACTTCATAAAAAGCCCACTGAGTTGAACTTGGCACTTTGCAGTAATTGACTAGAGTGGATCCCTCGGTCCTTATCGGTCTGCCTTGATGGGCCTCCATTCTAGTTAAGTGTTGCTCAGGCCCATTATGAACAGCAAACAACACAATACAGCAGTGCACAACACACCCTCTTATGCATGCTTACCCTCAAATGCTTTAAAGGAAGGAGAAGGAAGGAAACAAAGGGGCAATAAAATCTTACTCAAAATTGAAAACACTGTATTTATGTCTATGAAAGCGCCTATTAAAACAAAACAAAACTGCAGCTTTGACAGAAAAACAAGTAACTACGTGAAACCCTTTTGACAATGGCCATTACTACATTTGCAACTTTTAAACAGTAAAATTAAAGCTAGCCTCAATTCCCCTTTGGGAGCTTTAGTCAAAGCAATGCCGCCTGCTTGCCGCACACAAAGTAATTCACCCTAGGAGTGCTCAGATTATGTAATTATACCAGCACAAAAGCAAGCTCAGTGAGATATCTTATGCATAATAAGAACTAGGGGTATGAATGGAGAGGGCTACATTTTGTCTGTTCCACAGTTGTCAGTGCTTTGTCAAGGCAGTCCTGTTCTTTGCCCGGTGGATCTTATTTCAGAGACACTAACACTTATTGTAATTACAGGAGTGAATTGGGACTCTGCTGGTTATGTGCGACTCATTTAATTCCAGAACAGAGTAGAATACGTTGCTTTTCAGTGAAATCCAACCCACCGGTTGTAGAAAATTAATAAAACTAAGTGATGAAAATGCTGGTGCTGTATCTTTGATCAATCACACAAAGTAGGCTACAGTCTGGAAACAATATCCATTGCAACGCATACACATTGTTATGTGATTGATTACGTTCCTTGTTTGGACCTTTGCATCTTAAATATTTGATTAACTTGATATAGTTGTATGCCTATACCCATAATTAATTATGAATTAGTTATACTACTTGTTTGTTGCTTATTTTGTATACATTTTGTAAGGTAGACTAGATAGGAGAGTATTACACGTCTGCTAGAAATAAAAGCATGATGATTTTTTTGTCTTCATGTTAGGGAGAGGAATTGCCATATTTTAGCTATTTATTACACAATTGTCTTGTGTTTGTTGTGTTTTCTACATGAATTAACATAAGCAGTTTCTCAACAGGGGACCCCTTATCACTGAGTATGAACTCTGGACTCCACTGGTCCACTGATCCTGTTCAAAATGGTGCTTTCAGTGAGCGGCAAAATTCAGCAGGTCACGGAGATCACAAAAGAAGAAGTCTTTTTATTGTGCATTCATTTTCATTCTGAGATGGGAGGAATGAGCCCACAGGGCCACTGGAATCCAAACGAGATTGGGTCATTAAAATGTAACACTTCATTAACACAATCTTAGAATGAGTTATTAAAGAAAATAATTTTTCCAACACACGTTCCCCACAATTTTTAGTGTGTGTGTGTGTGTGTGTGTGTGTGTGTGTGTGTGTCTGTCCTCTTAATTGATACGTAAACAAACCAGAAACAGAAATGAATGCGAGGAAAACAAATAAAACTCACTATGAACTTAATTTTAAAATCTTGAATTTAAACAAGAATAATACATATTTATATGTGATAAGAGTCAAAGCCTTTATTCAACGGATTGGTTATGATTCAGAAAAACAAAAACATATTGTTGATGCCAAAATTCTGAAAAACGTGATGGTACTTGTTTCCAGGGCAAAGGGAAATTATAACATTATCATGATTTATTAAATGTTTTTGACAAGAAACGATCACCAGGGAATAATAATAAATTCACAAAATAAATGTATGCAAACAGTCAAAGGAGAGCAAGTCAAAGTTCCAGGGAAAGGAAATGTCTTTGTTCAATATTATTTTTCAGCCTGGTATCGAATCAGGTAACAACAACCATTGAATGTCGCTGGTATTGGTATTGACTGCCAAGTTTCAGACATTGTGACACCCCTATTCTCTGAATGAAGCTCCACTACTAAAGAACAATGACGACGTCGCCGCACAAAGCGAGGCAGTGTGTAAACTAGGCAGCAGAGAAAAGCTGGAGAGAACATTTCAAGGGCAATCGCTTCACTTTCAGGCAGGTCTGTCTGTGGCAAGGAAAACACTTCAGGAGGCACTTGGCAAGGTGCAGCGAGTTCATCAACAGCAGCTCGACTACGACAACCACACTGAGGCTGTTGTTCGGGGGGACCGGAAGAAAGATTGGAGCCAAAATATGATCACAGATAGATGGAAGCAGACTGTTGGATGGGCTCTTATAAAAAGGTTGAAAAGGAAGCTGAGAGCATGGCTGTCTCCAAATAAAACAACCTTGCTTTATGGCGACATTTAATGTCACAATAAAAAAAATAAGGTTTCACTTGGGATACTGACAGGTGGTGGTGTCAGACAAGAGAGTGTGTAAAACCATGACTGAGGTCTTGTAGAGAATTTCAGGAAGCCAGACACCTCATGGACCTCAGTAAAGAGCCGTTTTTGAAGCCATCGTCATTTTCCGTAAGTGGCCTCAAACACAAAGTCCATTCGCTTCCCTGGAAACTTCTGGCATTATTAGAACTGTCTCGCCTCTCAATAAAATATGGACCTATTTCCCCCACAGGCAAAATCACTTGTCATTTGGATGAACTGAGGAACCGTCTGAAGACATGAAAATGATTTCCAATGACAGCCTGCTTCAGTTAAATGACTAATCACATCGCAGAATAGAAATAGACGCCTGTTAAATTCTCTGGAGTTAATATTGAAACACAATCATAATACCTCAGAGGCGCACTGGCATTCATTATTCCTAAGATATATGGGTTTTTAAAAAAGGGACAAATGTGGGAAGGGTTTGTAACCTCTCCATGATTCATCCGTTCTACAAGCTATCATTTAAAGATGATTACTGCTGCACATACTGGCAATACCAGACGTGAGATCACTTCAATCAAGGTAGTCCTGCAAAACATGATAGCAGTCCGGATTTAGCTGGCACTTAGCATGTTGAAGACTGAGCTATTTATGCACAGTATGCTGAACAAAACACTGTTTTAACCTTGTAATCACAGAAGAAGAAAAAACATAACAAGATCTGCGTTTGTTTTTCTGTTTAACTCCAAGCAGCAGTGAGGATGAAGTCGTCCCCCTCATTCTGCATGAGGTTTAGAGTTCCCCTGGTGATAATGACGGCTGATGGACTGACAGACCGGGCCCGACAATATCAGCTCCCGGTGCTGGCAATCAATTTCAGACGGCGGCGGGGTCTGTGCCGCGGTGTCCATCTTTATAATTTGATTTGTTATTCTGTCGGACAGTTGTTACAGCAATCATTGCGCCGATCACTCCGCCCGCCACGACCCCTGCCTCCCCCTGCCTCACCCTTACCCAAACCCTCCCAGGACTGTGAGACCCTTTCAGCAATCCTCTGCCAAATGCGACCACTAAAGCGTTTGCCTTTAATGCATCATAGTCACTCTCCCTAGTCGCCGGCTTTCACCTTTGACTTTATACATAACACTCGCCACTGAACCTCCCTCCCCTGTAAGGAAATGTATTTCCCACCGCATCTAAAATGTTTGGACATCCTATAATTTTGTAATTTGCCCCTGACTACAGCTGTTGGCAGGGTGGCGAGCCAGCCGCGCCCCAGTTAATCATAGATTACTTTATCTGGGCCATTCCAAATCCTCATGTGTAATGCAGTGCTACCTCAGTAGCAAGTAATCACTGCCCCCCCACTTCACCCCCACACACACACAGACACACACACACACCCTCCTCACTTTCTCTCCTAGCCTGGTTCATATCTTCCTCTCCTCCTGCCCTTCTGTCGTCACCCTCTCTCATCTAAATTTCTCCTCTCCCATTCATCATCTCTTTCTTGTGTCTTTGCATGATTGGACATTCTCATCCAACATGCAGGAGCCAAATTGGTCCTGAATTGTAAAATTACAATATTAGTAACCCTTATTTTCCCTTGTTAAGGCCTTGGCTGTGGCTGGGTGGCATTACACGCTGAGTATTCATAGCCGAATGCTGGATTTGAATGTCACAATGTGGCATGAAACATGAAGGACAACACTCTACGGCGGGTTCCCCACCCGAAAGCAAAGCGTGCGTCCACCCAATATGACAAAGACCGCAAGGGCAAGTCATATTAAAATGACCACGTAACATAAAGAAATAAGAGAGGGAATAAGAGATTGGGAGAAAGCCAGGAATGATGAAATATAAAAGAGAGCATTACAGAAGGAAATAAAGGATCAAATGAGGGAAGGTTTGCTTCAGAGAAAGGCTGAAGATGTGAAAATGACCATGAGGTGGTGAGAGCAGCTACTGAAGAAGTGGTGTGTTGGAATAGATCAGAGCTAAAGAGGCGTCTGGCTGCAGCGCTGCATTAGGATTCATGATGAATAGCTCGGGACTTGTGGTCAGAGCACTAATCACAGATCCTCACGACTACCTTTTGCTGTATCGTCCATAAGAAACCGTCTTCCCCTAATTTAAGGCACAACAAAAACACCTTGGAAAGCTACACGCCGTCTCTTTGTGTTTCCAATTGTCATTCTGGAGTGCAGGGAAAGTATCTGTTGTTTGTTATAACTATGGGGGGGGGACAAGGGAGATGTTTGACCCACACTGGGCAACGCAGCCTTGAGCATGTCACACTGTGCCGAATCCAGCCATCACAGCTACTGTAGCAGGGCTTTTTCTTTTTTTTTTAAAGCACAGCACAAAAATAGCAGCCAAATTATTCTGACGGAGATGTAGGTCAATATTGAAGTTTCTCTTGCAGGTATGGGGGAGTGAAGAGGAGTAGAGGGGATATTTTAATGGTATAAACAGGGTTCTCGCGTGAACTTAGACTACAGCATCCATCCTTGGGTTCCGGGCACGGACAGTCAAACTGACAAAAGCTAGGACAAAGCACTACACCACCATTCGAATCCCATAATATACCCATATAGTTTAATAATGTTGCTTACTTCAGTTATTCCATCGTATATTTGAGCCACTATTGATTCTAGTGACAATGAGGTTGGCAAGCACTGCTGGCAACAGTATGCAAGGCCGTGCATGTGTAAAACATTTTTACGGTGGGACAATTTTGCTTTAAGTCATCATTATGACAATTGCCTGCTCTTTGAACCATCCCTCATCCAAACCTCTTTATGTATTACAGCTTTAGTCAGCAATCCTCTGCGCACACGCACACACACCCACACGCGCACACAGGGCAATTTCCATTTAATCCATGTACAAGGCTGAAGCGTTCACAGACAATAACACGCAGACAAAGGAGGATTTAACTATGGCAGAATACCCTCGCCAACAAGCAGACTGAGACCACTGTAGACAGAAAGCAACAATACAGAGCAGTGTTATTTTTGTTAGGAGACTGGAATGAGTTGTCCAGCACGGTGTATCCTCGAGCGTGGCTGAATGTTGAACTGAACTTAATCCACAAATGAAGAGGAAACCGGTCTGCATGGACAAACCTCTGTTTAGGTCTCGTTGTAATGTACGCCTTATTTTCCACTTCAGTATGTTGCAGCTTGTGCTGCCGGCGGCTTCCTGATGAGCCAAATTAGCATCTAAGTCAGGTGAGGGGCTGTTACATGGAAACCAAACACAGTGCCTCAGAAGTGACCGACGAGCCTCTGTGGGAAGAGAATATAAAGTAAGAGACTGAAAGGAGCTCCTGCCCACGACGCAACTCCACAAATTACCATTAGCTGACCACTTGATTATCATATCAATAAAGACTGTGAAATCAAATGAGGCGCAGACCACCGCGAGCTGTTCCAGCAAATACTTGCATGTTTAGCAGGATATTATGAAACGCAGAGTGTTTTCCAGGACACTTTGTGCAGGCGTTTGTTATTTGAATTTCATCAGAAGCCCTAAAAGCAGTAATCCTCATGCATTGGTGCAGTCATTGGTGCAGTCAAGAGAGGGGTCCGATGGAGTCGGTCATATTGTTTTTGTCTCATTTCCTCCTAAAGAACACACTCCCTTGGAATAAGTGGGCTGTGATTCGGTGTCACTGTGTGTCTCAGCATGAAATCATTGAGGAATGCAATTATCACTTAGTCCAACAGACATTTCTCTGAGACGTGGCCGAACATTAAGAGGGGAGTTGGGGGCACAGCAGTTAATGTTGACCCCAATGTGTGCCTCTAACTACAAACTTTCTTTCTTTAAAAGTCCTAATTTTGCTGGCAATCTTACAACTCGTGATGGATCAAAAGTTCGCCGTATTAACTCCTCTTTCTTCTATTTCATAATTGATTCCAATAACCTCTTGTTTTCAATTGTTTTATGACTCTTAAGAGACATTATTTCCTCCATTGTGACCTTTAAATGATCTGCTCAAAGTGCCACTGCCAAGGCTACCATTGTGTGCTCCATTTCTCTTGGCAGGCCTTATCCAAAATTCATTCCCTGAACAATAATTATTTGGGAAATATTAAAGGCTGTTTAATAGAAAGGGGCTCAGATTGGCCTTCACTCTAGGTCAGTTCGGCTCATTAGAATGGAGTGCAGGCGGCTTTGCGTGCATCTGTAGCGTTTCATGAGTTAGACAGGTACCGAACTGTCACCCCAGTGCTCGGAGAACTGTCACCTCCTTACTATTAAAAGAACTCCCCTGAGAAAGAAAGAGGGAGGGGAGGAGAGTGGAGTGTACAAACTCATCTCAAAACAAACAGTCCTTCGACATAGACGGGTGACTTGAGCTTCTTTTTTTCCTCTCCTCCTTACACAAGGTCAAGTTTTGTTTTTTTAACAACACATTAATAATACAGAGCCTGACAATTAGTGCCACATAAAAAAGCCTTGTTTACTCCACAGCTAGGGCTAATTTACATTATTCAACAAGGCTATTTGTTTGCAATTAAAGCAGATCAGGTGTAATATTTCATTATTTTTTTAACAAGGCCATAATAATGTTTACCTATGCGCCGCAATGTGAAAATTAAGAACACAGACAAGCCCCTTAACACACATAGACACAGCCGAGGCTATCTTTGGCTGTGCACTGTACTGGATGTGCTTGTCAAGCAGGCTGATGAAAGGTAACAGCAGGAGAAGAACTCATTATAGGTCGTGATTCAAATATAAAAAGGTAGGTGGGACTCTTCTCAGAATAACTTTCATCCAGTCCCCTTTTGAGACATTATTTACAAAGCGGACTGTCATGTATGACAACTCCTCCTTGAAGACCCGATACAATTTCTCTGAATTGAATTTGGGAGCAGTTTGAGAGAGACGAGCGCCTCTCATCATCAGACTATACGTACGGATAACGACATCTGAAGGAATTTCTGATGGATCTTTGTCAGATTTTTTGTCCTAAACTTAACAGCACTGGAAGAAAATTGCTCTGGAAATTGTATTTTGACATATCTGACACATGAAAACACATATGCGAATACACAAACACAATGCCCACATACTGTATGGACACACACACACACACACACACACACACACACAGGGACACACACACACACACACAGGGACACACAAAGTGAGAGTGAGCTTAGCTGCAGAGTAGAGCCCCGAGGGCCGGTCTGTTGATTAATGAGGGGAGGAAGGCGAGGAGAGGAGGATGAAGCACAAGTGTTAATGGAGCTATGATAGATTCCTCTAGGCATGGTGTTTTATAGGTGAGCCTCCAGTGTATCTGCACAATCTAGCATTACAGTACCACAGAGAACTGTAAAGCCCAAGCCTGGCGTGGGAGGGGAAACGTGTGAATAAGATGCAGCGAGTATGGTGAGAAATACATTTACCTTTCAATATCACACACCTTAAATTTCATCAACTTAATTGAAAAAACCTTGACCATATTTTGCAGCAAAGCTTCTCTTGTAAAACACGACGGAGAGGCGTATGCTGGGCTTAACAACTTTGTGACAACGGTGACAGCACGATTTTACAGGAAAATCTAATTTGTTCGTGACTGTCACGTCGCTGAAATGTGATATTTAACAGCTTGAATAAATATTCTGAGTCAACAGACTTCACGTCCTTGTCAGCTAAGCAGGTGGAGAAAAATCTCTCAGTGACATCACATCACAAATAGTGTCGAAATAGTCTTTTTGAAATGGTTTTCGTCTTTAAATAACTTCTCACTGATCTGAATTTTTTTTTTATGAATTCATTTTGGCTAGAAAATATCTATAAATAACAAAATGGATATAATGTAGCTGAAAGTATGTCCTTTTTTAATAAAGTCACTGTTAATATGTTTATGTATTTTTTGCTTACAGTTGGCTATTTCCACATTATGCTGATAGATGGCAACATTTGTATATATGTGTAGTCATAGTAAGACCAATATATCCTTACAGCTCAGATTTCTCTACCAACTCCTGAAGGAAATAACTAATAAATGCTCCAATGTACAGCTACTTGCTCACTTTGTTTTCCCATCGTTTAGTGCAGTTAGGATGCAGTCCGTTTTATTATTATTTTCTGCTGAAACCAGCTGCCAGTGCTGGTGATGAGAGCAGTGAGAGTGAACCAAATCATTACAGTTGCACTGAAATTTCCATAAACAGAGTCGGGTGATAACTTTCTTTGGGTCCCCTTTCACGTATCCCCATGTGATTGATTGTATAAATCGTGTTAAAGCTGCTTTAAATTCTCTGCTCTGTTATGTTTTCTGCCCTTTATATAAAAAAGAATGACCTAAAGTGGAAGGAAGATTTAAATGTGGTTGGATAATATGCTTGTTCTCTCTACTTTGATTTCTGGTGTTGAATCAAATGTCTGGTCTGTTGTCAGGGGGCAGGGTCTGCAGGGATTGGAAAGATTAAATAGCCATGAAGAGAGTCCTTTTCCATTGAGCTGTGACTTCTCCCTCAATGGGATTAGGGAACTTTGCACTTTACAAAGCAGCTCATCAGAAAACATTGGGAACACAAAGCTGTTATGGACAGCGCCAGCTTGGTGTGACATGTGTTTGTGTACGGATTTCAGGCGGAGACAGAGGCAAGACACAGGAGAGCAAGACAGCGAGAGAGGGAAAGTTGCTTTTTATTTGAGAGCATGACACTGAGTGAGGGTAAGGAAAGAGAGTGTTTAGAGCATTATTAGTCTTTTTTATGGTGCATTACTTAATCAATTGGGATTTCGACATTACTAACTACTAATAACAGCATTCTGTCATGACAAAAAGCTTTTTTGATAATTAGGAACAACGGGAATCATTGATGTGAAATGTTCAAGTGGGGCCCAGTCAGAGATTTATTTATGAAAGCAACTATATAATAGAGGCACATTTTTCACCATGAGTAACGACTGTTGGACTGTTGTTCCCATATCCGGCTCGAGATGCAATTCATCAGGACCAATAAGAGCTGGTAATTTGTCTTCAGGTCTTTGTCTGATGGAGGAAGCTGATGAAAACTAAAAGGAAGTGACCACACGATGTATAGCCCTGCATATCTGTGAATTAATGCACCAAGTCGAAACACATCCATCACAAGAAGAGCTCAAAGTAGGCTACATGCACCCACAAGGCAAAAATAAAATCATAAGCAAAACAAGGTTTGTTAAAAAATCCTCTATCTGCCACTAATTAAATGTATGTTTGGCAATCAGAAAGATGGAATGGAGAACACGGCTAATTGTGGCCACTGGATGTAAGAATCGAATGATTTGTTAATTGTTATAATTGGATTTCTCCTCACAAGCCCGGCCACATTTATCCATGTTGCTTGGAAGTCTCAATCGCCACGAGTCTAACATCGCTGACTGTGTCGTTTCTACGCTCCACTGACAAGTACAGTTCCTGGGGTGAAAAATATCCTGACATCCACCGTTCTGGACGGCCTGTCATGGTTAATAGTGAGTGCATGGAAGTGGCAAGATCCTATCTTAATATCTTGGACAATAGAGCCATTGTTCTGCACTCCTTTGCATCTGTTCTGGTGGACGCTTGTGCGCCATCAAGGGGGAGCGGACCCACACACCATTACAATACACGCTGTCCTCGTAAAGGCCACTGGTCACTGAACACAAATACCCACTTATAGGACCAAAACCGCTGAGTGAGACAAAGCACTTATTTACTGTTTTATTTGTAGACAGAGATGGGAGGAGAGCACCATTGGGTCCAAAAAAGTACTTTAATACAAGTAATAACTCTTGATTTTTACCTCTTATATAATGGTTAGAAAATGCTTCATTTGCGAAATAAATGTCTTTTATTAGTGTAAACTGCAAGCTAAGCATCGGACTCAGGTATCAAAGGTCTGCAAAACATAAACTTTTTTATTTTTTATTACCTCTTAATGGACACAAGATTCTCAATAGTTGTTTTGTCTGGGTAACAAAACCCAAACATATTCAGTTTAAATATATATATGTTTTTCATTTAAAATCCTCACATTTGAGAAGCTGAAACCAGAGAATAATTGGCTAAATATTGCTTGAAATGAAATTATTCTTCAATTGTAGTATTTACATACTTAATTTCTTCCCCAATAGAGCAAATATAGAAGGCTACATGAATTGCGCATTCATCTCATGAGTAAACATTCACACAGAGCCATAATAGCTGGTAGGCGTATTACACAATGTAATTTGCTGTATGGTGGCAAGAGCCACTCTAACACAAGTATTGCAGATTGTCACACATTAAACTTCCCTCAAATATTCCTATAAGGCCAAAAATGGCAATGTTCCAATAAGCGCTGAGCTACAGCAGTCTTTTCTTTCCAGTCCTTAAATTACAAAGGGTTATTTGCCCCAAAAAAAACGTTATACATTCCCAAGATTGTGAAATTGTTATCTCGTAAAAAAGTAATTTAAAAACCCCAAATCACATCTGTAAATCTATAAACGGGGGAGTAACCCATCTTTTTGCGAACGATATCCTTGTGTTTGGGTGATGAATAACTTAAACTCTCAGTCTGCAGTCCTGATTATTGGTTTACTGATTATTTGTTTACAACCACACTTTTGGCTGATAGTATTTCACTCCTTCTCATTCTGGACCAGACATAATGCATTTTTAATGTGTTTTTCTGCTTTGAGATTTCTGGTTTGACCAAGGCGCTCTCATAACTACACTCTGATGGCAGCTTTGTGCTTTTCAATTTTATTCTCGCTATTATGAATTACATTAGCAGTCTATTAAATATATTATACAGTATGTATCTTTTTAGCATCTAAGTCAGTTTGTTGGGTTTAAGCTTGAGTGTAAGACCAACTGTGCAGTTCAACCCAATGACGTGCACTATTCATTTTAAGATGCCCTACAGCATCTCAGGATCTGAAAAGAATACTTTAAAAAATAATCAAGTCCAAGTTTCAAAACATCAACAGTGAGCTGGAAGGGGAATTTGGGGATTTGGTCCGCTCCTGGGCAACAAAACAAAACCAGGGAGTGCAAGGTTAGGTGGTCAAGCCTCAAAAGATATTAAATAAAAATGTTGAAAGCTGCTATAACAAATATTTTTTTAACAATTGATCCAATGACTGTGTGCAAAATGAAAGTGAGCCCACGTTGTCATGTACCCACAGAGAAATGTCTGCTGCCCCCAGCTAGCATCTTTCAGCTAATTTCCACCTCACAGCTCTCCTTTTAGCTCTGATTTTGATCTCCACCAATGCCTGTGGGAAATATCTGGCTTTCTAGCTGCTAAATCCTCCACTTTCATCACCAGCTAAATGCTAACTTTGTCTGTCTGCTGTTTAGTGCTAGGCAGGTAGTGCACAGTGGGGTTAAAGCTTTTTTTCTGTGTGTGCTGTGTCTGAAAACAACACTATGAGAGGTGAAAATGAACCAAAATAGTAAAGTTGAAGACTAAACGAGCTAAAAACTGCTATAACCAGTTATGTGATAGTTATCTATGGCACATGTGAGTAATTTGTTTATAGCAAATGTTAATTATGGACACTTTAAATATCCATAATTTAAAATCCTAATATTCTGGTTATATTATTATTGCACATTTGTTTGTTTGTAAAATAAATGTTTTTTTCCCACCTACTATTTGCTTTGGTAAAATTCCTTCGGCGTTAATGTGGTGGGAAATTTAACAAGAATAACCTGAGTGTGAAGTCTATGTGTGAAGTGCTCTGCGTTCTCTGAAAATATTACATATTTTACCTCTGGGCCAACATCTAATCTTCAGCTCCTTTGAAGTGTCAAAACATGTTTGTGAATGGAGAGACTGAATGGCAGACAGGCTCACCTGCAGCAGACTGAAATTGACCATTTAAGGCTTGAAGAAAAGTTGGACAGACAAGGGGGAAAATTCATATAACGGCTGACCTTTTCTATTTACCACAGTGATGCTTAACCTGGGAAACATGTACCTGGTGTGAGACTGACGCACAAATTGCTCAAAGGTCATGTTATTCAGCTCGTCAAAGAGCAGACCGCCCCACTGATAGAAAGAGAGAGCTACATGGGTGACGGCGAAAATTCTCTTTCTCTCGGCACTTTTCGGCATTTAGTTTATCTTTATGTCGTCAAAGAATACTGTATGGTACAAAGCCACAGGATTAAAATTAATTGAGAATCCGCACACTGTTCTCTGGCAGCAGATTGTTTACTTGTTTGTCGGGCGCATGTGTGTGCCAATTCTTCACTGTTGAACAGAGCCAATTTGTGTGTATGTCTGTGCGCGTCTTTGCACTGTGTCAGGGGGAATAGTCTGTTGGGGTTATGGAGGGTGCAGTGTGGGGTGATGAATAGGATGCTTTTGTGCTCAGTCTCTCAACTGTCTGCAAACCAGTGAAGGAGAGAATAGTGAGAGAGAAAGGGGGATGAGGTGAGGGGGATAGCCAGATAAAGAGGAAGGGAGATAAAATAGGGGGGAGGAGATGAGAGAGACACCGTAGTGTGGGGAGTACAGGTGAGACGCGAGGTGAGAGAATGGGTGGAAAGGTGAGGAAGAGGAGGGGAATGTGAGAAAGGAAAAGAGAGAGACTACTTGTGCATTCAAGAACACTGCACCGTTGTCTCTTCAGCCCACAAAGAGACAAAGAGGTTGGCTAATGTAGGAAATCGTTGCCGTTCATGTCAGTGGAAAAAGAAAACTAATGTCCCAGTAAAAAAAAAAAAAAACCTGACGAGAAAGTGTTTTGATCACCGTGAAGAACACAGACCTGACCTCATGGCCTCAACCTTCACACTTGATGGGGTTTGGAAATGAGCCAATCATATTGACAGATGCTGATGAGTTCAGGCGGAGCTGTTGGTCTGGCCACTTTAATATCGCATAAGGAGAACCATTCAACTGTACTACTTTCTAATACAAAATAATGTATAATGCATTTTAAATGGCACAGCATTATAATAGTGGGTGAGAGCATTAGAAGGTCAACTGTGATGCAAAGTCTTGATATGTGATATTTCAAAGACCTTTAAAGCAGTAAAAAAAAAAACATTAAAAAACCATCACATGAGGTGGAAAACACCCAGGACCTTTCTGTCCTGAACCTGAGAAGGTACAACCTGACAGGTAGGGCTGGGTTTTGACTTGTGCTACTTTTATGGTACCTTTTGAAATGTGTCTGTAGAGCTTCATATCAAACACTGTCAGAAAATGAAAGCTGGCATTGAAAGCTTAGTTTTCTACGATTGTAAATGGAATGTCTCTGGGTTTTAGACTAGGGACTGGAAGAAGTCACCTTGGGCTTTAAGCAATGGTGACAGTAAACACGTTCAACCATTTAATAAAGCAAACAATTAATCATGAAAAGATGCAGATAATTATATATTAAATGATATATTATTCAAATAATCAATAGTTGCGGCTCTACTGGCATCAAATGGTTGGTCAGATATCTGATCTTGTTTATCATCCTTTGAAGAGATGGTTCCTTCTTTGAACCAGAATAATTTTGTTTTTGATTTAGGCAACATGTTTATATACAAAATGAAATAACTTTTATTTCATAGCTAAATGGATTAATCAATACGTTGATGAGTAGACAGGCAGAAAATTACACTTCATAACTTCAAAAGCAAAAATGCCAAAAAATACACTTGTTTCAGAATGTAAAATGTGAAGATTTGCCTTTTACATAGGAGTATATTATATTATTTGTGGGTATTGGACAGTGTTTTGGGATACAACAAACCATATGAAGATGTCACTCTGGGATTTGGGAACTTTTGGTGGTACATTTTCTCTTTTCTTATAGATCAAATATGTAATCAATTAATTAAAACATTAGAATAGATTAATAGTAAATGAAAAAAATCTTTACTTATGGCTCTTTTTGGTTTATTTAGTCTAAGTAGGAATTAATACATCCTATATTTCTCTAAGTAAGGTGTAATTAAACTAACATGTATACGAGAGTATTGAAACATTTAAACTATACTCTATTGGACCATTGGATGGAGGTCTTCAGTGAAGAGGAATCCTAAGCAGCACAGGGGCCTGTGCATCTCCTTGTCCATGATACTAAATCTAAATCTCCTTCTGTTTTGACTCTGTTCAGCATAACAAGTGTCTTCTCACAGCCATAAACATTATTTAGCTGTTTAGTCAAACAGGAGACAAAAGATGATATAAAGTAAAATATGCTGTTTGAGATCACGCTACCAAATAACACGCTAAATATCATCCCTTCGTTCCCGATTTTCCAGTGAGACCACGCATGTCACACATTTTGATTTTCATCTCCCTCAAAACACTTGAAATTAAGCCATTTGGCAATGATGAGGTATTTTCTTCTAGAAAAAAACAGGAATAATCACAGAGATGTACTCCATTGGTGCCTGTTGATTTAGGCACACAAATGCCTTATTCCTGCTCCATTTCTGTTGTTTCTTTCTCTAACTGAATCAGAAGGGGAATCTGTGCTGGAATAACTAACCCTAGCATGGACAGATAAATACCTTCTGTCTTCCCACACCAGGGTCCTCTGAGGCCATCGCAGCATGGCTTTTCTATGATGAAACGGCAGCGAGCGGTGGAGGGCTGAGGGAGTGGGCGATCAGGACACAAACTGTTATTCTCCTCAAACAGCAGGATGAGATGTGGAGCTGGCAGAGATATGGCATCCATACCTCCAGCACAGCCAACGCAGCGTGCATCCTCAGTTCCTTTGCAAAGTCACACACACACACACACACTCCCTCTTTCTCTGAATGCATTGAGCCAACAGCATATGCAAGAAGTAAATACACTGAGCCAACTGTATGTGAGCAAACTAATTAGCATGTCAACAACAAACGTCTTGCGCTTTCATTTGTTACAATTAGCTTGTGTTGTGCAAGTCCTTTAGGGGCGGTAAAGGTCACTCTTACTCAACGATTGCTCTTAAATAACAATAAAAGATAACCTCAAATGCAGCAAACAATAGTAGAATAATGTGGATGAAGCCAGGTGATGATGTGAGGAGGCAGACATCATTAGCCTCCATCATCACACTTTAAAGGAGAGGGAGTGTGCCCGCTCTGTTGGCGTAATGAGCTGGAAGCATGAACAAAAGCAGATGGCTTTATGAGTCAGACAATAAGGCGCTCATGATTGAATATATATCATTCATTTCAATTTACGCAGTCTAGCCATTTTTCTCCTTGCTGTACCTCAATGGAAATCCATTATCAAGGCAAAATGAAGGGCTGCCATCACACCAAATCAGCTGGACTTTTCAGTGCTGGGGTATGATAATTCATCATCACTGAAAGAGAGTTAAAGTACAGTACGGCTCTGACTGATAATAGGCTGATGATAATGTGTATAGTGATAAATGGCATTCCCAGTGTTCCCATTATGCTGTACATCCTAGACTCCATAAAGCACCGTATGAATTAGCACCATGCAGCATGATGGAGACACTTACGGCCTGTGGTGCTCAAATGTAAGTGACCTTATTAGAGTCAGTTATGGTGTGGTTAATGTCTGTTAAAATACTTTAACAAAGTATCTCAGTTAACTCATTATTAATGGCTTTTTAGCTCCTAGAGATTGGTAGTTTACCCCTTTTTCTCTCATATAACCACAGCTCTGGTAGAAACGTGTGCTATCCGTTTGTAACCTTACACAGTCAGAAAACTACATATAGGGCCTAACTTTTCTCAATGAAAATAAAGTTACAGGCTAGAGGTTGATAATAAAGATGGGCATGTGACGTACAACTACAACCACATGGCAACGCCAGCCGTCAATCATCTGGACTACAGAAGTATGTTTTTGCACAGTGAACTGAGAGAAACTTGGCCGCTGCTCTAATCTGTTTTTCCTCTTGAAGAGCTCGCAGCAGGACGGCTGCCTATGGAGCAATTAAAGCCTCTTTCTTAATCCAGCCGCCCGTGATGCTAAAAGACGGCAAACAACTGGAACTCCTCTTCCTCCTCCACCAACTCCTCCTCCTCCACCGCAGACAGCAAGTGCAACAGTACTCACCCCCAGTTTCTTACTCCGTATCCTCACGTATCCCTGTTTGACTATGTCGTTGAAGTTGGAAGCCATGGTGAGGGGAAGCGGGTCGCTTCCTGTTCGAGGTGAAAAATGAAACAAAGTAACCTCTTTTTTTGTTTTTTTTTATCGGGCAGCGAAATATGTTACTCGAGGCTCGCGCGGTGAGACATCCAGCGGCGGGAGAGCGGGCGGTGGGCAACCTGCTCCTGTGTCAGCGCTCAGGCTGCCCGGCTTCGGCGGCGCGATCCATCCGCGCGAGGAGGGAGATACCATTCGTCAGCTGATTCACTTTCAGCCGGAGAGGAGAGCAGAGGAGGAGAGCGCAGGAGGCGCGCGCTTCCTGGACCACACCATCCCCGAAACAGCGAGGGGGGTGGGGGAGATCTGCTGCGCAGGGAGAGGAGGAGTATGGGCATATCTTTAATTGCAGCGGCGGTACAGAGTTTTCAAAATATATATTGCGTTTAACCATTGTTAACTTATTACTCTAAAAGTGTGAGAAAGGCCTACTGTAGTGGACAATCATTATTTCCCCCATTTATTCAGTGAAAACATTTTTTTAGTGGCATTAGTCATCCTAATCGACTTTAAGGCCTACTCGGAAATGCATATTTATAAGGAATGTGCTCAGTCAGATCCTTTTCTTAATTTTGTAGCCTTCCCAGTGAATATGAGTCACTATAAGCAACCTAGTTGGTATTGTATGTATTTGTTTGTTTGATAGGGACAAAGCACATTAATGGACAACAACTGGAGTTAGCAAGGATGCTAACTTACATGCATAGTGTAATCCTATGATGGTAACAAAAACAGAAACATTAGAAGCGTAAATAAACAGATACAAATATGCCATACTCAAGTAGAAAAGACAAAATGATGTGCTTCATGTAAAGTTCAAAGGGATCACAGCTCTGGTTTGCCTTAAACCATGGTTTGTTTTTAAACAGGCAGTCAATTAGAAGATTAATCAAGCGATACATTTGTTGGCAAAACTTTTGATTGATTGGCATTTTTGTCTGAAACTATGAAATATGAAATGCTACCAGCTTCTCAAATGTGAGAATTGCTGCTCTTCTTTGTCTCATGTGGTATTACATTGGATGTATTTGGGTTTTAGAGTGTAGGTTGAGCAAAATAATCACTAAAGATGTCACATTAATAAATACACAAACAAGGAATAGATCATTAGTGGGGGGAAAATCAGCAGTGCAATACTATAGTATCAATAATAAGAATAGCCATTAATTGCAGCCTTAATACACCAGGTGACTCTACATTGCAACAATGACTTGACTCAACCTTTTATTGCTCATGGTAGTGGAGGGTTAACAGAACACATGCACAGACCTGGAGTCAACTGCAACAGCACATTTTAAGGTTCTTCCATAACCTATACTGTCCACATGTGCTAAGTTCTGCAGGTGTGACCATTGATCATATCGATCACTAAAAAAAAGTATCAAGGTCAAGATGAATGTGCTTCACTTGGTCATTTGTAACACTCAACATGTTTTATATCGCCTGTTCAGTGAATTTCAAATGTGACTTTTGGAGTAAACATTAACCCCCCCCCCCCCCCCCACCTACTGACAATATGTTCAAAGACAATATGCAAATGTACAACAGAGCCTAGTGTTTAGACTAATTTGCAAAACAGTTTTTTAAATTGCATTTCGGTCATTATTACCTGTCTGAGTATGAATATGATTTCCATATCTTTCACCAGACAGTCTGCTAATAAGGAAATACACTTGCCAGTGTGTGAGCACCGTGTTTTGTCAATATTAGGTGGCCTTGACTTGACTTGATGTTGTTTGATTTGTTGAATAATAAAACCTGCTCGTCCAGCAATGGATCAAATATATTGTAAGCAAAACAGACTGTACAAAGCATACAGCCACCGCCTGCGGCTTGTTTGTATATTGTTGATACAATGCTGCAGATTGGCAGTCAAAAAGCTCTGAGAATAAGAGCACAGGAACACATTTTGATCCCTGCCAAAGCTATAATCCTGATTGGGATGTAGTGAGAGGCGTAACTCCGGTTGTGCAATTGCAGAGAGTGAAATCCTCAGTATTGAGAGCAGATGGCTCAGGTATATTGATATGAGGGTCTACCATTACTTATGTTGATTAAAATGTGGAGAAGAGAGATGGCTTATGTAACAGAGTTATTTAAACAACTGATCACTTCAGGAATACTTCTTCACAGATGCATTAATTTTACTCTCTTCAATTGAACAATAGGAAAGCATCATAAATGAATGTGTCAGTATCAGAAAACAGATAAATGAGGACACAGAAACGGTATCTTTCCTGGCTCTGCACAATTACCCTATTGCTCATACTAATGTATATTGTTGTGTTGCACTGAAAGAAAATGTAATCCGCTGAGAAACAGTGGAGCTTTGTTCAGTGCGGCTGCCACTCTGAGAAGTGCTATTCTGTCAAGTGTCAGCTTTTGAATACAGAGGTAAAACTCAATGACTGTATTTTCTATCCTGTCTGTTCATATTCAGCAAGCTGCCGCCCCTCCAACACACAGCTTGACTTTGATAGTCTTCATATCTCCGTGGAAGAGTCCTCAAATTTCAGACTTGTCAAAGTTGTTTTGTCTTCATAATCCTCTTTGTACAACATGGCCCCATTCCATTCGCGCTGCCTTGTCATCCTCCCTCTACGAAACCAATGCTGACAGCAACAACGTCTTTTGATTGCACTAAATATTGCACTCTGGTGTCATTACAGAGAGCTGTCCTAGTTTGGGAGGACGTAATTGCCTGCTGCGTTACAAGACCAACAACCAGTTGGCCTCAGTTGGTCGCAGGTAGCGAGGCTCAGCGTGCAGGCCGCCACACAAACCAACATATGGCGCCGACATACATGAGCGGCTGCCAACAGGGTCAAATGTGTGGAGAGTCACTCAGGAGCAGAGGGACCTTCATCAAGGTCAAGAGCCAAGCAGCCGATATCTGCTGAGCTGCGGAAAACAACTCTCGTCCAATATGGGCAATTTATCAGCTATTGACCTCATAATCATCACCATTTTTCATCCACGTTCCGCATCACGTATCCAAGTCCCTCCACGTCTATGATGATTAATACTGGGAAGACCGAGCTGCTCATAGAGAAACCATATCATCACTAAAGCCTTCCAAAACAAATATCCCTGAATAGTTTATTTAGTCACAGCAGAGCAAAGCAAACTTTTTTTTCAAACTGGTGAAATATTATAATGGCCTTTTGCATTAGATGCTCAGTTTGTCTCAGCGTTATTTGGCAAACATTCATGAGCACGAGCAGCTAAATAACACATTCTAAAAAGATAAGCAGGGGTGAATGAGTGGAACAGGGGGATAGAGAGAAATAGAGAGAGAGAGAGATAAATAGAGAGAGAGAGAGAAATGCATCCACTCTTAGTTGTTTGCCAGGTAAGCATTTTTACATGTGGGCGGAGGAGTGAAAATAGAGATCACACAGGCAGAGTTATGGTAATGATCTGCTCCGGGTTCTTGTACTCAAGCTTTTTACAGCAACCCGTATCAGCCTGATATGTTAATAGGCACAATGGGATTTGGGTTTGATTAAATGTCAATGCCTGAAGGAAAAAAAAAAAAAAAGCAAGTGTGGCAAGAGAAGGAAAGAAAAAAGCCCATTTCTCAGAATAAGAGATGTGGGCTGTTCTGGGCTCAGTGGGTCCTTGGCCACCCAAGGAGGACATTGGTTAGTCAAACAATAAAGGACAGCTAAGGTTGTGGATAGTCCCAGAGGATCAAGCTGTGACATGTTTGTGATTTACTCCATAACAGCTAGAAGTAGAAGTGGTTGGAGGGCCTCTCTGTCCTTCTCTAGAAGGTGAGTCGTGAGAGTGGGACATTCAAGAGGGTCCTTTACTTCCCTTTCAGACGAGCGTATGAGTAGGGCGTATAAAACTATAACAAGGGTTTTCTCGCGTTACCAAATTAACCAAAAATTTTATCAGAAGAGATAAGGATAAGATTTAATTTGCAGCAGCTTCTGTGCTTGTTCAAACTCACGGCTGGCAGATACACCTCTCATGAATGTCCGTTCTACATTCTGGCTTATCTACAATGAGATTAAGTGTGCATTTGCTTTCGGGGAAGATTTATAATTGTATATGAGCGCATGGCTGAGAAAATCAACTTCAGAGGTAAACTGTCTAGGTACACTAACGATCATTATGGTAATGGGGGAGGATGAAGGGTAAGGAAAGTGAGTGAGGGGGAGCAGGGAAGAGATGCAGATGGATGAGGGTGAAGCAGAGGGGAAAATATAAAAATAGGAAGAAGAGAGGAAAGAGCATGATAACAATGACTAGAAAAGAAGTGGTTCATTCTCAGGGAAAGGCCATACCTCCTGCTGGGCTGACCCAGTCATAGTGTCCTAAATTGGGGTCTATCTGATGCCACAGTGAGGCTGACCCCGGGGTTGGATCTCTGGAGACGTAGCTGCTCTGTTGCTGTGGTGTTTCTCCTAGAAAACGACCGCGGGAGGCTGAATCCATCACACTCAGCTCCTCCTGGACAAGAGGAGTAAGATAGGTGCCTCCCCCCACTAGCACAAGAGCGATGAGACACCTCTTTCTTTCGTCTTCCTCCTCTTCTTTTTCATGCCACGCAGCTAATTTGGAGACCAGAGGCAGAATTCATAGACTGTGTATTATCAAGTGAATTAGGGACTGGTCTTGGATCAGTGACCAGGTCCTTCATGTGACCATCTCATTCATTTTAATCTTCTTTCATAGTCACAGACACTTGATGAATTAGAGCCCATGGCCCTTTGGATTCATTCATTTATTGTGGAGTTATTAATCAGTCTGCATAATAGCTTTTTAATTCAATTTCATGTGATAAAAACTTGTCAACACATTATTTTGAATTTATAAGACTGACATCATGTCTGTTGTCCTTTATTATATATGCAACTTAGGAATCATCGAGTCCCCTCCTGTCTTTGTTTCTCCTGTGCCCTTCGCGGTGAGGGTCAACTACAGAAGACCTGACAGGAAACTGGTAGTGATTCATGCTGAAGGACACCACAGCAAGGCAGATAATAAATGTCAAGAGGGTGCAATCCAGGGTCTTGATCCCACCGTGCCAACCTGCACCCCCTGAATCTCAAGCTCATTAAACACTGGGTAATTGCACATTCATCAACACATGTGGTGCTGTGTCTCTTTAACTCATCAGCCTCTCTTGCCCCCCCCCCCCCCCCCCCTTCCCCCAATCCCCACTCCCCCCCCCCCAAAAAAGACAGTGGAGTGGAGACAGACAAGCGTGACTAATGTGTATGCCCTGTAGAGGGCAATATTGTCTGCTGCGTTAGGGGGAGTACTTTGAAAAGGCTCTTTAAATGTCTTAATGTTTCTACTCTATGACAATGATATCTCTGTACTTGTTCAACAGTTTAACTCGGTGATGAACGAGCAACATATACATAGATAGAATAGAAGCTTTATTTTGCTGCAGGAAAATGAAAATCAATCCGTTTAAGTGCTGGGGATTCAACACAAGTTGCATTATCCCAAATAGAAACCAATATGCTCTGTCGTTGCTGAAATATAGAAGAATATGTCTTTGTCGCCGTGCATCTCATTTGTCAATAGATGATCACGTGCAGCTTCGTGGATTTCTTTGCAAAAGGTGTCTGTCCTGTCCTGCAGCTCAGTGTGAAAACAGTTTGAACAAGTATGATCAGAGTAGCAGAGGGTCAAATTTGGCTATGACTGCTGCCTGAGAGCTGCAGGTTATTGGCTTCCTTATTTAATCTGACAGATTTAATATAAAACAGGTGATGCTTGTGCTTCTCTCAATGGCCGTGGCTTGTGGGTCCTTCTTCGGGATTGGCAGAAGCACATGACTCCAGTGCTCACCGTCCAGGTCGGGACAAAGCTACTCTTTTACCTCCAGGGCCCGCTACACAACGGCTCATGTGTGAGCATGGAAAAAGAGTGGAAATCAAACCTCCTCTGTAAATACACCAAAGGTCAGTGATGACGTCAGAGTCCGGGGACAGCCTCCTCCGTGATTTTGCGGCCTGTCGCCGACGCCTGATTCCTTGCAGCTCTTTATATTTTGCACTCTTTGCTCCCTGACGATGATCCAAACGTGAATACACCAGAAGACTTCTGTTATAATTGTGTTTGGTGTATCGCCCACTGCTCATAAGTCTGGGGACTGAACTATGTAGAGCATGCAGCTACAAAAGGAAGAATATATTTTGCTGACTCGTACAAAATCCTTTCAAACAAACATACTCTGGGACTCCGTTTGATGTAGTTTACTATGATCTGAAGTTTCTCATGACTTTTTTCAAGCTGCACTCCGCTCCCACTACCCGTGGGCCCTCTAGGCCTCGGCCCAAAGACTCCACTTTATTTGTCTTCTATTATGACTGACTGCAAAGAAGTGTGCCCATCAACCATGCATGGTCTTATTGTTCGGCCATGACCCTCAACTCGACTGTGTGTAGCTTTTTCAGAGTGTTCCTTGTTGTCTTGCCAGGCATCTCATACTCTGTTTCTCTTCTTCCGCAACATTTATTTTTCTTTCCTTTGCAAACAAGTGTTTGTTTTACTCGCAGGTCGTCTGATTGTGTCTCAGATAGGTCAGGCTCTTTGAAACTCAATCCATTTCCTCTATTATTCATGGCTTTGTGTGTGGAGAATGATGCCACATTGATAAACTAGTTTAGTTTGCATTATTATCATTAATGCAATCACATCTGGAGGATAAACAGGACACCTCTGCTGGACAGCTCGTATGAGTAAGACATTGATGAATCATCCGGCGATAACCATTAGGCTTACAATGTGCCTTTACATGCCTTCAAAGAAGAGATGTTGATTCTTTTTTGTAAGTGTCCAGATGATGTAGACTGTCATTATTTATTCGGAGGGATAGATTTAACAGCAGTGCAGTCTGGGAGGCAGCCAGCCCCTCCCTGAGAGGTACTGTAAGCACAACTTTCCCTTCTCCACAGTGCCTGTTTTTGGAAAGGTTTTTTACATGTGGCCCACATCTGCATCCAGAGCATACAACTGCTTCACTGACACCCATTTATACAGGAACAAATATCAGTGTGAGTGTCTTATGTGTGCAAATTGTAAATCATCTGATGGACAGGTCCCCCCCCCCCCCCCACCCCCACCCCCACGCCCCCCCCTACCCACACCCCATGGTAATAAATTAAGATGAATGTATATGTTCATCATTGTACACATACAGATATGTATGTGTACAAGAGGGACAAAGACAGCGAGAGACAGCACAATAGCTAACATGTGTATCTACATAGATACATAGATACACATTATTGTGTTAAGCATAATCTGTCAGGAGTTACTAAGCCAGATGTTCTTGATTGGGTTTTCTTCTCCTACCTGTGACCAAAATGGTGTTGCAGGACCAAAAGCTCACCTTTTCTCTTGGAAAGCCTCATTTATTTGTGCTGGGTCGAAGAAAATAAAGCGTTTTTGATCTGTTGAAGCCTCTTGCAATTAACCTGGGACAACACATTGGCAAAGTCTGAGTTGCAGACATTGTGCAGCTGCTGTAGCTTCAGCACTCCCCAATGGCACTATTTTAATGTGCAGTACTAAAGCTCACATTGCAGATACCAGCATGCTATAACCGTGTACATGAAGGTGACCATTGGTTTAACAATATTAGGTCACCCTACTTACAGCTCAGTCAAACCATCCAACATATCTTTTTTTTGCAGTTTGATAGGTTTGAATACCTTTTTCAATGCTTCATATGAGCATAGGCTAGACAAAAGAATATACACAAAATCATTCAACAAATCTTCAGTCATCCATTGTTGGCCCCTGATTGATTTTAAAGTATCAAGTTAAATATATTGTATTCCAACTGAATGGTCTTGAGCACCAATTTATACGATTTTCAATTTCAGTCAAGTAGTTGGGTGGGTTGGTCACAGCAGAGCCGGTTGGTAATGAATGTTTATTATAAATCAAATGTCTAAGATTTGTCAGAGGTTTGCTTTAAAAGCACAGAGGCCTAAAATAACTCGATAATTATATGAGTCACCTTGCCACTCAGGAAAAGCTTATTTTTTTCTCCACCAAAGTACCCACTCCATCTTTTGCAAAAACACATTCACAGTGTGGCTATGTACATGTACTATTTTTGGATCATAAGGGGAAAAAAGCCCACTCCCTGTCAGATTTTATGTTTTGTTCATCTGCCAAAGTAAAGGTTTGACAAGAAGGAGCACAGTCATTACCACTGGCAACCATACCTTTTCACCTTGGTGCTGACGGCTTCCCTGACTGCATCACTGCTATCTGATTCCCATCCAACCACAGTGGGACAGGCGGCACAGACATAGCACATAGAAAATACAATTAAACCCACATATAAAGCACATTCACACACACACACACACACACACACACATACGGCACAAACAAATGCACAAGCACATTCTAACTGTTTGCCTGCCTCTCTCGCTCCCTCGCTCTCCTCAGGTGTATATAGTCTCTTTGACACAGTCTGCCAGTCTGCTGCCATGCAGCGCCACATTTAGCCCTGCAAGAAGCGCCAGACTGCAGCTGAGCAGAGCACAGTGAGGAGGTTATTAATGGCCTTCCTTATTTTAAACGACAGTCTGAAAACACTGGTGGCACCATGCAGACCCTGCGAGCTGCAAGCTTGTCTTTCATCCCATCTGTCTTCACGGCCCTCAGTCTCCTTGGCTCTAATGGGCCTGTGGCTGTCGCTCTGTCAGTTTGCTCCTCACACACCCTTGTCCGTCTGGTGGGTCGCACATGAAGGAACACAACGATTTATCACCATGAATTGATGTGTTGCACCTCTTCCTTAGCATTTTTTTTACTAACTAATAGTGTCCAACAATGCTATGCTCCTGCATAACTTTATTTCATGAAACTTGAATCTTGTAATGTTCTCATAAACTCTAAAAGGTAGGAAAAGATGAAACATTCTGCAGATGCTATTCCAATGTCATGCTCATGAAGGTGTCAGAGAATCAAAACATCACGCTTTCTTTCGCCTACAAGTTATCTCTCTGCCCTTTCCTATGTCCCCCTCTTCCTCCCTTTCACTACACTCCTCATCCTCTTATACCTTTCATTCTTCAGAGCCACGCCACCTATCACCACACCCTGCTGAGAGTTTTGACACCTGTCTGATGTATGCCTCTCTTTTCTCTCACAGGACCTGGGCGCACATGGACAGCCTATCAATCACTCTGCAGCACTTTCTCCTGCAGAGCTCAGCCAATCACAAGTGATTGGGTTTGATCCAAACGTGACATGTCAGAGCGTAAATGAGTGACTGCTTGCACACATATTTGAACATGGTGTTGGACGCATGTTTTTGGGCTACTGTACGGTCTGAATGAAGTAATATAAGTTGTCAACCTCACGCACACAGTCATCTCCTCTTTCCCATTATTCACGAACAATAAGTGGTTTTCCATATGTTGTGCGGGTCAGAGTACATGTAGCATGTACTCCAGCACATGTGCAATTAAATCTGCCAATACAGATGTGAATACGATACCCACACATAAAGCGCATACAAAATTAATTTAAGAAGATTGTATTCATATTGTGTTACTGACCCATTTGCATCATGTAAGATTAAGTAGCACTTGTCTATGCAAAGACTGGCAGCCTGAGCCACAACCTATTGCAGCCCTCCAGGCATCATAACACTGCTGGACAAGGATATGATGGGACCCATCACGGATTGGTCATTTCGCTCCATTGCTGCTCAAAAGCAAATGAGGAGTGGCGACTCAGCTCCCTGGTGACGGACCCTAAGGGGAAAGCTGGGACATTTAAAATCAAACGCTTCCGCTCTCCAAGGTTTGGATGAATAACAAGTCTGGATATCAGGGAAGGGGTTGCCACATCCTGTGAGACATTGGCGACGGCAGCGCAGGCTTCTCCCTCAAATGCAGCAATGGACCTGGAAGTCCGGGGGATTGGGTTCAGTTGTCATTAAACCCACAGAAACTTCCCCTTCAGTGACTCCCTGCGGTACTTTGATCTTTCACATTTGCTCTCACACAGTGGATGAGTCAAACGACTCATGGCCAATGAGCTTTTAGAGCAGATTGTCAGCTTTAATGTGCAGGCATCATGACCCACACCAGCTGAACTGGTCCAGGACCACTGGCACCCTTCTGTGGACATGGCTCCTCAGATTCAGAATGCCAATATTTGATCATTTGAATATATTTTATAGCTCTTTTTCATATATGTACTATTAAGAGAGTTTCTGGTCAAAGTCTGCAACTTCAAAATACTCACAGATTTATTTTTCACTAGGTTTGAGGTAAATTGAGTTAGTGTGGTGTTCAGCAAACATGGGTATAAGGATTCTTCAAGAATAGGAATGAACCACATTATAACCACTGCCAGCAGGAAATGTAAAATTAACACAAGTTTGAAGGAGACGTTTGTTAATTTCTAAGCTAAAATAAATCACATTTTATTTCATGGAATAACAATTTTGGTGTTTTCAAACACATTGAAAGGTTTTTTGAAAGGTATTGATAATGACAACAAAGGCCAATTATAATACAATCAGAATTCTGACATTTATAAGTATATGTAGTCCAAATGTTAATATTTTTGTGAATGCATTTGCGTGATTTTGAGTGATTTAAATATCAGAAGCCAATGCCTGAGAGAGAACGGTGTTGGTAGTAATATTTTATTGCAAAATGGACTTTCCCTAACAACCTGAGGTAGGAAAATATGTATAATGGAGATAGAAACAGTGACAAAAACACAATGAATTGACCATTATATTGATTGCAGCTTGAAAGAAAGCTGGTAAGAAATAGGAGCAAATATATCTGTTGATTCTTCTACATACTGTCTGAAATACAATTGTTGCATGGTATTGCATCAGTTTATCTATGTCAAATGGCTGTGGATAGATATAACCTGAAAACATATATGGGGTAACAACATCCTGATAAAGCATGATAAAGTCTGGCACATGCTGTGTAGGTTTTGTTTAGAGAATGACAACTCAAAGAGACGAGTATACTTCCCGACCTGCAGGGAGTTTTAACTAAACCACATACTCTGGAAAAATACCCAAACAAACAAAACCCACCACACAGGCAATTACAACAGCAATAATAATAATAATAATAATAAAAACATATAGCAGCATCCTTTATAAATCATATTGATATAGAGCATAATCATATAAAAATAAATGCTTAACAATTTGTTCCCTAACCGTTAAAACAAGTACAAAATATGACAAGACACCTCTCCAGAGCACCAGTAAAAATGTGCCAAACTTAATACAATAAAATTGATTCATCCATAAGTGCCGTTATAATGTTATATCATAGGATTTCTAGAATCAGTTTTCATACACAGCTATTTGTTAAGAGGGCACGGTCATGTTACTCAGACGCAAGTGTGAAACTATTTACAAATATGTACAAAGAACATTTTCAGAGATATTTACAAGATGTCCAGATCTAAATTTCCCGCTAAAGATGGCAAATTGTACATTCGCTGCGAGTGAATACTGACAGTTTCTCATTGTGTGTGTGTCAAGTTTTTGTCGCGGGGTTTACGCCGTCATGGAGACGACCTCTAACCCCCGGAGTGTAGCAAAGCCAGAAACATTTCAGTCATTGAGTTTGACAACTGGGCTTGATTACGGCCTATTCAACAGCCCAAGTGTGCGTTCTCTTTGGTGAAGCCGGCCTCCGGGGCACTCAGATCACAGCGAACACCCGGAACGCCTTTCCTCCCGGTGGGTTTTGAAGGCTGCAGGGAAAAGAGAAAGAAGAGGGAGGCAGTCAGTCTAGGTGCAGAGAGACGTAGATGACATGCACACACAGGCAAACAGACCTCAGCTTTTTATGGAGAAACGTCTGCATCAGTGTTGCCTGACAGTTGGGACAAAAACAGATAGAGGTTGGGGCTCCCTGAGAAAACAGATAAACCCATTTTTACACAAACACAGGGGACCTTCATGTGTTCACCCAACAAAGACAGACGTGTTGTGAAGTGAAGGGAGACAGATAAATGATGGGCAGATACTAACAGACGTCAGGCATCGCAGTGAAGTGAAAAAGAAAAATGTGGCGAAGGGAGGCAGGAGGACGAGAGGGGGAGGACAGAAAGAGAGGGGGAAGGCCACAGAATAAATGAGACTGAGTGTGTTTGTCCTCTACGCAGGTCATGTTAACAATAGTCATTCTGCAGACCACAGAACAACCCAAAGGTGGAGCAATTTTAGACAAAACTAGAACATACTATAAAGTATGTGGGTCACTCTTAAGCTTTGAACAGCGGCTGGTACAGGCCTGTCCCCTTAATGCTGCTGTAAAGTGGTACAGCATGATTCAACACATGCTCTCACTTTCTTTTCCGATGCAAACACAAGCTCCCTTCTTTTATTACTGAGGACCCATTGTGTAGGAAGATGGTGACAAGAAACTATGATTATAATTATTTTGAAACAACGCACCCATACCAAAGGATTGATTAAAACAGTACGTTGTTCATTTTCAGATAGGCATAGACTCTTATTAGTATGTATCCTGGTCAAAGGCTTGTACCTTCTGAGTCCTCTTGATGCAGAAGAGCTGTATTATCTCCTTTACGTTTTTTTTTTTTAATTGGGTAGGTATTTTAAGCCAATCTTGTTAATTGCTTTGAGTGAGCAAGTGGATTCAAACAGGGTTGTCAACTGTTGAGTACAATGGGAATATAATGGGGCAACATCAGCAAAAGTATACATCTATGTGGATGATGCAGTGTTCTATTTGCTAACCTGCTCCTTCCTGCTTCCTTCATCCTATAAGTATGTTAGGATGCCTTTGACACCGAGTCTTGCATGAGAGACGTTATGAAGTGCCTGCATTTTGAAAAGACTAGATCCACCAGGGAGGGCAGAGTGGATACATTTATCTCTACCTGAGAGCCATTGATTTCTCATTCCTTTATTTTGAGCCCCAGAAAATGAACCCCTCCAACCAAATTTTAAGACATAATACTGACATAGGACCAGCTATCGCCCTAAACAATGAAATCCATAATAGAATGCTAACCACCCTTTGATTTACCATTTGTTAGTTTTTTACGATTTATTTCTCATTCCCATGTATTCTCCGAAACACTTTAATTTCACTTCTAGTCATAGAACAGCAGTTTCTACCAATATAAAGTAAAACTATGTCCAATGCTGTTACAACAGGGGTGATCACTTTTACTGTAAATGTGAAGTTTTACATTTTTAAACGTTTGTATCTTATCAGAAATGTGCACACACATACTAGCCACTGAGGTCAGCTTGGCTAGATTAGGCATCCCATACCTCTCTGAGAAAATGCCATTTTGGTATGAGGCAATGTAGTGTTTCCGCTTGTCCACCGGCATTACATCGATATAGCCGCCCGCATCATTCCTGATTACTCCAGCGTGGATCGCTGTTCGGCATATACTGGACTTCTACAGAGGAACGCAAGAGAAAGGGTCCCGTAAGAAATATTGACATTAGACATTGGTCCTTGTGAAGAATTCAGCTTCACTAGCTTGACTTACATCGGAGTATATTCTGGTGCCGATTACTCTGGATATGTGAGGATTCTCTTCTAAACAGTAGCTCGGGCAGTATAACCTAAAGATAGACCAGTTGCATGGTTAATGACTGGAACTCAAACGATACTGGAGAACTAAACGTATGCATGCAGGCAGACAATAAGTCAGGTTCATACCTTGGACAATGTTTTGCAGGCTTTTGGTATGAACACATCTGTGCAACTGTGGTTTCACAAGTGATGGCTTTAACTGTAAGAAGGAATTACAGGGAATCTCAACACACAGCTGCAGCACAGCTTATATTAGTAATGTCATGCAACATGTTACACATCTAGTACAATGTACAGTGTCACATTTTTGTCAGACTAACCTGCTACTCTGGAAACTGTGAAGGAATTAGCACTCAGATATTTTCTGTCAAGAGGAAAAACAAACGTTTACATGAGAATACATTATTTTCACTTATTGTGTGACTATTTTACCAATCTTGCTTTAAAATATCATCAGTATAAATCATGGAGATGTTTCTAATGTTATTGTCTCACCCGAGAGATTGAACTCCGTTCTTGTTGGATTTGATGAAAAAGTCCTGTCTGCCTTGACGCGTTACATCCATCCATCCTCCATCATTATCTATGACACCGGCATGTAGACCCGCTCTGCACACACTGGATTGCTGCAAATAGAATATTTGATTTACAATGTAATATTGATGGCCTTTTGCTGACATAGTTGTAAGCAAGTAGCACTGCAATGTCTCTAATGCACTTTGACAGGACACACAGCTGTTAATGTGCTTACTATTGACCACATCATTTGCATTACTCAGCCTGAGGAACTGAAGTACTCACCATTTCATAGTACACTGTCCCAACTACTTTTCCTGTAGCATCTAGGCACCCAGCTGGACACTCGTATCTGTGTGAGTAATATGGGAAAAATAAGGTGAAGTGAACCGTACACTCCATTTTGTGGTGTTGCTGTTTTTATTATATTGAATCTGAACTGTACCTATTACATGGTGTTCCTTTACACTGATCTCGGAGCTTGGTGTCACAGGTCACAAGCTGAGCTGAAAAACATGAACATAAAGGCTTTTCAGTGCTCGTACAGGATCCAACTTGCATGAAGTGGCAGCTATGATGCAGGCGACTGGTTTCCTAAAGGCTGAGTTGAGTGACATCCAGTGAGGAACTTTGTTCTGATGCCTCAAGAACCAACGAGAAGAATTCCTGCAACAAGGTTCAGGGTGGTCAGCAATTCTAGAGGAAGCGTCTCAGTTTACAAGCACAGGCCCGTTTCACTGCAGAGAGGAAGCCATTTAAAAACCGCATGGAGCCCCTCTCACCCCTCAACCCCTCTCAGCTGGCCAAAAGCAAACACACACTCAGGGGATCATGCTGAAATAGTCCTCCCCTCCCTCCTCCAAATAGTGACTTGCAATATTAAGTACACTTCAGAAACTGTCATTTGGTTAATCAGGGAGATGACAGAGAAAGGCGATAGAACATCAAGAGAAATATTTCTGATTAAGCTATTTGTTTTACTTGATATCTATCCATTATTGTGTGGTAAACACAATGTATTAAAACTCTTTCTTGTTTTCATTTCGATCATGTCCTCTGTGCACCTCCTAATCCTAAACCAGATCTATACCCCCCATTTTAAGATGAAACAAGAGCCAGAATAAACAGCTAAATGACAGCTTACACATCTGCTGTGTGTTGACCACTTCATTCTTGTGCAGGTCCTCTGTGGGGGGCTTGGTGGGGGCTGGAGCTGGAAGACTGGGAGTCTCGGGCTTGGAGGCCCGAGACCGGGGCTTCTGTGGAGTATGGGGGGCCTCCGGCTCAATGAAATTTATTTCTTCTGTTTCCTCTTGTGGAGGGTTAGAACTGTCATCTTCAAGTAAAGTCACAAAATAGGGGCATATTAGGCTTATTTTTCCTCAGGGTTTCTAACACTATTTATTTTCCAGACACATACCTTTGTAGCAGAGATTGTCCTTGCAGCCTCCTCCATAGCTGGGAGGACAGGCAGAGCATGGGGTCCCATGTTTGTAAGGAGAATGCCCCCACCAGTTTCCCCTGTTCAGGTGGTACAGAAAGGGCTTATTGAACAGAACACATACTACTTGAGCAAAACTAATAACCCATATTCCTTTGCAACCCATTTGTGTGTGACGATTTTGAACTTCAACTATGAGGGAAAGAAACGTTCATAGTTCAGCAGCAAATTATTAGAACTGTTTCAACCTGTGTATCAGTCATGCAGCTGTGAACAAATACACTTACTTTGGTGAATAGTTGCAGACGAGATAGACGGCTTTGGCCCAAATCTGTCCCCATACATTCATGTTGTAACACATGTTGATGGCACAGCCAATCCGACTGCTGGTGGCCCATACCAGCTGCAGAAGAATAGCAGGAAAGACCATGAAAAACTGATTATTAAGTCATAAATCACTAAAGCATAAACTCTCAGGAGGAAATGGGTAAAGAAATGGTACAATCCAGACCTAGCTACCTGTGTATAATGAGTACAAACTGGGCCGGAGCATCTGAAGGGGCAATAGGGGTCACACTCCTGAGGGTAAGGGAAGGAGTAGTCTTTCACTTCATCATACCAGGCCTGCACATGGAACGTGGGTGGGCGATACCTGGGGAGATGAGTAAGCGTTTGCACCTTTCATGACAATGCTCCAAAAAACAGTTCTATTGTCTTGTGTCTCTTTTGGCGTGGGAGTTGGTGTTATGCATCAAAGCGTACTGCAAGTCGTCTTTCAAGAACCTATATGCATGATACCCATAGCCTGGATTAGTGAAAAACAAAGCAACTCTTGGATTTACAAAACCACTAAGTTGTTTGTAAAAACACAATGTCGTACCTTACAAAGTTTAGCCTGGCAAAGAGTGTCAAGACCTCATCAAAAGATGAAGTAAATTACACTATACTGTATGTAACAGATGTAGTTACCATTTGAAGTAAGCATCCATTAGTAAGCACAGCGACGTAAACACATCTGTGGTGCTATCTGAAAAAACTGCAGTGACCAACGATTGCCACTTATTTGGCAGCATGTGTGGCGAGTCAATCTGATTAGAATCAAGTGAACATCTTGATGTGAAGTGATATGATTAGATGTGGAACAAGAGACTCTTGTGTGAAGCAGTGCTGTTTTCAGATGAGGGGCTGAGTGTACACATGTAGCAATTGTTGTGTCCTGTGTGAAGAAAGTAGCAGAAAATCTAGCAGTTGTGTTAAACTAAAGCTAAACAGAATAAGTTCTACATTAGTTTCAATAAGTTGTCTATTCCTTGCTATTTAAAATAACAGTATATGCCAAATATGGCCGGCTAACTGTTTGACTGAAAAGTGGCCTTCATATTTCCTTTATTTTTTTAATTTAACCTGTATTTATCTCAGATAAATTGAGATGTTACATTTTCCTATGGGTTCCTGGTCCAGGCAGCATCCTAAACTACTCTATTTTGACTCTCTTCAGGTTCACAATGTGTCAGTAAAATCAAATTACATAATAATTCTGTTCTTATCAATGTTCCTATCCACAGAATTAGACGCAAGCCTCCCGTCAGCCACAAACACACACATGCCGACTTTGAAGACTTTCAATGTTTTCAGCAAAGCAACCCTTTTACCCTCAACCTTGCACAAAATTAAAGTCTACGTATGCAGAAACTGTGTATACTTAATTATTGTTTACCTTCCCCAGTGTGCTCCCAGGTTCTGTCCGATCTGTGGCAGTAGACTGGCAGGGCCGTGCTCCCACAGACAGGTTTCTGCCCACTCCTCTGCCGTACGCTCCAACTCTGTGTCCCACACCTACACAGCAGACGAGAGGGAAAAACAATATGTAGTCTTCAGGATTATGTTTGATACTAAGTCAAAATAAACCGACTCAGTGCGACTGAAAACTGCTTGTATTGCAACTAATGGGCCGTAATATATAACAATGTCAGGTCATAGAACGGCTAGTGTACTAGCACTGGAGCAATTCACTGCCTTGTAGGGTTTGTTCAGCTGTCAATGATGTGGTATTCAAACACTTACTGAACAAGGAACTGCTATGGTTAAGTAACTGCACTAGTCCCTAAACGAAGTGCAGAACTATGTTGATGTGTTCCTGCTGCTGTAAAATGAGCTTTTTGACTCTCTTATTGCTGCTCAGCTGACTTTCCCCAAATGGGTTTCCCCGTAGGATCTGGTGTTATTCAGAAAATGCAAAAGCTGTTTTTCCTTAAGTAATACCTTCCATATGTCTCCGGTGAGATGTCTGGGTGCAAGCTTTTGTTTCACTTTCCCTCTCTAAATTGCCCTCTCAGTTAAGTTTGGCTTTGGTTGGATACGAAGGGATCATATTCCAATTCTGGGGTTTTCTGGGAATGCAAAGAGTGTCCTTCCTCTCTGCTGACCTACATTCTTCCATTAAAAAATGTGAGAAAAACTCTCGCTGTAATTCATCTGAAAGACACCGTATGTGCCTTTAATTGCACACCTTCCCTCTCACCTTTGGTGTGGGTTATCTAACCTAACTGGTTTCTACAAGAAAGTCAATTAGTTTGTGTGCGTGTGCGTGTGCGTGTGTGTGTGTGTGTGTGTGCGCATAGAAACGTGTTTGTGTGCGTTAGCATTAGTATACCAGCAGAGGTGTCAGAAGGTTTCACATCTCACACATTGGGCCCTGGAAGTAATAGCTTACCCTCACTGAAATCTCATCCAATAACAGACACTAAAATAACTCCCCCGCTTCCACCACTGCCTCCTTCATCCGTCACCCACTAACAGTCCCACCCGAAACAACTGCTGTTCTCTGCATTACTCCCGAAACACACACCTACCTAACAACAGGATGTCTGGCAGCGCTGCAAATTAACTCTTAACGCTGAGCAGTGTTTTCAGCTCTTTCTGGGAATCCAGCTTGCTGTTGAGAGGACCTATTTGTTTAAATTAATATTGTCTGGTTCTACCATATTGGCACAGTGTTCAATGTCAGATTTCAACACAAAGCCTCGTAGAAATGTTACATAACTGACATATAGAATAAATAAACAGTTGCAGGTGTGGAGTATAGTTTTCATCCATTTCTACATGTGCAAAGATGGAGCATATTGGGGTAACAGCAACCTTGTCTGCAGTTGCCTGTGGTCTGTCTTGCACAATAAGGCCAAATGATGACTGACAGGGCCAGGGGCTAAAACAGGAAGGAGAATGTGTTTACCTGAAACTCTATCTCTGCTCAGAAATTACCTCTGTGGGCAGTGAGCTTGAAATACATGCCAGTGTGTCAGTATTGTCAGATCCCTTTTTGCCAGTACAAGAGTTTACGATGCTGGAACAGAAACACCAGAAGAGATTTGAGCCTGGTCATCATCAGTAGTGAGAGAATGCAATTCAGTAATAACCTTTGTTACGATTTTCTTTACAACTGACCTTCTTGCACAAAAAAAAGAATAAATGTTTACAGTGATAAGCGGACTGAAACACACTGCTCAGAGCTGTGGTAAGCACCAAACGATGTGCAAGCCACAGCAGATAGGACGCTCTGGGCTTGAGCGGGGTCAACACAATGTTTTGGACCATTAATGAATGGTTAAGGGTCGGAACTAAGGTTTCAAGACAAAAACAACCAGAACTCTCTCACTGGCTGCAGTGTCTTGGGAGGGAATGTAGCTGACGACTGTTTCTCTGATTCCTGATGCTCTTGAAGCCTATCTTCAATAACGATGAATACAACAAGCATCAATCTTGCAGCTGAAGAACTCATTCCATCGTCCCAAAACTTTTTCAGCTGTTGAACCTTGTGCAGACTGCAGTCAGCTGCTGTTGCTTGCACAGTTAGCCCAGTAGGGGAGGCCTTGTAACCAAGACCCCCCCCCCCCCCCCCACACACACACACACACACCCTACCCACCCTGACCGCACTTCTGCTGGGGCCCGTAAAGAAAAACACCTCTCCTACTGAAGTCTTTCAGCACAGTGCACGCAGCATTGTATATTTCGCTTGACACTTCATTTGCAGGTTTTTGGGTTCTTTTTTTTCTCTTTCTTGGTCATCTGGTTGCATTCCAAAAGGTACAGAGGTGGACTTCCTTTGCAAGTCTGAGTTTCCTGTTCACAGTCGATGGTGCATGCAGAGAAATACTAAGAAAGCAAGGCAAAGATATGGGAATTGTATAAGGTGACGTGGAGTAAAATATAAATAAATGTAATGAGAAACCTGGCAGATGATGGAGGAGGAGATGTGGTAAGAAGAGAGGGAAAACAGGGAGACAGTGGGAACTCTGGAAAATGATATTGTCTTCCCAGACTACTTCCCACAGCAATTTAGAGTAAACAGTGTTTCATGCAGCACATTCCAGCCCACATCAACTCACATCGGAGGTCCTGGGGTTGACCATTGTCTGAATCTTGTCAACCAGTGAATACCATTATCTCCCATTATCATGTTATAACAGGAGCATAGTTTGACCAGTACAGCATAGACTATTGTAGGCTTGACTCGGGAAGCTGTCTCACTGTGCATCAGAAGTGGGCCAGTAATGGTAAGGGACGCCTGATATCTTGATTTGGTCTGATATTGGGATTTATAATGTCTCGGACATAATAATAATATCGTTACAAAAGCAATCATTTTCCCACATGGTTGGTGCTCGTCGTGGCGGCACCTCAAGGAAGTTGCTGAGTCACTCCTAAACCCAAAAGACATTGCAGTCTGGACAGGATGCAGGTTGAGGTTTGTCCTCTCGGGCATAATGCTTCACAGATATTTGAAGGATGATTGGAATTTGCTAATTTGATCTACATGTGTTTTGCATCTCTGGAAAGTTTTACGACCAATGCTCCCTGAAGTATTCGCAGAAGGTGTTCTTTATAAGTGCAGCTTTATTGGAGCAAGAGCATCTGTTTACATTCTTGGCATTACATCAAGCAAGTTCAGCGTGGGCTCTCGGACAGGTGAGGCCAAGAGAGTTTCCAGTTTTTCGGGTGGCATCTTTGCTATTTTGGGATAGTGCTGTCCTGTTTGCTTCACTGGAGCATGACCTTGCATGTGGACTTGAGGAACTACAGAACTCTCTTTGGGAGGACCAACATTTTTTTCATACTATGATATTCAGCTGCTGCTCTTAACATTTAGAGAAACCAGTGGAAGTGTTTTTCCTGGGTGTAACCAGCTGACCAGACCCAAGACACACTGGAGAGATTCAATCTCCAAGCTGGCCTGTGTGAGCTCTGAGGTAATCTGCAGGAGAAAGTTGCAGGGATAAAAGAAGTTTAGACAGCTCTCCTTCATTTTTTTTATGCCACTGGAGTCTGGTAATTACTTTTTATTTGGCAATCTTATTCATCTGAAGCACGTTCTCTTAATATTGAAGCTGTCTGTTTCACTCGCTTGTCCACATTAACATAATTAAACATCTTGGGTTAATGCAAGGCTAATTTATTAGTCTAGACCTTAATTATTGTCTGATTGAACAGCCAAATTATCCAACACTGCATTAAAATGGCCGGCGCTTTCAGCAAAACTCTGACTCATCCCAAACTGTCAATACAGCTTTATCTTAGACCACAAACATCACAGCCCCCTCAGACCTGAACGCATCCCGGCAAGGCCAAGTTAAACATCTTTGCAGGTGGGACCCTTTCTCCCATGATGCCATCTGTTTGTCTTTTAGCGCTTCAAATACTCACACTTCTCTGTTTATATCTGTGGGTCAACATTTGAGTGTGAGGCAGAACCGCTCTCCCACCTTCTAACGGTGCATTGAAGCTTTGTGGATCACTATGGAGTGTGAATGCTTATCCAGGGAATTTTTTGGCCCTCTGTGTTGGATAATGACAGAATGGGAACGGAGCCACAGGGATAAGGGGGAGGGAGGCAGAGAGAGGGGGCAAGAAAAGGAAACAGATGAAGGGCGGGAGGAAAGATGGGGATTTGAATTGATGTTATCTCAGTTTTTCTGTGATGATTGCCACAGAGGGTCAGCCGGGTTACGGTTTAATACAATGGCAGACAATAACAAAGCTGATGGCAAAATGGCTATGTATGTGCGCTTGGGCATTTGTGTGTGTGTGTGCATATGCATGCATGGGTGTGTAGGGAGAGCAGGGAAGCATGTCTATGAAGTCTTCCAGTACAGTGAAGCTGTGAGGTTTCTGAAAGGTGACAGCCATTCAACACAGACTGGAGGAAAATCTGAGAAATAGGGAGCCCCTTTCAAAATAAAGCGCAGAAAATCACTGAAAATCCCTGTGACCTGAACAGTTTCTCGCCTGACAGATGTTTACATTTATACAGATGTATAAATGATAATTCATATTTCAGCACATATCTTTAAAAGTTATTTCGTACCCCTTTCAAACGTCTCCATCTTTTTTTTACTCTTTTTTTTACAGCAGGAACTGTTTATTTGCCTTAACCTTAGTTCTATTTAAATAAAACAATTTTTAATTTGTTTTGTTTTGTTTATTTTTGTCTGTCTCTCATTGCCTTGCTTTTCATTGAACAACTCCATTATTACACCTCAATTTGTATTTACCTACTATTCCTTGCAATCTCTCTCTCTCTCTCACCTAACGTCCTCTTGTTGCAAGCCTCTTCACCCCTGGGTGCCCCTGGAGCTAAAAAAAAACAGCTAACTGTAACAGGAGACAGTAGAAAGGAGCTGTGTGCTGCTGGCTCAGCATTTCTCCGCTAGAGTCTGACGGCCAGGCAAAGTGGTGCTCTCACACACACACACACACACACACACACACACACACACACACACACACACACACACACACACACACACACACACACACACACACACACACACACACACACACACACACACACACACACACACACACACACACACACACACACACACACACACACACACACACACACACACACACACACACACACACACACACACACGGGGTTCTCAAGTCCAACCTCTCAATTATACAATTACACAGTCCAGCAATTGCCCCCAGCAGGAACTGTTTATTTGCCTTAACCATTGAATAATACTGCCTTTTGTTCCGTAGCTCTTTAAGTGGAGATGAAAGGATTATAAAACCTCATTACTTTCTGCACACTGTATTGATTTTTAACCTGCAAAGTACTGTTGGTGGCAATGCACTGTGGCGGTCAAGCAGTGCATACACATACAGTATAGTGTATTTGGAAAAGTTCCAGATCTGTAGAGTGCTGACTTACAGAAGGTGTGTGTGTGTGTGTGTGTGTGTGTGTGTGTGTGTGTGTGTGTGTGTGTGTGTGTGTGTGTGTGTGTGTGTGTGTGTGTGTTTAGTGGGGGGTAGACAGCTGGTAAAACAAGCCCCGGTGCCGTGCTCTGATTCTAATTGCACTGTGAAAAGTGATCTGGCGCTGTACACACACGTGATGGCCAAAGGATAAAGTCAAACGAATCTCTCAGCATGAGTAAAAGAAAAACGCAGTAGTAATGTGATCATTGGCAAGTTGGCGGAATTCTTTTCTTCTGGCAAAACAACCAAAGTCACATGGTACAGACGTGTCTGTGGGGGGCAGGAGGGCTGTCCTCATCTTTGAAGGTGCTCAGATGCTGGCATGCTGCTTGTGTGTGAGCCAACAGGGACAAGTGCCAGCCAGTCTGGTGACTGGGTCAGGTCACTAAGCTACATGCTCCACAAGTGTGCAAGACTCTTAGGGAGTTCAGAATGGGGTCAAAGCGTTTTTTAACACATACAAACAGTATGTATGTGCTACTTCATGGAAATCATTCACCACAGACAAAATCTCCACATCCTCCATCCACCTACCATGTGCTCCATGTTGGAAGAAGGAGGGTAAACCTGGCCTCTGAGCTTGTTGTGAATGTCCAGGATGAGCTGAGCGTCACCGTCGGTAATGGCCCTCTTCCCCCTCTGCTTGGCCTCCCACCAGTCCCCCTCCTCGTCCATATACTTGTCCAGAATCTGCTCCCAGCCCGTGGAGTTAGGAAGCATCACCATGGAAGTGGCCGCCTGGAGCAGCAGTAGCAGGGACACGCCCCTAAGCCAGCACGGAGATACATGCCTCATCCTGGAGATGGTGATGGGGGTAATCCTCTCAAACTCAGGCAGGGTGGATGGCGAGGACCGGGGAGCAGGCCAGCACAGAGAGACACTCCTTTTTGTCGACAGTGTGAGCTGGCAAAGAAGTCGAGAGGAGAGAACAAAACAGGATTATTGAGAGGATTGGAACTGGTGTCCTGTAACAAATTTGCTGAATAACTTGGGTCAATATTGAACTTGGTCAGGACACCGCATTGGCTCGCAGACTCTTGGTTTGGTGCAGCGCCACTGGTAACCTAATGGAGTTCACTGGGGGAAAGCTGGCAGACTGGGAATGACTAGTGGAAGTGTGAATTAAAGAAATCACTACTGATGTTGAACTTCCCTGAGGATTTTCTTTTCCTTAATAAAAAATAAAGACAGCTTGGGAGCTCCTCAAAATAAATACTGCATCAAATCACATTTAGCAGCACAGCTGTGTGTAGTTTAGTGCACAGAATGCACAATGCAATGCATTCCCAATACTCTATGCTTACATATATTCTCAGTTTTAGGTATGCATGCTGCAATGCTGACAGAAGCTGATACAACGTGCCAACAGCTAATGGAAAACGTGAAGAGTAGGCTAATGTATATTGAAATGGAAATGGAGTGGTGTGATTTAACGTAGACTTGGGAAATAATTTACCTTTAATGAATTGGAATGCAGCCCGCTTATTGGTATCCTGACAGAGATCTGGCTTTGAAAAAACTTCAGCAGCAGGAGGAAGGGAAAAAAGTCCGCCTTCAAAGTAAGTTGGGCTCAGGTGGAGCGGTGATGACTGTCGCTGGCTGCCATGTGACCTAAATCAAAGAGGTGATGTGATCGCTTTCCCTCCGTTTGAAAAGAGAGAGTGGCTCTTTCTTCTTTCGGGATTCTTGCACCAAAGCCGCTAAAGCATCACTTATCCACATTTTATCCTTAACTTGGCTGCGCTTCGAGAGTGCCGCCTCTGACCACGCCCCTCCCCAAGGTTGGAAACAGCCCACTCGGTCCTGCCAAGACTTCCGTGCGCGTCCGTGCTCGTGCGTGCGTAAAGAAAGGCCTACAAGCAGAAAACTTTTTTTCTCTCCAATGTTGGATAAGTTTGAGTCTCAAATGCCCGCAAACTATCTATTACACAGCAAGAACACGCACCCCCCCCCCCTCCCCTCCCCTCTAATCTGCAAAATGTCTTGGGAGACATGTACAACCAGGAAGAGATGCACAATTACCACAAAGAAACACAAAACACGTACAAAGAGACCCAAAACCACAAATAAATATGCATTACAACTAAAAAGACACACACCAACTACAAATCGACACAACACCATAAAAAAGATGCATTGTGACACAAAACAACGACTAAAAAAGGGCAAAACCACCACAAAGTTCGTAGTAGAAGATCTTAATATGTCTCTATAATATTCCAATTTTTTTTTTATCTTAAGTATTATAACAATGATGATATTTGTAGTTCATATGGGAATGTTGTTACTTATAATGCTTCATCCAAGAGTAACATGCTCAGCTGACTGTGGCCCTCTTGCATAACTGGCTTTGGTCAAAATGAGATTAATTTAAACCAGATCTTCCTCCTCTGCGGGGCCTGCAAGCAAAAGTTGCCCCATTCTCCTGAGTCTGACTGTTCACAGGTGACTTCTTAGGGGGATTAAAACACAAACCAACTCTGTTAATTCCAATCCCCAAACTCGTCTCCTTCCCATCTGCAACACAGTACAAATTCCATAATGGAAACAGGTTTTGTCTTTTGTCATCTGGTCATTTTCACCGGTGGCTGTGGCACGTGGGGAAACAGTAGCTAATCACCAGGCCTCTGTGTGTCTACCCCCTGTACAGACTTACTTTCCACTGGGGGAGACACAATCTTCTTGTATTATACCTGACAAACATAATAAAACAATGCTAGCCAAGCCGACCATGTGGCTGGCAGCACCTTTGCTCTGTATTTTTCAGTAAATCCCCTTGTTTCCATGACTCCCTTAGTCATGTTTTCATGCCTTATACCCATTAGGTGAGTCAGGGACTGAATGTTTAGCTCTGTCACTCAGTTATGGATGTATTTGACTTTTTGTAATGCATAATCTGTGCCACATTTCACATTCAGCTTGGTTACTAAAATCTAGGAAAACATGGTTTGGTAGATTGTGGGGTGAAAATAATCTACAATACATTCTACATTTTAAGAATCCTCCACTGAGTGGTGGAAAAATAAGTAAAAGTACCAATGCCAAATTGTAAGAATACACCACTGCCGATAAAAGTCCTGTATTTGAAATCCCTTATTAAAAGTAAAGAAAAATATCATCAAAATATACTTAAAAGTATCAACAAGTATATTACTATATTGTGCTTTTTGTTTATCATCACAGTATTTGGTTGTTGATACTGATGCATCAATGCATTACGGCAGTAATGCTAGATGTCAAGGTAGAGCTGGTATTACCTACTTTAGTTCGTCCATGGTTCTCAACCTGTGGCTCCCATCCTGTGGCCCAGTGGACCCCTCCACAAGGGGTCGTGAGTTGATGAATGGGGTGTGGAAGATGAAGAACAATGTATTCTTTGACAGAAATTGAGTTTTGAGTGGAAATGTCTCTTTAGTGGAATTGCTAACTTGTTTTGTGCTGGCTTGTTTGTAAAGAGTCACAAAGGTTGGGAACCACTAGTTTAATGTTTAACAATGCATAACTTATAGACATATAACTGTCTGATAAATGTAGTAGAGTAAAAACTGTAATATCCTTCACTGAAATGTAATAAAGTAGAAGCAACATACAATATATGATATGCATATGTAATATAAATATAAATAATATGCATAAAAAATACAAGTGCATCAACATTTAGGTACAGCACCATGTCTATTCCACCACTGCCCTTAGTTAAGATGCACCAGATCAGTGTGTACCGAGCACTGTAGATGCACATCAGACAGTCTTGTGGGTGCCTCTGCTGTCTAACCCACTTCTGAATACGTACAGAATGCGATACAAGAGCTCTCTCATTGAGGACCCACCGCATTCTGAACTTCCATAAACCTGGGGTTTACTGTCTGCTCCCTGGGTCAGTAGCAGGGGCCTCGGCCACAGCCCAGCAGCGACCCTCTCTCGGCGGTCAGACCCCCCTCCATCGTACCCTAAAGCTGAAATAGCAACGCTGTAACTCCCAGGAGGGAACACTCATTCGTCTGCTATAGAACTAATGCTGCTCTACATTTAGATGTGTGTGTGACAGGGGGGAAGAGTGTGTGTGTGTCTCTCTGTTTGACAGTAAGAGTGAGAGGAGAGGGGAGTGACAGGGTGCATGTGTGATGCATGTGTGTGTGTGTGTGTGTTCACGACATAAATATATGAGGCAATACATAAAACATGTAATTATTTTAAACACTCAAAATAAGTTATACGGGCTCGGGATATGACATGACTTATATTACGTTAAGGTTAATGTTGAAATACACAAAGACTGACTGTAAGAGCATGTCTCTGACCCTGGCTGCAAAATGAAATTGTGTGGATAAGGAAATATTTACCAACTGCTCAGGGATTTCTATGATTTACTATGTGGTAATTTAGGTCAAGCCATCTGTAACAGTCAAGACATTCTCTGATTAATGTTTATTACAATGCCTGCCAGTAAATATACACTATTTGTGCCTGCGGTAGAGCAATATAAATGATTTCATGCTTGGGCTTCTTGTGTCAGCAGCCTTTCTTGAGAGTTCTCCCTGTCATCCCTTCTATTTCTGTGCTGTCCGTCTTAATATTTCACATTTTTTCATTTCTTTTATACCTGACCTCCTACCTGTATGTTTCTGTCTACGCACTCTTTCCCCCTCTTCCTTTTCTCACACACAAGACTTTCCAAACCTCTGCATCTCTCTCTCTCTCTCTCTCTCTCCTCTTGCTGGTGTCGCCCCCACCACACAGTCATTGTTGAGCCACATGTCCAGATGCTTCTTTTGGTACATCCTCTATTTAGTATTTGGTCTTGCGAGAGAAACCCCATGAACCCGACAGAATGCACCAGCCGAGCCGGACTCGGCATCCACACAACAGTAGCCTCTGGACTCAACAGCGAACCACACACACACACACACTCTTGAAGAACCCTTTTCGTTGGCCCACGTTATCTGGCACATTGCTTCGTAACGGTTCTGGTTGAGCCGGATTGAGGTCGCAGAATTGGAACGGCTTCGTGGTGAGGATGGGAGGAAAGAGCATCAAGGTCATTTGGCAGACGTTCTACATCATTTGTTGCTTGTGTGACATTATCAGCAATGTTCAGCAGAAGGCTGTCTCAGATATCTACTTCAGGCCCGTTTGGCTGAGTTTGTCTGGCTCCCCCCCCTTGTGGTGAAGAGAGGTCAATGCATCTGTGAGGAAAATGCTGGAGAGTTAATACCACATTGAATGTGCCTTTTGAAATAAAAAAAAATATTAATCTATTGTTGGCTTGGGTTTAAATCTTTTGTCTCCCTGTTATGTTAATGTTCATGTTGGTCAGTATTGTTGTGGTATTTAAATGTATTTACTTCAGTAAACGATACATTAACTTAATGCATTAGAAATCCAGTAGATGTGATGTAATATTATAATTATTAATTAATTCACATTAGGGCCATTTTCCAACAAAATGTGTACTTTTACTTATGCTTTGATACTTATTTTACTAAAGTATAATTTGGAATTAATTGTGTTATTATTTATTTTTACATTGCAGTGTTTTTACTTTTACTTAATGTGTTTTTACTTTGTCAATGATGATGGAGCTTATTGTTATTATTTTATACACTGCTTGATAGTTCGATCTTCAACAATGCATCAAATGTAATGTTTATGTTGATATGAAGTTGATCTAACATTTGAATTGCACATTCATACTTTCTCTTTCTTTCAACCCATTAACCACCTCATGGAACACAATTTACCTCCAAGTCATATTGTGGGTTTTTTAGCGTGTATACTTTTGTGTTTTCTACAGCGTCGTCTGACACGAGTTGAAGATAACCTCTATGAAATATCAGTAATGTATCAGTGGATATAAGTCGAAACCAGATCAATGAAGTTCTTTCTTTGACATGCTAACATTGACTGTAATCTGCAGTATCATCATATGACGGACAGCAGTCTTTGAATTACACTTGTGTGTCTCCTCCTAACAGAAGTGACTGTTATAGATTCTGCTGTCACACACTGTTCACATCACCACTAGATGTCAGGTTCAGCATGCAGTAACCTTCAGACAGAATCTATCTCTCAGGGAATCCGGTTAGAAAGGAGAATAATAAAACAACATAAATCTAGTTCATGACAACCAACTAAAATGTTTCAGCTTCCCTCATTTTGTTCAGCAACTCCTGGCACTCATCCATCTCCCAGTGTTGGACTGATCTGTAGAGGCACCGGGGAATTGTGGGTAAAAACTCACCAACAAATACTGTTTTATGTTAATTTGTACAGCTCATGTTACCTTATTTCAGAGTGTTCTTTGCTTTGGTATGCTGAATGTTAAATGGATATCTGCTTCTGGTGCTAACCAATAAATTTCCCAATAATGCCAAATGGATATGATATGTGGGCTGGTTTGCCACACGTCAAACCACTTTGTCATAAATATGAAAGTTTACTTTGATAGAGTTGTTTTTACGAGTTAACTTAATAAACGGCACACGCATTTAGGGAACGTCTTGTCTTTGTACAGAAAATCCCATTAGAAGGAATCATGCAATTCTACAATATGAGGACAAAGAGTTCAATGTTCTATAAGCCATTCGAGCATCAAAGCCTCCGTGAGCTTGTTGACTACAGGTATAAAAGAGAGAAGAGAGTGAAGGAGAAGAGCCCATCTGATTATGCAGCGCTGTGCTTCTTGAGGACGTTGATTTTGGCCTGCAGCTGCAGGATGCCGCTCGTCTGAAGGCCCCGCAAGGAGGCAAGCGTGGCTCCATCCAAGACAAAGACGACAGTAGGATATGGAGGGCAGATACAGAACACGAGCCATCCTTGCCTCAGTTTATATTCTTGGACTTCAACAGAAGGGTCAAGTCTAGTCTGTCTGAGGGTGGGACATATTGTAGACTTATTCTTATAGCCTGTGTGGTGGAGATAAACAGTGCCAGGTTCGACAGCATGTCATTACTTTTAATGTTAAATATGAGGTGAATACAGACTATACAATCTTACTATGTTGCACCAGCTTATGTCCATCATAAAATAAAATATCTATCCTGAAGTATGCCAGATATGCTTTATATGTATTTTACTAGGGCATGTGATGAGCCTACTTTGCCAAGGAAAAGTCACTAGACGAGAAAAGTGACCATCACATAAACTGAAATGGAGTTTTATTTCATTGTGGCTTATGGATCATAGGGAATACATGCAAATTCACCCATGAAAACCTGGGAGAAATGAATTTTTTCCCCACATGTTATGGCGGCACTCTCCTAAATAAACACTATTACAGACCAAAATAGTCACATGAGACACCGCAAATGATTTGTGTACCCAAAAAACGTTATTTTCTACTCCTTGTTTGAAGTAAGGGCATCCAACTCAAAAGAAGGAGTGTAAAAACGAGCCCTGCAGTTAACTCTGCTGCCCCGAGAGATTTATGGTTTCAAAAGGCTTTCAACATGAACACGTTAACATTTGAGGAGATCCCAAAACATACTTCAAGTAGCTGACATCAGTCTCTGGGAAACACATATATCAACATACTCCTGCCTGACCTAAGCTCATGTCAGAGTTATGAATACTAGTAGCAAGTTTGCCAAATAGTTTGAAAGTTATATTACAAATACATGTGGATGTTTTCTGTGCAACGTGTAAAACAAGTGGCCATACCAGTGCAGAATATGATAAGATAACATACCGATGCATGTACATGCATACAAGTCTGATGCAACTGGCTTCTATCGAACATCCTGCCCATACATATATATATGATATTATAAATTATATCAAATATGCATGCAATATTTCTTTCTTTCATCCAAATAAAAAAATAAATATGAATATAATTTGGTGAGGTGGCCAAATTGGCCATGGAAAGAGTAGTGGACAAAAAAAGGGTTAGCCCGGAGCTTTTAACAGTATTGGTCTTCAGGTTATGCAGTTTGCTCTGCTGTCGTGGAACTGCACATTATTCATTATTCCAATTATTTTGACATTTTGGGCAGTTTTTAAGGACATTTGATACTGTGTGATGTGGTCAAAAGCTCTGAAACAAGCAAGTCAGTGAACGTTGAGTTGAGACCACATTGTCAGCAGTTGTTTCCAAGACCAAGAACAAACCCTCATGGTCAATTTCAAGTCCTAAAAGTTCCCTGAATATTGAATAGTTTCAATAATTGTTTCATGACAACACTATGTGCTAATGAAGAGTACGCAATGTGTGTGGCCAAAAGCTCCAGAAGCAAGTATGTGGACCTTGAGTTGATATTGTGTTGTAAAGGTAATTTGTTATGTTGTGTGCTATGTACAGCAGCCTCGCATTGCAGCTCTTTGATACATTGAGCATGAACTCCAGCTCCATTCAGATGTCCTCTAACTGTGGCCCCATGTGATAGATTTTTAGGGAGGTTTGAGGACAGGCTACATTTCCAATGGTTGAGTTGCAATGGGAGCAAAATAGTTGTTGTGCTTCCAACAGAGACTGAACAAAATGAAAAAAAGTCTTTCCCAATATCCCCCTCGAGGCTCAGAGAGGCCAAGTTTTAACCATTCAGTGCTTTAAGTCAGGGAGGGCAGAGAGGTTGTAGAGTACATGGAGGATAGAGGAGAGAAGAGGAGATTGTTCTGCATCTGCACAGCAAACATCAGCGAGCCTCTAAACCATGAACAAGCTCTCTCTGCAAAAGATTGATCCTATTTTTCAGTATCGTACTCACTCAAACTCTTTCTCACACTCCTCACCATTATTGGAATTGGATGGCTGCTTGCACATTTTGGAAACTGACTCCCTCAACCTCACCCTCTCCCAGTTAAGAATCTATCACTCTGACGTTGTCCTTTTGAAGTCTGCATCTTCTTTCAAAATAAACCTTGCACCGCCTTCACACTTGAGGGAGGCAAAACTGTTTGAGCAATAACAGTTTATCTGACAGGTCAGTAATTCACGTGTGTTATTAGGAAAAGTGGTACACATTCGGATGAGCTGCAGATGCGTCATCATGGCCTCAGTGGGTGTTGGCACTGGCTGATAACATAAACTAGTTGAATAGGATTTGTTGCTGCAGCAACTGGAGACTGGAAATCTCAGTTTCTTCTTCCTGTCGTTCTGATTGTGTTTCTCTCTCCCTCGCCTTGGTCTTGTCAGGTCATCGCACATTGACATAAATTGTGTATGAACAGTGAAATTTGTAGAAATTAAACGAGATAAGGTTGTTTTTATTAAACCTGAACGGGTTTGACGTGTGAGTCTCGTGTTACAGAGCAAAAGCAGTTAAAATGTCATTCAAAAATAAAGAAAATGAATGAAAGCAGTTAGATTATCATTTGACGGGTTAGAGAGGAAAGCAGTTGACAAGGCAGTTGAAGTGTTGAAGGCAGTTGAAGTGCGTGGGCTGAACGCTGTTGGAACAAGTTGTGTATGAACTGTGGAGGTTGTGTGAGTTGCAGTAATAAGAGTATGTAGTTGAAATTAATGGGAAATTTGAGATCTGAAAGAAGTTCCAAAAAACATTTGACATTGTGGTGACAGGGTACCATCGGAGGCTATTTTCTTCTTATCCCAAATCCAAATCTTTAACCTTTGCTCTGCCTCTGCCACTGATGGATAAGCCAGGTAAATGCCAGCAGCAGGTTGTCCAACTCATCATAGCAACTTGCTCATCACCCTGCTCATGGTGTGCCTTTTAAACACCCACCAATCATCTGTTTGGCTCCGGGTCAGACATTTGCTCAGACAGAAGGTTTTTTCCCATGCATACTAATATGTTCCTCGAAAACTCTCTGCTGGTTGTTTCCAGGGAGTGTGCTGGTCTGTGAAGATGACACTTCCTGAAAAAGTGCAGGAAATGGTTTGAAAACGTCCCGCTTCACAAAGTTTAGCATGACAATGTGAGGCATTGTATTCCAACCTGCCAAAGCGCACTGCAGTACAGCAAATGTTTCAATTTGAAAGAGGTTTTCTGCTGCCCAGTTTGTGCTTGAACTAACGCAGATGTTAATTCGATTGCTTGACAACCTGTAGACCTAATGCACATCACTTTGATTCAGGCTGGCCCAGAAGCATATCCTGCAATCCCAGCTGGAGAAATAAAAACTTCAGCATCTGCCCAGCACATCAGAACATTATAGCTCCCCTTTTATGTTTATGGGTGACTATGGCTCAGTGGATAGCATGTCTGTCTTTCATTCAGAGGATCGGTGGTTCGATCCCCAGCTCTGCTTGTTGATGTGTCATTGAGCAAGACACTTAACCCTCATTGCTCACCGTTGCTGTGTCTACAGTCTACTGTATAGCATGTAAGTCGCTTTGGATAAAAGCGGCAGCTAAATGAAATGTAACGAAGTTTATCCCTACCTCTGACTGGCTTCTCCATCATCCTCTGCACACACAATTTAATGCTGTAGAGTAAGAAAATATCTAATTTGATCAGACAGTCTTTCAACTTGGCCAGGTTTGCATTTAGTCTCTATGCATGGCGGTGACACACATGCTGCTCCCCTTGTGAGGTCAGTGGTTTCATCCAGACAAGACGGTCCCCTGAAACCCCATCAGTTGTCTGTTCATTTGTGTAGACATGGACCGCCGGGGCCAAAGTCAACCTTCGCTTATTAGGATTCAGATGTAGTCCCACCATGTTTTCTCTTCTCCCTCGCAGCCTTTGATTTGCAGGATGTGGGACTTTGCAATGGCACCGGTTTACTAAAAGTGAAAGCTGAGAATCAAAGCGCTGGATTGAAAGTGTGGCCAGAACCTCTAATCAATATCAGACATGAGGAAGAGCTAAGACAACACAGCAACAGACAAAGGGCAATGATACTGAGTGGGGGTGTCTGGTACAACCCAAGGTGCATGGTGAAGGGAAAAGTTCTGATGAGGTCAAAACTCCAGCAACTTTATTGTTTCGACCACGTCTAAAGAATGAAAAAGGACATAATCAAAATACATCATTTTATTACAAATACAAGTCACAACAGGAAACGCTTAGTTCATTGCATAAATAGCGTGTTGTTGATTTAAATACAGTCAGTGCGGTAAATATTCCCATTTGGTAAAGCATTGTCTCCCACTTAAGTTTGGATCAGGTCCCGATTCAAAAAGAGATTCTGATACATTTGGCAAAGTTAAAAGTGTTGAGGCATTCTCTTATGAATATAACGCTAGTGCTTAGCTCATAGGAATGTACCAAGTTACTAATTATGGTAAATGTCCTTCAACATTATAAAAGCTGACATGCAAATGAACCATATTCAATACTTTTTAATCGGACAGATCTATTTACAATCCTTTTACAAACAATACAAAATTGATATCATTAAATATTTTCCCATATAAAAATGAATAACTTAAAGTATACTTATTTTAGGATAGTCAAGGTATAATGATTATCTACATGTACAAAACAAAACATTTCCTGGTAATTCGGAATAACAAAATTAAGGTGCACTTGAGTGCCTATAACTCCAAAAACCAAACTACATCAGTGATCATAACAAAATATAAACAATGGATTTGTCCAATATATCAATATATTGGTATATAATATACCAATACACTGCGTACAAATATGACTATAAAACAGACATGTGGGCCAGATTTATTGTATGTGCTCTCATCAGCATGAATATCATTGTATGAATAATAATATATATATGTATGAAACCTGTGAAACATTTGTAATGTAACAAAACCAATCTGAACAGATGTAAACTGTTTAGACAGCCTATGCTAGCATAAGGCCTTCAAATACAGACCTCCTCATCTGACTGATGTATATTCCTTTTGTCATATACTTTAAGTTAACAGTAAGTGCACTTTTCGGCAACAATTTGTTGCAGGACCCGAATGGAAATTGCAATAGAGTTGAGTATGACGTTTGTTGTACCGACAGCAGCTACAAAGTTGACACTGACAGTGTAGGTTTTACCCTCTGAGGTCAAAAGCTTTGATCTTCATATCACAACATTCCTGTGAAGGCAGAGCACACAACATGAAGGTGTGATGCCCATAGCACCAAAGTGAGCAGGTATGAGCAGCTATGATCTTGTTCTGTCCTTAATTACCACATTGTCAATGGTAAACGAACAATATGCAGCAGCATGTTATAGTATATTCTGTGTTTAAGGACCCATTCTACACATAAATTATATTCCATCAATTAGAAAATAGCCATGTAACACATACATTTACAGTTTATGTACAAGTCATCAAAATCGTCTGCTGCCTTCAAATGTATGTTTGTGTCTTTAAATAAGCCCATATATACAAAATAGTGTGGTCCAAGACTTTTGTGCAAATCCTTACGGGATTAATAGGATGTCTCTGTGGTACTGTAGGTCGTAAGCTTATGTCGAGAGGAAACCTGTGTTTATTTGAACCAGTGCAGGTAGTTTGTCTTGAGAGCGGGAAAGCACATGTTGTTGCTGCAGGAGCCCCCGTAGCTGGGTGGGCAGGCGGAGCAGGGTACTCCTACTTTGTAGGGAGCCTCACCGATCCAGTTACCCCTGCAAGACAGAAACATGTACAGTGTCAATGGATTTAGAGGTGACAGGGGAGTTGAGTGTTTTACAAGGCAAATTCCACTTTTATATAGTAGCTTTCACGCCTAAAAAGGCTAACTCATATCACATGATCTTCATCTGAAGATAAGGTTTGCCCAAAAGCCCTTACAGTGCTCGGGAAAAAAAGTCAATCTAAACGTCTAGAATCCAATGACAAACTATCTGCTGATGAAGTTTCAGCTGCCAAATGACCCATGAGATGGATATAAACTAATATCGTAATAAGATTGGTTTGTCCAGGGCAGAATATCACATATTTAGCAATCTGTACGTTGTGAGCAAATGAGAAATCAGACTACAGTATGTACATCAAGACATCTTATAATATAGTGTATAAATGGAAACCAGCCAAATTGTTAAGTCAGTTATTTCAAGATGTCAGCACCAGCTATTTTTATAGCGGCATTAAGTTATTCACATACAGTGACTTTTGCAGAGCAGACAGTCTGATCTAAACTCACAGACTTTTCCAATTTGAAAATAGGTCATCAACGTCCTGAGCCTGTCACTCTTACACATGTCCCAAACCAGTGGGATTAAAGCACCTTGGTCATAAGTCAGTCACAAGTCCAAACAGGCTTTGATTCTTGGAATTTTTTTGAGAATTTTTCTTCTGTTTCGTGGCTCTTTGGTAATGCGGTACCGGTTCACAGGCTTGTATCGAGGTTATCTGAACCTCCCAGCAACATGGGTGGCATTTCACAACTCGGCACAGAACAGAGCCGCCTGTGTCTGGATTAAGCCTGCCGTCACCATATCGTCATCAGGTTAACAGGTTCATTAGAAATAACAGGCATGTAATTAACACTATACACCATGGACCATTACTTACTTGGGTGAGTAGTTGCAAACTAAATACGTTGCCCGTTTCCACACTGAACCCCAAACATTCATATTGTGGCACGTGTGAACAGCACAGCCAACTTTGTTGGATGTTGCCCAAACCATCTGCCAAAAAGAAAAGACAGACAGTTAATGCCATTGTTACACCAGCTCAACAGAGTCACATGTAATGCTGACTGTTGTCGTTCTACCTGTGTATAATGGGTGCACATGGGCCCGTAGCATTTGAGAGGGCATCGAGGGTTGCAGTCACGGGGGTATGGGAAAGTATAATCTTTGACCTCATCGTACCATGGCTTCACCAGCTGGAGAATGGATCGATAGCTGTGGACAGAAGACAGACATGTTCAGAAAACTACACTGCACATGTCACAACTGGTGATAAGGAACTAATACATTCAAACCTTGGTTATGTCCGATTTATCATTTATCGATATATTTTAGGACAAACTAATAAGAGGTCGCTGTGCAGTTCAGCTGCAGGTGCATTCAGGATTTAAGGAACAAATAAACCTTTAAACACTGACTGGGTTCCAATCTCAATCCTGTTTCTGTGTGTGAAGCTTTATCAGTTTTCAGTTCCCTTCAGGTGCTTCGGTTTCCTCAAACAGTTATTGAAATCTAGTAACTTGCCACCAACTTTGTTTTAATATATCTTGTGAATTTGAGAGGGTTTTATATTTGTGTTCAGTCATTACGGTGTTTCAGGATGATTTTAATGGCCAGGTTTATTTGCAAGATATTCAAACATGCACTGCAAAATGCTGATGGTGAATTTAAATTCACAGAAAAGTGAATCAAGCATGATAAACATTTTCATACTAAATAAATAATTGTTTCTACATTTTTTTCTGTAAGTAAACAAAATGGTATTACTACTTAGATCTAGTCAATTTTTTAAGGAAATAACCTCAGTGTAAAACTCTCCCAGCGATTCACAAGGAATAGTCAGAATAAGCTGAATTCCCTTGAGTCTCATGTTGTTCCTCAATAAAATGTAAAAGTGTAGAAACATGTGAAGGTACCCTGTGTCTCCAAATGGAAAGTCAAGACCCACTAAAGGGATGCGCTTTTGTCCTCAGGGGTCATGGCTGAAAACACAACTTTTGTTTATTTGAAGGGTCACAGGAGCATTCCTCAAGCAGTCACCGGGTCACAGTGTAAAAAACCCTTTCGGAGAAAGAAGAAGGGGGCGGCAAGGCAACGACCATGACTGCCGAGAGAGAGAGAGTCATCCCTGAGAGGAGCAGCAGATGTCGGGGAGGGGGAGGGGAGTCAAAGGTCACTCACCGTCCTGTCCTGACGGAGAGGTTCTGACCCAGGAACCTGAGGAGGTGAGGTGGCCCGTGCTCCCACAGGCAGGCATGTGCCCAGTCCTCGGCTGTCTTAGCCAGGGTGTCGTCCCACACCTACGCACACAGGGAATGTGGAAACACATCACACAACTGAAAATATCAACACTAGATTCTCATTCAGCAGTGAGATGTGAGATAATAGTCGGAAGCCGAGTTCGCTCTGAGTTAGCTCTGTTACAGGTGTTGTCATGGCAAGGCGCAAAAGTCATCCATCAAATCGGTTGCATAAGCAGAGAGAGCTAGTAGCCCAGTGTCCGATGTCACTCTTTCAATGACTAGACAGGGAGTTGGACAGCATCGCTTTAAGAATACCAGATCCCCGAACTTGTCAACAGCCACACTCATGTATGGTTTGGTTTGGAATGGACTGTGACTGGAGAAATGAGGAGAGACTCCCACCGATTACTTCATTCTACAGTAAATCGAGGATGGAGATGCTGCCAATTTTATAAATGGAAATATGTCAGCTCATTCGTCTGAAACAGTTGCTGGAACCAACTTTCAAAGCATTATGCTACTTCACACCTTGACGGTTTATTTTGGAGCCGAAATATGGGGAAATAAAAACATCTGATTCCATCAAGTGACCATGACAGCTCTCTCCATCATACATGACCCTTCTTCCTTTGGAAGTGACTACTTTGGTGGTCTCCTGCATTGCAATCTGCTCAACAGCTGGAGGTGCAAAGACACTTCAAGACATGTGTCACTTAATTTTTTTGCAAAAACTACAGCTATAAAATGTCAGACTATTTGACTTGCTGCATGCACTTTGGTCACTACCAGAACATGCACATGACAATACAACATTAGAGGGGGTATATGGTACGTGGATCCAAGAATATCATGCATGGGTGGAAATATATGCACATTCATCAAAAATTCAAATTAATAATAAATAAATAAAAATGAAGCTTTCACTCACCATGTATTCCATATTGGATGCTGGGGGAAACACCTTCCCTCTTACTTTGTTATGGTAGTCAAGAATGGCAAGCATGTCGTTCTGACTAATATAACGCTTCCTCCTGGTTTTGGAAATACTCGTGACATCGGCCCCATAGTTGTGCAGGGCGCCCAGATTGGTGAAATTGGCGGCTGGCAAGAACGTGGACACAGCCGGAATAGTCGTTGCCAATGCACTTGCTCCGCATGATAAGCACAGCAGCATTAAGTCTACTGCAAGCAACTCAGGTTTCATGTTCGGTTTTTTTTGGGGGGGGAACTGCAGGCTAATGATCCCGCGTCTAGCACTGATCTGAAAAGAAGAAAAAAAGAGGACACACTTGAAGATGCATTGCAATTACAAAAAAACATTACGCACGCATTACGATGCAGAAATATGTATCACATTCCTTCACACGGTCTTTGGTCCTACCTTTTCTCGCGGAGTGGTACCTCGAAAGCCTCAGTAATGGATTGGAGAGAGGGAGGGAAAGTCTGGAGCTTTTACGCTTTGCAAACTTTGTGAGTGCTTCAGGAACACTCCGTCTATGGGGGTTTTATAGGCTATGGCAGTGGACGGTGCAGGAAGTGCGTCTGCCTCGGAGGTAGACGCGCAGCCCCTTCTTGTCACCTGAAACACATTACATGTTGGGTTTTTCCGAACACATTCGTGGCCAATCTTAATTTGATCGTGACGTCTGCTTCGGGTTTATCAAGCAGTATGTGATAATGCATGATGTGGAAGGACAACTCTTGAAATCATAAGAGCATATTACTTCATTAGGGGTTTAAAGGCAAGTCTGTGTCTGGGTTTGAAGTATGTGGATGTGATTTATGTCCATATTTGGAACTTTATAAACTCCAAATCTTACTGCACTGTTTTCTGTTTGTTGTTATGCACCAAGTCAAATGCATTGTATGTGTAATGCACTTGCAATAAACAGTTCTGATTATGATAATATAGTTTAAAGTGACTTGATTGGCACTTCCCACAAGCTCCGCTGGTCACTGTCACCGATCAGGACAGCCACATAAACTCACAGTTTTATGAGTCCAATCAGAGCTAAGTCCATGTGCCATATCAGTCTTCTTTGTGCTATTCATTACACTATAAAGATGACACTTGTTCATCGCATGGATCCAGCTGTGAGGTTTGCCAGGGCAGATGCAGAGCCCAAAGAAAAGGGGGGTTGGGGGGTTGGGAGAACTCTACGGGTCTTTTCATTGGCAGCTGGTGAACAAATTAAAGAAACGTGACGCAGGAACAATTTTCTTTCCCTTTTTTCCTCTTTCTCTTTCTCCCCTTCTCTCTTGTTACAGACAACTACTGCTTTCCCAGAAAATATCCTCTTGGAAGTGATGGACTTTTCAGGTGCTGGAACTGGTGGAAGGGATATATCACTCAAGCTTTTCTCCTCCGTTTCACTCCATCTATACATTTCAGCTCCTTCTCTCCGCTGCTGATCTTCCTGAACAGACTGGACGTTTCACTGGGATGGAAAGTTGTCAGATAAATCATGACAAATTAGTTGAATATTTCCACTTTCTACACCTGGTCAAGGGTGCTTAATGCCAGGGCTCTTGAATTTTGTAGTAGAACTTAAAACATGTAAAGGTATTGATGCGCAAGAGGATTGAAGATGTGATGCTGGCTTTATTTATATTTACCTATGTAACATATCTGACACCTTAGCAGACAGCCAGAGGAAAAGATGAGACACAACGAGAAAGTGTAGGACTTCAGTCTTAATTCTAAGCTCAAATAGACCCTTAGCTACCTTTGGTGACTCTGAATACTTGTAGTGAAATATAAGATTTGAACCGATAAACTGGGCTTTTTATTTTATTTATTTACCTGCGCTTTATTATATTTTCAAGTTGTTATCAAACTATATACCCAACAACCATATTGATTTAATCCCTGAAATATATTTTGACATATGACTGTGTTTTTTTTCCCCCTCTTTTCTTTCTGTTAGGCACCATCTGCTCAGTATTTTGATTAATCCTCTCATCTGGTATCAATAGTCCGGACACTTTCCAGCCAGCACAGCCTGTGAGCCAAAGATTCTGATCAACACAGCGCTGAAATCCTATCCCCGGGTTTATAGCGATGTTGTTGTCTGTGTTATGAGATTAGCTTAACAAACACCTGTTTCACAGCATTTCACACTATCTTTATGTTTATTTGGTCACATGCTTCTGATCAAATACTTAAATTTGAGTCAAAAGTTTAGATTCATAGTGGAAAACCAGGATTTAATAGAATACTGTACTTCCACTGTATCCCTCTCTCTTTTCCCCTCTCTCACACACACACACACACACACACACACACACACACACACACAGATGATATTCCCTCAGTCTCAGAGTACTACTTGTTTACACAGTGAACCCAATGACTTCGAATAAGGTCGAAGCTTTATTATCATATTATTAGAGTAATTAGGGCATGGTTTGGGGCACGTGCTAAGAGGGGCCTTGGGTCTGTCTTGGAAAGGCATTCTTTTTCAGACAGAGCATTTATTTACCTACAATATATTGTTCCAAGTTTCCCCCATGCTTTCCCCCTCTCCGGAGGCCTCTCGGAGCCCAGTGTTGATGCCAGGGACAGCAGAGAGAATGAGGCGCAGTGGTGAGCCAGAGGGAACGCAAAAGAGGAATAGCATCGAGATAATACACAGATTCAACAAGTGTTGCATTGGTTATGATTCTAGATTCATCCAATGAAGGCAGAAGAATTTAAAACTAAAATATTTTGAGGAAGTATAGAGTTTGCATCATGTGCAATAAATCCAGGATCAAAACAACTATTGTTTGTTTTTCATGCGGGTTGAAGCAAATACGTGCTCTTGGACCGTTATTGGCCCATGTCTGGAGCATCGCAACCTGCACAATTCAATAAGTAACTAAATCTCTAAAGGATGGCTTCGCTCTGTCCAGTATTCAAGCAATCAAAGCACATGCTGTAAACTCCAGCTCAGCAGTGCACTCCACCCAAGGCTATTGTTACTGCACTGGCAGCATCCATGGTGCACGGGAAAGTCACAACAGATCAGTAGCATGTGAATGGATGAAGTAATGCATCTTCTCACCTATATTCTCGGCAAGGAAGTAAATCGTGCTTCCCAAACTGTTGGACGCTGCTTTTATCAGTCAAGCCAAGTAATGCAAATACTATGAATCTGATAAAAGAGAATACTTATTAATATGAAAGTCATATTTTATATTGGATTATTGAAGGGCAATTGTATTGGGGCAGCTTGGAAGTTGTTATGTCATGAGTTGGTTTTTGTTGGCCGGGGGCAAAAAGAAAAAGTGACATTTCACGAGTGGTTTACATTGGTATGAAGCCCAGTGTGAGGATGTGGTTTCTGGACCCAAAAGCAAAACCTCGGAGCACGGTAAAGTATAAACAAAAAGGAATTTATTGTCTCTCAAACAAAACTTAAATACTCAGGCCTTCGGCAATACTCCAACATGGCGGTGTCTCGTGTCCAACTCGTGAACGGGAATCTGCAGCTGCTTCAGCAGCGTCTCGAGTGTTGTGTCTGGAGCTGAGCATAACAACCATCACAAGTGCAATCTCCCGACGCTTGTGTCCGGGCAGAGGCCACTCTTAAACTGCTGCCGTGATTGTCCTGATGCTCTGCAGCTGCGAGCGGTGGCCATCTTCCTCCCAGCTGTCCCGCATCAACCTGATTACAGACCCAAACACAATCTCTGGTCCCAGCCAGCGTTACTCTGGCACCCCCTGGCGGAGGTGCACTCAGGATCCTTACAGTACCCCCCCCCCCTTAAAAGACGCCTCCAGGCGTCCACGGTACCACCGGACCAGGGTGGGCGGAGGGAGGTCCGGTAGGAGGGCCAAAACACTCCTGACGCCCACCGGCTCGTGGAGAGAGACCTGGAACACAGGAAAAAAGTCACTGGACAACCGAGCTCAGGGGGACGGGCCCCAGTCGGAGACTCAGGAGGACGGGCCGGAGGACGGCCACCAGGTGGAGACTCCGGAGGACGTGCCGGAGGCCGGGACCAACCTACCCTAGGCTCGGGACTGGACCGGACAGGGCTCGTGACGGGGAACTTGGACGGAACTTGGGACGGGGCTTGACCGGACAGGGCTCGGGACGGGACTTACCCGGACGGAACTTGGGCCGGGACTTGACCGGACCGGACTCGTGACGGGGCCTGACGGGACGGAACTGGGGACGGGACCTGACTGGCCTGGGCTCGGGACGGGACCTGAATGGCCTGGGCTCGGGACGGGACCTGAATGGCCTGGGCTCGGGACGGGACCTGAATGGCCTGGGCTCGGGACGGGACCTGAATGGCCTGGGCTCGGGACGGGACCTGAATGGCCTGGGCTCGGGACGGGACCTGAATGGCCTGGGCTCGGGGAGCTCGGGTCGGGAACATCCGTGGTGCGGTCGGGGAGCTCGGGACCGGGGCTAACCGCGGTGCGGTCGGGGAGCTCGGGACCGAGGCTGACCACGGCACAGTCGGGGAACTCGGGACCGAGGCTGACCGCGGCACAGTCGGGGAACTCGGGACCGAGGCTGACCGCGGCACAGTCGGGGAACTCGGGACCGAGGCTGACCGCGGCACAGTCGGGGAACTCGGGACAGGGGCTGACAGCGGCACAGTCGGGGAACTCGGGACAGGGGCTGACAGCGGCACAGTCGGGGAACTCGGGACAGGGGCTGACAGCGGCACAGTCGGGGAACTCGGGACAGGGGCTGACAGCGGCACAGTCGGGGGAATTGGGACCGGGGAACTGGAGTCGGCCGGGACGCCGACCGGACTCGTGGACCGCACCCCCCCCTCCACGGACGCCTCCGGGCGTCCACGGGTCGGCCAGACTAGGGTGGGCGGAGGGGGAACGGCCGGAGGGCTGAGCCCCCTCCCGCCGGTCGGCCAGACAAGGGCGGGTGGAGGGGGAACGGCCGGAGGGCTGAGCTCGCTCCCAGCGGTCGGCTCCCGGAACGAAAGGTGCAGAAAAACCCCTCACCGCCGGGAAGGGAACCCCAGCATGGGGAGCCAGCAAGGGGCCAGATGGCCCCCACACGGTGACAGCCGATATCCGCGCGAGGAGCGCGTCCAAGCGTACCATGGTCTTGTCGTGGGCCTGGGCGTGTCCTCTGAACCATGCGGTTCGGGCGCAGAGGTCTTCTGGGAAGATGTCCGGGTTCGCTGGGTCCATGCTTTGGTGGGGAGATTCTGTGAGGATGTGGTTTCTGGACCCAAATGCAAAACCTCGGAGCACGGTAAAGTATAAACAAAAAGGAATTTATTGTCTCTCAAACAAAACTTAAATACTCCAACATGGCGGTGTCTCGTGTCCAACTCTTGAACGGGAATCTGCAGCTGCTTCAGCGGAGTCTCGAGTGTTGTGTCTGGAGCTGAGCATAACAACCATCACAAGTGCAATCTCCCGACGCTTGTGTCCGGGCAGAGGCCACTCTTAAACTGCTGCCGTGATTGTCCTGATGCTCTGCAGCTGCGAGCGGTGGCCATCTTCCTCCCAGCTGTCCCGCATCAACCTGATTACAGACCCAAACACAATCTCTGGTCCCAGCCAGCGTTACTCTGGCACCCCCTGGCGGAGGTGCACTCAGGATCCTTACAGTACCCCCCCCCTTAAAAGACGCCTCCAGGCGTCCACGGTACCACCGGACCAGGGTGGGCGGAGGGAGGTCCGGTAGGAGGGCCAAAACACTCCTGACGCCCACCGGCTCGTGGAGAGAGACCTGGAACACAGGAAAAAAGTCACTGATCATCACCCTTGCTGAACTTCAATTTGATTCAAAATTAAATTCCGGCTGTGTTTAGACAAGGTGCTAATATAACATTGCTGATAACTTCTTTTTCTTCATAGAATCCAACTTGCAAGAGATTGCCTGCAATGCCAGCTGGTACTGTAAGGCTTATTGCTGAAAGATTACCCAATATAACCCAAAGCCACATTGTCTTGTGTTTACTGAATAGGGACCTCCACAAACAAGACCGTAGAAAATCTATCCCAGACGGGATGTTTTCTCCCTGTTGTCTAGATACAAGGCTGGCTGTTGTTTGGCTGCTCAGTGGACTCTACGGTGACTTTGTCCTCAACCTCAGTCACTGGAGGATACACACACTACACAGACCATTTAAAGCCAGAGTAAAAAGCAAACAACTGTTTGAGGTTCAGATTGAAAAATAGTTTTTATTTTCAGATCAAGTGGATAAGAGGAGATGACAAAAGGAAAATGACAAGAGAAAATACAAAACTAGCAATTTTCCATACTATAAGCTTTATGCAATGGCCTGTAAAGTGCTTCAAACAATCTTAACAAACATAATGTCGGCAGAACATACACAATTAAAAACCCTCTGCCCTGAAACACTGTTTAGAGTGTGGGAAAAAACCTGAGGGATTACTTGAGGGGCAGCTCTTTCGTCAGGAATAAGTCGCTCAGCTTGTGGATCTATTTTTGACATGTTACATTCCTTTGCCCCCAGATATTCTCACCCATCTATAAGACATTTACAACCATCTTTGATGCTCAGGCCTTGTAAGACTGCACAGAGACGGGGCTGTGGTCACACGCAGACATTTCTCAAGAGGTTCAGATATCAGCTGAGAGAGAGACAGGCAAACATGAAAAATCCAGCAGGACCTAAAGTTAGAGCTGAGGCGTTTTATGATGTATCTTCATGACAGCAGGTAACAAAAAATATCACCTGGGACTAAGGAGAGAGCTGTTGATATTCCATTTTTTTTATGTGATTTACAAGCCACTTTATGGATTGACATTATATAAAATATAAAAAAAACAATGGCTCTATCAAGAGATACTCTAGAAACTAGAGTAGGCTCCGTGTCGAATCACGTCTTATTTTGAGGTGATTATACAGTGGAAAAAACATACTTTTTAATATTTATATAACATTTCTGCCACCCAAATGCTACAAGAATTTAGCTAGCTAGCTGTTTCTCCATGCGCCCAAACTTTCTGTTAAGCTTAACTGCTAGTCTCTCAGAGTTTTGACTCTTAGCAAACATATTCAGTATGAGAGTGGTGTTTAACTCTTTGCAAGAAAATGAGTAAGCACTTTTCCCACATTTCAGCTGATTCATCTGATAAAGGTGGATTTCGTGTTGGCCAATTGGAAGCACAAGAGAGAGTCAGATGCATGCTGGCTGACCGGCCGGCTGGCTGGATCAGGCTGTGGCGGGGTAGTCCTGGAGGCAGTCTAGACAGCAGATGAGCAATGAGCTGGGCTCTGGCAGACAGGCCCTGTGGCTGGGACTCTCTTGGGCATGGCAGGGCCTCTGGGACTCTTGGCCCTGGCAGAAATGATAAATGCACTGGACTGTTCTGAGGCGAGACACCCTAGCATTTGTAACTCTAATGCATGCTTCTAATTGATGAAATTCTATAGGATAAAACTGAAAACAGATCATAAACTCAACTTTTATACACGTACCTAGCTTCTGATCCCTAAACTGAAATCATTAGCTGTGAAAGTCTGTTTTTCCTATAACCCAAATTTTGCCGAAGATTTATGATTCAACTGAAGTTTGCACCACTGAAGAAGTGACCATTATCACAAAGTGAAAGAAAAGCTTCAGGCCCGATCCCTACGTGGGTGGTTTAAGACTTGATCTTTGCTCACTTGGCACATGGTAAGAGCTTTAGTGTTGCTGGAAAGCAGCGAGGACTGCAGCTTGCAGAATTTGCGTCCAGAGGGCAGCGGTGACATCTGGTGAACTGTACCATTCATCGTTAAAGAATATGCAAATTGTTATGTTGGATTATTTTTGATGTCAGCTTTTCTTCCTTGATCCTATTAGAGCCGTTCAAGCAGCGACCTGCCAGAAGTGCATGCAGTAAAGTACAATGACACAAGTGATACCATTGTTACACTCATGGTTGATCTTTCCATGGTCTAAGAAGACACTATTGCTACAGAAACCTTCATCTAACAGTAGTTAGGATTAAAGTGGATTTCTGGATTTGGCACTGTAGATTCAACAAGCCGTTTGACTTAAGTGCGATGTAAGTTGATTGGATATGCCAAACCTAGCTGGGACATTGTCCAGCTCCAATGTGTTTCAGCATATTGTGCAGCATGATGGTAATACATTTATTTCTTCCTATGTAAAGTTCAGTGTGATGCTGTGTGCTAATATAATCGTGTTTATCACAGAAACAGATGAGGCCTCAATTGGACCTGAAACAGAGTCAAAACAAAATGTGTTATTCTGAATTTTCTTTTCTTTTCTGCCATTCTTCCATAGTTGATTTTTGCTCTCTGGAGTTTGGCCTTGAGGATGACAGGAAACTGTGACTCAAGCCTGAAAGTCCAAGGAGAGTTCAGAAAGCTATGTAATAAATTAAGCAAAGATGGCGTAATTTAAACTTGATTGTAATCAAAAGAAATCATAAAAGAACATAAGATGTTCAGAATCAGACAGGCTTCTTGCGTTTTTATCTCAAATGAGTTTGGGTCAGTGACGTCGGAGGAGTAAACATCAATCTGTCACTAGCAGGCTCTCGCCCAAGCAGTCTTTATGATGACATCAGTGCTTTTATTGGATCCAGCTTATCATAAAAGTTTGGGCTTTCTTGTGCTGTGTGTTCCATGGAAGTGATGGATTTTAAGTTAAGATGAAGCTAAGGCCCTGTTGGTTTCACTGAGTCCCCGGTTTGGCCTCTTGTCTTCTTCACCCTTTGCAGTTGGCTTCGTGCAGTTTCTAGGTTTTCCCAACTGCAGTTGATGGAACTAGTCAAACTGTCTCGTACCCACTGCGGTAGGTGGCATCCCTCGTAAGAATCTACGGCTTGGTTCTTCTGGTTCAATGCAAACAAACCAAGTTTTATGAAGCAAATACTGGGAGGTTATGGTCCCTGCAGTTTGATTGCACCATGACAGAGAAACTTGGCTTCATTCATTTGGTGGCACCTGTGAGATGTGTTCAGAAATTCGCAACTACTGGGATGTCGTTTCATGTTGTAAAGTAGAAGGCAAAATCGGTGGTTACTACTGTACCAAGAAATGTCCTAAAACATCTCTGTGCTTAAGAAACATTACCCAAAATTTCTTTTGCATTTTTAGGGCATTTTTTTGTTAATACATATTTGGTGCAGTAGTGAATCTTGGAAGATGTGAGAGACTGAGCTGGCAGGCATGACGAGTCACAGGTGGATTGACAAAAAGAAGCCCTTAAAAACAAGTGACAAATATATAATATAGTTCTGGCCCATAGAAGAAGAGAAATAAAGAAAACTTACCAGCTAACCTAACTTGGCTTTCAGGTGCATTACCGCCACCCACTGATCTGAAGGGTAACCTAACAAATAAAACGAGAGAGGACAATTAGCTTCGGTATTAATTCATATTTTTAGCGATTATCCAAATCAAAAGCAGCAACAAACTACCATAGTCTTAAGAAATAAACAATGTATGCCCTACAACATCTACTGCCAACAACACTAAATAATGAGTGTTATGCATGAAACAAAATGTGTCATTTATCTCCTATTGGTGTGATGAGGTTCAAAGGTCAACATAATCTATGGAGAGAAAACTAAACTAGTATTGTAAGTGCACAATATTAAAAACTAAGGTGTGTATGTACAGGATGGTTATCATTATTGTGTTGACTGTTCCTTCCCCTTCCCATTTCTGCTGTTTACATAAATGTTAACGGTAGTAGCGTATTATCAACATCGTCTTGAACTTGGGTTAAAATTCTAATATTAATAAGCTCTGTCAAACTTTCATTCAAACCCTCACATCATACGAGGACTGTTTTGTAATTCTATCCTTTTGGATCTTTCCACCTAGTAAACGTTCTCTTTGTTTCAATAAACCTTCGACCCATGTCGCGTAAATATGCCGGTGCTTGTCTGGCTGTTGTGAGTTGCTGTGGTGGTTTTAACCTCCTTTGCATCAACAAGTATATGACTTCTCGGCAGCTTCCATTCGTCTCACGGTAACTCGATCTGCCAAATAGTTTTCACCATACAAATTGAGGTTTAATCATCTGAAAACACTGTTCCAATCTCCAGTCATAGGCACATGTATATATTATCCATTGACCCTACGGTCTGCGGTGTATGCAAATGAACACTCAGTTTCTAGGAAATAACACATTGCTTCACCTCCCATCAACGCTTCCCAATGTTTGACCTATTTACTAGGCTGGTGGCCGATATTCATATTCCCTGCAGTAGTGCTGAACATCCAAAGTTTGTAGAAAACTAAGCCAGGTTACTACGAGGACCATCCAAAGGTCATCATTATTTTTCACGTCATTGTTGTAAAACTGAAAACCGCTCCTAAAATGTTACCCTCCACCTGACCTGAGCTGCGTGTTCAGTTATTCTTAATGTATCACTGTTTGCCTTTGATGTGCTTGGCAAATGTTTTAACCTTTTTACTGTGTTATTGCTGTTAAAGGAAAGTCCCAGACTCGGTTGGGTTTAAGCTATAATATGTCTTCCCTATGGGATTTGTTCCAGTTGTGCAATTTGGCCTTTTACGTACCTACTGCTCTCTCATGAGACTTTGCTGCTCCCACATAATGACATTTTCATAGCGTATAGTTGGTTTCCTACTAGCTGGTGAGCATACAGTATAATATCTGGCTCCTTAGCAGCTCAGATCTCTTTTCAGTTGGGTTGTTGTTTGGTGCTGGAAAGGTAGCGCAAAGTGGGTTTCCCATTGTGTTGTTGCTGACAATTGCCATAGCTGAAGTAATGCTGATGAGAGTGAATCAAAACAGAACAATTGGGAGCCGTATAACCAATTGAAATAGTTGAAAGATGCTAAATCGCTCCATAGAGCTGAGGGGAATTGCTGGGTGTTATTTGTATGTGGGTTTGTAACTACAAGCTTCTCCTTTAACAGTCATGTGGTCCATTGCAATATGAAACATATAGATTAGATCACCTTGAAGCAACTTTGAGTAGTTGCTGGAAATAGTCCCATCCATGTCTTTAGTGTTTAAGGGTGGACTTTATCTTTACACACCCTTCTGAAACGTTTAAATTGCACTCATAGTCAATCTTCCCAGTGCTGTGCTGCTTGTTGTGACAGAAATTGCTTGTTATCAACCAGGAAATTTGTCTGGGTCTTGTGAGGCCATGGATTGGTCAGCCCTGGGCCAAAACAAATCCAACCAGCTGCTGGATTCCTGCTCTGGTGTGTTCGTCAGGGAGTGCGTATGTATCCCAGCATCCCCAAGACAATGCGCATTTCCTGTCCGTCTCCTGAATATCAAAGTGCTATAGAGACCAATCAAGAAACACTGCTGCTGCACAAGTCAGTGTTCCCACAGGCTGCACATGGTTACAATCAGTGCAAGGTCTTTTCTCATCTTATTGTCCATTTAATTTTTTTAACCAGATGAGCAGAATATAAGACATAAATACCGAAAAATATGACATGATCGTACTGTGCTATACATAACAAAGCGTTAACCTCTTCTTGTATCTGATGCCTTCAGCTCTCAGCTGGCGCTCCTCTACCTTAGCCCCAAAAGGTCACATTCTGTCGCAATTGTGCTTCTTATCTTTGGAATAAATTCCCAGCTGTCACAACTTGATATACACTTCTTATCAAAGTAGTGAAGATCTGCTGGTCTGCCATGTGCCCTGTTGGCTCCCCCTTAGTTTAGAGGACCCTGTTTCTCTCCTCTGCATCTGGAAGTGCTGGGCCTCCTCCATGTTGTTCAAGCTCTACCCCACTTCCTGGCACCTTGGCCTTGGTACAATGTGAAGATTTGACGGTTCCTTGGATGCATTTTATTGGACTCATTTTGAACTTTCTCCAACCTGCCTATAAGCACGTTGCTGTTGTATTCCTCCACACAGCAGCTGCATGAATATAACCCACAATGTCTACGAGTGCATTCCAGACGAAGTTTAGCAGGTACGTTTAGGCAACTAAGTCAGCTTTCCTCAAAGTTTAAACACGGCTAGAATCAATATTTTAATATTTTCAGAAATTTCACCCGAATCTGCAGTTCACAAAGACTGCAATTCCCATCAGCTAGTGTTGCACCTCCTCTATGTCTATTGTTGTTGTTGGATGGATCATGGCTCAGCAGAGTAGCAGTGTCCCGCCGAGGTATTTCTCAGCACCGTTGTAACGACAAACCTTTCTCTGCCCTCTGACCCACAGAGCTCAGTCCCCAGACACACAGTAGCAGAGTGATTCCAGATGAAGGGAGTCTGTGGAAGCATCATAGCTTCAATTTTGGGTTCCAATCCCAGTAAAACCAGTGACCATAAAATGTATGTACGTATGCATTCAGAATATTTAGTGTTATGCCCCAACTTTCCTTTAACGGATGTCTGTTTAAAAAGTGGTTTCCATATTTATTTTATTTGTTCTCTCTGAAAGCTTTATAGCTTCTGTGAAAATCATTCCAATCAATGTGCAATACAATGTGTGATTACGGCGACTGAGCCCACACTATCCAATGACTTCTCACCCAGTTACATTTCCTCTGGGCCAATAACAGTCTGTGAACTTCTCTCAAAATCCAGTCTAACAAGTATGGATACGCTAATGGTATAAACACCACCAATAAGAAAAACAGGTGCTCTCTCAAACACACTCATTCCATGTCAGGATGCACTATAGCTGCCATGATTCTTGTGGTGAACTTGGTGAACGTAGGGAAAAAAAGACATTAGTCGCTGTCTCAAGAGTGATCATTGAATCTGGACTCACGTTCTCATTCGCTCATGTTTGGCTGCAGAAATCCTTGGGAAAGGTGGCCTTATTCAGATCCACCTGGTGTTAACCGCTGTGAGGACGCATATGCTTAACAAATTATGTAACATTACCGACTCTTAAAATGTGTCAATGAGAACGGTTGGCAAAATATCCTTTCTTTTTCAAAGGCTTTTCTTAGTTACCAGTTTTTTCCAAGAATCAGACACCAGCCAGGTTACTTTTCGCTTCTGGGAAGGGCTGATTGACTACTTTTACTTGAGGTAAAAGTTGAAGAGGTTGAAGATTCTCTTCTGGTTTAAAGGTACTGGAATAGTTCTATTTGCTTATTTGTAATACAAAAACAAGATACAAGTGTGTTAATTAACCCTAACCCTTGGTGGACATATTTTGCATCTTTGGACAGAGCCAGATAGCTCTTTCCCCGTTCCAAGGCTTTATCTTAACTAATCTAAATCGGCTGCTAGCTGCCAAATAATTAGTGGCATCTGAAGACATTATAATGAGATTTATTCCAACAAGCCATAGCGGCTCTATGAAGCTGTTTAGGTGCTAACATGTTCACAATGACTTTGTTGAGAATAATGTAAATATTTCTGGAATAAGTTGTATTTGATTTGAAGACAAAGTATTGGATAATATGACAATTTGACCTGTTGATATCAAAATTAATTCTGAAGGAATGAATATCCATCCATTAGTTTTTGAGACATCTCACTCATCAACAACAAACGTCAAGCTGCTGGCCTGAGGGTAAAAGTCAAAGGAAACAAAGTAATTTGGATACAAAGTCTGGAAACCATATATATATATTTCACAAGACAAGTGACAAGTTTGACCTGCTAGTGATGCTCGATGAAAGTCAGGTTATCGCTTAAGCCATTCAAATTCATCCTGTGTGCCCTATGAATATCTGCACCAGATTTAATAGCAATCAATCGAATAGTAGCTGAGACATTTCATTAAAAACAAAACAAAAATATCAACCTCATGGTGGCACCAGAGGAAAGGTCAAGGGATATATATGTGTGTGTATATATGCATTTTTAAAGCATTTTACAAACTGTCTACCAGCAAAAAGCCTTGCCTCTCATATTAGTCGATCCTCCAAATGTGGTGCAAAATCTTGGAAAGGTGCAGACACCACAGTATGTAAACACAGGCCAACTGTACATACATATCTACATGTTGCATTCAGCTGCATCCAAGTGGCATCTAAGTGGGAATCCACAGGCTGCTGCTCTGTTTTAACTGGAAGACTTTGAGCTCTAGATTTCCCTCAAATCTCCTCCAGCTGAGGACACAGAGGCGGCCTTTACACCACCAGGCGTGACATGGATTATTTAATAAAGATTTCTTTACTTTGCATAGAGATTCTTCCATGTGCAGAGATATTGCTGCAGCATGGAAAAGAGTCAAAAGGCCATAACAGCATATTTTGGATTTAGTTTAAAGTACACTAAATTGGGGGTTTCCAGTCTTCCACAATTTGTGAGTTTTATTATGTTAGTGACCCTCATTCTGGGGCTTTTTGTAATTTCTATTATCATATATATGTCCAGCCAAAGACGGTTAAGTCAGCCACTCTGCCAGCAGAAGAGGTACTTGCCTTGGTCTTCTTCCATCATTCTAATTTATTGAGCGGTCATGGAAAATAAAACTCAAATGGTTTGAACCCAGGAGCTACCATACTGCTTCTGTCACATATAACCCATCTCTTTTCAAAATTGTCACTATTTTCTAACAATAAAACCAAAGCAAGTGTTTTCTTCGTATAGCCTAAAAAGTACATTGTCAACAAACAAAAAAAACGGACTTTTGCCAATTCAAGGTTATCATCGAACAACAGTGAAAACAGTATCCATCCTTCAAGCACCCCGAGCCACGAGTTGTCTGTCCGGCATGTGCAGTGTCAGAGAGGTGACCCTTGTCATCAAGAACAGGCTAAGGAAACACATTCCTGGAACTCCACCATATGTGGAGGAAAAGCCGTGGGTGGTAGTGACGTAAAACACGCTCAAAGAAAATACTATTAAGACTCCCAAACAACATTCCCTTCTTCTCTGCCTTCCCTCTCATCCCCGGCTCATTGGACAGGTTGGACATATCAGGAAGCATTTTAAGCATACAAATATTTTCGAGTGCCATTTTTGAATGGCTCTGAAAATTGATTTACTCATGTTTGGATTTGCTGTCATGTGAAGAATATTAGTGTGTGATGATTTATATAATGTCTGTTCGTTGTGTTATCTGCTCTGATGAGTCTGTTTCAGGGAAACGTCTCAGAGAAACTAAACAAGATGAACGTCACGGGTGGGAAACTGTGCTCACATCAGCTCAGTGCCCCGTCTCTTTCCTGTATATCGCATTAAACTAATCAAGTTTTTTTATTATTTTCAACTGCATCACATTGTCTGGTGTGCCCATGACTGGTTGTTTTCCCAAAAAGCTGTGTGATTCCCTACGGATGTATCTGACGTAACTCTGCCAGTGTTATTGCAAAGAGTCATTAGAGAGATGACGCAGCTTGGCACAAATGCTGGTGTTGTAAAATGCGTGCAATTCCCAGAGGGGTTAACACACACACACACACACACACACCCGGGCATATTATGTACAGTGAGGAAGAGAGACTGTTACATAGGCCTGTGGGGATTGTTGGCAGAACTCTGTTAAGCAGAACGAAATTTTTTAAATGGATTACATGTCAGAGAATAAGTGTGTGTGTGTGTGTGTGTGTGTGTGTGTGTGTGTGTGTGTGTGTGTGTGTGTGTGTGTGTGTGTGTGTGTGTATGTGTGTGTGTGTGTGTGTGTGCGCGCGTGTGCATGTGCCCATATTAGTATGTACAGACTGATGTGCAAGTGTGAGAAATAACACATGTTGTGTCATGATTAGTGGATTCTGTTGTGATCATTACAGGTGAGAATAATTGTGAAGGTGACAGCTGAGTCCCTCTCCCTCTCCCCTCTCCAGTTCCCCTCTTTAAGCTTAATTACCTTGCTCAAAACGTGTCATAATTTGTCCTTTTTGTTATTGTTGTCAAGAAACTTTGTGTTTTGTGTACTATTTGAGAGTTCACGATAACATCAGTCGCCGTGTTTGTTTTCTCGTAGGTGTAGGCAGTTTAAATACATTTCAAAAGTAAAAGGTTATGTTCATATGTGTACACAAAGTAAAATGACAATGTAGTTGTGAAAACTAAGATGTGTAACGTGTAATTAATACTTGATGGAGATGAGCAAGTCTTGCTTGCTGCAGATATGTAGTTGATAGTGGATGGCATGAACATCTAAGGTTTAACACCTTACATGTAAATCTCTTGCATGTGCCCGTGGTCACATGAACATTTGAAGGGGTTCAGTGTCATTTCACCTCATTGGCCAAATTCATTCTTGTTTTAAGAAACCTTTCAGTTTACAAGCCAAATTAATTTGAGCCTACAACCTTTCGTTTATTGCATTTTTATTTTATTTTATTTGGTAACCAAAAATGTATTCTCAAAATCATTATTATTGGATTTGGTCATTTATCAGCTTTTATTGCAACAATTGGTGACTGTGGCTCAGCATGTCCGTCTTTCAATCAGAGGATTGGTGGTTCGATCCCTGGCACTGCTAGTCCATGTTGAAGTGTCCTTTAGCAAGACACTTGACCCCAATGGCTCACCGTTGCTGTGTCTACGGTCTACTGTATAGCATGTAAGTCGCTTTGGATAATAATTGTAATGTAATGTAATTCAGTCGTTTGCCACAAACTCTCCATTGAAACCCATAATACTATGAAGTAATGTGGACGGTCTGACCCCTGTGACCTCTACAGTAGCCGTATGAACACTTCTCTGAGAGAAAGTGAAAGCAGGTTGTTGCTCAGGTTATGGTTATAGGTACATCAATAATCAATTCACTAAGTGTGCTTGAGTGGAATGGAAGTAAAAGGATCCTTATTTTACCCGTTGGATGTGCACTATGACTTTCCTCAATAAGATGTGGAATCCCCCTCTATGACAAAAATACTGTCCAACAGTGTGGGCGTTTCGTTTTGATTCACCTCATTCAGTGATGATGGAGTTTATTTGCTTTGGCTTGTGCCCACGGGCACAAGGGATGGACAGAGCATGGCAGGGCTGGAACGAGCAGTGGTCAGTGGCATGACTGAACTTAAAAGTTAAAAGGCAGAGCGAGAGGTTTTGGTGAGAAATCCATTACAGCGGGCACGCCCTTTTTCTGTCTTCTTCTCCTGTCTGCATGTGGGTTGATTTTGATTCATTGAAAAAAAAATCATAAATGCTCTTCCATGCAAAAACTCTTTTTATCAGTCGTGCACACTCTTTCTTTGTTGCCAGTCAGAATGAGTCATCACAATGGCTCCATTCTCAACAAAAGAGAGACAATGGTACATTTTACTGTATATTTCACTTCTTGGTTCTTAGCCACTCTATAATCCATGATCCCTGTTATTGGCATTTTCTTGTCTCACTCTTCATCTCCAGTGCTTACCTTTTAGAGTTTACCATTTGCATTTTCTCCTTCTTCTCTGTCCCACATGTTGAGAGAGGTGATGGACCCTTCTGACTTTATTACTTTTATGAATGGGTCACACATTACTACTTGAACTTGCCATTGCTTTATATGCTCAAGTGTGTGTTGTTTAAGGACAATTTCCACAGCTGTTCTTCCATTTATGTTTAACAGCTGTATTCTGTTTATACAATTCAGAAATTCCAGAGCATGACATTTTCTAATTATCATCTCTGAGTGAGTTTCAGTTTCTCCACTGTTTAAGTTTGACTGATTTTGCCAATTGCAGGCCGAATAATACAACAGTGTGTGGAGACATGACTTAGATGGCAGCGCCGTATCCTTTTCAGAGAGGTCTGACTCACAGGACTGAAACGCTGCATTTGCAGTTTGTTGGTTTGAGTGCAAATCCACATGGGTGCAAATGTTTGTTAGTACAGTACTGCCATCCAGAAACTGAGCCCTCACACCAAACCTCCAAAAGCATAAAGCCTCCAATGTGGCCCTCCACTTCTCACCTCAAGGTGATAACACACAGCTCCACATGGCTAATATGTTTCACCGACTCATTTATGTGAGGCGTTATATGGTAATTAATATCTCACAATTACTGTGTTCTCTGAATTTGACACCCAACCCAGTCACCCTCTCCATACAGCCTGAAGTATCCAAGGCTTTCTTCAGGCAGATAAGAGAGGAAAGCAATTTTTTCTCTGGAGGACAGCTATAAAAAGTGGGAGATCGATGTAATGTTGTGAGAGAATGTCAAAAGTATATGATTAACATGCCAACTAAAGTACTTCTTGGCACCACTGTCTTGTTGGCTCTGCTGGTTAAGGTGTGTATCATGTGATCAAAAGTTACAGAAGTCCAGCTTGGGACACAAGCTTTCCTCTTCTTACTTCCATTGTATCCATTCTGTACTGTCCCATTTCGTCAAACTTAATTTGATCAGTAAAAAAATTACTGTCACAGAATATGCGTCATCATTGACAACCGATGGGACCGCACCTGCTTTGTGCGCCTGTGACATCACCGCCTGTGTCGAGGCCAAAGCTTCACATGCTTACACGATTCAACCAACGGAGGGCAGTGCAGCAGCAGTGTGCGATTCGGCCGAGAGATCAAGTTCCACACAGAAGCAGTGTGGAGCCCATCAGGGGTCTCAACATCGCCTCCTCAAACCCGTGGTACCCTTTGGCTCGGTTGGGGAAAAGGAGCTGGCAGTGTGGATTTCACCGACTTGCCAAAGTTCAATATCCTCAGTTAGCAGTCGCTGCCGTTTGTAAAAATGAGAGTCAACTGTGATGTTTGTCAGCGCGTCACCTTTTCATTATGAATGAGAATGTGATGATGTTACCTCGACAGCTCAAAGATGCATACAGTGGATCTTAACTTGAGTGGTCTGTTAGTAGCCATAAATGAATGCACTTCAGCTTCTGTGGTTGAAATCAGAATCAAGAGGCTTCAGTCCGGACTAAACCACCATAGTTTGGCTCCTACACTCTCCCTCTGGAGTTTGGGCAGCATGCTCCTGAGGTGCATCTCAAAAGGCAGTTAGGTTAACCTCGCCAACACTTGTGCTTTCTCTCACATTAACCGTTTAAGAGACTGTTGTCCATTGTTCAAAGAAAGTAATAATATGCAACAAGCTTGATTGAATATGCCCAATCTCCCTGAAAACGGGAAGAATTTCACTGCAAAATCATTACCATCACTTCCCTTGTCCTCGGGTCGCAGCACTCTATCTCTCTGGCTGTAGTCTCACAACTGAGAACTCCAAACAGTGGAAAGAAACGTCTCTCTCCACTTGGATGGTGTGAATGGGTTCAGGCTACTTAGAGCAAACCGACCTCTCTAATCCTCCATGGCTACAGCCATGTCAATAAAACCCTCTGTCGTTTAATGCCTCTCTTTGTTACACTGAAATACTGCTGAGATGCCCGGCCAAACAAGAAACTTTAAAAGGCCATTTTATTTTTTGTTGAGTCAACATTTTTTCCTTTACAAGTCAACAGAATTTAAATTGCCTTTGAATAAACAAACACAGACACAGTATGGATCCCTTAATTTCTGGTCGAATGAATAATACAGTGCATTTTTCCTCAGCTGTCTCGCACAGATGCATTAGCTCTGCAGCCCAGTGTTGTAAACTGTTCCAGAAATGGTAAGCACTGACCTTTGGCACCACACAAACCCATTGACAGAGCGATTTTGCATATGTCATTTCTTCCATTTACCATTTTGCCACTATACTCAACATGCAGAGGTCATTAAGCTCAGACTCAGTTGTGATTTTTCGATTGGTTAATGTTTAATTTGTTCTTGGCCTCACGCATAAACTTATTGTTTACTCATTTCTTCTTTCCATTATATTATGTAACTTTGGGCACGTCTGTCGGACTATGGAAGAGTCCAGAAGATAAAGTGTTTGCAATAAGAGAGCAGACTTTTTAACACAGTTGTTTTCCATCAAAATACATTACTGCACACCTTCTGTTCCTGTCATGATCTACACCGCTCAGTCATTTATAAAGCAGACAGACTTTTAATCTTTATGGATATACTGTATTGCTATGGCTCGGAGCCAAGGCTACCAAATATAATCAATGTTCACGATATACCATGAAAAATGAGCTCCCTCGGTTGCTTTTGAATGCTGTGAGGCTCGGTGGATTGTTCATTTCGAAACAAGTGTTTCTCATTATGTCGAGTATTGTGCTTGGCAAGGAGGCCACTTACACCCTGCCAAAGCAACATCTGCTTGCCAATGCCTGCTTAGAATACCATATATAGTTTCACCTGTTATCCTGCTCAATTCTTAGAGATAATCCACACAGTCAGCATGTTCTCATGCCTTTGTTAAGTTTTTAGAAGTATGTGCTGGCTGATAAAGTCTTTCATGCAAGAATAGTTAATAACATTGTAATGCTAATTTAAAAGTGCTCGTTGTCATTTTTGTTTTAAGTCCACATCAGAGCATATTCCTCTGAGTTTCTTGGTTTGTCCTGAGTGACATCTAATCGTTGGTACTGATTGTTTGACCTTACTTTGCACTTTGGAGAAAGCAGAACCATACATGGAACATCAGGTAGAAACGTTTTTTTAGGCCCTAACAAACAATATGTATATTAATTTACTCTAGCCTCAAAATTAGTCTGCTAATCATGTTTTATGATTTGTTATTATTAAGGGGAAAAAGTGCAACAGCAGAATGTGCATTCAATATGTTTTTAATAACTCTGAGCCTGAAGTTGGGCTTGACATGGAATCAATGGCAATATTAAATTGCTCTGCTACCAACAAAGCCTCTTTTCTGGCAGCTATCTTGAAAATGGCATGTTGGTTTGTAACATAGATGTGGAATGTGTGACACGCTGACGAGAATATTCCAGTTTTGACCCATCTATGTAATTTGAACGTCTCTTTGAAGATATGTGAACATTTAAAGGACTAATACACCAGGTCAAAGGTTGCATTAGAAAATGAGTAATCAGTATTAGTGCATCTGCTCACACAGTCAACAACACACACAGCCCTCCTCAAAGTGGATTTGTTTTCAAATCTTCATATTGTCACAGAACATATGTTTGCAACTTGTATTGTTGTGTTCAGTCAGGTCATAGAGGACACGTTGTGTGACTCAGCTGACAAAATACACAAATAAGTCTAAAATAAATCAACTGATCAGCTAATGGGCAGTGAGGGTGCGTGCATGCGTTTGTGCAGCAACCCTTACCTGCTTATGTTATGAGTGGAAACAAAGTCAGCAACAAATGAACAAGTTATTTTACTGTTTGTGTCCATCTTGCATATTCAGCAATGGGATATCAGATTGGCCCCTCTGGATTTACTGTAATCAAGAACACCACTTACAATGTCATGTCACAAGTCTAGATTTCATGTTTTTCCTCCTCCATGCAAAACAGCCTATTTCTAAGAAATGAAAACAGCCTGTGGTTTCACTGAAAATGAATTGTCAGCAGCAACTTATTACTACTACTTTTGTTTTAACCACAATGAGTGCTGTTTTGTATGGAGGACTAAAAGTGCCACAATTAAATAAATAAATACACCATTAAATAATTACTTAAATATGTCATTAATTAATTAAAATTAGAATTAAATACATAAATGTGTAATTAAATGTGTCATTAATTAATTCAAATACCGATTCATTTTATGTAAAATACATATATAATAATTTCACTATTTACATTTACATTTCATGATCCTGCATTGCAGTGCTTCATGAATTACTTAAAACTGTCAAACTGACCCATCAAAAGTTGGTAGGCGGAACCTAACGCCTGATTGGTTACCCTATGCATCAAGCCAAGACAAATCAATTCCAGATAATGGATTGATGCAGAGCTACTGAACACATTCCAATACACTGGGTGGCGCTATTCACCTCTACGTTGGTTTAGATACTCGGTTAAACAGAACTTTCATTGCAACGGCTAAAAAGCAAGGAGAAGACTTAGTCCTGCTAGCCCCAATGTTGAGACGCCGTGTGAGGTGCAGGACAAAATGTCTAAAAGTTGCCCGGAGCTGCTAAGAGAAGCAGCGAATTTGATTGAGGAAGCTCTGAGCAGAAGTCCAACGGGTCCAACGGCTCCCGCGTCACCGGTGGATCCGGCGGCTCAGTCACAGCAGATACCGGCCGCTCAATCACGTACACCTGTCCAAGGTAAGCTAAGTAATTTCATGTTAGCCAGGTGTGCTACTAATTAATGATTCGGGACACACGTGTAGATTAAATTAGATCGACTCGAACATGTATTTGTATGCGGTATTATGATGTTTCGTGCGTGACACGTTTATTGTTAATGGGGGGAGCATAAAACTAGTTCGCTAATCGGCTAAATGGTGTTAGCTGGCTTGAGCATCCCAAGATAGAAGTAGAGGCTGTTTTAGCTGACTGGTGACCATTGAGCTGTGACGTTTTTCTGTGTTGCAGCGGAGGTAGCAAGGCTCTTTGCGCCATATAACATTGGAGCCAGAAGGAATATGACGAGACGACCAGCACAAGTCCAAGTTAGCCGAAGAAGCTACACACACACTGTCTGTTGTTTGGCTGACCACAAGGCGGATAAAATTCCAAGCGTACTGTTTAAAGCTGAACTTCTTACTTCAGGACTTGGACAGCAAAAAGTAACATTTTCAGGTCAGTGCGAAACTAGGCATTTACCAAAACTAAAAAAAGTTTGTACTGTCTGTGGCTTGTTGAAATTATTTGCATTTCTTTTTATAGTGACTCGAACTTAATTGATGTTCATAATGTGAATAATAGTTATCACAGGCTTATTTGCTTAATTTAAGGTGAGGTGAGTTATGATTTTGTTTGTTTTTTTTTCTCCAGGGAATGACCATGATCCCATGGTTATAACAAATAAACTAATGGAAGTGTTTCCGAAGCTCCAACAAGGGGGAGGCTTTGAATTTCTAAAACTTGTAGGATCTACTCGCAGTCGAAATCTTGCATTGCTTCGGTGTCCCAGCACTGGATACACCCTTGCCTATCTGAAAGATCCATCGACGATGATTGGACAGGCTACAATCTACATACGTCCACTTCAACAGGATCTACCCTTAGATTGTGTACATACATTTACAGAGATCTAGTTTAATACATAATCAAAACAAATATTACTGGTGACTTTTAATCATTAATTAAAAGCCATTTGTTTTTGTTAGGAGAGCTCACGTCCTGCCTCAGGTCCAGTCATCCCCTGCATCACTTGTCAGAAGGAATTTCCCTTTTCAGAGATGAAGCTGCACAGATTGAGCTGCAATGGGTATGTACTTCTTAAAGCAATGCAAGGGTAGCATATTCATTTTCTTTGGGAATATGTCTCTCTTAGAGTGTTGTGCACACAAATAAGCGAGTATGACCATCATTTCAATTGTGTTAACTTCAAGGACACCCATGCAGGAATCAGAAAGAGAACAAGAGGGAGGCCAAAGTGAAGAAAATGATAGTGAGACAGCCCTAGTCAGTGACCGTGTTCCAGTGAGGCCTGAAACATCAGCTGAGAGTGCAGTAGTACCGGCAGTGATTGTCAACGAGGAGTTGGATCGCAAAGAAACAGACAGTGGTTTGTGTCATCACAATAGTGTTGCTATAAGATTGTGTGTAACTGAAAAGTTAATAGAAAGATAACACCTGCAGGATATAATTAGATAAGATAATACAGTTACAGACAATTAATAACATCCAACTGGGTTTTTCTATTTTTCTAATATTTAGTTTTTGTTCAGAGTGCTGTTTTTATGTCAACTCAGCGTTGTGACAGGTTCTGAAGATGTTGGGTCTCACGTTTTGTCAGTGAAATGAACAAAATTTTCCTCCTGTTCTGTAGAGTGTGAGGATATCTGTATATGCAGGTAACATGCTAACTCACAAGATGTCTCTCTGGAATAGATAACTTGTATTGTTGTTGTTTGTTTTAGAATGGAAGCTTATTAAAGAACCCACTCAAGCTGCCAAAGTTTTCAAAGAGAATCTGCTAAGGGAACATGCAACTGGGAAACCACTTAGAATGAAGATGGATGTAAGGGACTGTGAAGAGGACAGGGAACGGGAGCTTCTCTTATTCTATAAACAGCAGCAAGAATGGGCATGTCCACTTCATTGTACTCTGGTTGGTAAGTAATATAAAGTTTATAATATAAATACATCTGTACAGTTTATACCGCTTAAGTTGCTTATATGGAATTGTTAAATGGCAGAATGGAATGCACAAAATTATATAATTGATAAAAATGTTAGATGTATGTATGTGAATATTGTGCACAATATACTCTTGTTATCTGGAATAATCAATATTAAGGATGCTGTCACTGCACGATGTGAGTCTCAACACGATCTGAGTCGCGTCGAGTTGCACATGCTCAGATTTAAACAATTTACGGCATAACGACAATAACGGAAGATGGGAACAGCAATTATAGAAGATATAGAAGGTGGAAATCATTTCAAAAACGTTTTAGTTATCAAATGCTATCTATCATTGTTTGATTGCTAACGTTAGCTCATAACACCATTCCAGTAACAGCCTTTGTTGTGTTTGATTGTTGACTTGTAGCCAGCAGTGAACCAACTTGGTCATGTAGCTCCATTTTTACTGACTTTTTTATTTTTTATTAACTGACGTGAGGGATCATGCCGTGAACATGTGATGCGTTACGCTAAATAATACATTACTGCCATTTCCACCTTCTATATCTTCTATTATTGCTGTTCCCATCTTCCGTTATTGTCGTTATGCCGGAAATTGTTTAAATCTGAGCATGCGCAACTCGACGCGACTCAGATCGTGTTGAGACTCACATCGTGCAGTGACAGATGCTATTCTAGAATTACAGCCAATAGAATGTTGACTGTTTTTCTCCCTTGCTTGTTAAATGTTACCTAATCCAGTTACCTGTATTAGTCCGGCACTTTTTTTCCACTGTGTTATTATCTGTATTTTATTTCAGGTGATGTTGCTATCGGAGAGGGTGTGATGCGGTACTTTATGACAACAATCATATCCAAACTCCAGTTTGGATTCAGTCTAGATCTTGGTAAGTATCTTACTAATTTTTTGAAGGTAAATCCATCTATAAATTGCAGGAATGTCTGTCTGTAGCTCATGTCTCTCAAACAGTTACTCCGATGGATTTCAAACTTGACAGGTGTCTTGCTATGGGCACGAGTAAGTGCAGTGCCAAGTTTGACGTTGTTTGGATAAACGCAAAAGATGGCGTTACATATATAGGTAAAAGAAGCACACATTGGCTTTTGCTGCTCTTGCCGCTTGCCATTCTCACACTGCATGCAACGCTGACTGAGCACCTGTTTGTGTCGTGATTCGCTCTACTCCGCCTCTCTCTATGCACACACACACACACACACACACACACACACACACACACACACGTACACGTACGTTCTGGTGGTTGATGAACGCAGATATGTGCTGTTTAGCGGAGGGCCGGTGGGCAATGTTTTGTGTCAGGTAAATCAGTAAGTTAGTAGTAGGGTATACAGGGGAGTTGCATTTGAAGTGGTTTGGGGGTCCTTCTGTAAGTCATTTTGGAGTAGGCTACAATTTGGTTTAAGTGAATTCTACAAGCGGCAATACCACAGGCCAGGTTTTAAAAAAAAAAAAAATGTTAATGTATTTTAAGAGGTTAATTGTTGTGACTTTATTCCCTGCTCTCTTGGTACTTTACAGGAGGAATGGGCCGAACACTGCTATTTGAGGGTGAACCTGACCATCTTGTTCCAGCAGCATCTGAGGCACTTATTGAAAGCAACCTCTTCCGGGTTGCAGGAAGGATGTTGGCCCACACCTTTCTGCATGACGGTCCCCATGTCACAGGACTAAGTCCTGCTGTAATTCATGTACTGTTCAATGGGGACCCTGAAATGGCAACTGTTGTTACAGAAGACTGTCCTGATCTGCACATCAGGAGCATCATAGAACTGGTATGTAACCTAAAAGAAACTTTGCCATGTAAAAAACATTGCTTGGGCAGATATAATAACTTGTATGGTCTTAATTCTAGCTTGAACATGAAGAACTTACACCGGAACAGAAGGACACAGTTTCAGATCTTTCCATGTCTTGGGATCTTCCGGCAGTCACCAAAACAAATCGGAGATGGCTACATAACAAACTTCTACTCCATGCAGTGAGTTCCTGCTGGTTAAGTGACAGAATTCATTGCTATACTTGTTGAAATTATAGAATGTGTTGTGAACCCTGGCTTATGTTACCACGAGAGTTTAAGTACTAGAGTTTTAATGGATTTTTATAAAGCACTTAATTGTGCTTTTATTAACATTTTCCCTACTGTGCCAACTTTTGTCAAATTTGGGTTAAGGATTTGGGCTGTAATATGGGTCGGTCTGTCTCTTAGGTCGTTGGGAGGACCATGCGCCAAATTAAACAGTTGAGAAAGGGACTGAAAGATGTGATGGTATGGCCCCTGCTGACATCTAGGCCAGATGTTGTACCACTTCTTTTCCCCAAAATGGCTGAAATACAGTTCACACCCCAGGTAAGTCAGTACTTTAGTTATATTTGTGACTTAACTTGATGAATTTGTGTGTATTTTCAATAACTGAGCTGGTTATTTTTCCATTTTCCAAGAATGTGATCTGCATAGTCCTTCACCAAAATATGTTCTCCCTTTTTAAAAATTACAATTTTTGTTTTCTTTAAGATGCTCCTAGAAAAAATCACATGGCCAGTTGAGGACAGTGATGATGAAGACTTTGACTTAGACACCACCTGCCGCATCACTGGCTTTCTAAGGATGTTCATTGAAACGGGTATAAACCTTATTTTCTCTTTACAAATCCTTCTATGTCTCATGGATAGATATGATCAATTAAAGTTGAACTAAATGTCTTTAATCCATTTTATGACTTTTAGCTTCATCAGGTACCCTGGCCCAGCTGCTGACATTCTGGGTTGGCTGGGAGATGCTTCCTCCTGAACTGAGAGTGGAGATTTCTGGGGGAACCCTTCCTACGTCCTCCACATGCTTTGAAACCCTAAAGCTGCCAGCTCATTTCAAAATCTACATGGACTTTGAGAAAGCACTTGTCGCTGCCATAAAAAGTACTGGATTTGGGCTTGTTTAAGTTTTCAGACAAATGTCAATTAGGGCTGGGCAATATTTTAATATTATATCTATCGTGATATAAGACTAGATATCGTCTTAGATTTTGAAGAAGTGTAATATCGTTACATGGTAGGTTTAGTCTTTTCCTGGTTTCAAAGGCTGCATTACAGTAAAGTGATGTCATTTTCTGAATTTACCAGACTGTTCTAGCTGTTCTATTATTTGCCTTTAACCACTTAGTCATTATATCCACATTATGATGGTTATTTATCCGAAATCTAAATGTGGAAGATATTTTGTGAATGCACCAATTGTCAACCTTACAATATCGTTGCAATAAAAAGTGTTTGGTCCAAAACTTCGTGAGATTTGATTTTCACCATATTGCCCAGCCCATGTCAATGCATACACAGTTCAGATGAATTGACACAAGTTCAGTGTCTTTAAAAACATGAACACACTGTGCAGTAGTTGACCATATTTTTTTTATTCTACATATTTTTTCCATTTACTGAAATCAAACTGTTCTGCCCCTTCAGTGCTAACAGTACAGCATTCATGTTAGTCATTTTGTGGACCATAATGAGACAGGACACTCCGAACATCGCTGCAATTTGAACTGCGGGAACTCCACAAAGAAGTTGATGCTCCAGAACTGCACTCGGTATGTCAAACGCCAAACGCCCCGGTCCCTGTGTGTGTTGGGCCTGATGCGCCCTGGTACCAGAGAAGCGGTGGACAACTTCTAGATTTGCAATCACTCTGTGGTCGATATCTTCGTCGGAAAGTGCGGAAATGACTCCAACAAGTTCAATAACTTCCTCTGCTTTACTAGCTACATGCTCTGGGTCAGCAGTTCCTGCTTCTACATCCTCTGCTAAGTTTAAAATGTCTCTAACCAACTCTCTGGAAAGTTCACGGAGATCCTCCATTGTCTCTATCCAGGTACTCTACTTCAGACCAAAGCAATGGATCAGACTAGATTTGCGTTAGCCCCGCCCACTGACTTTGATGGGTCAGTTTGACAGTTTTAAGTAATTCATGAAGCACTGCAATGCAGGATCATGAAATGTAAATGTAAATAGTGAAATTATTATATATGTATTTTACATAAAATGAATCGGTATTTGAATTAATTAATGACACATTTAATTACACATTTATGTATTTAATTCTAATTTTAATTAATTAATGACATATTTAAGTAATTATTTAATGGTGTATTTATTTATTTAATTGTGGCACTTTTAGTCCTCCATAGTTTTGGTATTGAAACTCAGATGTTGTCAAATGATCATATCTGGGCATGTACTGTACATAGACATCAATATTGATAGTAGTGTGTATGATTTTGATTATACCTAGAAACTAGACACACTCTTTGATCATCTGCATTTAATTATATCATGGTATACTATCTATGTTGCATGCTACTGGTGTGTCGGCAGTGTCAACATCAAACAATAAAGCAACAATCCTTTAGAAAGATCATTCGTTGTGAGTTCAGTGTCACAGAAAATACCTAGGAAAATAATTTCTGCTTTTGTTTATGTCAACGCATTACCATGTGCCAGAGGGACAAGCTGCATAGACAGTTCAATCCAAAAACCTAAACATAACCATTAAAGCTGATACACGTCATCAGCACAGATTTAAATTCCTAGAATTTTATATTTTTGGGAATTCAGGAGGAATGGGCAAAACCTATTGAAGCTTAATCGCAGGTACAGGATCCCAGATGCATGCATCTGGTCTCATAATGGATGTCTATCAATTCCCCTTTGTTAGTATACTGTATGTCAATATCTTTGTAAATTCTTCAGGACGTTCCCTTGTTCACTTCTATGATTATTACACTTCCGATTCCCAAGAAGCTCAGGCGTTATTGCCTCAGGAGATCATGGGACAGGAAATGTTCTCAAAGCGTGAGGAGAGCTCAGTATTTACATGAGGATATCCGTTTATATGAGGGGCGACTGTGGCTCAGTGGTTAGCAAGTCGGTCTTTCAATCAGAGGGTCGGTGGTTCGATCCACGGCTCCGGCAGTCTGAGTCGTTGTGTCCTTGAGCAAGACACTTAACCCTAATTGCTCACCGTTGCTGTGTCTACGGTCTACTGTATATCATGTAAGTCGCTTTGGATAAAAGCGTCAGCTAAATGAAATGTAATGTAATGTATGTGGCCTCGGCTGCCCCCTCCCTGGGTGTGTTCGCTTTCACAGTCGCAGCAGGTGGAGCGACCTTCACTGACCTCTGATACGAGACAGACGATACATTAAAGCAACAGTGACGTTAATCTGTGTCAAGTTGAACTCACACACTAACCTCCTTACATGGAGTCTCTTTTGTTTTCTTATTTTCTATACCTTACTCTTGCAGTGTCTCAAACCACTCAGTCGTCCTGACATTGTACTGTACACTATCTTCTTAATGACACTGCCTTTGTACACTTTTCATGCAGAGAAGATCTCAAAACCTTGGGGAGATAATTCCTCCCATCACCTCAGATCCCCGGTGAGATCACTGTTTCATTTTCATGATAATGGCGTGCCTATTATGCAATGACAATGCGTTAGCACGATAAAAAGCTGGTGGGGAGTTTGACTTGGCCACATCTGGCCAATTGAAAAGAGATTTATAACGCAGCAGGTCCGCTCCAAACGGCGTTGGGTATCATCTCTCCAGCGCGGCAGTGTTTATGTAGGGCGCGTTTAAATATTTGAGGAGCACATGTGGGGATGAATGGTGGCACAGGATTTCATCATAAAGCTGTGAAGGGCAAGCCGGCGGGGGGTCATTTTAAAAGTAGTGTCAACATTGTGAGATCCAACCACTGTCGACTCGGCAAACAGTCGATCGCAGACCCTCTGAAAGGCGGTGACGGCTGCTTTCTGGAAAGGCCCGGAGGTTTTCTCAGAATACCTTTGATTGTGCCAACAGGCTTTGGACATCTTCCCTTCATTGAGTCGGAGCAGTGTTGCCAAAGTAACCATGAGAGCAAAAATAACAGTGACATATAAGAGAGTAAGATTGACGACTGATGCAACCAAAATGCTCATTGGACAATGCTGACAAAACTGCTGTTGACACTATACAAAGAGCAAAACAGCTGCTGCTCCATTCACTGAGGTAGTTCATCTTGTCGTTCTTGTGCCTACAGTGACATTACGTAATATCACATTACGTAATGTCACTGTAGACACAGGAACAATTGAGGCTCGATATCTTCTCCAACATCTTTTCCATTCGTCTTGACCAGTCAGAGTGCACGAAAAATTGGTTCGGCATATGTAGAATATTGCTGATTGCTTCATTGTTGCTCTGGTTTATATCACAGTTTACCTTCTGCTCCGTCTTGCCCCTAAATCCACCACTAGCCCAGCTCACAGCTTTTGGTTGCAACAAGTGTCTGTGGAAGTTTCCATGCTCCCACTCACTTAGTTGCTGGGGAAAGAGCCACATCAAGCGGGCTTAGCTGTCAGCTACTGCTGCGTGGGTTTCTGTTTACCCAGCCTGCCTGTCTGTGGATCACACATCCTCACCCCACCGTCCACCTGCCTCGCTCACTTAAAACAGAGTTTCAATCAAGCAAGAAATCCTCACACGGAAATCATTACTATTATTGAAAATTATTACTTTTGCAAATCAATTCCACTTCATTTTTGTCCTTGGCTCCCCCTTTTCCGCTTACATCACCGTGCATATTTCCATCCATCACTCCCAGTAACCCATACCACACTCTTCGGCAGGCCTCCATCCACCTCTCTCTCCCTCTCTCTCTCTCTCTCTCTCTGTTTGTCTGTCTGTGGGCATGCATGTCTGCTGGGGGTTTCCATGTAACTCTCGTTTTCCCAAAACACCCCCCAAAACACCTGCACTACCCCACCCATCCCCTCTGACGTAGGCATCACCTACTGGGAAAAGCAAAAGAGCAGAGCTGTGTTCTGTGATGCCTTGAGACGCAGTTGGTTTTTGTTTATTTGAATAGCAGCAAAGAAACTGCATACAACTCTCTGTTAGTGGTCTGACCTGACGCCAGTCACCATCTCTAATGTACACCCGGGGGGTTTAAAGGCACTTTAAATGGGAATACAAATAATCCACCAGTTGGACTAAGCATTACAGTACAGCAGAAGCTTTGGTGCAGATGTGACTCCACTCTCATGCCACCTCATCAAGGATGTCAGCCACTGTTTGGTTTCTCATCATTTACACATTAGCTTTCATCGCAGCCTCTTTGACACAGCTTTTCCAGCCTTATGTACAGTCCAGTGTACATCTTTAAGGGGCCTGTTAAAGCATCTGTACATGTACCTGGAAGCTGTCAAACTCGGTTGCAGATTTAGGCTGTCTGAGGGGCACAAAAAGATAAAAAGGGCACCAGCACACAAGGGGTTTTATATAAAGGGCAGATATGGCATTGCATTTTCTTCATTTGGAGACCACCCTATTGGGCACTTCATCAAATATTCTCCACTGGAAGGACACTTTATAATGCTTTCTCCATTTAAGTGCATCAACTAGGCACTTAATTATGCTTTCCCCATTGGAGGTTTATCATGTTTTCTCCGCTCGAAGGGCACCGTAGCGGGCAATTTAGCATGCCTTCTCAATTCAAGGGCACTATATTTTTCATTTATATGTTTCATTTTAATAATCTAACCTTTAATCCCTAATTTATTTTTTCTCTGCACATTTTAATTTGGGGTTGTCACAATAATCTTATTTTGGCAGGTAAATGAATATGTTTGATAGTTCAGGTTCAATGAGGAAATCAACATGCTTGTCCAAGGTGTCTCACTGTCTGTGATCCCCATATGAGTAATTGGCCAGGAAGTCAGCATTTATGTTAAACATTGGAAACACAGTCTTTGCTATTTTATCATACCTGTCAACAGCACCTATAAACTCTGTTAACAGATATTTAAATATGTTGTTGTATCAGGCCAAAGTGTGCTTGACTGTAAAATGAATCAATAATAAGCTGACAGCTTCTTCTTATATTACATGCCGTTGACTCTGCAACTGAGAAATAAATCTCCACTGCTTTTCAGTCTTCGTGTTCATGTATTGCGAAATAACAGAATGATGTCAGAGACGTCAGCACTAATCATTTAAACAATACGTGACCAAGTCCAGCTCCAAGAGGTTTGTATTGTCAGCTGGATGGATCAGCTTTGGCTGCAACTGCAGTTTAAATATGTAGCAGTCCACGAATAAATACATTTCTCCAAATAAAATAAAAGTACTGCTTAACTGGCATGCATATCTACATGTTGTAAAGAGTAGTAGCTTTCTAAAAGAATGTTAAAATTCAAGTACTTCTCAACACAGGTTTAGGGAGTATCCCAGTAAATTATGGGATTAATGGTATTCTAACATGTATTCACAGTTTAGTGTTGTTTTAGGAAACACTGCCCCCTAGTGGGGAGATGTTTACTTCTTTAAATTCATCAGACAAAATGCATTTTCAAGGTTTCATTTAATGGCAGAAGCAAAATTAGTGTTAATTTCCTATTTGAAATGACAAAAGTGTTTAGTGTCAATAATAATTTTGAAGATTGTGTAACACATAGCTATTGAGTTTTGATATCAACTTAATATGTATTTATAAAGGTTTTGTTCATATTCGCCATATATTCTCTCGTGTGTCACTAAATATTCTCTTTTGATTTCTGTTGTGAAACTACAACACTGATCCAGTCTACGGTGAATGATCAGGAGAGATGAATTAGATGCTACTTTGTCAAAAGTATGGATTCATGGATTAGTCAAATTTAGTTTTCACCAAGGCAGACAAACACAATTCAAAAGTAGTTCACTTTGTATCTAAAATACGTTTGCATTTCATGACTTTGAACCTTATACATTGAAATGACACCTTTGTGATATAACTTGTAGCAAAAAAAAATGATGTCATTTTGGTTGCCAATTGCAGGGGTATGATTTTCCAGAGCTAACACTCTAGTATGAGGTTATGGTCCTTTGACAGCTTGGCTCACATTTGGCTTTAACACGTGTGAGACATTTCTTTGACAGCTAAACTAGCCGGCCCTCTGGACACTAAACACAGACTTTGTTGAAAGCTCTAGTGTGTGTCTGTGTTGTGCGAGGCCAAGCTCACGTGAGGAAGAGTTTAAATTTAAAGCTGAATGTATGTTAAATGTCAGCGTTGTTCTGGCTGGTCAAACATAATGTTGATTTTTCATCCAGACCCTGTGAATGTGAGTAGTCTTTTAGATGTTTCCCTGTGAAATTCAAAAACCTTCAAGACATTTATGATATATGATAGTCCGCTAAATGACACTGGGTTGGCAATTTTTATTGCCGTTCTCAATTATATTTGATTAACAAGAAACACTGCAGATTATTTGTGAGCAGTTTCATTTCACACATATTTTGAATATGATGGTCTGAAGATGTAAATGAGATTGGAAAAGCATCAATTCAGATATTGTTACATATTGTTACAATATTTCAAACAATTATGCATCAGTAATACAGTAAAACGTGGGCACGCATGTGAAAACAGGAAGCTCCTACAGAGCCTTTGTACAATTAAACTTGAGTCTACATTTGACAGTGTGTTATTTGCTGATAGGTTGGGTAACAGAAGGATGGCTGCGGGTTTCGAGTGTACTTTCTTTCATTTCTAACAGGCAAATATGGACTATATTTAAATAATAAATTACGAAAAGAACATTTTGGGCAAAACATGAGGAGGGTCATAATAGTAATTCACGTTCACATACAGATGTTTTACCATGCTGTTGTTTTTGCATATTTTAACCCATATATTTAAAACCAGATGCTGCATTGTGTTGGTATACAGGAGGCATACAGTATGAGAAGCGGCTGTCTCAAAGTGATGCTCCAATTGCATGGCTTACAGTCAGTCAAAAGACATTTATTTTCAATTTTCTTCTGCGAGGAATGCTATATACATGCAGTCTTTTTACGAAATATATGTTCTATTGTTATGTTTATAGATTTTTGTATGTATATATACATATGTATATTTGTACTAATTTCCTTTTCCTTTGTTCGGTCACTGCTGCTTTCACAATGTCGTTCGGGATAAATAAAGTTCTACCTTATTTTATTTTAATAAATGGGTCCAAAAAATAGTCAGACAACTTTCATTGTATCATTTTTAATCTTTCAACATCTAATTTATTCATAATTGTGACAATACCATAGCTTGTGAATCAAATTTGGTTTGGAAGCAAACTCTTCATATGTAGAGCTTTAGAGCAACATGTAGGCTATACATGTATATGATCTATGAAAAATGCCAAATACATGAAAAACTACCAGTATTATCCTTTGATGTGTAATGCAGCAGTCGTGCATTGAGAATGGCAAAAAAGTGCAGTTTGTGCAACCAGTAACTCAGAAAACAATGAGCGTTTGTTTCATTTAAATATTTTTAATTTCTGCTCTATGTACTTTAACTTGTGTTCTCTTTAAATCTGTGTTTATCTACCTTTCAGTCCCAAAGCAACTCAAACATTCCCTCAGATGGTCAGCCTCTTCTTCATGTAAAGAAAAGCCAGGTACGTAGCTCCTCCCAGAACACCTATCAACAGGGTGGTGCCGAGAATAACCGGTGCGTTCTTCCGGGCCACGCGAAACGCCACAGGAAGGACAGCAGAGATCAGGATGTTGTTGACATGGCCCAGCACTCTCCTGAAGGCCGGGCGCTCCACCACACGCTCGTAGTACGTCTCCAGGTTCAGGCGGTTACCGTTGCCCCAGAAGCGGCGGGAGAGGCCGAGGAACTTGAGGCGGTGTAAGGTGACTGCCAGAGAGACGTCGGCCATGCTGAAGAAATCCCCACACAGCCAGGACTGACTGCCTTCTTCTACAAGCGGAAGGCAAGGAGACAAGAAGAAAGGCAAACAGATAACATGAGGTTCAAAATGCTACTGCCATCTAATGTTGACTGGGTTTCAAGAGCCGCTACTGTTAATATTAACAATTAAATTGTGTCATTTATTGTGTCACTCTACTGAACCTGGTGTTTCCTCCACCCTCCTCTGTAGCTCTGTCTCCACCTGGTCCATCACACTCTCCAGTTCATCCAGAAGCTTCTTCAGGAACTTCATGTTGTCATGGTCAAACAACTTGGACTGCAAAAAAATCATTTTCATATAGAAATGCAGTAGTGTACATTTACTTTCTTACACATTTTAGACAGAGAATTGTGCCAAATTAATTTCATGCCTTTTAGGCTGATTCGTTTGCCTTAAAAACAATTGCCATAGAACCTACATAATACCCCAAAAACTCTTCAGCTATGGTCTGTTTTCCATCATGACTAGATTTAGCTACAGTCCAAGAGGCAGCAATATAGTCTCAATGCGTTAGGCGATTCATTGTTCTTCAAATAGGCTAGTTGTCCTTTTCTGTAAAAGGTATGAGGATGGCCATGGCCCCTCCCCCCACCACAGTGTCAAGGTCCAGTGTAAATCACAAAAAACAAACGTTTTGCTGACTTGGTGCTCTGCTAACGTGAATAACTTACTTTCAAGCGCCTCTGTTTGGCTATATAAGCATCTTTGAGCTCTGGGTTCTGCTCTGCCAGTTTCTTCAGCTCAGACTGTGTGTTTCCGATCTGTGCTGTCGCACAAAAACCCAGCATCATGTTAGAGACGATTACAGACTTTGAGTCAAATATGCAAGAAGCGCTTATCTAGTACAACAGAAAGTGAATTTGGCAAATTGGACACTGTTATCTGTGTGCATGAATGCTGTCGGACCAAAGCTATTAAAAGCATCACAGGGAGTCTTACTTCGTATACAGGTGGCCGCATACGCTGGTATGTGGGAGTCCACCGTGATCTCAGGGTGAAGGATGCAGCCATGGGTGTAGGCATCCATCTGTAGGGAGTCCAGCAGCTCTCTGTAGTGCTGCACTCTGAGGTAGTATGTGCTGCCCTCTTCAGGGATCAGCTTGGGTGTGCCTTCTGGAGACAAACAAGGCATCAAAAGGAAGAAGCAATGATCCACTTTGTTTCCTTACAAGTTTTCTCAAGAGAGAATCAAACTTTTTTTTTTTTTTTACACTGCAAGTTTGCCTTGGGAAGAATACACTCGGGTTGGGAAAAGTTTAAAAAACAGCAGGTATTTTGAACACGTCATTTTTCATTTGCTGAAATAGTTCCATGCTTACCAGCTTTTCTCTCCTTTTAAGGTGACCGGGTGAGACTCTTAGAACAAAAGTATCATGGGTCAGTGTGAACAAAGAAAAGACGGAAGATTCAAAAAGAATATGGAATGAAGGATTGAAAAATCAATATGAAATGTACAGCAAATAAAAAAATAAAATATTTGATTTAAAATCAAAGAATAAACAAAAGTACTGAAAGAAGAAAACGAAGTGTGAAAACAAGTCGTAAAGTTTGTTGAATGAAGCCCGCCTTGTAATCCAGCTTTGCTATGACATATTAAAAACAGTTACCACAAGGTCTTCACTTAGTCTCACCATCATTGAAACTCTGCTCCAGGTGGTCCATGATCTGAGTTGGGTCACAGATGACGTCGTCATTGTGGACTAGAACTGGCACCTCACCAGTGGGATTCAGATGCATGAACCAGGGCTCGTTGTGTTCACTGAGAGGCAGGCTCACGTCATACTCCTTACAGAGCAAACCTTTCTCTGCTATGGCCAGACGCACCTGCAAAACCAGTTCAGACATCTACTTGTGGTACAATAAATAATGATCAAATTATTTCTATAAGTAAGGCTATTCCTTGGAGGAATACAGATGAATAGTGGGCAACTGTGGCTCAGTGGTTAGCAGGTCCGACTTTCAATCAGAGGATCGGTGGTGTTGATGTGTCCTCGAGCAAGACACTAAACCCTAATTGCTCACCGTTGCAGTGTCTAAGGACTGCTTTGGATAAAAGCGTCAGCTAAATGAAATGTAATGTAATAGTCATAAAAGACACTTTAAAATTGCAGGTTTTCTTCCAGTTGTGACTATATAAAAAGGTCACAACAGATAATATGTTGTATTAAAGTACAAACTGTATGCTTCTTTTCTGAGAAGAGACACGTTTTACCATCAGATGTAATGGCAGTGTCCACAGTTTAACTCGATTCACTGACTTAATGACAAACATAACATTAGAAAAATGTGTCTATAGAGATCTATTCGAATCAGAGGCGAGGAGCTGTCCACTGGACTGTGGTGCTGACGCATAGTGACCCTCACCTTCTGAGAATTGAAAGACTGCGTCCAGTGATAAAGCGTGAGTTTAGATCCGCTTTGTTTTGCGCTCGTGCCACATTCCTGATGCGCATCTTGTTCTGGGTCCTTCTCTAGAAGAGCTGTTTTCTCCTCTTGGGATTCCGGGCTGTTTTCCGACGCCATTTTATCTGCCCTCACTTGTCTGTTCGGGGACAAGTGAGGGCAGCACACCTTACCACGGTCAAAAACGAAATGAATGCGCCCCCTCCTGGCTCGGAGTACATTCATCCTCTTCTTCATTTTTGCGAAAAGCAAACAGTTTACACACGTTCTTCCGCATCTTGTGATTTTTAATTTCTCTCTCCTTTTTGTTGTTTGTCGAGGGCTACATGTTGCTATCAGTCCTGGAAGTAATAGTAATATTAGAAGTATATTTTACCCATTGGCCATTCCATTTTAAATGTTATTTATGAACTAAGTATTGATGACTAACACAATACACGAAATACAATGTGAGAAATAAAGACAGCAAATGGTTTACACATGACTCCTTTCACACTACACAGTGCAACACTTAGCTCGACCATACTCTTCCAGCTGTGCAGTAAATGCATTTGGACAGCAGGTGTCATTGTTGTCTATTCCTTCAACGTCTAAGCTACTGTAGGTGTACACAAGCTGTTTTTGGTCAGTGGTAACGTTAAAGGCCACTATTGTCACGTAAGGTAATACATATATTATATAGATATATGTTAGAGGTCGAATGACCTCCCTGAATCATTAACAAAAGTATAATGCTGACTAATGTTTTACTTTTGTTGTTGTTAATGGAGTCATTTTGAAGTTACATGGGTCGTTGCAATCATTACCAAAACACGTCTCCCTTTTCAAACAATAACTTTGTTTAATCTCTGATATATATATACATATATTGCAGTAATAATAAGACACTATGACATTAATACATTATTAATTTGATTTAAATATAAAGCGTATAATGAGGCTATTATAATTGTTCTCTAAAATACTTAGCCTGCATGTATATACTGTATATATAGCTTATATTAATAAGCCTCATAAAGTAGGTCATAGTATTGCTATGTTGTGTAACTGCAGCAATAAGATAAACAAGTATAATTCTAACCTCACTAATGATAATAACAGACAAGTGATACAATTACGTGGGTGTTATGGGAAATAGTAATGTGGGAATTCAGATATGTGCAAAGTGAGGTACGTCTTTCAAAAGCATAGTGGTTTGGTGAGTGAGAGAGAGAGAGAGAGAGAGAGAGAGAGAGAGAGAGAGAGAGAGAGGGAGAGAGAGAGAGATGGAGAGAGAGAGGGAGAGGGAGAGAGGGAGAGGAGAGAGTGGGAGGTCCCTTTGGCGTGACGTTGCGATTGGCCCAGTGTCTTTCCTCAGCAGGGAACCGACGCCTCTCGCTCCCTCTGTGGTCAGTGGGTGAGAGGGGGGAGACGAGCGACACAGAACGGAGAATCCGGCGTGCGCCTCCGGTAAATGACGCCCACCATTCATACCTGTACACTTACCGTTACGCATGCCTTTTGTATTGCATGTCAGTGTCTGGAAGTGCCAGCCTGCTGTCCTCACCTTGCTATTTTATGTTCCTCTAGTCATCATCTCGTTGGCTCATCCTTTCATCACACCACCGGTCCTGGATCCCCCAGCCACGGTCCTGGAGACGCCTGAGTCTGCAGCAGCGCACGATCTGCTATATTTCCAGCCTATATCTGAATGACGGGCGGAAGGTTTGATTTCGACGATGGTGGCACTTACTGCGGGGGGTGGGAGGATGGCAAAGCCCACGGACACGGCATCTGCACCGGACCCAAGGGCCAGGGCGAGTACGCCGGGTCCTGGTCGCACGGCTTTGAGATAGTGGGAGTGTACACCTGGCCCAGCGGGAATACCTACAGGGGATACTGGTCCCAGGGGAAGCGGCACGGGCTCGGTGTGGAGAATAAGGGGAAGTGGATGTACCGCGGAGAGTGGAGTCATGGTTTTAAGGGTCGTTACGGGATCCGGCAAAGCCACAACACACCCGCGAGATATGACGGTACCTGGAGCAACGGGCTGCAGGATGGATATGGGATCGAAACCTATGGCGATGGCGGTAAGAAACCCTGTCTTGTAAACATGGCCCAATGTTTGTTCAACGTGTGTGTCGCTTTAACGACTGATGATGCGCTGTGTGTGTGTGTGTGTGTGTGTGTGTGTGTGTGTGTGTGTGTGTGTGTGTGTGTGTGTGTGTGTGTGTGTGTGTGTGTGTGTGTGTGTGTGTGTGAGGATGCTTAGACTTAAACTGAGGGAGGCTATTGGAAATACATCAGTGTATGAATCTCCATCTGATATGATCCGAGTTGAAGCTGATATTGCGCACTGCGCACCATGGTCAGCCCCCCCCCAACCCCATCAAAGAAACAATGACTTATCACGCTTGTAATGTTAACTTGCTGGATACAGTTTATTTTTAATAGATCCTCTCTTTTTCCAATGCACATCTGATTTGGCAACAACCGGTTGCTCCTCATATGACTGTGGGAGGAGAGGGACTTCTGGTGCCAGCTCAGTGGCACCATGCCCCGGCTAGAAGGAGTTTGGAAATCAGAGCAAAGCAGTCTGTTTGGAGCCAATTATAGCCAGACTATCACCTACTTCTGCACCATTTTCACATTGCACTGCAATAACACACCTCTTCTTCAGGTGTATAAAAAATGCATAAATGCCAGCTTTCCCTAATGAAAATTAACTTTTTGCTAAGTTTACTTTAAGTGCTACTTTTAATGCAACTAAACCAGTCTGCAAGACACTGACACTTGTTTAAAAAAATGTGTTTACACATTGGATACATGTTCTTATTCATAAATTGAAAATACACAAGTGCATTCAGCCAAGTCATACACAGGACACTCTCAGTGTGAGCCCCTTCTCAGAGCTTTGATCTCACTAATCAGTGGTGTGTTCACAGACTGTCCGGAGACCTGTGTGAGCAGGGAGGAAACATCCTGACATGCCCACAAACACAAGTGCTTGCAAGCAATGCATAAAGCATATTACAGACCGTCCTTTCTGGTTATAAAACATCCAAGTCATTGGGTGATTTGTGAACATCATCTCCACTAACGGTGGCCTTATGGTGCCGAATAAATGCCTTACAATTGATGGTTACAGAGGGCTGGGCTTGGGAAATCAGCTGATCCTAGAGGATCTACAGAACATCTGGCCGTCTGACCCTGCAACATCCTGATAACTTGATCTGCAGGGTCACCGATTTGAACTGCAGAGCAGAGCCAGCCTGTTAATCTCACACTGTTTATCCATCTAAATTCCTGCCCGGGCTATAGTATATCATTTTCTGTTAGAATCTGACCATTATGGCTTATTTAATTGTATTGGTCAATGAGATTCAATTTCTGGCTTAACAAGCCTTTCTTATTATTACGATCAGAATTGTAATATGATGCTCTGAAGAAGCTACAGTAGGACATCACATGCTCATTGGGCTCAGCAGCACCAAATGGGATTAATTAATTAATTAATTAAGTATTCCTCTCATTATGTGACTCATAGCAACTCCCTGTCGTCAGAGACAAACGGATGGTGGTGAATGTGCCTACTGTCAGTGGAGGAGTTATTGGCCGCCTGAAAATAGGCTCCTAGCTGAGTGATTCACATTCATCCCAAGTGATCCTCAGTATCAGTGCCTTAATCAAATCTCTGTGATTGAGTTAGTTATGCTCACAGTCCCAGATCTGAGGGGAAGGGGAGAAAACATTTCATTAGCCGACATACTCTGCACCCCTACAGCAAGGCTCCTCTGTGCTCCCACATGTAATGCTGTTTCTTAGTGCAAATGTCGAGAATATCTGGCCAGGAAAATGCGGAGAAAACAGATAAGCCTTCTTGTTAGAGCCCCCACGAGTACCAACACAAAGCGAAACTCACTGTAGCTATGACGGTAAATGTACTGTAGATTATTTTTAGATAGTTTATAGAAATCCCTCACTGCGGACATTTACTAAGCTTGTACACTGTTTCAATTGGTTTAAATAAAAAAGAGACCCTTTTCGGAAGTGGGCACGGCAAGACGCACAAGCAGCACTGCTTCTTAAAGTCACTTTTCTATCATCCCATGTTAACCGTCTCTTCTTGGATTTAATGCGTGATAGAGAGAGCTTCTCAGAGAATGAGTCTTAATTTAAACAAACAAAACAAAAAAATTTACCTGGTTAATTGGTTAATTGGTCATTGTTTCATCATATTTAGCAGTGGCTCCAAACATGGGGCACAGAACCTCTAAGAAAACTCTCTCTTTGGTGGAACTAATCCCAATGCATTAACATGTACAACACGTGAGTAGATGTCACAAGCAGACAAGGCTTTGTTTAAAGGGCCCATAAGGTAAAACATTTGGGACCCACTAGGATCTTATGTAGTTGTAACTGATTCAGTGACTCTGACCTCTTGGTTCTTCAGGTACCTATCAAGGCCAGTGGATGGGTGGGATGCGACATGGCTATGGAGTGCGTCAGAGTGTTCCCTATGGCATGGCCACAGTCATCCGCTCTCCTCTCCGCACGTCCCTGGCCTCCCTGCGCTCTGAGCAGAGCAACGGCACAGTGCTCCAGGACCTCTCCTCCCCCACAGACATGCCGACAGGCAGTCGTGGCGGCTTCGTCCTTAACTTCCACTCAGACAGCGAGGTTGTCACCGGTAAGAAGAAGGGCCTGTTCCGCAGAGGCTCACTCTTTGGCAGCCTTCGGCAGCTGCGCAAGTCTGACTCTCGGACCTCTATCTCCAGCAAGCGCAGCTCGGCGCGCAGTGATGCAGCCATGAGCCGCATCAGCTCCAGTGACGCCAACTCCACCATATCCATCGGGGATGGCGAGCTGCCAGATGAGGACCTACCTCTGGAGGACCATGTGGATGCCACCACCACTGAGACCTACATGGGTGAATGGAAGAACGACAAGCGCAATGGATTTGGTGTTTCAGAGAGATCCAATGGGATGAAGTATGAGGGAGAGTGGCTTAACAACAAGCGCCATGGTTATGGGTGCACAGTTTTCCCAGATGGCACCAAAGAAGAAGGGAAGTACAAAAATAACGTGCTGGTGCGTGGAATAAGGAAGCAGTTGATTCCTCTTAAGAACCCCAAAACCAAAGAGAAGGTGGACCGGGCTGTGGAGTCGGCACAGAGGGCTGCAGCCATTGCCAGGAGTAAAGTGGAAATAGCAGCTTCCAGGTACCGTGTTTGTGTTCATTCATGCTTCTGTATGTGCATGTGGGTGTATACAGTGTAAACACTAAAAACACAGGGCCAACATCCGCAGGAGTTTATTGTCACCACTGAGGAGTCAGAGCAGTGGCCTGACAAATGTCTCCTGGGTGGAGAGAAGGCTCAGTCTTGTCTAAGTGGGGTCCGATGACCTTTTACATCAACAGTCAGGGCGTTTGTGTAGCCGGTGTGATCATTTTGTTACTATTCTCTGCCCATATCTTTCATTCCCAGGGAGAGGGGTCGGGCATCTTGCGTGTGTGTGTTGTGCGTCTGTGAATGTGGGAGAGAGAGATGTGTGTGAACAGTATAGCCATACCTGCGCCCGTGCCAAGTGCGTCTCGCGTGCCCAATAACGATAAGTGCTCCTCCGGCCAAGTATTGCTCTGATGTGGCATCTGCTCTTTAACAGGTGGATGAGATGTGACCTTTTCATTTAAAGCCTCCCTCCTACTGGGACACAGTTCAGCATACGCAGCATCACTTTGACGTCCTCTGGTTTCATAGCATCAGGGAATCATTAGACTGAAGACTGTGAGGATGTGTACGAGCTGTGAAAAGGTCTCTATGCAATACCACATATTTTGATTTTTTTTTTCTCTCTTTCTCTCTAGAGGTGCACATGAATTTGCATGCATGAAAACATACCAACAAGCATGTATAATATAAACAAAGCAAAACACATGTTTATTGTATTTCTCAGACACACACACGGCACAAAAAACTCGTACTCACACACAAACAATGGCAATTGCAAAGCAATTAGTAAGTCAATTAAATAATTAACAGAAACATAATAAGCTATGATTTATCTTTAATCAGTTAATGAGTTTAATTCTGCTCGGCACAGCTTCACAAACCTCCAGATTTACTCTTTTCTATGTTTTGTAGATACAAAACTTTACATACTGTTGGGAACATGAACATGTACAAACCTTTATGACAATCCAACCAATAGTTGTTGAGACATTTCACTCAAAACCACAAACGTTCACCTAATGTTAGCGCTAAAGGAAACATCAGGGAATCGTCAAAGTCACTGTGATTCTTTATCTGATAACCATGAACGTCTGCGCAAACCTTTCCTGTACCTCAGGAGGGGTGACCTCCTGGGAGGCACTACAATAAGAATTAGGGGATCACCAAAGTCGTTAGGGTTCATCCACTGTGCTCCATGAATATCCGGACCACATTTTCTGGCAATCCATCCAATATTTGTTAACATCTTTAAATTATATTTTGAGGATTGGGGCTTTGCTGCTTAGACAAGCTAAACAAAAGTATATCAGTACTTTGTGCTTTCGTTTTGCTTCGTTTGTCATGGCTTTCATTATCATTACATTCAACACCGAAGGATTATCAATATTTATTTTATCTGATGGAGACAGTGAATACAAGTAGTTCAACTCAGGGCTCAGTAATAGCAGATGAATAGCAGGATTTATTATAATACCCCAACTTTCTTTTAAAATCTAATAAATCCTCTCCAGCGGGCGGGGAGAGAAAATGCTTTATTCTGCAGATTTTAAGAACATAAGATACAGATTACATAAAGTGGATTCAACATGCTTAGTATAAAAAGCACTGCATGCTGTTTGTTCCACAGATAACACCCATGATAGTATGAGTGTGTGTCTGTATCAGCAAAGGCCAACGAGGTTGTGATAAACCCACAGGGAAAAGAGAAAAATGGATAATGTGTTGAACGAAAAAGCCATCGGATCTTCTATTTGCTTGTGCATTAGAGCAACAATTTACAGCAGAAGGAAACACAGAACCTGATGCATAACGTTAAGGCAACAGCAGTAAAAGCATTCAAGCTGATACAAAGTGCTTGTGGCAGCAAACAAGGGCCCCTGTACTGTAAGTGATCAAATTACTTCCTGGTACGTGCCGCTCCATCGTGTGCTGCTGGAAATCTCCTCTGCTCTCCTGACCGAAATATTTTTGAGACTGTATTTGTGTAGTGAACAGGAAGAATGGCAGACTGCGACAGTTGTATGCGAGCAGGTTATGCAAGTCTCATTATACAGTGCATGGCAAAAGATGCACTCGTATCGATCCAGCTCTAGTCACATGACTCTCTGTCTTTGAATATGGAACGTACGCAAAGGGAGTGGAGATGAGGGGAGGGAGACAGAGCTGGAAGAGGAGACGGAGGGACTAGAAATGGATTGAAGTTAGAGAGCCAGGGGATAAATGGTGATTGGATGAAAAGGAGGGGGGGGGGCAGCGACTGTGCTGAGCAAGAGGTTTTAAGTGTCCTGAGTGGACCGAAATGAAAAGAGCAGAATAATAATAAAAGGATACAGAGGGGGCACACCCATCCCTAGCCTGTGAATTACTGTCCAGAAGAGCTATCCCATCAGCCTCTGGGGTGGAGATAATGATGTCATGCTTGTGATCAGCCAATCAATAGAGAGCTAGTGCGCTTAGGTGGAGTGGAGTTCTGTGTCTGTGACCCCCATTCACTGTAGTCATTCTTATCACTGTCAAATGCACTTCTGCTCAGTGTGTGAGTGTGTGTGTGTGTGTGTGTGTGTGTGTGTGTGTGTGTGTGTGTGTGTGTGTGTGTGTGTGTGTGTGTGTGTGTGTGTGTGTGTGTGTGTGTGTGTGCGTGTGTGTGTGTGTGTGTTTCAGAGGCCTGTGAACTGAGATAAGTGCCATTGAAGAGTTTACTGTGTCATGATGCTTCTCCCACAAAGCCTTTTTGTTACAGATCAGCAGTTTAGGTATCCTGGTGGCTCGGTGGTGTGTCAGTCTATACGCTGTGTAATCTACTGTAATGGCCTTTGTTCCACCTAAACTCACTATGCTATCTCATAAGAGCAGACGTCTTAAAATGAATTGCGTGCGCGTGTGTAGCGTTAAAATGACCTTTCAAAAACTACAGAGTTGCATATTGGTTTACATTTCTACACAGCTGCTTTCTTCTTCTCTCTGCTTCTTTTTCTTAGTTTAAGTTGATAAAGCACACTGCCCTTCTCATGCTCAGAAAGATAAAAGAAAAGCCAAAACAAACAAAGTGTAAGCCAGTCCGAGCATGGAGGCCAAGGGTGTGTGTCCATTTGTTAGCACTGTTTGCTCCGCACGCTCCAGTGAAAGGTTAACCAACACCTAATATGCAGGTCCATTGGAATAGGAAAGTTATTTATATGATGCTTATTTTTTTCTTCACTGCAATCAGCAAAAATATGAGACTAATGATATTCAGGAGTGTTTAGTGTTGACCATCATCACCTCTGCATGTGAGGCTGTTTTTGGCTTTGTTTTGCTTGTCCTTCAGTCACACATGTAAATAGATTTCGTTGGTTGGGAAATTGGATAGATTTTGGTGGCGATCCAAAATAAGTATAACTTTAATAATAACTAACCTGATTGTAGGTTGATAGGTGTTCAAGAGATGACCGTACGAAAAACATATTGTATACTTCTAATACATTCTATTGCAATTGCCATTTTATTCAATAGTAAAACATTCCGCATGTGTATCCATGTACTCTCTCTCTCTCTCTCGCTCACTCTCACACACTCATACAGACACACACAGACTATCTATATGCATTCATTCAATCAGAACTCACCTCTCTCCACACAGCAGGAACACCTCACACACGTACAAGACAAACACATACATGTGGCGTGTGCTACTCTGCTAGCGTGTCAGCAGTGAGGACTGACTAAATAAGGCAAGGCATCAGTTGGCTTATCAGCACCAGCCAGGAATATATACCCGCCCCACCACTGATATAGCATCCCGCCATCTCACTCACACTATCATCTCTCCTGAATGTCTGTGTGTGTGTGTGTGTGTGTGTGTGTGTGTGTGTGTGTGCGTGTGTGTGCGTGTGTGTGCGTGTGTGTGTGTGTTCACATAAATGGCAGAAGAGAAGAGAATGGGAGAAAGTGTTTGTTTGGATGTGAGCGATGAGATAAGGATGCTATCATTTGGCAAGAGAACAGAGAAAGTGTGTGCGGTGTGTTTGTGTGTGTGTGCCTGTGTGTGTGTGTGTGTGTGTGTGTGTGTGTGTGTGTGTGTGTGTGTGTGTGTGTGCTTTTGTGTGTGTGTGCGTTTGTGTGCCTGTGTGTGTGTGTGTGTGCCTGTGTGTGTCTGTGTGCGGTGCGTTTGTATCCAGGGGTGTTTGTTTATTACCTGCTGTGTGATGACCTCAGCCACTCACCACCTGCCCTTTTTGGAGAGAGTTATAGATCAGTCTGTGTTTCACAATGTGAACAAAATAATCCCAAGCCACAGTACATCACGTACGATTCCACCTTGGCCGTCCTCGATGGACACGACTTCTTCTACTCCAAATAGGGAAAGAGGTGCAATTGGGTTAATTGTGTTTGTGTGTGCGTGTTTGATCTTAGTGATGGTGCCACCTCTTGTCATTTCAAAAGTATGTCAAGTTCTTAACTTTATGAAGTGGCAAAATGTACAGTAGCAATGACGCACAGGGCTTACAGTAACTGTAACTGTGGAAGGGACTGCCCGTCGTCTGAATCAGAGTCAGAGTATGCAAGCCACATCCTTCAGTATATTTATCCCCTGACATGTCTCATATTTATGGCGATGTGATGGTGTGAGGTAACACAACATTTATTGCTGACAGAATCAAATGATGCACACACACACACACACACAATAAATAATCGTGCCTCATATTATCTATATCAGTTACATTAATGGCCAGCGTCACTGCCAGCTAGTACATACGGAAGAGCTATTAATAATGTAGTTGATGCAATGCCGCATACATGGAGAGTTATTGTTGAGCAGATTTCAAATGACCCACAGTGAAACAAAATTACATTGTGTAATATGTAATCTTATTTTGTGCTCCACCATGTTATCGTTACGGGAAATCAGAGTGAGCAGAAAGATGACAATCGATGGAACCTCGGAAGGAGTGTTCGAGGAATTGATATGAGGAAAGGCTGATTAGGCCTAGGCTATTAGGGCTGGGTAAATGGGTATATTGTTTGTTGTTTACAACTATTGGGAAGTTTGCCATGACATTTATGGTTCTCATGTTTACTTTAGCGTTTAGATTGCAGCACCAACGCCTAAGTACAGCTTCACAGAGCCAACAGCATGACTGTGGACTACTAATCTTGTCATTTGATTATTGCACATTCCTGCTGTAACAGTTTACAGTTCAATACACAGAACAAATGTGAAAGGAGGTGATGTTAGAAATGAGAGCATATTCAAGGCTGAGTTGAACAGACATGCTCCTACTAAGTGGCTCTTAACAGTCGAGTAAAGGTTTATCCTACAGACAGGACACTGCAGTACGATTGCCATTGATACACATTGTGATGCCATGCTACAAAGGAATGATTAAAAAGAAGAAGAAAAAATAAATACATTTTCAGAGTGAATGTTTTTCTCTCCATCCACACAGCCTGCAGGTCCAGCAACAGTAGCTCACACCAAAAGAGAGGGTTTGATAGGGGAAAGAAAGTGTGAACAGTCTACAGTTTACTGTAGGGTCGATGACAGGAGGGATAGACTTATTGGCTGGGATCGATATATTGTCTGACTTTCTCTTCCACTGCTCCAAAGCTTTGTTTCCGGAGGAGTAGAGGAGAAAGCCTGAGGGGGGGGGGTGGCGGTGTGTAAATGTGAGTGGACCGCTGGCCTGTGCCGATAGCAGCGCTGATAGGATTGGGTTTCACCAAAGTGCCATTACAATGTGTGGCTGGGGCTTGTAATCTCTCTGAGAACGGCACATACTTCTGCCGCTTCTCAAGAAGGAGTGGGATGAGTCAGCCAGGCGGGCGCTTTCGAGGTGGGAGTCATGTGGAGTTCGAGGCTGTTATGAAGAGGTTAACTCATGGAGTGGTTCACCTGCAATTATAAAACATGTAAAAGTACTTCTTATACAGATGGTTTACCCACTCCATTTCCTCGACAAGCTTTCCTCAACTTGCAAAATGTAGAGTTTCCTACAACACCGCAGTCCCTCCATTATTAAACAGTGAATGGGATTGTAGCGTATCTACTTGTCTCTGAATTAACTGTTTATGTAACAGCGGTTAATGAGAACCGTGGTCGGTGCAGTGAGTAGGATATTGTATTACACGCACTGTGATTTGAAATGTACAGCGATAACGAGTACAAGTGCATAGCTTTTCTGTTCAGTAGGCTTGATCTCCGAGGATTCCCCCGTGTGTGTTCATGTGTATGTGCTATCCTCCTGAGAATTTCCCCTGACGTGACAAGACATTATGTAAAAAACCCAAATGTGGATGTGCAATCGTGTCTAATTATATGCACCTGTTCAAGAACTGTTACTATGTGTATCTTATTTTAGATTGGTGCATTATATGTGTCAATACTCAAAGATGTGTGCAACATGGATCAATGGCTCTTAAGTCTTCTGATGAGGTGAATCCAGATAACAGTCATTGATTCACAAGTCCATAACAATTACATTATAATGAGCTGTGGCCTCTGCTAAAGGTGCTGCAGCTAAATACCGGAAAGATATCCTTAATAACTGTCAATTAAGTGTAGGTTATTGTGATGCTTGACCTGCGCCAGAGGCAGCAACATTAATAAGGAATAAACTTGTTAACTCTTCCAAATAGTGTCCACAATACGTTAAAGTAGATATGCAGTGGAAAAGCAGAACGCACTCTCTTTTATTGTTTTTATGTTATATATCAAACAATCTGTGTGTTTTGTATTTTGGTTGCCTGTCAAGATTTTCACTATTTAGACCCCTGAGAGAAGATTTATATGGTTGACATCTTCTATCACAGTACTTTATTTCATTATTGATTGATCTATTCATTATTTTCTTGATTTATAGTTTGTTTTTTAAAGACAAATCACATCTTAATTTCCCTAATGCCCATGGTGACTTCTTAAAATGCCAACAAGTCAACAATCCCAAAATATTTAGTATCAGCATTTTGGCATTTCCTTCTTAAATTCTCAAAACTATTAACTTAATTGTTGTTGTTTTTTGTCCTATTAAATTGATTGGGAGTTGCAGCACTAATCAAGATAAAGTTTAATACTGCCATAAATCTGCTCACTGGTGCACAATACTATCGAATTTGCTTACTGAACTGATAGCTATGGTATTGTCTCACTGTGTATATTCTGATATCATCCAACCATATTCATACATAACATTACATACATAAGTCAATAGTCAAAACACATAGACAATAGACAAAATGCACAGATAAAGAATGGCAGCAACAATTTAGCCATAATAGTTGGTATCCTCTTATCTGCGAACACAAAACCATTCAGTCTGTGTTGCCTAAGCAACTCTTAAAATCTGTCTGTTTTTTCTTCTTTTTTTCTACCTGCTAACGCAGTTGTATTTGACCTCTGGATACGAATGTGCCCGCTAAATCTGTTCAGCCACTCTGATTGGCTAGCTAGGCCGCTTTCACTCCAGATGTTCACGGATTGGATTATGGAATCATCACTTCCCTTGTTGATTCAGAGTATTGCTTTTCCACTGTGAATCCCTTCGTGAAGCATGCAACCAACCGCTCTTGTAATCACACGCATAGATAACTCTGAGGCCGTGATGCATCTTCTTTAGGATTTGTTCAAGTCGGTCTGTTTTGCTGTTCACATGGCTTCACATTGAAGATATCTCTATCTATTATCTACTCACTGTCACCTTTCCACAATGACCCACTATATTATATTATTGTATGATGCAGACACATACATACACAGGAGTTACTATCATTTTCCTCTAAAGGAGTAATATTTCATCATTTTGGAGCATAATTACTAGCCAAAGCAAATATTCAGATTAAAATCCATTGGAGTAAAACAGCGTGACCACGCCCACTACGGTTCTTTAAGTTCTGTTTCCGCCGCCATGAAGCCTCTCGCTACGCCGGAACGAGCTGACGGTTTATGGGACGGAAGAGAGCTGAAGGGAGTCGAATCCAATTCTAGAATTCTATATAGAGTCGAATCCAATTCTAGAATTCTATATAGAGTCGAATCCAATTCTAGAATTCTATATAGAGTCGAATCCAATTCTAGAATTATAAATAGAGTTGAATCCAATTCTAGAATTATAAATAGAGTTGAATCGAATTTGTGTAAATATATTATCATAGAGTTAAATATGAACACTGAATAGAGTAAAAAATACTCTGGCTTATTAACTCCGATACAAGAGTAGATTTTACTTTTTTTAGACTGTGACCAAATGTTATATTTTTAGAGCACATTTTTTCAATTTGAGTCAAATTTACTTTGACAAATTTACTGTGTAGTTAGCATTTGCAGTCAATGATAGTGAGGCATTGTTGTGTATATGTGGTATATATATATATATATATATATGAAATAATACTAAAAGATAGATTGCATGATCAGAATCAGAATCAGAACCATTTATTGCCATGTTTGTTTTCACATTCAAGGAATTTGTCCTGGTCGGAAGGTGCATAACATTTAACATTTAACAGTAAACAGTAGTAATTAAATGGGAATGAATGAATATTTACATTCATACTCTTTCAGCTGTGGTGCAGATGTAACCTCATGCTAATGCTCCTTTCGGCTTTCCACTGAAGTGGAAACTGATGTTTGTGTGTATATGATTGTGTGTGCATGCGTTTGTGTGTGCAGACAGTGGCGTGAGTGGTGGCAGGAGATTGGAGGACAGAGCACAGACCATAATTAAAACTATTCCTTAAGCTCAAGTGGTTACCAGGCAATGTGACCTTCACTCGCACTGGTCCAGCTTCGGATGTGTTAAATGAGACACACACCACGGAGTGGCTGTCTGTGTGTGTCTGTGTGTGTCTGTGTGTCTCCTTGTTTTCAGCCAAGTTGTAAACCATTTACAGTTTATTCACTTCGCCAAAGTACACTTAGATTTGTCACATTTAAAAAAAACGTTTGTGTGTGTGCGACGTATAGTCGGCCGTAGTGTGGGTTTGTTCATTTGCAAATTCATTAATACGGACCAGATGCCTGGTTGGACAGCTTGCTCAAGTGTCTCGGGTGGTTACCATGGTTACTGCCTCACCGTTGTCATCATCATGTCAGCCATTTGTTGGTTTTCTTTATGAAGTAGTGGAGTGAAGAGGCGTTGTTGGTTTTACATTGTGTTTATTCATCCTTTAAGGCTTGAACGACGTGTCTGGTTCCAGCTGGATTTACAAAAGAGTGAAAGACTAGATACAGCACTATGGAGTCACCTTTATTTACACTCATTCCCAGTGGGTCTCATTACGGCATGTCTAACTAATGGTTCTTTTCAACTTCTCACACAGATTTGGTGTGTGGGTTTGTGTGTGTGTGTAATCAGAGTGAACACAGACATTTGCATGAGAGGAAGCCCATTTTTCTAAGTCCAAAAGCTTTTGCATGAATGCGTGTTTGCATTATGTGTATGTTGCAGGTGTCTAATGGCTGCATAGTTGTGTGACAACATGTCTTGATTTGCATCAGTAGAGCCCTGTGTGTATCTGCGTGTGTGTGTGTGTGTGTGTGTGTATGCGTGTGAGCATTGCAGCTTGAGTGTGAAAACAGACAGATGCTTTCTGACTCAAACACAAAACCTCTAGATCCAGTCCTGAGATTCATCTTGAGGTCAGAATGTTGACTTATGTGATGTTTTTTTTGTTAATGAACCACAATTTTGATTAGTTATTTAAGTCAAGCAAGGATACCAAATATTCCTCTCTGTGTGTTGTCATTTTAAATTGAATATTTTTAGCTCATGGAAATTGTGGGAAATATTATAGAGATGCATCTTTTTTCTCCCAATGTCAAATCATCATTGTTTATAATCATGTCACCTATATTGTGTCATTGTGTTATTTATAATATTTTTTTTGTCTTGACCTCTCCTATTACATTCTTATCTTTCCTTTTTTTATATAGTCTTAAAAATTAAAAGGATTGCTGTAAAGATTGAGTCAATAGCTCAACATCACTCAACAAATGTAGCGGAGACACTGAATTTCATAATAATGTCATAACAATTTAATTTAATAATCTGTATTTAGCGTGGATCTGTCATCGGGAACGATAAGCTTAATACAGATTTAATAACACTAACATTTTATGGACAAAACAATTATGAGTGAATCAGAGAAATGATCAAAAATGGAAATAATAGTTGCAACATCCTTTCACCAGTAAACGTTGCATTCAGTGATGTTGTGTGCTTCAGACAACTATACTATACTCACTTAATCTTAATTTCCAACAATTACATTTATGGCCAGTTTCTCATATTAGTCACAGAGTTACATGTCAATTAAATCCACTGTAAATAACTAAGATCCAGAGGGACACACTCCCCTAGCACTGTATTTAAGTGTCCTTTATTTTTTTTCCATTTGCAGTAAAGGATTCAATAACATTTTCTTCATGTGTTCTACATGTTTCTTGACGGTGATTTTGAATATGAGTTTTGTTTACCTAATATCAAGGCTTAAAAATGATAGATATTTCAGGCCATGTCGGCTTGATTGACAGGTGTCTCAGCTTTAATAGTGGTTGTTTCCTCATCCCTCCTTCAAACTGTCTGCCTTAAAGCGACAGTCAAATCAAATCCAAGCTTCAAACCGTTAGGCGACCACATCCCTGTTCTCCTGCAGTGTATGCTTTGGCCTCCATCGCCCTCCGCCCCCTTTGTGTCATTAGCTGTATCAGCTGTGGCCATGTTTCACGAGCAGTGTTGACACAAAGAGCACAGAGCCGAGGTCTGAATCGCTGCCATTGCCCTTCACCAAAACCAGAGGGATCATCTCAGCAAAGAATTCTGTGTCACTCTCTCAACGCGCCAATGAGGTCTCACATTGCAGTCAGAGGAGTGCGTATCAGACCTTCAAACATAACAGAGCTCCAAACGTGTACCACACAAACACACACCCGGTATTTATTAGAAAGGTGTAGTTCAGTATATGCATATTCACAGTAGTTTCTGAGAAGCACCTTGACACATTCACACACTAAAAATCTGATATTGAGGCACACACACACACATGCACATACCTATACCATACGTTTTTGGATGAAGGCCAGGTGCAGTCTCAGTGGAGGTTCAGTGCAGAGCTCCTGAATGGAGAACACCAGTGAGAGAAGATTAGGTATGTTTGTAATCCACAGTCAGAAATGTCAGTCGAGTTTGGGGATTTTAATCCTGTGTTACGATAAGGTAACCACCTGCTGGCTGTGGCTTCATATTTAGCTTATAGGCATGATCTCCTTATCTAACGCAGCAAGAAAGTGAATGATATCCCAAATATTTGATTGTTTCCTTTAAGCTCTGTTATTCAGGGCTGTGCATTTAATCAAGATTATTGTTTTCCTCCAGGGACTATATATGTCTTTCTCGTGTATCCCATCATTCTACAATATTCTGCAATAGACAAATATATTTTCATAACTGGACACAGCCATGTTTCATTCCTGCTCATTGATCCGTTTCCCTGCACCCTGCTACAAGCTTTCACCCTTGCAAGTGTTCTTCATATTATTGTACATTATTCAAGTGTTTTTCTTGCTGCTGCAGTGCTGTGTGCCTTTGTGTTTACATGCTATGTCATGCTACCTTGAACTAACCATTGTATGTTTAGTGTAAAGAAAAACATTTAGTTTCCTTTTTCAGAAAGTACAATTCTGTTTGGCCAGTCATAAGAATGGTAAAGATTCAATAAGCCTAATTGATCTTAGATGCTGCTTTTCTATTTTGGGCCTACATATCTCTACTGCAAAGAGTGACAGGATAGAAAAAGAGAAAGACGGGGAATGTTCCCAGATTCCCAGCCTGCCAAACCACCAGGATGTCCTGAGATCTAAAATGCTTCCAGTACAGTAATCATTCCCAAATATTATCATTGTACAGCTCCATAGCTCTCTCTTCAGGATAAAGTTAGCTTATCTCATAATAACAGCCTCTTCGTCTCCCATTTAAAGCCTCATTTGCTGTCGCCATTGTCCCCCACCATTGCAGCCCCTGGTAATATGAGCCCAGACCTCAACCCAGGAATAATTCCTAAATAATTTCAGAGTTGGTTTTAGCTAACCACTAATAGCATTAGTCATTCTTGAGTAATCCTGAATTAGCACCAGCCGGGAATTCAATAGCAGGCCTGCACGGATATGAGAGATATGTGCAGGGCAAACTAAGTGCTAATTTGTGCAGACTTTCTGGGATGTGCGGCGCTGCTCCTTTGGACCTGGGGACTGTTTGGGTAAGATAAAGGGCAGTCATCTCTGTTGATGTATAATATCCTTTCATGAGCAGATTTGCTCACTCCGAACAGGAGCATCAAATGAAGCATAGTCTTGAAATATAACTCCTGCTGTATGGTAGCTCTTAGTCGTGGGCGATGAAAGAGAGAGATGAAGGAAGATCGTTGTGTGCTGATGTTTACCAGGGGTAAGGTCGAGATTAATCTTCTATCATATTATATACTGTACAAGTCAGCATTTCAGCCACCAGGCTTAAACGCCTTGGCGGGGAGGGGGAAAGAGACTGATGGAGAGAAGGAAGATGAGGAAAGGAGGAAGGGGAGGGGAGGGGGGGGGGGGCGTTATTGGAAGAAGCAAAAGGGTGGAGGAAGTGGGTGCAGAACTGTGTCAGCATATGTGAGGGAGATTCTTCAAATAGGCCATGGCCTGGGGAGGGATGGACTGAAGCTTCACTCGGGGGGGTATACAGACAAAACACAATCATAATTCAGATACACACATACTGTATTCTGCGGGAGGCCTAGTTCTAAAAAAAAAAAAAAAAACGTAAAGGAGGCAGTAAAATTAGAGGGACTGTGATGCATAACTCAGCAGTTCTAAATACCCGGGTGTCATTCTCTTTCTCTCTGCAGCTCTGTCTCCCCTTGCCATTGCCATACCTTTTTCTAGGTCTGTGATTTTACCTTTCTCTCCCTCATTCTTTATCTCATACGCACGCACGGACACACATTCCACCGAGAGAAAGAGCCGCACCGGCACACTCACTGCCAAACTGACTCAACACTTTACCAAGCAGTTCATTTGTCACAGTAATGAAACAACCAAGCAGGGCTTCAGTCCAAAACCATTGCTTCAAAGTATTTGCTCCTTTCTCCACTTTGTCCAAATTTCTACAAAAAGGTGCGTGTTTGTGTTTGAGTTATATTTGCATTTGTGCCAGCAGGTGCATTTGGGGATTTAAATCCCAGTATTTGCTTGGACCCATCCCAAGCACTCAACCTGACAGGAACACCGGCAGAGCCCAAAACTAGACATGAACAGGTGTTGCTTTATATTCAGAGGCAGATCTGCCTCAAGTAGGGAGGCTGCAGACTGCTGACAAGTAACAGAACCTCAAACTTTTCCAAAGGTCAATCGTGAGCTTGTATATTGTTGTTTACCCAGACTTTGTTTTGCCTTGTACGTGTGACAATGCATTATATAATGTGGCCTGAAAAAGCATTTGTCCGTTTTCATGCGTCCTCCTGCACATTGGCGACGGTTATCGCAAGCCACCAGCCCGCAGTGTAATGCATATTAAAGCTGCCGCAAGCAATATTTTAACATTAACAAATGAATGTGTGCAGTGGGAAAGGGGTTTCTCAAAGCAACAAACCCTTACTACGCAATTTCCCTCCGCTGTACAAAGCATTTCATCATCTTTCTACTCATAGTTTTCTTTTGTTAATGCAAAGAGCCAGACAGTGAATATCGGACTATAATGTTTTAACATTGTTTGCTGCTTGTTCCTCAATTGGACCAAAAAACGAATTATTGCCGGTTAAACAGTCCATGCACTGTGTAAGGTGCTGATGTCGCTCGCTAGTTTGACATTTCCGAAGCCTGGAAGAAAACCAACCAACCCTTTCGTCTCTACGCTCCACATGCCCATGTTTTCTCGCCTCTCATTTCACTCTTGTTCCACTGCTCGATCACACCTCTACTCCCATCATTCTCTGCCTGTCACCTCCCACGACCAGACATCCTGTCTGTGAACAGTCTGCATCGCTTCCCGGGTCTGCCCGTGACTTCATGCCCACTCTACCTAAAGGGAACTGTTAAAATCCTTAGGCTATGGCACGGGCGCGCTGTATGCATTCGTGACGCATTCAGGCGTCCTTTCGTTTGCCTGCACATTTGACACATTTCAGAAATAGAAGCATGTATGTCCTTGTGGCAGCATGCGTCGCAAGTGGATGTCTGCAGTGTACATGTCAGTAGTGTGATGTAACTGGAATGCTTTAATGTCTTTTTAAACAGGGAAGTGCTCTCCGGGTAAGATTAGGAAGCTGCTTTTAGCCACGCCGTTGAAATTCCTATGTTTGTAATAACTCATGGGAAGAAGCAAAGCATTGTGTGATATGTCATAACTTTTTCAATCTTATTTTTATCTGCAGCTGGTCAGTGTTTTAAAGAGGCTGTTAACACAGCCTGAGTGTGTCCCTTGTCTGTGGGTGAAGCAGGGACTCTCTCCAGCCAGCATATGGCTCCTAATGCATTTTAATGTCTTACTGTCCCAGCGCATAAAAAACAGGACAGTCCAGAGTCCAAGGACAGGGAAGTAGTCTGAAATAGAGACGTCTGTCCGTTGGGGTCACTCTAACAGAAAGACAGAGGGGGGGGGGAAGTAATGAGTATGAGGGGATGCAGCGTCAATAGACAGATGAAGAAGGATCGAAAAAGAAAAACAGGAGCATTGATTGAAAGAAAGAGAGGATGTGAAAGAAAGAGGAGAGGAAGATGGATGAGTGGGGTTAAGCAGGGCACAGGGCACAGCTGTCAATACTTATAGTGATACTTGGACAGTCCATCTGGATCCTTGCATTCCATGTTACACTGTCATGTATTGTATAAGAGGTGCTCTCGCTGTTCATAATCCACTCGCTTTAACTGATGCATATTTTTGCATTATTAAGTGTTTTTTGAAGGGAGTGTGGTGGCGGCAGTGTGTTGTAACTGTAACATCCTCCTTGCAAGTGAATATGCCCTCCTATAATAATGCCTCTGTTTACATATACCGTATCTTATGGTTGAGTTTGCATGGGATTTGTTGAGCAGCTCCCATAATATCTGTTATTACTAATGCTAAGCTCACATTTCCAGAACGTTTTACTCTTCTGCCTTTTGGTTTTTGAGCATCAGCATAGTGCAGATGTGGAGTCAGGCTTTTATCATGCTGCTGTTCAGGCCCCGCTATACGTATTATCATTACTTTTCTAAGATGGAGGTTTATTGAGTAGAGTTAAAACTTTCCTTAGGAATCCCATGGCCTTATTTTTATTTATTTTGCTGCTGACTGGCGTGGGATTCAAACCTATCCATCACTACTCCACCTGCTCTTTGTATAAGTTTATTTTATTCAAAGTCAATAGCTAAGAACGCATTAATGTTTATGTTATAATGTTTTATGTTCTTATTGCAATAATCTACCTGTAAATATTCGATCCATATCATCTTTCTTGTCTTCATATTATAGGATCAGTTGTGCATGTCAATAATGACATTTTTCTATAAACTATGAAAGAATGATCCATGTTCATGCCCTGTTTGAGTATGTGATATTATTTCATATAAGTATATATACAATATAATATTTTGTCATATTTTATATTGTTTGATTATCTTATTATAATTTTTGTTTTTTGTCTAATTGTCAATGATGACCCCCTTGAAAACGAGATGGTACATTTGAAAGGGGTTATTCCTAATAGAGAATTTCCTTATATATGATACTATACCACACCGTGTGTGTGTGTGTGTGTGTGTGTGTGTGTGTGTGTGTGTGTGTGTGTGTGTGTGTGTGTGTGTGTGTGTGTGTGTGTGTGTGTGTGCGTGTGTGTGTGTGTGTGTGTGTGTGGGCTCTGGTTCAGCAGCAGTGCAGCGCTCCAGACCGGATTAAGGTCTTGCTTGGATGTGGCTGCGCTCCATTTGGAAAATCAGGATTTGGATTTGTGATAGAAGCACAAGGGGAGGTGTTATGTTATATCCCCAAGAAGGACAGGCTGAGTGATACAGCTCAAAGATGAGGAGAAAGAGGGAGGTATGGAAGGAGAGGAGGAGCAAGGAAAATAAAAAGATAGTCGGGGGGGAAAGCTGATGATGAAATAAATGTCATAGATGACATGGCAGCATGCAGTTCAATAATAGTCTGTGTATGTATATCTGTCACACTTCTTTCAAACATCATCTTGTGTCTTTACCTTGGAGTTAACGTGTGACTCTTATATAGTCTCTATTTGTGCTTTTTCCAGAACGGCCCATGCCAGGACAAAAAGCGAGGCTGCAGACCAGGCCGCCATCTCCGCTGTGCACGACTCAGAAATCGCCAGGTCGGTTGCAAGGGAGCTCTCCCCCAACTTCTACCAACCAGGTAACCTTTAACAAAAAGTATTCATACACAGCACCTGATATTTTAAAGTGTGATCCTAGAGGCAAAGTGTGGACATCACACAGCCTTTGCAGCGATACTAGATACGTTCCCACTCTCTGAATATGAAAGAACCACTTGGACTGCATGTGTGCCGAGGGGCAGGGAGGTCACTGTGTGTAATGAAATACAATACTTTGACTATATTTCAAGTGGCTACATTTCCATAAACCCCTGGCAGGCTGTGAATGCAAACAAGGTTTTCTGACATTTTAGACAAGACATGACTGACCCGGAGATGAAGTTGCATTCCTTGCTAAGATTACCACAGAAGCCTTGTTTAACTCACGAGTTGTGAGACAGCGGGACATTTACCCAGTTCCAGATTACAGTGCCAGGACTGTAATCAAAGACTAGAGAGAGGTATTGAGTATGACTTCTAACACCACAATGGGGGCCTATGTATGTGTATTCTGGATGGAAACCTCTCCTTTGCTTTTAAGAGCAGGTTGTTTACGGCTCCGAGATACTCGCTAAACTTTGTCGCCATGCATTTTGCCAAAACAAGTAAGAAAAGCAAGATGTTTTTATGTTCAAATCAAACTTCAGTGCTTTAGTGGAGTGTAGAATTGTCTTACAGGTATGGTATGTGTGTGAAGGTCAATGGATCCCACTGCGCCCAGTACCAAGTAGTTCTCATCTTTCCCTTGCATGGAGGTTTAACGGGCGCTCTGCCACAGTATACAGCAGCTCACGGGGTCAGGTGTCGACTCAACTCTGTTTAGTTCTTTTACAAGGTAAGTAGAGTTTTACAAGGCAATGCCGGACTTATAATACTACACAAACAGTGAGGGCTACGAATCCTTTTGGGTCTAAGAGGTGGGCTCAGACGTGGAACACAAGGGCACAGAGAGGGCAACCTCAGAAAAGGGTAAATCAAGAGCATTCCCTTATTGTTTTCCCTTCTTGATTCATTCTGGTATTTTCTGGGAGCTGGTTTAGACTACTTTTTGTTTGTTTAACATAATAGATTAAAAAAAAAACGTGAGTCTTCCTTCCAGATCAACCAATATTTGGTCATACGTTTTTAATTTCAACAAAGCAAACTCATACATTGAATTAGTAATTATAAATTGTTCTATAGCTGTCATTTGGATGGATAAGGAGTGCCATAAGTGCCATGTCATACCTTTTTTGTTTATTTTTATTTACCTCGTAAAAGATCTGTACTAGGGTTGCTTCTTCCACTGTTTGTAATATATTTAGGCCGATGAGCTAGCCGACCTTGGGTCCTTGCCAACAGCCACCATATAATAGTGGGTGACACATAGATTGACAATGGGACCCAGTCAAGCATGTCCCTCCACTAAGCCGCTGAAATGGCCGGCCCGGGCCAGAGACATCCTGCGGCTTGTTTGTGTTGTGGAAAACGGCGATCATGCTTGGCAGGCCGGGTGATCTCCGGGTTCACAGGTCTGTGCGGCGAGTGTCCTTGCCTTATAAGTCAGATCATGAATGAGAAAGCAGGCGATGTCATAATAATGTGCAGCGTGGGGCGACATCTGAGCTGCAGTGTTCAGTTCAGTTACGTAAGCGTGTCTGGTAAGCCCAGCCGAAAGCCAGACGGGCACCTGCAAAACCCAAAAAAAGGAAACATATTTCTTATACATCTATTTTATTTCTAGTTTATGAATATTATTATCTAAGTGGGATTCTTCCAGAACATAAGAGCAGTTTTAGGAAATCTGGAATGTCCTACTTTGTGCTTTGGCAGGTTATACCATGTTTGAGTGCAAACAGTTTCCCCTATGTGCAGCTTCCTGGCAAAATAACCACCACTGTTGTTGACTTCAAGGAAAAGAATGCACTGTTTTAAAATATTCCAAGTGGGTGTAGAATAAAAAAAAAAAATTGTCAATTGGTCTATCCTGATGCTTCAGTGAGACAAAGCCGCTCAATCTGAGTACCAAGCATTAGGCAGAATTTGTGTGACTTTCCCAAACTAATCTGCTCTGCTTCCTCAATGTCTACCTCTACAGGGGAATATTCTCACTTAGCCTCATCCCACAGCTTCTCATAAGTCCTCTCAGGATAACAACCGAGGTCTAAACCCCTTGTTGTTTGTAATTGGCATTTCAGACTCATAGCAGATTATCACCCAGATTGGGAGTGTGTACTTCAAAAGGGAAGAGATGGTCACAGGGAATGGGACCCTGACCTTTATGATTGGTTCACACACAGCACCCTGGAGGGGGAGCAGCGAGGGCTAGCGAGGCGTGGTCTAAGTGGTGACGTTAATTGGGCTATATTTGGTGCTGATGTGTGCTCACTGGGGTCTAATGGAGACATAGCTGAAATCCTTATGCACTGAGAGGAGCTCGGCCCTGCCCTCGCCACTCTCCTGGGCTGACGTGGAGCAGCTGTCCCTTCCTTCAGCCAGTCACCAGGGCGCTGGGGGGCCGGGGGCTGGAGGGCGAGCAGGGATCCCGCTTCGCCCTGTTTGACCCAGTCAAGGTACACTTGGATCAGGTGAAACCATAAAAGCCTGAACCTGTCAGGGCTGAAAACCACACATGAGCAGGTGCTGCTTTATATTCATCGCAGCAGGTGCCGAAGAGTAAGTTTCAACTGAACTTCAAAGTTATGCAGCAACTTCTTTCAAGGATATAGAATATTCATTATTTCATATTACCACTGAACTGAGCCTTTTCCAAACAATTCTTTTTGAGAAAAAAAATGCATCAGAACAGTATGAAAGGCACATTTCCAAGAAACATGTCAAACATTTGTTTTTTCAAATGGTTCTCACATATTGGGATATATTCATAGCCTTAAAGTTTGTGTTTATTTCCACATTGGATTTGACTCTTTTCATTCAGTGACTTCCAGCACGCTTTGTTTCCATCCGTCACATGTCAGCCAATATTATACGCATCCCATGTTCTTCTCTGCATGGAGCCACTTACAAACAAAGCACACGAAGGCCCTTATTACACACAGCCAGTCGCTACAGACAAAGGGACATACTTTATTTGCATGTGTGTGTGTATGAGTGCAAATGCGACTAAGTGTGCAAATATGCGCATTAGTATTCCAGTTTGGAGCTTTATCTTTTTGATAATAATCAAGATACTAGTGTGCATGTAAACGCACCCTATGTAACCGTAGCGGAAGTAATCTGGCTAAACAATGACAGCTCCCTCTGCCCATCTGCCAGTGTGAGTAGGAGGAAGAAAGAGAAGATCTAAAAAGCAACAAATTAAGTCATGAATATTAAATATAACAGTGTAGAGAACATGCTGAGATCACAACTCACTGAACAGACTTACACATATACAACACAGCATATAATAAAACATACTACATACATGCATACACACCCATACTACTGCTCTTCATCTCATATTCAGGTCAGTAGGGGTTAGGCTGGCTCTTAAAGAGCCAATCTGTTGGGTTTTGTGAGAGTATATGATCGCATGTGTGTGTGTGTGTGTGTGTGTGTTTGTGTGTGTGTGTGTGTGTGTTTGTGTGTTTGTGTGTGTGTGTGTGTGTGTTTTTGTGTCAGCAAGTGTGTTTTGCCAAGAGTGCACCGGAGCAGAAGACTAACATGAGGCAAACTGGCAACCACAGCCTAAACAAAAGTGTGTATTCTAGTAACCACAAAGAGACAACGGATGAGGCAAAAAGACAGTATATTAGTATATAATTTGAGTAAAAAATTTGAGTTTGTGCTTATTGTACAAATTAGATTGTTTTGTCTTTTGTCATAATACCATGGCCCCTTTTAAGGACCCTCCTTAAGAGGCTGCAGACTCAGCGTAGATGAAAGAAGCACCGTGGCTATTTGGGTAATTGAGTCCCAGTACATGTTCTAGCTGACCTGGAAGAATAATCTTCCCTCACTCATCACAGCAAGACCTACAACATGCTAAAGTGTCTACAAAACACAAACAAAAAGCTTGTTCAGCATAGTTTGGAACGCAGCGTTGCTTCAGAAGTGTAGTGGAAGCCGTTTTTAATGACTGCCGTTGGGGGTAATTCTAGAGCCGAGAACCATTCAGAAAATGCCTGGAACCCCTCACAGGAATCTGTCCCCAAACAGAGTGAAACTGCTCCGGCCTGCCCACGAAGCCCTAACTCTTATTGAGTTATGGTGTGAAATTAAGCGCGGCGGATATATTAAGCCTCGCAGATGTTCAAATGTCCCCCCAGTCGCTTTGTAGTGGGTCTTATTGGTTGTGGTTGTCATGAAACAAATTAGAAATGCCATGCAGCTAAAAAATGCTTTGGGCTTATGAGTACCGAGGCCCAACAGATTCTAAAAAGGCCGTTTACTGTGATAGTGGATTTTGTACACTTGGTACTTTTTTTGTATTTGATGTTTGTACAACAGCTTCTTGAGAGGATAAGTGTCAAATCTAAATCAATATGAATTATTATCCACAGAATTACAGCGTGTAAACTTAATAGTGGTCCTGCATATAAGAGGCGAAAAACAAGCAAGATAATCTTTTCATCTATTATTTCTACCTATATTGAATTACTTATTTCTTCTATCTATATTTCTAGATTAATTTCTATCTATTTTAAATTGTCTTTATGGGACATGCAGGATCCCTCTCTGCTCATGCCGTCTGATGTACTTCAAGCAGAGCAGCACGGCCTCTTTCTTAGTCACTCTGACACCATTTCATTGAGGCAAAGTGAAAAAGCCTGATGTCTCTAATACATATTAATTCAGTTCAGAATAAAAGGGACAGATAAAGTGCACTTTTTCTCACATGCAAGAGGCATTTATATTGTGTCCACACATCAGAGGACATAACGTCCATAAAGAAATTTCTAAGCATATAGTAAAAGATAAGTGCACATTCAGACTATCTGAATCCACGAGCCCAGGACCTCAGTCCATAAACTCCTAAGGGAGAAAAAAGAAGTCGCCAACAGGAGCTTCCCCAAACAAAAGAAACGAGGCATCACTGTACCTTAAGGTCGTTTCTCTTTATCTGTACAGCCGTGTTGGTTGGATGCTGAGAATGGATGAGACAAGGGCCTTTCCTGGAAAACAACATGCTGATAAAAGATAATGGCTGATGATAAAAATGAGCCTGCAGAGGAGGCTTACTTAGAGAAATGGTGTTTGTGACCCTGCATTAATCAGTCTATTTTCCCTTGTCTCCCCCAGTCTTTGCAGAATGATTGCATATATAATGTTGATTCATGAATATTTTAATTGAAAGTTCAACTGTGCTTTGGGCCAGCTCTGATTTAAATCTAGCTTGCGGTGGAAGTCTCCAGTCAGGCAGGGTGGATCGCAAAGTAGGAGCTCTCTATGGGGCTGAACCATTTTGAAGAAATATCTTATTGTGATTATTTTGACTGATTTTGCAATGATTCTGAATGATAATATTTATGTCTTTATTCTTTTTTTTCATTTAATTATTATGGTGTACGTTTTGCCGGCATCTGTATCAAACAAGGATGTTTTCTTAAGTCTGAAATTATGAGGAAGAGGATTTAATTTAATTTAATTTCGCCTTAATCTCGCCAGCAGTGATTTGAAAATTGTAGTCGGCCATATTGCGATAGTGCAGCCCTAGTGCTCTGTTCTCCTAATCTGGCTTCTTGGACAGCGGCCAAGGCAGAAATCTCAGGATTTTGCTGGATCTCCAGTGTCACCATTGCCATTCATTGTCTGAACATCAGATAAGGTGACGTTTGAATCTTGGTGTAAGTTATACTATCAGGATATGTGTGAGCTTGCAGGTGTTTGTGCCTCTCATGTATTCTCATTACATTTAAGTCACAGTGCTAAATGTCCATTTTTCTGAGGGGTAAATCCCTGATTAGAAAGCAATTTAAAAACGTTTTCCAAAATCATTTGGAAGAATAACAATAAGAATGTTTATGGTTTAGGCTTGTATTTATTATGTTAATGTGCATCACCTCTCTCTCCTCTGCAGGACCTGAGTACTTAAAACAACCACTGAAGGAGCCCGTGGAGATTAAAGAGGTCCCTGTTGAAAAGAAGGACAACTCCCATAAAGATTCTCCCCACTTCTACCGCAAAGGAACCACTCCTCCGCACTCCCCTGTGACCAGTCCTGTAGCCACGCCTCCCCCCTCGCCTCACTCCGGCAAGAAGAAAGGTCAGCTCGCCAACAGCACCAGCCGCAAAACCAGCAAAGAGGAAAAACCGTCCCGCAAGATAAGCAAAGAAGAGAAGTCAAGTCATAAGACCAGCAAGGATGAGCGGTCTAGTCGAAAGCTGAGTAAAGAGGAGAGGCCGGCCGTCACCGACGGCCCTAAGAGTTCTCATGTGCACGTCGAGGCTTCAAATAAACCCACTAATATTCAGCAGCCTGCCCCAGCATCTGGTCCTCATCCTCCGACAATGCCAGTCAATGGGCAGCTCCACACCGAGTACCACAGCTACTACGTGAAGACCCCTACGAGGGTCAAACCACCACCAGAGCCGGAGGAGGAAATAGACGAGGAGCCTAGTATCCTGGACCTGGCACGTATGCCCCCACAACCCCCTAAGTCCTATAGTCTCCCCCCTCCTAAGCCAGCCTCCCTCAGGGAGAACAAGAGCGACCCGAAACTCAGGAAGCAGGATTCCCTAAAGCCAAAGAGCCTCGCAGACACAAAGAAAGCCAGTATGGAGATTGCAGAAAACATGGAAGAAACAGTAAGTATCAGTGGGAGGGTAAAAGAAAAAAATACAGGTTTTTGTTCCTTTGCCGAGTGTTTGCTGAAGAAATTGATGCCATCCTTAAACATAAGACTGGGATTCATTTTCTCATCTAACTTATGTAACTGAATGAATATAGCGTATTTCCCAAAATGCCTCGCTATTCCCTTGATACTGGTCTTCATATCCAGATGGTCGCTAACAATCTTGTTATGTTCGGATGTACTGCCGCTACATATCATTTGTTTGTTGTTGGAGATTATTACGTGATATCTGATCTTTATCATCATGTCATTTTTTTTGCAGGGTCCTAACTCAATCCTTGTTGCTATGGTAATGCTGCTGAATATTGGCCTTGCAATTATATTTGTCCATTTTCTGACATGATGATGCTGTTTCTCAGGTGAGTTCATTTTCCTCGACACTTGTATTCATCAGCTGAAAATGAATAAGGATAAACAATGTATTTCTAAAGATGAATAAAGATGAATAAGCCCTCTCTACTCTGTGTCTTGTGTGTCCAGTGGGCCACAATGTGCCTCTGAAATGGGACCAGCAGCCAAATAAAGCCAACAAAACTGTTTTATGTTGCAGTGAAACCTTGGCAACCGGAACAGTTGCATCGCCGGCCTTGAAAAAACGAAAATGGCGCCAGTGAGACGCGGAGGTGGCCGAAGGTGTTTAGGAATCAGCGCGACACCGAAGAGAACCAGGAAAAAGGCATCGCCACCACCATACCTGTCACGGGCCTTCCTGAGGGCCAGTCCTGTGAATTAGCACTTCTTTGGCTTCTCTTAAAGCTGAGGTGAAATGTTGTGTCTAGTGAGATTTTAAAAAAAATCAACAAAAAAAAAATATAAAAAATGCAACCAAACATACACAGTCTGAAAAAAAAAGAAGTAATTGAAACCCACACGCGTGCTGATCCAAGCACTGGTCGCTGTAGGCCACTTGCCTTGGCGGAGAGAGCGGTGGGCTGACAGACTTTGCTGGAAGAGTGTGGAGATGCACTTTTAGATGACGGGAGCAAACAGCTGCCTTTCTATTTTGCCATCTGACGTTTTGATGGGGAGATGTGAGCCCGGCGGCCGGGTGGGAGGGATGGGGGGGATGTGGGGAGGGGGGACAGTCGCAGGCCGAGAGTGCTCGGGTGTTCGGAGCGTTTTCTGGGGTTCACGCCACTCTTGCAACAGGAAACTGGACACGGCCGATGCCAGCAGTCAGTGCTCGCACGGTCACTCGCCAGTCTTACTCTGTTCGCCCAATCACTGCATTTTTATCATGTGACCCCGGGTACACTGCTTTGAAACACTCCCCCCGTGCATGGTACAGTTTTAACATTTTGTTTTTTGTTTGTTTTCTGTTTGTTTTTTTGTTCGTTGTTGTTCTCTGAATGTTGGTTACCTGCAGTCTTGTAGTTAAACAGGAACGTTCTTCTCCTCTCAAAATGAGTGAACGCATTTGTTTTCCCTTATTTTGACATTTTACTCATTTCTAATCATTGAGTTGTAATTTGACATTACACATTCATGTTACTGAAAGTGCAATATGTTGTTGTTGTTTTTTTTCAAAGAAAAGCTTATAGTATATTTTGCCAAAAAGGGGAGGGAAGGGGGGCGGGGGGTATTGTACCATTACAGAAATCCTATGTACCATTCATTTTGACAGACTCACAATTTGAATATACTGGTTTTAAAGGGAGGGTGACGCTTATCAGCCAGCATTGTGTTCATGAAGGAGACTCACACTTCAAAAGCTACCTAGCTCCGTGAGAGTGAAGTAACAAATGTCTTATGCTATTTATTAAATCAGAAGGAAAATGATTTCATTGCACGTGTCAATTTCATTGCACGTGTCGATGGACCCTTTTGCTTGAATTCCTTCAGTCTATTCTTTGCTTTCAATGTTTCAGCATACCACTAAAATGCAAAGGGCAGTTCACGCGGCTGCTTCTGTCGGCCCAGCGGTGCATGTGTGTTTGTGAACCTGGATCAAGACGGTCTTGTGGACACTGGAAGTTGAATTTATTCAGGTTGAGGCCATGGGAAATGTGGCACCAGGGAGAATGAGAGATGCCTTTATAAGTCTTTAACAGTACTACTGTTTACCTCAGAAAAAAAGATGAGGATTGGGAGGGGGGTGGGGGGTTGGGAGATGCCATCCTTGTCTTAACTTTGTCTCGTGGGGGGATATTCTGACTGTTGTCATCACCTGAATCATGCTTTTAACTTGCCTCACTGTAGCTGTTTGTAGTCTTTGTTGCAGGTATGGCATGAGTTTCTTTGATTTTAAAAGTGGTTATTTATATGACATATACTGTCATCACTACCAAGGTTAATTTATTAAATTCAACTGACGTGTTTGTGAACATTGGTCATCATAAAAAGGGCTTTAATATGTCTCGGTTTTCTTTGCTGCAATTCAGTTTTGAAGTTTAACTTGACTGTCTGTTACTCAATGAGCAGCACGTTGCATTTGGAGAATGCTTCGGTCTGTTGGATGTTTGCAAACTGTCCACATAACTAACTATCAGAATATATTCAAATTGTGGAATAGACAATAAAAGCAGACTTAGACACTATATTATATTTAAAAAAAAACATTGTTATATTACAAATGTGATGTATTAAATAACAATTTTTCACCCTGTCTTTGCTACACCCTCTTTTCTTGTTTTAACTGTCTTCACACGAGCACGGTGAAGACTGGAGTTTTCCGAGGGTATAACAGAACAGCCTGTTTATGGGATAATTTTTGAAATGCAACATTGCATGTTGGAGTCATTTATATATAGATTATTATATACTATTTGTAAGGATTTTTACAGAGCACAATCCAGAATCTGGTATGAGTTGGTATTTTTCTAACAATTTGCACACCTGTATTTTGACAATGAATATAACTTGTTTGTAATTGGTAATGTAATGCACATAAGATAATGTTTGACAGTGGAAAAAAAACTGTATTTCTAATTGGTTGTACTGTATGTACCATTTGGGGATGTAAAAGGCAGATGTACTTGTTTGAGTATTTTAGGATATATAACGAGGAACTGCGTGAGACTTTTGATATCTCAAGGTTCATGTTACCCCACTGATTTGTGCAAAATCTTTGGAGATGAAGTTATGTGTATAACAATAAAGATGTTATGCCTTGATAAACTACATGTTGCGTATTTCTCAAATTGATGATTCTGCTGAAATACAAACACTACAGCACATCATATATTACACAACAAACATCAATGGACCGTAATATATATATTACACTGATTCATTCTTTAACAGATGGATTGGAATGGAGGAATGCAGGGTTTTCTACTTGCCACATGTTCACCTCTATGTATCGCCGAGGTCCATCGTCTCATCTGTTCTTAACCTCCCAGCAATGATGGCCTCATGATGACCTTCTCATAATGAGATCCGGGGGGAAAAGAGTCGGCATGAAATCAAAGTCCTCGTCGGGGTCTCGCATTAGCGGTGCAGACGCAGGCCGGTGCCCCAGTTTGTCTCGGGTGAGATTGTACTGTTTCCACTGGTGATCGGCCTCGGATTAGTGTAGTGTTACACCAGCTATGGCACCTGCCTGGAATCAGCGACGCCATGTCTTGCACTTGCTGTGCCCTCTGCCCTGACGCCGGCAGAGAGTGCAAAACCCGCAGCGTGCTCTCATCGCAAAGTGTTACATACATGTTGGAGATGATTGGGCTCGCAGTACATTTCAGATCATAATTCACTCATATTGCTATTTGTTTATCATAATTGCATACCATATTTGTTTACCTTGTCCGACAGATTACAATACCAGGTGTCATTGCTGCTGACAATTATAGTATCTTAGACATTTTGCATTAAGGAATACTCAGAAGAGTGTGTCATCCTGGTACTTATAACCTCCATGAAGCCTAACTCGTCAGTAATAGTATAGAATATCTCTGTTACTATTCTGATATGGAACAGCATGCTGGACAAGATCTTGTCGCACAAGCAGTGGACGAATATAAACCCCAACCTTATAAGTATATCCCACCTTGATAGAAGCCGCATAACTAATTCCAGCTAAGATCCTGAGAATCTACAATTATCTTTGCATTCAGCTGCTGTACCATCTATTCTATGAGCTCACTGCAGAAGGACTGTGGCACATGCCAACCTGACCCTAGCATGTATTTGATATGTTTTCAGTTCGGTTTGTGTGGCACTTTGGCCTGTTAAAGTTCCCCTCTTGCCCTCTGATTATTTTACCAGCCACCTGTAAATTGTTTCTCAAATTTTCACGGCCACCAAAGGTTAATTTGGCAGAAAGAAAAACACCTCTAAATAATAATTTAGAGGTGCAATATGGAGGACCAACAGTGTCATGTCATAAATTAACAAATGTAGATTATTTATGTATACATTTATTTATTTGTTATATAGCATATAAATTCCAGTTTGTATTGTCCTAATTGGACAATACCAATTAATGGAATGTTTAATAATCCATGACGCTTATAGTCTTCCATATTACGTGAACAGATTGGATACAGTAATAAACAGATTTTGAAAACAATTAATTTGTTTTCAATATTTAATTATTGATGATATAACATTCAAGGGATGACAATCTCTTAAAAAGTAAAACAATCAAGAGCCAGAAATATTCCAATTTTTTCAGCCAAGTCCAAGCCCACTATTTAGCATTTTAAAGCAATATTAACAAAAGGGAGTTTGTGACACACAATAATGTAGTTATAAGCAGATAATAGGCCATTTATAGTCTTAAATATTTGTTAATAACTATAAATCTTTCTTAACTCCTCCATAACTGGTATATGCAGAGTTTATGAATGCAATAAAACATAATATCACATAGTTCCAATCATAATTAATTGCCTTCATAAGTTTTAGACAACTGTAATTAATTAGAATATGTGAATAAACAGTTAACAAACGCTCCTCAACATTGTAACAATATTGTGTGTAATCATATTTCATTATTATTGATTGTAATGACATGGTGTAAAGGTGTGCATATCTGGATTGGCAGACGAGTCTGGAATATACCCACTAAGATGACAGCAAGAGTTTCTCATGTGTAAATTTAACTCCCCTCTCTGAGAGCAAGCCTTCATCTTCTGACTAACAACGCAATTTGCTCGTGCTTCTAAAATTGGATTAAGGCTCGTAAGCAGTGAGGGGATATCGGTGCCCGGCGTTTTTAAAAAAAACTGTTGCTCAGGCATCAGTATTCAGCAGATCCTCTTCCCATGCCTTGAATAGCTAGCTTAGCTTAGCATCACTCCATCTGTCATAAAACCATAAAGCTATCACTCTGTCATCTAAAGTAAACAATTATAAAGAAGACATGCAGTTTTTTGTCACATGCTTCCACAAGTCATTCCACAAGTCATTTTTGATACAGTATAAGACTTGTCATGTCCTGTTTATCTAACATGTGAGCTCCGATGAGAGTTCTGTTATAGCGGTCTGTAGGGTGAGTCATCTAGTTCAAATAAACAACACGGTGCATTAGCCTCAAGCTATTGAGAGTAAATGCTTGTCAGGTCCATTTATCTGTCTGTTTTGCCATTTGAGGTGTTCATTCTGTATGGACAATAAACTAACACTGTTTTGGAGAAAACAAACATGTAAACGGTCATTCTATGACTTTGGACGTCTTTTTTCATGCATTGTTCTCTGTTGTGACTCAGTATTATGTGTAAACCACTTTGTCTTAATGGTTGCATAAGTTGGAGGCTTTGAATATTCATTGTATTGCAAAGTGCGTTGGTAATGACAATCATAACAATGCTGTGGTTAGAATCCATTGTATTTGTATTCTCGCTGCTGAACCTATTAAGAATGATCTTTTCAGACTCAATGTCTGTGAACAGCATATTCTTAATTACATTATATGTAGTTATTTTACATTTTATCCAGTGAGATTTAACTGTTTCTGAAGTGCCATGGGCTGCTGATGGTGCTCCTCCTTTGCAAAGGTTCCTGAGATTGGGAGCAACACGAGGATTGCAGGGCACTGTGACTCGCTGCAGGCAAAAGGGACAGTCCCCTCAAATCCATTGTGACAGGCCTTTCCCTCTTTTCAGAAAAGATATGCCCAAAGACATCCCTCCCCCATCTTTTCCTACAATGACTAAAGTTCTGACCTGGATTCATTCAGGGCCTCTTCAACTAAGCTATTGTTCTGTTCATAAATGATCCTGTGTATTGAAATTTGACCAACTCATATTGAAAGTGGTGGTAAAAGGAAGTGGAAAATTAGGAAGTCAAGTTATTGTAAGGCCTACTTATCTATACCCACCTTTACATAACGGTTTACCTTTAATGATGAGAGACACATTTAAAATATAAAACAAGTGAACACCAATGCATCTGCACATTTCAAAGCCAAAAGGAATGAAAACCATATTGAATGTGACCCATTTAACTGTCTAAGATGTCAAGCAAACATCAACAGGTAATTAGACTAACAAGCATAAAGATGGACAAGTGCCTTTTCTAGCAAGTTAACTGCATCCCACCATTTCAGAATGGGCCTGGATACGTGCAAGAAAGTGCGATCTGAGAGAGTATACAGTCGATGTGTTACAGGGATGGATGATATTACTTGGCATGACAAGATCGTTTGAATGTATTGTGTGTATGTGTGTGTGTGTGTGTGTGTGTGTGTATGTGTGTTAAGGAAGCCCTGTTCTAAGGGCCCACAGCAGCCTCCCCAAAATAGAGCTGAGAGCAGCTGCAGCGGGGTGAGTCGTATCATAGACACATCAAAGCGCCTGCCGCCACCCGCACGCTCTGATCATAAGCACTAATGGTGTAATGGGGGACTGGAAGGTCAGTGATTGTTTTTGGTTGTGTGTGTGAGTGTCTGTGTGTGTGTGTGCGTGTCTATGTGTGTGTGTGTGTGTGTGTGTGTGTGTGTGTGTGTGTGTGTGTGTGTGTGTGTGCGTGTCTATGTGTGTGTGTGTGTGTAAGAGAGTCAACAGGCAACACTGGCAGTCAACAGGCAGGAGGCTACTGGAACTTTCTGGAACACAAACTGACAGCATAGCTAAGCCTGGTATTACTGTAAGACAAATATCAGGTCAGGTGTCACCTCTGCAGATGTCACCATTGACATCTGTTGTAGCAATGAGCACAGTCTATTGAACAGACAAATTATCTTTTCTCCAAACCAGTTGTAGAACCTTAATATCTGTGTGTAAATGAGCAACTGTATAAGGAATTCCTTACCATCTTCCATGAGGAGCATTAACTTTGCTGCTCTGCTCTTAGTGTCACAGCTCAGATAACTCTGCGTCCATATGAAAGTCTCAGATTTCAACAGTCATCACTTTTCCCCCATGGACAGAGGCAGGATCAGGGCAAAGTCACATTCTGAATCTGACCGTGAATACAGTATGTGCCCAACTGCCTCTGATCTATTGCAGACATACCGCATCAAGTTTATGAACTGTAGTGGTTGTCTGTTGATACAAACAACAAACTTTATAATTAGTTTAGAAAACGTGGGCCTTCAGCACTGCAAGGTGAATACTTTTACATGTGTACACAATATGGATAATTGATTGATTTATAATAACTGGACTTTAGAAAGGATATGGTAGTGCAGAGTGCTTGCCATCTCTCTCTCTCTCAATTCAATTCAATTCAATTCAATTCAATGAGCTTTATTGGCATGAATGTACAAAAAGACAATATTGCCAAAGCATTACAACAACAAGAGACAAACACAAAAATATACAACTTACATGGACAACCACAATAATAATAAAACATCTCTCTCTCTCTCTCGCATTTTTTTTTGAATCCAGATTTATGGGCCCGCAAAATTTCTCTGTCATGTCCAATCAGCACCTGCTCTCTCCCATCATAGCCAGTGAGACGGTCAGGGAGGGTAACCTGCAACACAGGCGCCCCCCATAGGCGTAACAGGACAATCTCAACTCTTCGTGGATGGCCTGCAAACTAGTGTAAATGACAAGTCATTTCAGCTCTTCATTAAAATTAAAAATGTATAATCTTATTTCCTCTCTCTTATATAAACGTTTTAACTAGTGACACTGACTTATATTGGGCACCGGACGTGTAAATATTAATTATCCAGAAATAGCCTCGGCGTTGCACATTATTCTATCACTTTTACATTTTGTGATTAGCGTTACAACAGTTATAATTGTATTAAAACGATTTTCTCTTAGGACAATTTAAGATTGGTGCTAAGCAAAACATTTAAAACTGTATTTTAATTTTGAAATGGATATGTTTTTGTTGGGCAGGATTTAGACGGTAAGCGGTCCCCTTCTCCCGAAAATAAATTCCACGGAAGACATTTGTCGCGGACAAGTGTTCACACAAACTAGTTCCGGGTAACAGCCTGGTGGCTAACGTTAGCTGATACCGAAACGCAGTCCTTCGCTCTACATTCTACAACAGGGTGGTAAGAGACAGTGATTTGTTTGTGATTACATTGCTCTTTTATGTTGGAGTGCTTCTGACTGTTTTCTGATATTAATTATAAACACTAAATAATCGATAACATTAATTATAACGTTATTCTTCGTTTGGCCAGACGTTAGCTCGCCGGCTAACACCGACAGCTGCGGAGTCACTTAAAAAAAACTAGATCAAGAATGAAATTACCACTAATTCAATTTTAGATGAGATACGTTACATCTGTACGTTAGTAGTTGCGATTTATTGAAACAATACCCACGTTACATTGGCGTACATTACTGATGACGTTAACTTCAGCTGTTGGTTTGATCCCTCTCAACATTAACACTGATTGTCAGAAAATCACAAAATAAACAAGGCCTAACGTTAGCCAGCAAAAACAATAATTTAACAGTGATTATTCTAAATCAAAGCCTTGCAGCCAGTGACAAGGCTAGGGCGACTTTATATCGGGTGTTTGGGGGTCTTGGTGTCCAAATTAAGAGTCGTTCCTGCGAGTGATGTTTTGTAACTTCCATTTTTTCCATGTTTCCTTTCAGGGTTAACAAACTACGAAACAGGATGGGTGAGTGATCAACTAAACAAGGCTATATATATATATATATATATATATATATATATATATTATTCCGTACCTTCCCAGAAAGTCATAGTGTGTGTGCCGAATCATGGAGGTGTAATTTGTAAACATTTATTTTTAATAGTACAATCTCTGGCTGTTCGTTAAAGTAAAATATGTTTGTGGCGCTAAAGCATTTGGCTTACACCTTTTTTGAGATTATCAGTATGTGTCGTTCACAGACGGGGAAGAGAGAACCTACGGTGGCTGTGAGGGGCCAGATGCCATGTATGTCAAACTGATCTCTTCAGATGGCCATGAATTTATTGTGAAAAGAGAACATGCTTTGACATCTGGAACTATCAAAGCCATGTTAAGCGGACCAGGTAAGGATTTGTGCTAATTGGTCAAAGTACAGCTGTATTTTATTCATCTAAAACACACACCATATGCATACATACTTTAATTAAACTGAACATGTTTTAGCTCTTGTAGAGTAATACAAATCCATGCATAGCAGAATTATCACCATATTGTGTGGTGAAATGAAAAATGCTTTATGGAATTGTTTACTCCACATGACAGTCTATGCTTTACCGTCATGATGTATATTGGGAGTGATATCTCCAGGGAGAAGTTGGCAGTCATACATGATTTGCTCTTCCAAGAGCCTAATGAGAGACTGCACAATAAACTAAGTAATGTGAGGTTTTGGAAAGTAGTGTCAAGCGCATTATGCTTTTTTTTTTTGTATTTAGTGCTGCTGAGAAAGATCAAATTTAATTTTAAACTGTAGAGGCGGCATGTTATTACAGCTGTGAGGGTACTGTTGAACAAAAAAAGGTTGCTTAGACCTTTTGAGGCAGTACTCTTAATACTCATCATATTGTCTTGTGGAGTTGTGTAACCTAGGGTTATTTTTACTTGGAATGTACAAGTAGTTAAAAGAAAAATGTGTCTGTAATTAAGGCATTGTTTATTTAGTAGGTTAATTCTGTATGTCCAGTTGGTGGCACTATACTCCCTCCATACCATGGTTTTATACCTCCTAATAAATGTTTTGTGCCTTTTTTATGTCTGTGGGTAGCCTTTTGCAGAATTATACAGTTTGATAGCTATATCCAGGATAGAATACTCATAGTTATATTTATTACATTGCATAAATTCAGAGTTATACGTCTTAAGTTCATTGATTCTAGCTCATGACACTTACTGTAACTCTCCATCTACAGGACAGTTTGCTGAAAATGAAACCAACGAAGTGAATTTCAGGGAGATTCCCTCTCACGTCCTGTCCAAGGTCTGCATGTACTTCACCTACAAGGTCCGTTACACCAACAGCTCCACAGAAATACCTGAATTCCCCATCGCTCCGGAGATAGCACTGGAGCTGCTCATGGCTGCGAACTTTTTGGATTGCTAAAGTTACAGAAACAATGTTGCAGCTTAAAACAGTTTTAGATTTTTTTGAATATTTAAATTGTTTTGCCATTTACTTATATGAAACCTGAGTATAAGTATGTATGTCACTTATCTTTTTCTTTTTTTGCACCTGGCTTTCTGTCATAATTTTATTAGTATTAATAAAGGGTTCATTTTAATGTAATACATGGATATGGCAGGCTGCATCACTTGCCCAAGAATATGATAAATGTGCCCCGACCTTCATAAATGTTTCCTCACCTCACCAGATTAATAAAGACCTGTTTGGTGAGCAAAGTTTATTGCAAGTTGCTGCCTCACTATGCATGTTCCATATGAAGTACTACTGACTTTAAATACCCTTTTTACAAAAATGGGCATCATACTTTAATTGTGTATTTTGGTCTAGGTCAAGTAATACTATACAAATAGTTTGAAAGACCATGAAGAACAGCAGGCATATTTTTAACACTAAAATACATAATTCTGTGTTGCACATTAGGGGTTAGCTTTAACAGAAAATGTTCTAATGCATTACTTTTGCTTCATATTAACTTAGTGCCATACCTTGAATGCATTGTAAAGATATTATGCCTTAACAGCTTATATTTTTAAGTAATTAGGGTACGTTCTTCCAAACAAAATTCCAAATGTTGGATGCAAATTGATTTTGGGAAATGGTCAATGTCATTTAATGTGACATCTTAAGGTCACAGCATTGGGGACTTGGACTTTAAAAATCATTTGTGAGCATCTCTGGGGCTCGGAGGCTAGATGGACGTGTAAAGGAGATTATAAACTGAATTGGGAGCCCAGTGTAATCATTCATTACCGTTGTACACTTACGGTTGTTGTAAACAATTGATTATGGTTATTATTGCATGCATTTTCCATATTGCATTGTAATAGCCTGTTTAAAGTGATCATCCACTAAACAACTAATCAATGCTCAGACTTTAGGCTAGTAGATTAAGGAGTGATGCCACAGTCCATGCTTTGATTTCTCTAACTTTGGGAGAATGTGGACATAGTCCACATGTGGGTACATTCTGACCCCATTGCCTGGTTAGGGGGTAAATAGGACATGATATTACAGGTGTACCCTTTTCTGATTTACACTAGAGAAAGTGAGAAAGAAAAAACAATGTCTATGTGATCAATCAAATCAGATGAAATGACACATGCAAGTTGATGGAGGTAACCCTATAATTCAAAATACATATAGCTGGAAGCATCAGCCAAATGAGGTGACATGCTACTGCATGATGTATTGTAATGTTATTGCTGATAATGAATGTGGAGTCTTTTTTACCCTAGCATCTGGCTTACGATCCATAGGGTAAACCATATCCGGTGGAAGCTCATAGCACATTCAACATCGGCTGCTGAGTAAAGTTGGAAAGCTGAAGAGGTATACTCAAATTACAAATCAGTTGAATAAATCGCCCTGAATTTTGCTGACATAGATACATTGATGTACTTATTTATTACATAAAAAGGGAGCTCTAGCTGTTATAAGATACATTTATCCTAAATGTAATAGGAGACACTTTGATAAAAGGCATAATCCATTTGGAGTGTAATTTAAGATAAATAATATGACAAATCCGAGTGTGTTTTCAATATCTCAAATAACTAAAAGAACAAACAAGAACACTATCTTGTATAACTCTGAATCGGGGATGTCAGGCAGGTCGTCCCACGATAAGCGAAGGTCATTGACTCACGTGACCTCAGTGACTTTTAACGCCACATTTATTTTGCAATTTAATTATATCCTTTCATAAACGCACCTTATATAGTCAGTTAACGACTAGGTTAAATGAGTCAGGTGACCTGACGGTGCACATCGCTGGATTGTTTTCTCTGTCAAAACAACCTCTCGCACGTGACCGCCTGACGTACAGTCCTCCCCTCTGCGCTGAAGCAGGGGGGGTTTCCATCATGGCGTCGATGCAGGTAGGAATACATTGACAGCGACCGCATATTTATAATTTACCTGACCTTCATTCTGGTCTGTCCTTGTAGTTTATTCACTCCTCAATTTGCGTACATGTATCTGTTCTAAGTCGTGAGGATATCAAAGTAAAAGCGATGAGATTTATCCGCAACCGTTCCGATGTAGCGCCGAGTGTTTGCTAGCAACACAACTAGCCTAGCTATAGCATCAGCACCGCCGAGTCGAGGCGAGCGCACAAACCACAGCTTCCTGAGAATACGTCGATGACTGACGACGCGTTTGTATCGCTGCAACACGTGGACAATATCTCGAGGAATATGATGTTATAAGTTTGAGTTGGCTACACGCTATCTTTTGTCTAAGATATATATCCCGGTTTGTATATTGTTGTGATGCTGTGTTTCAACATCGAGATGGGTGTAGTAGAAACCGAAACACATTCTCTCCCAACAGAAGAGGCTTCAAAAGGAATTATTAGCCATGCAAAATGATCCACCCCCTGGAATGACGCTGAACGAAAAAAGTGTACAGAACACCATCACGCAGTAAGTATTCTTTTTTTTAATGTTTATTTATCTATGTGGCAGCGTTTACAAACACGGTTAACATCGGGCCACTATCCCATAGTCATTGAACAAGGTGGCCATCTATAAATGAACACAAGTCCAACGGGGCTTTCTAAAAGGTTATGTTTTGATTCCCGTGATTAGCCAGTGTGATGAACATGTCTGATACCACACGTGCAACAAAGGGTAACTTTTTTAATAACAGTGTCAGGAGGTATGAAGACGCAAAGCTGTTGGAGCCCCAGCAACGACTGGTTGTCAGATCTGCCCCACAGTAGAGCGTTTCTAATGTACGGTGCCACTTATTATTCATCCTGATAAAATATTTACCGGTTGGCATGCAGGCGTTGGGCTAGGGTAGCAAGAAACCGAGGCCACTTCGATGACCTTTCTGTCTTGGTGTTCCCTTAAACGCCCATGATTATGTGAACGACATTGTGTCTTTATAAGCAGTGATGAATGATGAACTGACTTGTAGTGCTTTAAATGATTTTAAGACAAATTTCTTGCCGTCACTCAAATGCGTCACTACAAACCAGTTCTGCTAGCTTCCTCGTCCATGCAGCCCAGGTTTGAGACAATATGTATGGGTGTGCCTTTTTGTCTTTAACTCTGATCAAGGTTTGTTTATCCTGGGTTTACTTTTGTCATAGCGACAGACTGTCACCTGTTTTTGTGTAGCCTGTCCTTATGGAGTAAGTTACGAATAGTCGGGTCCTGCTTGACATTTAAATAAACTGTATCCTTTTTTATAGCAGACATATACAAACAAAATCACCAGTGACAATACTGTGTGTGTGCCTGTGATAAGGTGACTGTGTTTTTAGTTTTATAGCTTTTGTTTATAGTACACGTTGTCTCTCTCTGCTGCTCATTAGATTACAATGTCTTTCAGCTCACTTTGTGATAGTGCAGTTGCCGTAATGAGTCAGCTCTTATTAAAAACAAGGAAACTACTGCTTTAAAGCACTGAGAAATCTCTTATAGTTGTACTCCCCACACACTCTCACACAGTGTTGTTTTTGTTGAATGGATTATATGATCTCTAGGAAATGGGGAATATGAGCGAGTTGAGCATAAAATCCTTGGAGTCACTGCCTGTGATCAGTGTGGGTTGCATCAGAGTTAACTCTGCATCATGTACAATGATACTGCCTCCCTCTAAGCTTTACTTCCAGATGAAAAATTGAGCTCTTTTCAGATTCTTTGATCACTTTTCTCTAAGGGCTGACCTCATATGTAGGCCTGAATGGTCATAGGCTTGAGGCTAGATCTATATGAGACAAGGCTATAAACCCGAACAGCAACCACTAGGGATGCACCGATACCGGTATCGGGTATCGGCCGATACTGCGTTAAAATACTCGTATTCGTTTTCAATTGCCGATACCAAGAACCGATACCACTCAACAGTATTTCACTACAACACACTGGTCGCGCTTTGTGGAGAAAAAGATTTGTTGTCCTACCTGACTTCAACGTCTAGGGCAGGGGTCGGCAACCCGTGATCCAGAGCCGCATACGGCTCTTTCGTCGCTCTCTTGCGGCTCTTGCAGGAAGGTGTGTAGAGTAATGGTGCGTTCACACCGAACGCGACGCAAATTACTGCCGTCCCGCCGGTTTGAATCAAACTGTTGCTGGTCCGCCAGAAGTAGCGCTGGCAGCGGCCTCATTCAGACGCTGTTGTGCGGCTACGGATGATATTATTGTAGCCGAGTGTCTGTTGTGTGTCTATATTTGTAATTCTAATAAAATGAAAACACGCTGCAGGGTAACTTGAACCACTTTTTTATCTCCTTCACACGTATATCCCACAATTCCACTCTTTTCCTTTCCGTTTCTCCCTCCACAATAAAAGCACCGGAAACATAACTTGGAACACAGCTTCCTATATAATTGCTCATACCTAATATTATTGCTTACATTATGAACCCGGACACGGGGACGTTTTATGGTCCGACATTAGAGGGACTTCCAAAAGAAGTTTAAAGCTTGGGATAGCCTTCTGTTAATTTTGTACTATAGGCTTGACATAATCTGCAGAGGATTAAATAAAATCTGCCTCCAAATTAATTGCACTTTCATGGAGACCAAATCTAAGAAGTATCGGTACTCGGTATCGGCAAGTACACAAATATAAATACTCGTACTCGTATCGGTTTGTAAAAAGTGGTATCGTTGCATCCCTAGCAACCACAAGTCTCTTTGTTGGCCTATCTGTACTGCTTCCCTGAAAGAAATTAGGCCAGATATTGTGATACTGCCATCGGTGTTCCATTTCCTTCTCTTGTGCTCAAGCAATCCCAATTAATGATCTGGACGTTTTGCCATTGAGGTATATTAAGCAGACTGACCTTCATCCCAAAGACTCAGGATCAAGCTCCTGTGTTTGCAGTCATCTTCCATTCTGAGCAAGTCATTGAATCCCTCGCAGCTCAGTCAGCACAGTTCTGTAGCCAGGCTACATAGGCGAAAATGGATTTTGTCCAGTAGATCAATAGAGTATCACATTATTACTAAACCGCTATCATAACCCAGCTGAATATTGAATGTCACTTGAATAAGGCAGACTAAAAGCTTTTGATGACACACTTAATGCAGCATTTGCTGCTCACATTTCGTGCAATCCTTTTCCAATGATCCATGCAAGTCATTCCATATGTTTCCAACTAATCTACTCTGGAATGATGAGATATAGCATACAGCATGTTATTTATCACAAGTAAATAACATGCTAGCAGCTCTGTGAAGCTTAGGGCTTTGCCATACTCATTATCTTAATAAAGTATGCTAGCATTTGCTAATTAGCAGTAGGGCTATCAAACTATATTCTACATTTAAATATATAGGCGAATATTAATAGAAATCAGACACTCAAATCTAAAAAATAATCTTTGATTATTGGGGGAAAAGGCAGAGGAAGCAGGAAACATTCAGGTGATGTCTCTCCAGTCAGCTACCACCGTACTTAGGTTTTTGTAGTGAAGTGAGCAGGTATTGTACAGATCAGTTCAACTTCACCAATCAGTTTCTCATCCATTGCAGTGCTTTCAAAGCGAGCGACAAAATAAATATAAACAGTGGCTGACGAAAGTTCAGCTCAAAACAGCAGCAATGCTGCATTGCCTGCGACCAATTAGGAGGCGGTGTCATGAACATAATGCCCCAAAATACTTTCTTTAATCGTTAAGGAATATTTGAATGTAATTTCTGGCCAATTTTGAGAACTAATAAACAGGTTATACAACTAAGGCTGATGGGAATGTCAATTATTTTTCAGGTATTTGATAATAAACAAAAGTCTAACATCCGGTCAAAATAAAATTTTAACCGGATGTTAGCCAATTTTTTTTAAGCCCTACTATTATGTTTTTCATAACTAAGTAGCTATGGTGCCTAAGCCTGACTGCAGCTGTTACTGTTGTTTTGTTGACTTAACTGGACCTCTTCTCTACGTGTAAAGTGGTGTGTAAATCACACGAAAAGCCTCAAATGCGTTCTCAGGAAATGTTGTGCAATTTCTACGCCCTCCCACGAGGTCGGGTCAGAACAACCTACATTGTCATCTAGCATGGCAAACCTGTATTTTCAACCCACTTCTTCCCTAAGCATAGTTGAGGTTTGTTGTTGAAGGAAGTGTTGAAACGATGACATAGCTTGACAGGAGGAATTTAGACAAGTTTGGAAAAATGGCTTTAAAGTTGTCTGAAGGTTTAGAAAATGAAAAAAACTCTTTCAGTTGGTCTTTTCACGCTGCTGGATGATTTGGTTATTTAAATGCATGTGTGAAAAAATGAGTGCACTTCAAACAGCATTTTAAATATAAAACAAATCCAAATGCTTTGACGTACCAGTGCCTCAGAAAGGTAACTATCGTTTGGGTTGAGTAGCTTAAACTGTTTCAATCTGAGCTATAAACTAAAATAAATACCCTTTTTATTTTTGGAACACATGTATATTTGTTAAGTGTTAGGTGATCATTATATTATAAATAATGTGTCTGTTTGTTTGTTTGGGAGTTGGGAAAGACAAATGTCCAAAGAGGATGCTGTCTACATTCCGGACCCAATTCAGTTTCATTTGTAAACTGTGTGTTACAAATAAATCTACGTGTAGTGAACTCTGATCCAAACTCTGTGTTCTGTCGAGGGCAGTCGGTTACTGAGGTGCCGTAAGTGAGTTCCCTGTGGTGTCTCGCGAGCAGTCAGATAGGAAATAGATAAAGAAAAACCCCACAACAATACTCTTTTTGTTTGAGTGAAATGTTTAAAAATGTTTTAATATTGTGCTTTTCTTATAGGTGGATTGTAGACATGGAGGGAGCATCTGGCACACTGTATGAAGGAGAGAAATTTCAGCTGCTTTTCAAATTTAGTAGTAGATATCCATTTGATTCACCTCAGGTAAGCACAAGTTGCTCTGCAGCCACCAGCGTGTTTGCATGTGGGTATATGTGAGGCTCTTTGTCTTAAAAAGCACTTTGTAAGTGCAAGCCCTTTACCGTCTTGTCTCAAGGATCTCCAATGTCCTTTTCTGCTTCACCTGTCCTGTTGGCCTTCCTGACTAAATGTCCAATGTCAATTTTCCATGATCGTTTGATTAAAGAATGAAGTTACTTTAAAGTGGCTACCAAAACGGATTCATGCCGCAGGTAAAGTACAGGGATTCTCTTTTCCAAACAAAATCAAAAGAGCTGTGAGAGCTGTGTAAACAATCCTCTATGTCCACTGAATGCCTGAAATAATCACATGAAACACTTTGGCTCTGCAGTTGTTAGTGGAATGAACCTCGGCTTGAAAACACTGGAGCCAGGAATCAATGACGGAGACGCCAGTACAGAGCTCCCACTGATGCCACAGTTGAGAGGATTAGTTTATTTCAACAATATTGTTTCACTCATTAGCAGCCTGGCAGACTAAAAATAGAGAATGAGTAGGTGTGGAGGAAATCGGATAAACTAATTAGACAGCATCCTGTCAAATGGGAAGGACAAGCTGTCAAAGTGGCCACTCTGGGATCTTCAGTCTTGACTGCTGCAGTGTATTATTGGTTGTGTGAGAAGCTTCAGTGGTTATTCAAACCAAACTAAACAAACATTGTGACCACTGGCCTACTCGAACTCAGTTGATAACCTTTGCTTTCACAGCCTGTAGCGATATGACAATATGTATTATCAAACAATATAATTATGTCTTATCGTTAATACATTTACTGTATTGTTTCCATTGCAAAAAAAAACCCTGCCGTTCTTGACTTTGGTTGGAAGGCGCTTGGAGTGAAGCTGGAACTCTTCTGGCTGCTTTTTTGACATGTGATTGTCTAAAATAATTAACATTGTCTATTAAGGCTTCATTTCCTGGTTTTCTCACCATGTATCATCCTGACTCGATAGATTTAGTTTTTATTATATCCCTGTCTATTGGCTAGTCTAGAGAGTTCCTTGCATGGTTGTTTGTGTGAACAAGCTGAAATGGATTTTTCTCCCAAAGTATTTTTGTGTGTTACAGTTTAAAAAATATTTCATATTATAATATAATAATATAATATATCTGAAAATATGTATGTAAACGTCTGTTGCACACAAATCAACAAACACAGTTGCCTCCAGCACCTGCCTGCTCGAAGCTCATGCGCCGACCTCCGGTGCTTCGTGTGCGTTTCAGTAAATATTTGAAGGCGCTGTAAGCGAGGAGCTTTCAGTTGTTCTGATGTTTTGAGTGCAGTGCCAGCTTTACTTTCTGCTCCTATCTGTAACACTCATCCCGTCACCCCCTCTAGCCCTGTGATGATGCACACTCCTGTGAGGCCCTGTCTGGTGCCAGACGGCCTCAACCCATTGTTGGCCTCCATTACCCTCTTTGGCCACGCTGGCTCCCCCTTCTCTCTACTCTAGCACCTCTTGTCTGCTCTTCACACACTTCCTGTATCTCTGTTTATCATGACTCTTGCACCCTTCTACTGGCTAATACCCACTCGTCCTTGTTTTACGGAGCATGTCTTCTTTATTTTGTAAAACACGTCTCCTCTCTTAGTCCCCCATTCTCTCTGCCCCTCTCACACACCATCCCGGCCCCTCTGTCCTAATCCCAGAGCCTCATGTTACTGTAGAAGGCTAAGCCTGAGTTTATATGACAATCCTCATTATTTTCTGTCATTAATGAAAATAATCTCAACTTTTTCCCAGACAAGTGCTCTCCCAAGTTATATCTTTGACAAACAAACTGTAAATTGTTATTAATGTCATCCATAATTTTAATGCCACCTTTTATACCAGGGGTATTCAACTAAAATTCAGCGGGGTCCCGTTAGAGAATTTCATCATGCCCAATTTGCGCTATATGATGTTGTGCCATATGTATTGAAGTAGCCAACAGTTGTAAGCTGTATGTAGTCAACAACTGACTGTCACATTAAAATAATCTAATTGCATCTAAACAATATTTATGATTACAGATTTCCAATTTAACTGGATTAATTATAAATAATACATACACTAATAATAAATACATTATCTTCTCGTATTTCAAGTAAAATAAAGGCTGCATTTAAAAAAGAAAGCTTTTGAAAAATAAAGTCCTTAATTTTAGAAAAATATTTAACTGAATTGTCCTGCAGCTTTAAGTTCAGTTAATTTGGGCGTCCAGCGATGTGAGGTTAGGGACTTTATCTGTAGTTATTAAACCACATTAGACCTCAGGGTTCTATGCTCTGACCTCAGGGTTCTATGCTCTGACCTCAGGGTTCTATGCTCTGACATCAGGGTTCTATGCTCTGACCTCAGGGTTCTATGCTCTGACCTCAGGGTTCTATGCTCTGACCTCAGGGTTCTATGCTCTGACCTCAGGGTTCTATGCTCTGACCTCAGGGTTCTACGCTCTGACCTCAGGGTTCTACGCTCTGACCTCAGGGTTCTATGCTAAAGAGAAATGTGTGTGCAGGGACTTGATCTGGTTTTTAAACCACTTGTTTCAGCTAATTTCTCCTGTTCACATCATTGTTGGTCAGTTAATTCATGTTTTAGGATTCTGATCATATTGTGCTCTTAGGTTTATTTTCCTGTGACTTAATTTCAGTTGTGAGTCTGTACATTTGCTCAAAAGATCTGTGCTTTATCTCGTAGTGGCGCTTCACATCGCTGCTTTTAATATCACTGAACATGTTGATTGTCTTTGTTTTTTAAAGTGATATTCAATGATTAATCTTAATAACCTCTGATTTGTTCTTTGTGTTCCTGTTGCAGGTAATGTTCACAGGAGAGAATATACCTGTCCACCCTCATGTGTATAGTAACGGTCACATCTGTCTATCTATTCTAACGGAAGATTGGTCGCCAGCCCTGTCAGTGCAATCAGTTTGTCTTAGCATTATCAGCATGTTGTCCAGCTGCAAAGAAAAGGTAGGGAACCTGTCGGGGGTCATGTATGTCAATTATATGCTCGTTAAACGTTAAATCTAAATGCCGGTTTGTTTTTCCTGCAGAGACGACCGCCTGATAACTCCTTTTATGTAAGAACGTGTAACAAAAATCCAAAGAAGACAAAATGGTGGTATCATGGTGAGTATTTCCAGCCTCAGGGGAGGACACATGTAGAAGTAGTTGTAACAGGGATGTCATTTGAATCCTTTTTGTTTGCCTCCACAGATGATACATGCTAATAAACAAACTTTGTAATAATCGTAGAAGAAAGAAGTCCTACTGACCTACGTGAAGCACTTTTTAACCATTCAGTCTTTGAACTCTGACCTTTGACTGGAACAATGGACACCATGCGCTGGATGCTCTTGACTGCATCGGCTCCCCCCTCTACCACCCCTCCCCTCCCCTCCATGTGGGCAGTTGGATGCATGTTTTAGTCAAATGTAATATAGAAATTGAAAACAATGGAACGTTTTAGATGCACCCAAGATGGATAGTTTCTGGCAGTTACGGTAGTAAAGCAGCAAGCAAGGTGGATTTGTAGTGAGACGATTATAATTCCTGTTTTAAGATTATTGTTACTTTTTTGTTTGTGTGTGGGTGCATTTTAAGGTCCTTGTGTTGTGCAACAATAGCTGATGGATGCATGCTTGGGCCTACAAAGAGAAATCCAAATATGCTCGTTTTCTGGAAGGGATCTGACCATCATAACCCCGAGGAAGTGTTTCATCTGTTTTTTTTTTTATTTTTATTATATGCACTGTGAAAGTATCTAGTTCATAAAGGCACTATTCGTACGTTAACCCCAGCTTGCAGTTGTACTGTAAGCAGTACTCCACTTATTTATCAGGTTAAAGGGTTTTAGCTTGTAACCGCTCTATATCAAGAGTCAACCGTTTTTCTTCTCCATCTTCCAACTTGAGAGACGGTTGCAGCTCTTCCTGCCGTCGGACAACATGTCGGCACAGAGATGAGAGGTGGCCTCGGAGTGCACCTCCTCGTAAAGTTGGGCTGAACTCGTGTAGTGTTCACTAGTCCGGCCTTGAAGACGTGCAGCGGCCTCTCTTCCGTTTAAAGAATGTCTGTAAGAGAACGTGATCCATTTTTATTTGTACGATACTGATTTATATTTTCATGCGTTAATCTTCTAAAATCTTTGATTTTTAAATTGAGTTCTTTTTTTTTTTTTTTTACTTTTCAACTAGCTGATACTTTGAAAGAGGGGGTATTTTGATGGGCCAGTATATTTGGGATTTTTTTGTGTGTTGTATTTGTTATTTAATTTCAATCTTCATTTTGATCTCCAGAATGGTAGTGAATGATGAAAAGGAGAGTCTTGATAGAAGCCTTAAAAATGAGGCTTTTGTGATTCTCCCTGGTCAGAGTTTTGGCTCAGGTACTTTTTTCAATAAAGAGATCACCGCTAAAAAAAAGAACTATCAGATATTTTGAATTTAACTATATTTTCACCAAAAGAGACTGTTATGTTGTAAACGTATAACATGTCTGAAACTATTGTGTATATAAGTCTTAAAATAGTCGGATGATGTGAACGAAAATGAACAGACGATGCATTTACTTAATAGCAGAATGATGATAGGAGTGCTTTATTTCATTTGAAGTTAGTCTGCATCTTTTGCTAATTAGGATGTGTACAGTCGGCAACAAACACTACTGTTGGTAAAAAAAAAAAGGTTTAGTGGTTTTACAGTGGGGATGCATGCAGTTTTAAACCCTACGTTTTCTTATTGGCATCAGACATTGTGACAACTTTTAGTCTTTCCATAGGTAATGGTTTATGTGATGGATACCCAGAGGCTGTGTGGCGCTTTGTCATTTCAGATGGTTGTCACTTCATTCCTAAAGAAATGTTTATCACCATTCAGTCAGAGATACTTGAATTTTCCATCTTGGGTTGTTTGTATTGCATTAGCTTTTTCCAGGGTCTAGCTGAGTTTCTTGAATGGACTTGAGTGAATGTTATGATACTCTATACTGTAGAGGAGATTACCACGGCACACCGCTATCTCAGAAACTATATTGATAACTTAAAGACATCTATTTAACCAATGATTTTTCTGTTTTTCTTTATTTTTAAAACTTCATTGTAATAATCTTGTCTGTTTTCACCATGCTGTGAGGAAACGGCGATGGGCCTGAACATGATTGTGTAAATGCAGTCACAACAGCATTTGAGTGGGGGACAAGAAGCCTTCGCCCAGTTTGGCAGTAGATCAGAGGAGATTTGAAAAACATGCGAGTGAAAGTGTTACAAGGTTTTGGATATGACATGTTTTTTTTTTTTTTCTTCCTTGTTTTTTTTTTTTCCTTTTCAATGTGGTTTGAAATCTTAGCTTGCAGGTTGTTGTGAGTGTTCAACACTAATGAGGGTGTGTTATTTATATTTGAAATTTTGTTCTGGGATGTGCAAGCTCCATGTAAAAGGTGCCTGTTCATTTTCATAATCAATAATCAATAATAAAAGCAAAGATTAACTTTTATTCAACCTCGGTTTGCAGCCTCAAAGCCTTTCGTGGTCCTATGCCGACATGACTGAACTCTGACTAGCCCCATTCTAAAGTGAGTGGTGGGTATAAGGAAAATCAAAAATACAGAAGTCACATCAGGAATGTCATGACACTTGACAGCGTAGCAGGAAACAAGATTGTCTCAGTGTCTATGCTCAGACACACGGAAATGGTCAAACAATAAGATCTCGGCACTGCAACAAAACCGTGGAATTTTAAGAATGTGATGCACTTCAAGCATGTACAATTACATCTGGCAAACCGACATTTTAAATAACATTTCATGTGTATCATTTCTAAACCCATTAGATAACGTTTTTTTTTCAGAAATATGAATTATTATAGAATGCATTCCTAACCCACCAAAATGTTTTCAACATTAGCAAAACGATATGTATTTTTTTCCTTTATTGTGTTCAACATATAAATATTATTGGCTAAGCTTGAAAAAGTGTTCATCAGTTAGTCTTTATAAACATTGAGTTTTGCGTATGTTAAAATGCTTTAAGCACAATCAGACACTCAACACAATGACAAAAAAGTGGACTAGTGGCGCCATCTAGTGTTCACGTGACGCTACATGTTACTCATGTCAGGTCTCTGATTCACACTTCATTTTTTGGAGCCCCCTCCCACACTTTTAAATACAAGATTCACACTATGTAATGTGGGGGCCCTCCCCAGAATCACCCCCTATCATCTGACTGGATGTGGTTTCTCGCACCAAGAGCTTGGAGGTAAAGGGTCTAGACGTGGTGGTCTAGACGTGGTGGCCTCTTCAGATTCAAGACCAAGGTAAACTCCTGTCCTCCGAAGTGCCCTTGGGCAAAGGCTGTAAATCATACCAGCAGCATGGAATGATGTTCTTTGCGTGGTTATGTGCTCTCTCTAAAAAAAAAAAAAAAGCAGTCCAGCCCTAACTTTTCTAATTACCATTGTAATTAAAGTCCCTAAGCTTTATATCACATTTCAAATTCATAACATAAAAGTAAACAATTTAACCAAACCAACGCGCATGCATGCTGTGTGCAGAAAACAAGTTTGCAAAGGTACATTTTTGTTCTGAATCAAAGTTGCACTGCTCTAGGCTCTGAGGAAGCGAACCCGGACTGAACCATTCATGTGGTCGCGGGGGTGGCTGATACAGTCTATGATTCATTCAAGATTCAACGCAAACTACAATTATGGTACGTTAGTAATAAGCAATGCTTAACACTGACTACTTAAACAAAACACAAACTAAATGCGAGAAATATCAAAATGACCAGTTATTTCCCTCTTACCGGACATATTTAAAAACATTTACCCAGACAAATTACGTGGTCTGTTCCCTCTTCCATCCAGTTCTCTTTAGTGTTTGCCAATGTCGGAGGTGTAACTGGGGTCTGGCCCTGGACAAAGGTAAAAAATACACTAAGATATTTGTCCCTTTGTTGTTGGATGGTCTCTGGATGATTTCTCACGCTGTCGCCAGTCCACATATGTTGCGGGGGACTGAAACCCCCCAGACTTTCGTGGAGGATGGGGCGGTATGGAGATGCTAGCGAGAGGGGTGCTCGGCCGATCAGCCATGATGAGCGTTAACCGGCTAAACTAGCGTTACTGGAGGTGGCTAGATAGTGTGTGTATATTCATCAGGGGGGGACTGCAGCGACATAATTACGACAGCATGTGTGCCTGCCAATTCTGTTGGTTTGTTCTGAGGAGCTGACATTTGCAGGAAATGCCGTTTTCTCGTTTGCAACGTTAGCTTCGTGCTAAGCTGGGCACAGTAGGAGCTGTACTGTAGGTTCAGGGGTTGCAGACAGCCCTGTAGCTTCTGTCAGTCAACCCCGACGTCACGCCGCCTCCGTGTTCAAGTCGCCGTGCGGGACGAGCCCACAGTCCGGTTGCTGTTTGTGCATGTTATTGTAAAAGAGGTACAGGACGAGCAAGAAAGGATCGGGACCCCGAGAAACCTCAGGGGCAAGCAGGCAGGATGTACCGACACATAAACAGATTGCGTGCAATGAATTAACGTCACAGATCAGAGTGAAAAATACAATTTTATTTCGTGTCAGTTATTTTTATGGACGTGCTGCTGCTCTGTTGTTTACAGCAATCAAAGCATGGCCCTTAACTGTAAACAATGGACACAGGTGACACCTGTAATCACGATTTCAGGGTGAAGCCCATCAAAATCTTGCAGCTCATTTCAAGTTGATTGGATACATTGTCCATCACTTACAGGTGCCAGGTCCAACTCCAGCATTTCATAAAGTGTCCCCAAGTGCGAGGCACTGGATTTCTCTTCACCCCAGGGGTTCAGTTCTGTCTCTGACCCTTTGCTCTGACCTCTGTGGGGACCTGGAAATAATTTCCCTCATTTCCCTTCAGTGCCTGCCACATATTAATGTGAACCAGTGGTGGAGTCATCTTGGCAAGATGTTGTGATACAGTTTGTACCTTTTTTTAATTAATTACATTTGACTATCTCCATCTAAATCTTTTGTTGATGATAAACTCATGGTAGCATATTATGTTACCTGTGGTGCATAGCCACAGTGTAATTGCATTCACCAAAACATTGCATGCATGTACAGATAAAGAGGTTGACGTGTGTTTTGTTCCGCCGGATTGTTGGACCCTCTCCGCTGCATTAACCTATGTCTAATTCATGTACCTCACTTCAGTCTCAAATAAAATGTGATTCAACTTCCTTTGTCTTTTTCGGGATGCTATCGCAGGATTCTCTCCTTTTTCCGGGGAGCTTAGCAGCAGTAACATGAGCAAAGCTCCTTCAAATAGAGGTTCATTGTCTGGGTGTATTAGCTGCCAGTGGATCAGAATGTGAGATAGGCCTAGGGCTGCTCAGTTTGAAGTCAGTTCGACTGGCTTTGCACGCAGAAATCTGTCAAGTGACAGTGAACAGATCGAAATTGTGCAGAAACTGGTGTGAAATAATTATGCACAATTCATTATTGACATCTTTTTTTTATTTTTTTTTTACATCAAATGTTTCAAAGCGCTAGTCTATTATATATGATTCAAGTTTGGGATGATTAATGTGTTTCTAAAAAACATTAAAGTTGCCGTTTGGTTTCAGGAATAGAGCATGGCTCAAGTGAAAGTACAGACCTCAGCACCCCTGGCTGGTCCTGGCCTCTCCCCCGGAGTTTCCCCGACGGCCATGGCCAGCCCAGGATCCTTGGGTCTGCAGCCCTCCGTCAACGGCACAGGCCCGGCCCCCACACCCGCCTGCCCTGCTCCTGCAGTCGGATATGGGGACGCCCCTGTGTCTACATCGCCAGGTAAAGCTCCAACCGAATAGTTTGTTAATCATGATAATTAGTCGATTTGATTTCTACATAGTCCTGTCCCTGGTACTGTTAACATGTTACTTAGTATGCTGTGTATTCTGCTGTGCTCTGCTTTAGGCCCGCCCCAGGAGAACATGGCAAACCCTAAAGAGAAAACTCCAATGTGTTTGGTGAATGAGTTAGCCCGTTTCAATAGGATCCAACCACAGTACAAGCTCCTCAATGAGAGAGGCCCTGCACATGCTAAGGTAAGGAATGGGGACATGACACTGTGGAGAGGAATTGTGCGAGATGAAAAAGGTTTTACGAACTTAAATAAATCTCTGATGGTCTTTCATTTTTTGTCATACCCATTCATTTTTTTTAAATGATTAGTCAGTGAACAGTTCCCTTGTTTAACTTAATGTCATGCAGAGGTAATGCATACTTATTTATGGCATTTCCTCCTATGAAGATACAAAAATAAAAAACTTTTCATAATTGCATATCGGTCATACAGCGAATAGCTCGTGCTATACGGGATCCAGAGGGATTTTGGTAAAGAAATATAGTTGTCAGTTAATTTCTCTCCCTCTGGGTGTCACTGCTTCAGATCTTCACGGTGCAGCTGACTCTTGGGGAGCAGCTGTGGGAGGCTGAGGGCACCAGCATTAAAAAGGCCCAGCACTCCACAGCCGACAAAGCGCTGGACGAGAGTGTCCTTCCCAGGCCGGCGCCCCGCTCCCCTAAAGTGGACATCAACAGCAACCCAGGTACTGCAACCACAACACAATGCCACTGTACTGTTTACTAAGAATGTGTCTGTGAAGGATAACGTTTAAATCCACTTGCTACTACCGTGTTGGGCCCGGAATAGCTGATATTATACCGGTGCAAATGGCTATTTTAAGTGAGACAGAATTGCAGAAAGGGTTTTTTCCCCAACTGAATTATAGTGCAAAGACTAATCAATATATAATTGATGTTTAATACTTTTAAAATTGAATGAAAATTGAACCACCTTTGTTTCTTTGGCGGTGCCTCTGCTTCAGCAGCAGATAACAGATGCTGGCTGTAAAATGGGACCTGTTAGGCCTCTCATTAAGGTTGTCAATAGTGAGCTTGTTTTTTCAGACAGCTGGTGGTGCCTCCTCTTATTTGTCCTGTATTTCACCTTTTCTGAGTATGTATTATATTTGTAGTAAGATGGTGTTTTTAATGAGAATTTGCTCTCAAGTTTTTAACTTTCTTCCTTAATAAGTTACCCTTAAGCATCACAACCAGTTCCCATTTGATGTCAAACTACATTTGTCAGGTAATTTACAAAAATGTTTAATCCTCTATACCTGCCAGTTAAATTCATGAGCATGTTAATGTTTTTTTTCAATGTTATTCTAAATACTTGGAGCGCATCATTTATTTTGTTATGTCATATAAATGTGTGAAAGTGTTGGTAGTGGTAAAATGAATTAACTCTGGAATTAGACAAGTTTTTACATGTTTGATGCTTACAGATTGAATTCGGTCCAATATTTCCCAGCATGCCTGGAGCTTGTCAGACAGAACATTTAACAATGATATCTGAAAACAAAATGAAAAGGTGTTCAGCATCCAACACACAATACAACGTTTTTAGTGTATTTTCAATTCTTAATTCCCCTCTGACCTCTTTGTGTCATGTAACCATTCAAGAAAGAATCCGATGGAGGGAGTTATGAGAGGGAGAAAAAACAGTATAAAATTTCACTTCAGATCTTACATTTCAAATGCTGTGCTGTGTTTTTAAATGAACGTGTTTAGATAATCTATTGTCAAGAACAGAAGGTCCTTGCATGGACACCACTACCAGTGAAGTTGCATTAGTGCCCTCTTGTGTTCATTTTGTTTTCTGGAGCTGAGTGTATTTGTGAAATATGGACTGTCCATTCGGAGGGAGAGGGAGAGGCCTCATAAAGTCAGAGAGCAGTGTTTTCCTTTGGGATGTCAAAACATTTCATGTGAGTGTAATCATAAGGAAGAGGGCTGAGGTGAAGGGAGGAAACATCACAAAGAATTTGCGTCACGCTATTGTGTTAATGAAAAGTTTCAGTATTTTGTTTTTACACCTGCAGGAGTTTGACTTCCATGTGTACCTCTCAAGCCACTGGATATATTTATTAAAACCATATTAAAAACAAAGACAGTACAAACCCACTCAACAAAGCCTAAGAACAGACTTATGTTTTTATCTCTGGCCAAATTAATACCACTAGCCCCTCTTACCTCCGCTGCCCTCTGTGGCATTATAGGAGTGAAAGACCTTAAAGCCAGCTCTTCCTTTAGTTAAGGAAACCATGGGAAGGCTATGCAACATCAGTGGGAACATTTGGGATTAGCTTTGTACGCATCATACTCCGTCAGAGAGGTCGGAAAGTTCTTCAGTTTTTAGGTCGTATACAGACATCCTCTTATGTTAGCATGTGAATCGGAGTACAACTCTAAAAGTCGGTTGGTGCTGATATATTCTAAAAACTGAATCTGGAGCTTCAGTTTTATTTGCTGATGTCGGATGAAAATATTTAAATAATTATTGGGACAATGATTGGTTTTTAATGTTTCAAACTGTTATTCTTTGGCTTGGTTTTAATCGTTCATATTTACTGTCATATACAGGCAGTATAACACCCACGGTGGAGCTGAATGGTCTGGCCATGAAGAGAGGGGAGCCAGCTATCTACAGGCCTTTGGACCCTAAACCCATGCCCAACTACAGAGCTAACTACAACTTCAGAGGGATGTTCAACCAAAGGTGAGCTCAAACTGAACTAACTATTTCAGGGGGGAGGTATCATGATGAGCTATTCCAATGAAAGCAAATCCAGTGTATTTTTTGTTAACTCATTCTTTAAACTAGTCACTGCCCCATATTTTTTCCTAACTATTTCCACTCGTATGTGGACATATCTATAAATACAATTTAAATAAACAAACGGCAAATAGATATTTCCTTATTCCACCTTTTTCAGTTGACACACCACACATTTTTGCACTGAAGCATCACTATTTTTTATTTTTTTATCTAACCACTTTGGAAAAGCTTCATTTTGGGGCTTAATTTGTGGAAAGGACATGTGGCTGAAATCCTGTGTAAAAAGTTAACTTTGAGATTTATCTGCCTTAGTGTGGACATGTTCTTGATATATTATGGATGGCCTCAAACCACATAGTCTCTTTGATCCCACTGGCTCAGATGTGTGGCAGACGTGGCCCTCCACTCCATATGTTTACTGAACTGATGAATGTGGTGCCCTCATGGGGTCCCTTTGCACTCCGTCTTTGTCAACCTTCTTTCTTCCCTTCATTTTCTTTTGCTTTACGGGAGCCATCCAGCCATTTCCAAAACTCCATAAAAATGCCGCAGAGGTGCAATTAATGATCATGTTCTGTGGAAAGGGTTTGACTTGCCTGACATTAAATCCACGTACACTGTGGTACTCTGAGTTCAGAAAGGGCAGGCCGCCACTTTTTGGGTTTATTAGACAGCAGCAAGACATTTGATTTCATGAACCAAGACAGGAACAAAAACATTTGAAACTGGTCCGATGTTTAAAAGGCAAGGCATAAATGGCGGAGTTGTATGTCTATAAATAGGCTTTTCCCTTTGTGACATTATTTTTCTGGAATGTCAGATGTAAATATTTAACCATAGTGGTTTATGGTGTTATTGATGTTCTCAATGATATCATTTCAAATACAGAAGCAAGGTGACATAAGTTATGTGGCTCCAGAGCACACCCAGTTCCTCCAGGATAGTTTGATACGCATCAGGTCATTTTCAGGATCCCCTCCAGATGGCAGTGTTCCCTCATTTGAAAAATCCTGAAGCAAGCTTTTATAAGGTGATTGAGCACCCATTTTGTAACAGGCAAGGTAGGAAGAGACTGCAGATCTCTGCAGTGTAATCTTTAGTGTTTTCCGTGCAATGCGTTGCCTATAAAGGCACTGAACATAGAAAACCGTAACGGAGAAGAGAACCTGTCTGTTTAGCTTGCTGCATAAACTTTGGCTCATTAAAGTCCTATGGTAAGGTATTCTGATGCCAAAAGTGTGGGATTTATTTTTTTAAACGTGGATTCATTGCCAGAAAAAGTCAGGGATTCAGTCGCAGTGTTGGGTAACTGAGTGTAGTAGTCAGCAGACAGTCCAGCATCTGGCTCACATCTTCTCCTATTTGATCCATGCAGGAACAAACAGGAGGGGAAAGACAAACGTCTGTGGGGTAGAGGAGAAAATCTGTTTCCCAGCATCTGTCTGTCAATGTCATATGTCACAGGGATGAGTTTCTAAGAGACGGCTGTATCTATCCCTCATCGTCTGTTTTGTTTTCTTATGCCATTGTGTAAGGAAGAGAGTGGGGTGAGGGGATGTGTGCGTCTGAAGCACAGAGAAGACATGGGAGTATATATTATCCCAAGGTCACTTATGTTTTCATTAGGTCTCTTTCTTTCAGTGTAGTCGAGCCCTGGATTAATGAAAGCGAGACCTTCTGAATATGAATTCTCTTCATCAGATGACTGACTACGTGGCGGAGTGACAGGCCATATTCACAATCCGTCACCTTAATGATGCTGCGGGGAAACGAAGGTTTCTATATGCCCATGTCCTTACCTATTATGATGAATAAGAGTGATCCGGAGTCATGTTGATGGAACATCTTACCATTAAAAGGGCAGCTTGGCTCTGATCCATCAGCGCTCTAATCACCACCAAGACCAGTATTGATTCATTCAGAAAGTGCCCTGATGAGAAAAGATGGCAATAATATGAAATGTGCATTTATCAGCGTCTTAATGAATCTTATTTATGTGAAGGGCCTGTGCATAATTTCTTACCATCCAAATCCACGTTTAAATCATGGATTCATCTCTGTTATCCTGTCATAACCACCGCATTGTTCATTCTGAAATACTGAACGCTCGCCGACGTGTTTATCAGCTTATTCTATCAGTGACTCAGCTGCTGTGAAACAATATAAGGAAATTTAGCCCAAATGATTCAATCGTTGAATCAGGAAAATATTTTTGCTATCAAGAAATATATGACATCAACCTTTTTCATGGACAATCCCCGACTCGCGTGTTATCATTGGAACACCTGATTCCAGTGACTCATACTGGACTCCTCCAGTCTACCCATGGCGCTCCCAGCTTTCCTCCTCCTGCTGCCGCGGTCCCGGGGGGGGGCGGGGTCGCCTGCATCCTGAGTTGGAATTTGGATCGGACTTTCCCGGTTTGAGCGAAGCGGAGCAGTCGGACGGCGCCCACCTCCTCCCGGCCCTCATTTGGTTATGATAAGAACATCATGCTCGTTGGCTGAATGACTGGAGGTATTTTGCTCTCTGACATTTCCTCCTTTGATGATGAGGAAGATGATGATGATGGTATTCAGATACTGAACCGACCGTTACTGCTTTCTCTGTTGGAAAACGAAGAGGATCACCTTGGCCACAGAGCGTTCGGTACCCACAGGAATGTTGTATCGTCCAGTCTGGAACTTTACACCAATTGAAGTGTAAATAGAGCTTCTATTTTTGTTTTGGATTTCTTTGTAAAGCTTTATATTAGCTGAGTGGGTAAATGACTACTTGTTATGGGGTCATTCATAATGATGAACCCACATGGAATTATCCCCAAACCCGGCTCGCTCGGCCCTACGAAGCATTTTTGGCATCCTCCAGATCGTAGATTTGATGTTTCGGCCGATATCTTTTACGGTTCCGTTTCATATTGCTCTCATCAACCTTGTTTCCTGCCCCAGCAGGCAGCTGATCTCACTGAGAAGCTAATGAACCCGCTGTGCGCTACCTGCCCAGCAAACGGCAGATGGACACAGTTAGCGACTAGCTGGTGAACATAATGGGTCCATCCCAAGTCTCTCAATTGCATCCACGTTTCCCATCACGTGCATTGTTTCCTTGCGTCGTTTCCTTGCGTCTCTCTATGCGTCCCTGGTGGGAGGGACTAAGACTAGGAAACCATGCGAGGAGTGTGGAAACAAGGAAATATGTTTTAAGAGAAATGAGACGTCCCTTCCTCTGTAGCGTCACGTGAAGCCACATCTGTTTCTGATGACGGCGGCCGCTGATCGATCGGCTTTAACAGCTGGAGAGACTTTTGACGGAGTTTGTCTCTGCACACATACGACACTGTTCTTATACTAATAAAGACACAGTTATCATCACTGTTCTTATACTAATAAAGACAGTTATCATCACTGCCAGAGGAGAGATGTTTCCCTCTGTAGCCCGTTACCTGTTAAACTGCATTGTGTATTTATACACAGTGTGTGGTATTTATACTGTGTTCTCTGGCCTGCTTATAAGTGCAGGGCCCATTTCTACCGGCGAAATGAGTTTGTCTTATTTATTAATTCTTTGAGTCTGTATGTTTAGATTGTGATGTCATTATTAAATCCCCCCAGAATATGATTTGTGATTTCTCTTGAAACATGAAATGAATTGATTAGACTCTGAGGGAAATTGAAACGACAAAACTCATCAAACCCGACGCTCAGGAATGATCAGCCTCGCGTGACTGAATGAAATGACGATAAATTATGTAAAAAGTGATCCTCGTTGACAAACTCCCGCTCTCTCTGACTTTATTGTATCCGTAATAAAAGTTATTGAGGGAAATAGCAGATCATGAAAAGACAATTGTTCCAAATGATGAATCAGAAAACAAATCGAATGCGTAATATTAGTGTGATCTGTTTTCACTCTGGTATGAAACTCCAGTGATGTTGAGAAAAATCAGATGAGTCTGATCGGCTGCAGCGTCCAATCAAATAACTGATGAGCGATGAGGGGGCGTGTCGGCCGTTAAAACACTTCCTCGAGCATCCTCGGTCATGGCTCCTCGGAGCAGAAATAAGAGCTTTGGGACGGCCGTTAATATGGCGCCACAGAGCAACTCCCGGTTCAAGCAAGGAGCGATGAAATTACAAATAAGAGACTTGGGATGAACCCAATGTCAGCTAAAGAGGCGGATATCGCCCTCGGGAGTTGGTGGAGACCAAAGTAGAGGTCAAAGGAGAGACTTAGCCGCGAGGTGGCCAGAGACGTGAAACCAAATGTATTTTAATGTTCGTCTGTGTCATGTTCTTTGGCAATATAATGTGTCTTGTAGTTTATCCATTTAGCTCAGAGTGACCACAAAGTGACCGGATTTGAAATAATTAAATCTAAATGAATTGTTGGTTAAGGCTTTTAATATGGAAAGTGAGCGAAAATCTGAATTTAAAATATATATGGAAATAAAGATTTTGCTTCTCAGACACTCTGTAGATGACTATTTGTCGTTATGATACGCAGTTTATTTGCATTTCCTCCCTATTAGTTTGATACTGTTTCCAGAGGCAGTTTATTTACAAGAGAACTTCATCTACAATGTCTTCTTGTGGTAGGAAACCGAAGACTTTTCGATTAACAGATTTACAATCGTATAAACTATTGTGCTCTTTTTGGAAAGAATCTGTATTTTTCAAGGAATAGCAAGTAAAACCTACAACAATGTAAATGTAGCATTACATATGAATATCAATAGCGTTAAATACTTGAGTGCTGAGCTTGGATTTATATTTTGTTTTCTAAGACTTTAAAGTGCATGATAGTGTCCTTGTAAAATCGTGTGTGTGTGTGTGTGTGTGTGTGTGTGTGTGTGTGTGTGTGTGTGTGTGTGTGTGTGTGTGTGTGTGTGTGTGTGTGTGTGTGTGTGTGTGTGTGTGTGTGTGTGTGTGTGTGTGTGTGTGTGTGTGTGTGTGTGTGTGTGTGTGTGTGTGTGTGTGTGTGTGTGTGTGTGTGTGTGTGTGTGTGTGTGTGTGTGTGTGTGTGTGTGTGTGTGTGTGTGTGTGTGTGTGTGTGTGTGTGTGTGTGCGTGTACGTGCATATGTAAGAAATATAAAGAGACAGTTGCCATGGAAAGATTATTATCCTTGAAAGCAAATCTGCCCACGAGCGCTTTTCTATATTCAACATTTCCTCTCATCCTATCCTACGTGGACATATCGGATATCCTCTGAGGTCCTCTTCATACCCACACGGTCGCCATTTTTTTTTTTCTCGCTCACTTTCTCCCACTCAAGGAAATTCTTTTTATACGGCCTACTGGCCTGTTGGGCCTTAGGATCTCATGCAGCCTCAACGTGACGCTGTGTGCTCTTTCGTCCACTCAGACATTCCTCAGATAGGATTTATCTTACTCTTATCCATCCCATCATCACTGCTGTCCAAAAACAAAAAAAGAGCTGCCAAAGCCCACAAGGTGCATTTATTGCATTATGTTTATTTATTTTCTTTACAAATCATCACGGATCTTTGAAGATCCGTAAATCAGAGGCGTTCACGCAGACGGTTCATAAGTTTCCATGGGCGACATGCCAGAACAAAGGACAATCCGTCCAAATTGTGAAAATGGGTGTAAACTCATAAAGCAGCGTTTTATAGAGAACACTAGGAGGTGGAGGAGGGTAATACAGGTCCAACATAAACAAATGCTTGGAATGATTTGTGCTCAACAGACTCGATGACAAAGAAGTCTGGTCCGTCCTTTCATCTCCTCTCCTCTGAGTGGAGTTTCGTGTTGTCCATCGCTGTGTGTCCTCCTCTTTTGCCTTGATGTATTGAATGTAAAAACGAACCCGAGACCACTATGTACAAAAGCCGGTTACGTCAGTAGAAATACATTTTGTGATTCTGCCTATCGGTATGTTTCGCGGGCAGAGTCGGACGACTTCAGCAACCTTCCTCGCAAGAACTCGCTACAGTATTCTCATACAAACACACACCACGTGTACCTTTTTCCCAGAACATTGCACCCTTCTTCTGCACTAGTTATCAAGGTCATTTTGGTCATGGCTCAATGGCTGTTAAAAGAGTGCATGTCATCATGCTGTGTCACTTTTCTATTTCCCAACGTTGTTGCGCATCAGCTCTGCAGAAATGCTGCAGTTTGAGCAGATTCATCCCCTGTAGCGGAAAACCCCGGCTACTGGACTGTGTCGACTACTGCTGTGAAATTTCCAGATTCCACAGATACTCCGATAGTGGTTTGTGATCTCATTTCCATTCGCCCTACACTTTTGATTTCATCACATGTGCAATCTATATCCTACATGTCCAGTTTTCTTCTATATATATATATATATATATATGCACTTCCTCTCAATAGAAAATGATAGTTCCTCTTTAATCTTATGCATTGTCACCCAGGGTGCTGAGGCATAGAAGCATCATGCTGCACATTTAAGTCTTTCAAACCTTTACACAGAAATCTCTGAACAGGCCTTTTTCTGTCTGTATTCGTTTTCCTGTGCAAACTGTGTTGAACTTTCTCCACCTCAGTTCCTGTAATGGCAGGAATGACGGCATCCTTTTTCTGGAGGGGAAACAGGTTCTTCACTAACATAATAATCAATGTGTAACAAACAGATGTAATGAGGAATACCGAAATATCACAAATCTATTACACATTTGCACTTTGTTTGCTTTGAATCACACCGTTGAATAAGATGTCTCCTACAGTGCCTTCCTGCATCATTTTAAAACCTTTCAATGCAGGGAAAGTCAAAACAGAGTTTGTTCTGTTAAGTGATGCTGCGCTTCTTCTCTGGTGGTCCTACCACTTGAGAGCCTACCAGGAAAACAGGGGAATCTGAGCAACTGTATTTTGCATCATGTAATTGGTTCGCTCTCAGTACAAGCAAACCACACTTCAGCTCAAAAATGCACAGAGTAAGGGTGTCGGTGTGCTGGTTTGTTTCAACGCCACTGTTCGCACCTGACCTTTAAATGATTCAAAGTAAAGGGAATTGCCCCAAATTAACGAGAACGTCCACTTTCTTGATAAATTAACCCATTTGTTAGTTGCGGAATGTTTTATTTCCTATCTAAGCTATTCCCAGAAGATTATACAAACACTGTAGTAAAATATTAGGATGTGCATTCTTTTCTGCTACACCTTCAATCTGGACAACAGCCAATTAAGAAGAAACATTTATCAGTCAGTAAATAATGTTGCCTGAGAGATGCCTGACGAAGGGAAATCAGAAAGGCTTGCATAGAAACCAATTTGGCCCAAACAAATTCATGTTATTTCTTTTTTAGAAAATGGCACAATTAATGTTCCCCTCTTAATGACAATGAACACAAAACAGCAGGTCACAGTGCAATATTCTTAATGAGGACAGCAGGGTTTGATTTTAGACTGATCCCCTGCCAGCCATTCCTCTCAGCCAGCCAAGTCTTCAAAGTTGGCACTAGAAGGGCACGAGGGTTAAGAAGTGTGTTTTTTATTTTTTTTGCCATGTCACATAAATGCACACGTGGTGTAATTGCTTTGCGCTCACTGGCAAGTCTTCTATTACTTACTGATTTTCTGTGCTTAGGGAGTTAGAATTATTCACGCAATGCCTGTTTTCAGTCTGATAATTTCCAGTGGTTGCTTTTATTACTGGCATTACATCATTAAATCTAGAAAGCCTCTTTCTACCTGCCAGTTCCAATGTTACTGTTAAGCTATCGTGTTTGGAAACAATACTTGATTTACATCTCTGACTCAGCAATAAAGTGCGACAGGAGAGTCGGGGTCAGTTTACATGGGGCCGTGACTTCCCGTGAGCCAGGCATGGAAGGAGGGCCCGCTGATTACAGAGCTCGCACAAAGGCAGCTTTAATCTCTTGTTCAAAATTGAAACCACAACAAACAGTAAAAACAATGAACACTGTCAGATTGGACAATTTCATAAAGATGGGTTGTGAAACCTCTGCTTTATAAACTACGTCTGTTAGCAATTCTTGATGAATAGCTGCTGTCGGTAAAGGCAGTGATATGAGTAGTCTGTGTGAGACACCAGCTGTCCGCTGCACCGAAACACAGCAGTACATTACACAGGGGGGAGATGAGGTAAGAAAAGACATCGCTCCCACGACGGACCTAAATTAAAGAAGGCTTGGTGTTATTAAACCATAAAACAAGAGCTGCATGCACCCGGATTAAAGCCTTGGATGGTGAGCCAACTCACAAATTTACTTCACGTTGACACTTTTAGCATTTTGCACCCAACTGATGTGGTGCGCGATGATAACAATGTCCATTTGAACGTTCAAAGTTTTTATACTGAGCCTCCGCCACAAGATTATTCACATCCTAACGCTCCAACACAGAAACCATTCACATTCTTCACCTTCACAGCGCATAAGAGATGCCTCGGGGACATCTGGCTGAGGAACTAGTTGTGGCTTCTCTGAGACCAGCACAGGTCTCTCTCTCTCTCACACACACGCACACGCACTTTTCAAACACATATTCACACTTATTCCCTCTCTTTTCCGTAAACACCCTGAAGGTTAACATTGTTTTAAATTAGCCTACATCTTTGAAACATTGAACTTAAAGCGTAGGTTTTGTTTGTTTTAGTAGTTTAGTTTTATAGTTTATAGTAAGTTGACCAAGTGCCACTATGAAGGCTCTTGGAGTGCAATGGAGAAAAGCTTTAGCAGATTGAAACAACTTATACTAGCAGGTCTCATCGGGCTAAAGGGCCAACACAAAGGACACATATCATTGATTTCATCTCCACTGATTTTGTATTCAAATGATCAAGCAAAATAAAAAAACACTTGCAATACAGACATCAAATCTAATACTGATCCTTTCACTGTTGGCATCATGCTTTTTTTAAATTTTAAACATCATTCAATTAATCTTTTTTGTTTTTGTGAAGACTGGATGAGCCATTAGTGGGCTGAAACAACCAAAAGTTGTCTGTGTTTCATGCTGCTTAATTATCTATGACCTCAAATACATAATGTCCTGTGAACCCACAGCTCTGCCATCGCAGTGAAGGTTTCTAACCTTTTGAGCACGATGTTAACTTGACCATATGGACTGTTTTCTAACACCACCGAGGATTTCTTTTTACATTAGCAATTGCGTGAGGCAGAAGGGGAGGAAAGCAATCAATGATGGACACCGGGAATGAAGTACGGAAGTGGGAGGGAGAGAAAACAACAAGTAAAAGTCTTACAACAGATTGGAAGAAAGAAAGTGCAGCTGGTGGACGAGTGAGCCTGTCCAAGTCTTTGCATTCTTTTCTCCCCCCAAATATCTGTCACCCTTTTAATCACGGCACAGCCCCGTAGCCCTGCACAAGGCTCTGAGTCAGTTGTGTGCGTGTGTGTATAATAATTGTGGATTAATCCACACTCAGCTATTTGTGTTTGCATGTGTGGCCGGTAGTTCTCTGTGATGCCTCAAAACAAAGTGTCCAATTCCTCATTCATGTCTTATTTGTCTGTGTATGTCCCGTCCTTTTTAAGTTGCTTTGGCATGACGAGCAAAAGCAGAAATGGGGGCTTGATTTTTTTATTTTATTTTTAAACGGCAGAGAGAGGTAAACCATCATAGCACAAGCCGGTAAGACATAATCAAAAGAACCCGACACCACAGACCAACCAAAATGAGTATATATTCACAGCAGCAGTCCAAGGCAGAGTCACCAGTAAATATACGCAGAAATCAGCAACAAGCTATCCTACTCTACTATAAATGCAAGAGCCCAACCATACAAAGATCACCCACATATTAGATATTGTTGTGCTACATTATCCAATCTCTACGGCTCATGTAGATCAAAACCAGTCTTTCATAGCTTAATGAGCGTTCTATCTGATTTCTAATGAGTAGTTTAGGTGACCACTAATGGGGTTTCTTACTACCACTAGTTGACTGGGCCGATTATAGGAAGCAATATATTCTAAACAAAATTGAATTAAATGTGTTCTCATGGGCAAAATAGCAGGTTTATGACTAAAAGGAAGTGCTGCATTTGGTTTTAATTTCTGCGGTCTGCACAAGTTTGCAAGCTAAAGCTGTTGAAATGTTCACTGCCTTTCTCTACACTACCATCTGCAACTGGTCACAGTCATGTGTTCAGTGATAGGCCAAACATGTTCAGTTAACTTCCATGAAGCTACACAGGCTCTTGCATCACTCTGTATTTTGTTTTTTGATTCTATTAATTTCATCTGGCGTGGTCACTATTGAATAATTTCCCCGTGGTGTGTGTGTGTGTGTGTGTGTGTGTGTGTGTGTGTGTGTGTGTGTGTGTGTGTGTGTGTGTGTGTGTGTGTGTGTGTGTGTGTGTGTGTGTGTGTGTGTGTGTGTGTGTGTGTGTGTGTGTGTGTGTGTGTGTGTGTGTGTGTGTGTGTGTGTGTGTGTGTGTGTGTGTGTGTGTGTGTGTGTGTGTGTGTGTGTTTTGGACATTATACATGTAGAATGGTGATATGATGTACCCGTCTCTTAGTATAATATATATTACTTATGGGCTATGGAAACTAGTGGCTTTATCTGGTGTGTGTAATGTTCCCATGTTCTATAGATGGTGGTTGAGAGGTAACACATGCAGTGTAACGGTGTAAGTGTAACACATGCAGTGAGGGATAATCAGATGTTCTACACAAGCTATCAGAAAGGAAATAGTTTCCATCCGAAATGTCACACTGTCATTTAATAATTGCAATGCCATATCTCCCATTTCCCAGTATTTGACTGTGTGTGGGCTCACAACCTCCAACGTCTCTGAATGGGTCTGTGTGTGTTCACACATGATGAAACGGTAACCTTAACTAATGCTGGCCACATTAAAGAGAGCTTTAGGGAAGCTTTGTTCCTCAAAGTCAAATTCATTACTCACTGCTAAATGCAGATGAGTTATCATTTGATTGAGTCGTGGTATCAGTCGTTTCTTTATTTTCCGCTCATCCCTGAGTCACAGAAGACACACACACACACACACACACACACACATTCACACATTCACACCATCACACAGACACGGTGGTATTTCTTTTTGGTTCTTTTTTTCTTTCCCTTTCAGTGGTCTCCACTCCCTCCCTACAGGTGTCCTGGTCCAATTCCCTCTCTGTGGTAATAATAATAACAAAAATAATAGTTGATAACACAGAACAGGCAGATATCCAGCCAACATGTGCTGATTTTTGTACTTGCCAGAGAGCACTGATGTGATTTTCCTGCCTTTTATTTTTGTTTGCCATGATTTTGACGTGTGTGCGTGTGCTCGCCTGTGTTCTTGGCTGACTCGCTTGTGTGTAAGCCACTACTTTCCCACGTTGTGGAGTAGGGTCTCCCACAGGCCTCCCTCCATGTCCCTCTCTCTCTCCCCTCCAGTCTCCCTCCTCTCTCTTTCTTATCCCTCTCTCTCCTCCTCTCTGCACCTGTACTCGGCGCTCCAGCCCCAGCTGCTCCCATCTCGGCTCAGCGCTGTTGGCTGGAGCCCATGTTGCACTTGGCATGTCCTCTGAGACCCTGGGGCCACACTTGACGTGCGAGGGCCAGGCAGGCCCCCGCCCAGGGAAGGCTCCCGTGGCCAGGAGGAGCTGGGAGCAGACTGCTGTGAGGAGGGCTGTGGGCTGGAGAAAGACCTGCTGGAATTCTGGGAGTAAAACTGCTGACTCATTGTTAGTCTTGCTGATTTAGGAAAGACATGAACGGATGGGGAAGAAGAGGGGCGATATTCAGAGTTATCTTTTGTAAGAGTTACTGTTACTGTTTAAGAAAATGCCAAAAATGTGTCGGTGAAAAGGAGAACTTAATCGAGTTCAACGTTATTTCCAGTTTATTTGCAACTTGGGTCATATTGTCATAGTTTTGGTTGTAGTTTCAATCAGTTGTGATAACGCAGCTGAGACCTGCAAACATGACATTGAGTTGACATTGTGGTTTTTCTGTGAAATGTCTCAACAACTGTGGATCAATTTCCATGATATTTAGTGCAGATATCCACTGTGCACCAAAGATTAAACAACAATTTAGTTTAACCCCGTTTTTTTCATATAAAGCCATCAGCAAGTCAAAGCTTTCAACATCTTCCAATTTTGTGCAGAAATGAATGGCTCTGAGTGAATCAATACAACGACTTTGTTGACCCTGTGACTTCTATTTTTAGCTCCACCATGATGCTCACGTTTCTAGTTTTGAATGCTATTGGATGGATTGCAATAAAAGACATGTTCACCTGTTTTATTGGATGAATTGTAAGGCAACTTTTGGTCACACTTAAATTTGTCCAATATGTTGTTTAATGCCCAAATAAACGTAAAGCTAACGACATTTCCATCAGCTTCAGCTGTACTTTGAGTTGATTTCGCGTACTTTTATGATGAAGTAAGATGGTAAACATTGTACCTGCTCAACTTCAGCATGCTAGTATTGACATATTGAGTATGCTATCACTCTGAAGTTAGCATTTTGTGCTAAACACTACTGTGTCTTAAAGCCTCACAGGCCTGCTAATATGGCTGTAGGCGCTTAGTCCCGGTATGCTTTTAAGAATTGACTTGAAACATTTGATCTCAGTCATTTCAAATATTAGCATACACTTTATACAGGGAAGTGTTTAGAGAAAGGGCTTGTTTGGCTGTTGTTGAATCCGTCCCTATTGAGACCTCTTTATTTAATGACGCGTATGTGTGCAGTGTTGAAAGAAACTGTGAAGGTTTCCAGTGCACACAGGTTTTCCTGTCCTCTTGGGTTTTCTAACTTCTTGGGTTCCCCAAATTCCAATCAAGTATTAAATCTCACTGCTGCTGCATTGCCAAGTAGGATGTTTTGCTACGGCTGAAAATTAACAGATATGCGATTGCCACATTTGTGAACGGCTTGTTTTGATTAACTCCACCACATTCAGGAACTACTCCAATTTCAGTCATTACAAGCTCAGTGTTTTGGCCAAACATGAAAATATTGAGTACCTTTGGCACCAGACTAGTCAAGACAGTATCATGAATCTCATCTGCAGCAATCCATGTGTGTCTACCACATATGGTGGCTCTATGTCCTCGTGAATATAAGTGTATACTGGCAGAGAAGAAAGAGGACAGGGAGACGGATATTAAAAAGTTTGGATTCCTCTCCTCTCTTGTTAGCGTTCCCACTATTTCTCATTCCTTGTCCATGATCCGGCAGACATTCTCAGCCCTTCTCAGCCCGACCCAGGAGGGGGTATCACACACGCGGACTCGCAGACCTCTAAATCTGCCCGCTGACAGCTCAGTCCCGCTCTGTCAAGACCCGAAGAAAGAGAGGAAAATCTATGTTCGGGGCCAGAAGAAAGAGGAGAGGATATATGTCCCTGTGCTTTGTTTGCCATCCCTGTGCTGAGATTCAATAGCAAGACATCAGTCAAGTGGTTAGCCAGCAGGCCATTGTGTAGTAATTGACCCTGATGAAGTGGTGGGACTTTAATTTGGGAACGGTGTAAACGGTGTGAATTGATAGCTTGGCTCACAATGTCTGAGCTACTCCCGTTTCTTGTTTTTCATATGTTTCTGGATACATGTTCTTTTATATGATGTTTCTGATGTTTTATATGATGTTTTCTCATTCCAGGTACCATTATCCTGTTCCTAAGATCTTCTATGTGCAGCTGTCTGTGGGGAGTCACGAGTTTGTTGGGGAGGGACGCACCCGCCAAGCAGCCAGACACAATGCTGCCATGAAGGCCTTGCAAGCCCTGCGCAATGAACCCATCCCCGAACGGCCACCGCAGGTACACACACACACACACACACACACACACACACACACACACACACACACACACACACACACACACACACACCTTTAAGCACTTAAAAAACAGAACGTTTACGCTAGCAGTGCGTACCAGCAGTTGTTTAACACGTGCTTATTGCCTCCCCCTCTGAGAATCCCTGCCGACATCTTCAACACAGTCCCATTACTTCTAAAGCTTAAATGGACTTCTGTATGACAGACCATATTAGTCCAATGAAAGATATTCTATTTCTCGCATAGTTTTTCACCTCTACCCTGTATTGTACTAATTACATTTTGCAGTTTTGGCACCACTGCAATGCCCTTTATGCGTTTTTCTTTTTAGACACAATACATATTATGTTTTTGCTGCTGTGCCAAGTTGCTGTAATTTCATTATACACTTTATATAAATAAATCATGACTTTGTCTTATTAATTCGTGTTTGACCCGCTAAAGGAAAAGGTCTGCGAATGTTTATTATTCTATAAAATCCTTTATCTATAAATCCTGTGAATGGACTAAAACCAACCATGTTCTCCAACTGTGCTGCTCCCCAGTCGGTGCGACTCATTCATACATACTGATGAGGATGTTTCATAATATGTTGCATCAAAAAAAGAAAAAAAAGGCCAGTAATGTAATCAAACAGCTGGGCTGAGCTGGTTTTAGCAATACTTACCGGAATGCAATGCATTTATTTAGAATTACTTTCAGCCGAGGATTCATCCAGATTGCAGTATTGACAGCAGCAGGACGATGTATATGGGATAATATGTGCATGTGTATACTGCAGCTGATCAGTATCCTCGGTTGTAGAAATCCAAGATAACACAAATTAGCAATAAATAAATGCATTTGGCTTATAAAATGTCAGAAAGCGATCAAAAATGCCTGCTGCCCTCAAATATATTCAATTAACACATAAGACAAAAAAAGACTCACATTTCACACCTTTGAGAGGCTGTAAACAGGACATTTGTAACGTTTTTTTTTTTATTGCTTAAATGATTTGCTTAAACAGGTTGTTCTTCAATTGACAGAAAATTAATCTCAGCAAATCACAATTAAAAAATACAAGTTTAGTTGTGCTGTCTGCACACATTTCAATCTTTTGAAACCTCTCGCCCCCCCGCTGCTTCAACCTTGGCTGGCTGGCGATCTGCTTGACCCCCCCCCCACCCCCCCCTCGCACTTGAACACTTGCTTTAATGAAAAGTCAACAGATTTGTGCTGCTGATCTGTTGATGTTGTCCCCGTAGAGGCTCTAATAAGAGTGTTACAGTGTTTTTTGTACACTAGGATGAGTGCGTAACCACCTTTCATCCGATTGCATTGAAATCCACTTCAGCTCTAATTATTCTAATGTATAATTTAAGCCTGGGCAGTCTCCATGGTTTAGTTTGCACCTGGCAGGAGTGCAGTTTCTCTTTTTTCCCTTTGTCCTTTTGCTTTCTGCCTACTCCCCTATGTAATTCAACAATTCCAGAGTTTCCCCTTAGGCATAGCTGTTAACTGTTGTTATCGTCTCCCACCGGAAATCAAATTACCCCTATCCTCACCGTCTGGCATCTCTGATGGTTATTCAAAACGCTTTGGCTCCTCTCGCTTGCCTGACTCGCTGTCTTGTGGCGTCGGCCTCCATAAATGTGCTCTTTGTTTGCTGCTGCTTCTGAGTCTTGCTTTACAAATTGAGGCACATTGTGTCTCCAGTACATGTCTGTCACTCTGTCTCCATGCAAGTGTGTGTGTGCTCTCGCATGCGTGAATGTGTGGATGCCCTCAGGCTAAAGGTTTTCTCTTTAACTATTGTCTGTCAAACCTTTTATTTTGAGGAAGGCCACAGGTAAATATCAGTGACACTCTAATTGTGTTGTGTTTTATACACAAGTAGAGCAACAATATGTAACCATAGGAAACACAAAGACCTCCTCCAACATAACAGGGTTTCAGGCAATAAAGATTATACAATACAACTGCTGACTTAACTCGTAAGTCCCTGCCAGTTGGTTTAGATGCTGACAATATTAATACATTGATGATGTCTGCTGCTAAACAAGTGGGCTTCTTATCTTTAAAAAAAAAAAAGCATGTTTACTTCACAATCACTGGCTTCACTGGGGGTTCATGTGCGGAAATCTGCATAATTCTTTTCCAGGTGAAAAGTTGCACATGGTCGGTGTGAAGAAAGATGTATTTAGATGTGAAATTGTCAGCTATTACGATAAACAGTGAGAGTTAACGTCTCGAAACCAGCGTTGAACTCGCACACTGCGTCTTCTCTTGTTTACACGTTTCCCATTCTTAAGTAGAGGCAGCACCAAAGTCAGATTTAGCCCTGTGTTTGTCTTTGTCACAGGAAGGTCTCTGATCTATTTGGTCATTCCGGCTGATACACACCCACAGACAGATGCAGGCGCTGAGACCCAGTGGCTTGTTAAGGCAGCCTTGAGAGGGGATTCACATTATTATTCACACACATTAAGAATGCTTGGAGAAAGTGGCAGGGGGATATGTAACCATGAACACCATGAATACAGATTGGAATTTTTAACACATTTTGGCCTTGTGCATTCATTACAAGATGCAGAACATGTATATCTGAGCGCGCGCACACACACACAGCGAAGCACACAATCGCGCGCCTCTCACCGGTGTGAGGTCTTTCGCCCGGTGCGGTAGGTGCATTGTACCACGTGACTGTTTTCTATGAAATCCAAGAGATCTCACAGTATGAATCATGCGTCATATCAGATCGCACAATGAGGCAGGCGAAAGGAAGAAGCCCAAAGGGAAAGAGAGCAGACATTCATACGTAATCAGACAAAGAGCTGGACATGAGACGATAAAGATCGAGACAGCATTCTGCATCCCCAGAGACAATTGGCACCCAAAAGCCTCTTGTTGTGTTTTGTATGGCTTAAGATATCATCTCTATAGCGTGAACCACATGTCTTCATCAGTGGAAGCAATAGCACTTTTATTCAGCAGTAAATACAGCCATCATTCTTGTAGCGTCTTCTCCATATTTCGACATCTTAAAACTCTCTGAAGGCTCCAACCGGGGTCATCTGATATTACGTCCAGAATTACTTCATAGTTTCATAGGCAGCAAATGTTTATGGATTTAGAAAATGTTGATTTGTCTGGATCTAAATAAACAAATACAAATTGTGGTTATCCCACTGACATTTACTGGTGCTTTCCCACTTATTCTTTTCCAGTGGATCAACCATGTTTCATGCCTGATGAAAACAGGGAGAGGTGGTTCTTAATGTTCATAAATAATAATTCTGCTATCAAGATCAGAGAATGAATAACTACAAAATGTAATGTTTAATGGACCCCCCTTCAAGAGGCCTTCCTGTGCAGACAGAGGACCACCAGTCATGTCCTGGAATACTGAATCCCGTATCAGATCAGGATCAGAGCCAGAAAACAGCTTCTCGTTGCAGCAGCTTGGCAGACATCCACTCTGTGTGTATCATCCTTGCTTTGATATGTGCAACAGTTTTGGGGTCACAGTTTGGTGTTTTTTTTGTTACATCAAATCTGAAAAATATATAGACATTTTCCATTAATTATGAAACACCTCAACATTAATCATAAAAAGTGCTTTAAAAGTGAAATAACTCAGACATTTGTATCTGATCAGTTAGTCAGCTAAAAAGAAAACAAAAGACAATATCTGATCATTGCTTCAACTTAATAACAACATATGTGCACATGAAGGAACTTATTGTGTTATTTGTGTTCACTACGACTGAATATGGTTTCATATCTGTTTCATATAACTCTAATGGGATTTTTGTTATTGCTATTGGGAGAACACCTAAATCTGTTTAAGCCTAATACTTGCATTTAGTAATTAATCATCTTTTTTTTCAGTCTTGCTCTAATTTGGTGGGAGATTATAAGGCTTCCAGTGTTGCTTTTTATTTAAAATTCACCAAATCAGTAAAAGTAGTTATGTGAACAAGGTGAACCTAAAAAAAATATGTTTACCAGTGAAATGTTGAAACATACTGAAGGGGTCATGCATTAGAGATAAAACATTACTTAAACTAGTTGTTACTGGACGATAGACCATTCTAACCTAAAAGTGTCTTTAGTTTGAGCAGCAACAATGAGTTTGTCCTCCTTCACCATCTTGACGTGATATTGTTCTTTCTTTTCAAGAGCCCAGAGGAAAAAGGGGAGACTGAGGAAGGCACGGATGCCAGCAAATCAGAGATCAGCCTGGTCTACGAAATTGCCCTGAAGAGGAACCTATCTGTCAACTTTGAGGTGAGGAAAAAAAAAAGACAAATATGGCCCTGTGATGCCAATATTACAAGGATAAGGCCACGCAGAATTCCAGAGTAGTCATGATTTACAGTAAGTATGACAAAAATGAAACGACTCATTAGAAACAGAAGGAGTCACACTGATAATACTCAAATCCTATGATAAGGGAAACAAAACCACGCAAGGACCTGCATGTTTCCCGGGTTTTGCTTCATTTTTCCATAAGTGAGTTCACTTATCTTAGAAGGAGTAAAAACAAATATGTGCACAGAGATGGCTCACTGCCTTGTACCGCTTGGAAATTCAAAGTGTTTTTGGGCTGATGTAGGACATCGGTATGGGCTCGAGTCACGTGGTCCCGGTGTATTGTGACTCAGCTGATGAGGTGCAGATGAGGGTCGATCATTCGCTGATGTAAGGTTAATTCCTTTACTAGTCAGCCGTGTGTACCACATTTAGACAGGCTTATGTTTATCAGTTTGCTGTTGTATTTTTAACCAATATTTTACATCCAATTTTCCTCTTAAAAATATATCTTATTTTAATAAAACAATTAGATGTACATGAGCTCTCCAATAAGTATTTCTTTGTGAAGTAAGGTCTCTGAGACAATTTCATCAAAAAAAGAGAATTGTATAAGGTTACCAAAAGTTATATCACACCTCTGTTTGATATCCACACCTAAGACATTAGTTTTTTAGGGCGTCAATGCAATCTTGTGCATTATTCTTTTCACAAATGTCTGTTTAAGTCAAAATGACATGTGAACCTTGGGATTTTGACTAGAATTCAAAATTACATTCTGTGGGCTTGAACAGTGCTCGTCTACACATCAGAACCAATATAAGTCTGTGTTGCTGAACCCTGGAAAGGTGTGAAGGTATTCGGAAATTAAAGAAATTGAATATGAACCCGGCAATTATTTCAACAAAAAAACAATCCTTTAACATTACGTTTTTCTTTTTAACATTGACACATTTGGTCCTTGGGTCCCACACAGTTTAGATAACTGCAGAATGATTGAATCAATCAAGATTGGGTTAAAAAAAAAAAAATCAACCTTTTTAAATTGTTAGTTTTCTTTTATGTAGTTATGTTTCAGATGTGTGATTGACACCTGTTGTCTTGTGCTCATCTCTTCAACAACTTCTGATGAGTCATTAAGGCAATCAGTACAGAGCTATTGACATCCAGATGTTCAATTTGAAGCATCAAATTACTTAATTTCCTTGCATTGCATAATAACTATTTCCAGCTGGAGATCTAAACTGCTTTGTGAAAGCCTGCTCTTTTTCCTAATAAGTGTATACATTTCTTAAAACGTCAGCAAAGTGGAGGTGAACAGCTGCAGGAAAATTGTGTGTGTGTGTGTGTGTGTGTGTGTGTGTGTGTGTGTGTGTGTGTGTGTGTGTGTGTGTGTGTGTGTGTGTGTGTGTGTGTGTGTGTGTGTGTGTGTGTGTGTGTGTGTGTGTGTGTGTGTGTGTGTGTGTGTGTGTGTGTGTGTGTGTGTGTGTGTGTGTGTGTGTACCCATGTTCATAACTCACAGAGACACACACAACTTGCTCTGGAGGCTTTCAGTCACAGTCCATATATCACTGCTTGTATGCCTGTGTGTGTGATATTAATATTAAAACCCCAGTGTTTATTGAAAAAACTTATTTGGGATTTTCCTTTTCACGTCAGTACATTCTTCGTCGGTTTAACACCCAGCGTGAAGTGACCATTAGAGGAAATGAATCTCAACCCTCTGCATTGGTTTGCTTACGGCTCACTCTTATTCACAGCTGTGTCTGATGAAAGCTTTTTGCTGCAGAGAGTTGGTGACCTTGACAAACTCACCTGGGAGCTGCCCGGTGCTGCTGCAGTCTCCCACTAGGCCGAGGGCTACCTGCATTACTCAGTGTTTTTGTTCTGCCGAACAAGTTTCCTCTCTCCGTCACAGAGAACCCTACCTACATTAATGTTATCGTGCCCAACTTTTCTAAATCCACAAGGAAGTCAAGGTTGTCCTTAAACGACCTACAGGGTCTGTTCTCTTTGGCTTCCACCGTATCTCAGCTGACTCATCCAATATTCACTCCCCGATCCTCTTCTTCTTCTACTGCTCTCTGCAAGTTGCCAAAAACAAGGGAGGCTCAGTTTACTCTGCGTGCCCCCTCCCTTCCTCCACAGAATCCTTCCATCACTCCCAAAAATCACACAGAGGGTGGTTGCCTGTTGAGGCAACGGGGATAGGCTTATCGGGGTGAGAGGAAATGGAGAGGCAGGGATGCGAGGAAGGGAGGGTGACGCTCCTCTCTCTGTTGACTTTGCTTGCTAATACGAGTTTACACAACATTGGCAAAATTATCTGGAAAGCTGTCCGGTCCTCCCTTTTGCCCCCACCCCCTCCAAAAAAAAAAAAAAAAAACGCTTCTGCTCATCAGAGCATGACATGACCTGGAACTACTATTAATAATTTCAGCCGGCTAAATCTGGATTGATGTGATTTATTATCTGTCACGTCTTTCACCGTCGGCAATTACTTAACTTTCATTTTCAGTCCCTTCAAATTGGACGCTGACAGTGGCGGTTTTAAAAGCAGACCACGGACACATTTCTGCAAACGCTCACTGTCGGGCTACAGACCCTTCAATTACTGCCGTCTGATGAGCAGAAAATCTGTAACTTCTCTCCACTTTGTCTTCATTTTAATCCATATCGTCTATCCATATCTCCATCAACAGCTCTTTGTCTGTTTCACAAATTGCCCTAACCCTAAACTAAAGGCATATATCCTCTCCCTCTCCTGGCATAACGCACCTTTCTCTCCCCCTCATAGTCCCGGTGGTTCTCCAGCAGATTCACTTTCATCCTCAATCAACATGTTGCATGCATACGCTGTGGCTGGAGACCAAGCGTAAATTACACATGCTGCCTCAATGGACTTTTTTTGCCCATTGGGTCCATTACAAAGTGGAGGTGAACAGCTGCAGGAAAATCGTGTGCGTGTGTGTGTGCGTGTGTGTGTGTGTGTGTGTGTGTGCGTGTGCGCGTGCGTGTGCGTGTGCGTGTGTGTGCGTGCGCGTGCGCGTGTGTGTGTACCCATGTTCATAACTCACAGAGAGACACACACAACTTGCTCTGGAGGCTTTCAGTCACAGTCCATATATCGCTGCTTGTATGCCTGTGTCTGCATGCGTGTGTGTGTGATATTAATATTAAAACCCCAGTGTTTATTGATAAAACTTATTTGGGATTTTCCTTTTCACGTCAGTATATTCTTCGTCGGTTTAACACCCAGCGTGAAGTGACCATTAGAGGAAATGAATCTCAACCCTCTGCATTGGTTTTTTTGCCCATTGGGTCCATTACATTATAACTCATTAGACAAAGTTTGGCCTCATCTCCCTCCCTGCCGTGTCACATCCCCTTTACCGCGTCGTCTTTGATGCGCTGAGAAGAAATGGTACACTCTTGCACGCACAGTTACACATTCGTGGATCCTACACAAAACCGTAACGGTCATCTCTCATGTGAACGCCTTTCATAGCAGCCATGTTTTCACATCATCTCATCCCTGCCCTCAGTCGGGCATGAAATTACCCGTGAGTCACTGCTAGCGAGTGTCTGCTTTCCCATCCCTCTGCAACGATGAGGGTCGCCGCCACCCTGAGAGTCAGTTGGCTCGTTTAATCCCCCCGTCAGGCAATATCAAACAGATGTCAGCATCAAAGAGGAACCAATCTATAAATCACAGCTTGTGTGTTGGATCTTAGACACAAGAGAAGAGGGTCCTGGCCAAGAACCACCCATCCTACAAGAAGCAGCTTCCCTAAGGGCTTGTCCATCCACCGCTTGTCACAAAAGAGCCTTTCTTCCCTCCACCAGTCGCCACCATTGTCCTCCGCTGCTCCCATAGCCTCCTCTTCCAGAGTACCTGAAGTCTCACATGCACAGATCCTCAGACTGCTCCGGGTATTAATGTCTCTATGAGAAGCCGACGAAAAGTCGCCCCGTGACAAGAAGAGAAAAAAAACTAACTCAACATTGGATTACCAAGTGTTTCCTGTGTACAACCTGATCCTTGTGATTAGGTGGTAGAGGGGTGTGTTTGTGTGTTTGTTTGCGTGCGTGCGTGTGTGTGTGGGCGTGCGTGTAAATGAATAGAAGTGCTGAAATCTCATCGGTGTGGTGCAGATCCCGTGTCGTCTGCCAGGAGACTGACTGCAGCTCGTCTGCCGCCACCACGGGCCAAGAGTGTGTGACATGTGTGCACAGATACACACTTTGTCTCATGCTCTTTGTTGACTGTGCCATATACATCTGCAGGCCACATTTCTTCTTTTGCTTCCTGTTAGTAACTGCATGTTTGAACTTTTAGACAGCACAAGTGACTTATCTTATCAGTGCAACACTTGTCCACCACTTGTATTCAGAGTGTTTTGGAGAAGCAGACGGCTTGAAAGTTGCAAACCCAAAGAGCACTGACTGATCATTGTCTGCTAGCCAGGCTCTGTCCACAGGTAACACAATTCACTCGCCAGCGAGCTCTAATAGTCACCTATTAGCACTCTATAACTCAATTGTTAAATCGGTGCAAACACCAAAGTGTAACACAATAAATAATAATCACACCAGGGCCGTTGCCATCGCATCGTCTTGGCCACACACCCACCAGGATGAAAATGTGTTTATTTCTGGGATGGACCACAAGACAGAGCAAGCTTGAAAGAGTGATTGAGTGCAACTATAAAAATGTCCTGCACATGTCGTCGTTCACTTCAGCAGCATCAGAGCCTCTCCGACTGCCGGTCCGTAACTAAACACCAATCGCATCCACATTCTGTTCGTAGCTCAAGTGTTTTTCCCCAAGTGACATAATCTCAGCTGACCAGGGCCAGTGATCCATCATCGACACCGGCGATTGAAGAAGAAAGTTTAGAAGTGGGATGTGTCCGGTCCCATTGACTGTCTTATCGTACAAGAAGCTGCCATGTTGCATTTCCTTCTTCTGGTGATGAGCAAGACCAGAGCAGGTCCCCTGAGTGAGTTTGGATGTTAGCTTGGGCTGCTAGTGCTCCACAGCAGCCCCTCAGTACACATCCTTGTTGTATAGTTAAACTCATTGTGCAGGAATGCTGATAGGCTAACAGGTACATCGACAGCAAACACGGGGCCCGTGTCGGCCCGCTTAACAAGAATGCCCTTCAGTTTCCTCGGTAGCAGTCGTTGGGATGAGGAAACCTAAACATAACCTCCTTTTTTTAGCCTGTATTTAATACAGTTCAAATTAGATTTCACAGCAAGTAAGTTACCTTAACTACTTCATGTACATCATATGTTTTTGCAGCAATAGGCTGAGTGTTTTGTCAATGTTATGGGTGTAGTTTTATCAATTCCTGAAGCTTTAATAACTATTTGGGCTTTACCGTTCCTTGTTTGATTTTCATGCCCCAGACCTACATCGTCATTTATTATTCTCAATTGAACAAAGCACAAGTTTGTGTGTGTATAGTTAGTTATAGTATATTGAGAATACTGGGTATGCACACATTATTCTTTGTTCTCCTCAAGGTCTGGTATTAGTCTGTGTTGATGTGCGAAGCATTTGAGGAATGCTCAAGGTTCCGCTTATCAGTTTTATCGGTCACAAGGTTCAAATGGACTGTTTCTAGATTGTATCTGATTGCTACAATTTGCGCTGTCTGCACCACAAATTGAGCTCAACTAAAGGAGAGCAGGAAAGAGGGGGGTGGGAGAGGGGGGTTCTGAGAAAGTCCACATTTACACACAGCCGCTACAGCTTGAGGGAGAGCGAGAGCGAAAGACCGCTATGAATCCAAAAGGTGTCCACATAAGCCGAACATGTACTGCTCGACTCCGTTAGTGTGTGGAACCTTGTTCTTCCTCCAGCGTGTTTTCCTAAATCAGATTGGGAGTACCCCACCTGCTACACACACACACACACACACACACACACACACACACACACACACACACACACTTGGACTTCACAGGAAGTGGATGTGATTGCAGAAGCATGACCTAACGCCAGCCGGTGTTTGTTTTAGGTCTCCCAGGTGACCAGAGGCTAGAGGAAGGAAACTGAGCCCTCATCACTAGAGACTGTCATCTAGGAACACGTTCCTCTTTGTGCGTTCGTGCACGTGCGTGTGTGTGTGTGTGTGTGTGTGTGTGTGTGTGATGAGCACGCATATGGGTGGGTAGCATTGTGACCATCGGGAACAGATGTTTTTGACCACCTGGTGTAGCTGCTTGCAGTGTGCGCACACACTCCTTCACACATACCATGCACAAAAAATGAGAAAAAAGGTTTTTATCAGTATTCCATAAAACATCTTGTGACAAACCTGGTACATGTCAAACTTATCTGGACGTTTCATTGACATACTCGTTTCCCACCTGTTCCAGGTGCTGAAGGAGAGCGGCCCCCCGCACATGAAAAGCTTCCTGACCCGCGTCAGCGTGGGGGAGTTCTCTGCAGAGGGCGAGGGCAACAGCAAGAAGCTGTCCAAGAAGCGTGCTGCTCTGTCCATCCTGCAGGACCTGAAGAAGCTGCCCTTCATCCCCATCGTGGAGAAACCCAAGACGCACTATAAGAAACGTACCAAGACCATCCTCAAGGTACTGCGGCTGGGCCGGGGCAGCTGATTTCATCCTGAGAATTCACATTGTCATCATACATGCTGAAGATGTTCTTATGTACTAACTAGAGGCATCTGGCCAAGTACAGTCAACTTTAACTTTTCTGGTCAGTCATAAAACATTTTAGCAAGGCATAATTATTCATCGTAACTATTTCAATTACTCCACTTTAAAATGGTTTAAAGTGTGAAATAGGATATTGTGAGACTTTTTTTTCTCAATTAATTTCCTGTTTCTTTATCTTTTGCATCCATCTAATGCAGATGAGTGTGATGCAATTTCCGTTCATCTTTATACAGTAATGTTGTATATTACAAAATAATACACATACACACTGAACTAACAGTTAAGCTCTGCGGACTGCAAGGTAACCACTCCTGCCTGCGTGCACACAGCTTGAGATGGTGATATCAGATTGCGTTTTGGCAATCTTTTGGGAAACAGGTGTCAATTAAGAAGAAAAAAAATAAATAAGCTGATCTACCTGTTTTATGGGCCGTCAGGGAAAACATACAGGGAAAAGGGCCATTATGCCAGCCCACTGCTGAATCATTGAGATGACTGGAATTGATCTTCCTGTGTCTCCTCCGTTCCTCCCAGACAGGACCAGACTATGGCCAGGGCATGAACCCAATCAGCCGTCTGGCCCAGATCCAGCAGGCCAAGAAGGAGAAGGAGCCAGAGTACCTGCTGCTCTCTGAAAGGGGGATGCCTCGACGCCGGGAGTTCATCATGCAGGTAAACACGGGTTTTGATTCATGAGGATGGAGAGCTAAATGTATGCACAAGAAGAAAAGGAGCCAAACTCACCTGCTTAATTTTCCCTAAGACACTGTCTACCCAGGAGATTTGGCTTGAGCGGCAGGTCAGCGAAGAAACGGTAGCTTCAGGGCTCTGTTTGCGTCTACAAATGATGCGTTCAGGCGGCGTATTGATTGTAGGTCACCAGTGTTTTGGCAGAACTCACAGCCAAATACGTCACGAAAGTTATGTGGGAAAAAATTGAAGAAAATACATGCCTCAGGTCACATATATGCCAGTATAGCAAGACTGAAACAGAAGTGTATCTGTTCTGTCAGACGTGTCCAAAAATACCTTCTGTGTTGACACGCCGTAATGGATCAATCAAAGGATAAGGTTATGAGTTGGTGGAAAACACTTGAGAAGGTGCTCTGTAAACTTGTTGTCCGGGGTCCTGAACCAAAGAGCCGGTATTGACTGCCTGTATTTAACAAAAGGGGAAACACAGACCAGTTGCAGAACTAGAATAAACAATCTCTGTCTGGCCAAAGGCAGCCAGCAGCAGCGTTATGTAACCTCTTTACCCTACACACGAGTTTCTTGGTTTTCTCTTGGGGCTGTGATCTCGTTTCCCATTTCTGTCATGTGTGTAGTAGTTTTCAGCTCTGGTACCATTCTGCATGTAACACATGATTTATAATTGAATTGGAAACTCTTTTCTGCATGCTGTTAACGTTGGACCTCCTGTCCTCCCTCTCACTCCCCCTTTCTCTCACTCCCCGTTCCCTCTTGAAAAGTTTGATATTCATTATTTTTATTGCATGCATATAATGCTCAGAATAGATCAACTTTCATCTTTATAGCCTTGTTTTCCTCAGGGAAGCAGACAACCGTTTTATACTTTTAAAATAGAAATTTCAAGCTTTGAAAAAAAAAAAAAAAAGCACAGAGGCTGTCGTCTGTACTACAGAAAGATTTAAGAATGAGCGCTGACTTTTATACTGAGGCCAAGCCCATAAGGTAGCGTCTCACTGGTCCCCTCAACAAAAAGCCAATGGGAGTGTTGCATTGGATTATTGCCGAAAATATGCTCTGTGGCAAACACAAGTTTATGATACTTTGACGTCATATTCAGCAAGAAAATCTTCACACGTGAACATCAATTGCTATGATTTTAGGGTCATCGGCCCAAGCAAAAAGCTAATATTAGTCTATAAACGAACATCACTATCACATGACCACAATTATATACGACAAGGCTAATTTGGCCACTTGTCAGTAGCCGGTTCAAACTCCTGAGATACCTATTGAGCCTGTCTCAAAATAAAATACACTTCAATAAACCCACGGACTTTGAGAGGAAACCAGAAGTACAGAAGTGTGAACTAATTTCCTGGTTTCAGGGCTCATTCCTAGAGCACTCTGTTGTTGTGGTGTGTGTGTGTGTGTGTGTGTGTAGTAAGGAAGCAGTATTCATTAACAGAATAAAATGTCATGGTCCTGCTGCAGCAACGACCTTTAACCCTTAACTAAGTTATGGATGATTTGCTGTTTATCACTAATCTAGTAAACAGAGCAGGGACTTTGCATGGATGGGGAATCTCATCAGAAACCACAGTTACTCTATTATAATCTAGTATTTAATTACTTGAGGCCATGCATTAAGCAAAAATTAGATCTTCCTCGTTTTGAATAGAAACTCCTTACCTTTTCCAGACTTGCAAGTGAAAGCTGCCACATTACCTCATCTCTCTAGCACACTCGCATGCGTAGTATCTAAATGACAAAAATATTACGAAAAACATCCTCCAGACATTAATAATCACTCAGAAAACAGAACTTGTAATTGTATTATTCTATTGAATCTCACAATAATCAGGTTGTGTTGTACATGCAGGTGTATTGAACCTGTCAGGATCTCAGAATTATTTATAAACTACAAGGACGGCAGGGACGGCCAAAAAGGGAAAGCCCGTAACGCCATTTAGATTTCGCTGAGTTGCGGGATAAGTGAATCCTCTGTTTCTTGTCCTTTGGTTGTTGTCGCTACGATCTGTGAGCATCTACAACCGCAGTCAAAAGTCTGTTTTCAAGGATGCAAAAAAAAAAAAAAAAAAAAACTGGCATCGCTGGCGTAGTCCATTTTTAATTTATGCGCAACATTTTAACTGCAGCTCTCTTTGTCTCGCGCTTCCTGTTCGTCTTTCTGTGTCCGTCTCTCTCAGTCAAACTCTCGCTCTTTGTCTCTCTTTTCCGTAATCCTCTTCTTTCATAGGAAGAACAGAGCTTCTCTTAGCATCAGGCAGTAATTCAGCCTCTAACCTATTCTCCGGGCCTCTTTGATACACACATTAAGCCCTGCGAGTGTGTGCGTGTTCCTTTTGTGCGGTCCACTCGCTCTTCTAAAATTTCCACATTGTGTCCTTTGGTAAGTGGCAGGGCTCAAATGAGTCTCTGCTTTCGCATCTTTTTTTATGAACCCATCACTCGTTAGAAAAAAAAAGGCACCAGCTTGTGTCAGATGCCTTTTTGGGTGGGTGACTATTTTTTTTTAGGATTTGATAAAAGAGCAATTGTGTTTATTTTAGCAAGTTGGTCATTCTTTTTCCCGGCTTTCTTTCCTCATTGTATGTTGTGTCCTACTTGATGCATTCAGACCAGAACTTAGTGAGCATGTCGGACCACTTTGAGTGAGTGCACTGAAGTCTGGCTGTTCACAGGCTCTGGCTCCCAGAATGTTATTTGTACAGTGTAATTGTCTGTTTGCATAACATAACGATGTCTGATATTCTCTTGGAAATCTCTCTGCTGACATTCTGTGTAGACAGATTTAATGTTTTAGGATCACTGAAAAACAAACACTTCACTCGCAGCATTTTTGTGTGATGTAAATTGCTCGGCCGACTCGGCCCAGTGAGCGTAGCGGTGTTACGGCCTGAAAGTGAATAAAAGTGTGACAGGAAGCGGAAGGTCATGAGAAAAGACTTTTTAGCACATTTAATACCCGTTTTAGCGAGTCGTTCAGGGATTCGTTATCGCAGTGTGTCTCTGCACGGCCGCGACATTTCATTAGGAATCTGAAAAGTGTGTGTGTGTGTGTGTGTGTGTGTGTGTGTGTGTGTGTGTGTGTGTGTGTGTGTGTGTGTGTGTGTGTGTGTGTGTGTGTGTGTGTGTGTGTGTGTGTGTGTGTGTGTGTGTGTGTGTGTGTGTGTGTGTGTGTGTGTGTGTGTGTGTGTGTGTGTGTGTGTGTGTGTGTGTGTGTGTGTGTGCTTGCAGGTGAAGGTGAATAGCGAGGTTGCCACGGGAACAGGACCCAACAAGAAGGTGGCCAAGAGGAACGCAGCAGAGGCGATGCTCCTGCAGCTGGGATACAAGGCCTCCACAGTCCCTCAGAACGCCCCCGAGGTGCTCCCTCTACTCTTCTTCTTGTGTTTTATATTTCATCGCCAGTTTATATGCTTGTCCTCCCGCTCTTCTCACTTATTAATATTTCTATTCAAGGGGATGGCAGTGAGTGATAAACATCATACAACAATTAACAATTCGTTATTTGAAAGCGTTGCTCGTTTATAACCAGTTCTGTAACCTCATTATGTGGGTAGTTATTGTTTAACTCCCCTCCGGCTGATGTTCGGAACGGGAAAGAAATGCGGAAGGAAAGTCAATCAGTCAAACAAAACCCTAGAGCGTCAAACATGTTTTCGAATTTACTGTTTAAAATGTCTGTAAAACTAGGTTGCCTTGTTAATTCTACATTTAATACTTTTCCACAAACACAGACTCACTGAGATGTATACAGGATGTCTTACCCTTGGTATTCCAGCCACGCGGCAGCAGGGCTGCGGCGATAGTCATCTTGGTTGGTGGGAAACTGTAACGCCGCGTGCTGATGGATCACATAAAGAAACTCTGTGCACCGATCCCATTTTGTCTTCAAACACCATCGCATCTGGACCGCGCTGTGCAGAATTCAAGCCATCCTGATACCCGGTCGCTTCTCTGATTTATCACGAGTCCCAGTGCAGCCGACGCGGTCAACCTGTTATGTAACCTGCTCAGCTCCCCTGAAGCGAACGTGTTTTAGCAACCAACCATTGATCACCATCATCTTTATTCACCTCGTTGGTTCCTAAACTCAAGAGAGCAGATTAGGCTAGAGATGAGGTTACATAACCATGCGCTCTGGAAATATTCAGCGTTCCCCAGGCAGCTCATTAGTTAGATATGTGCTGCAGCATATATATCGTATTCAGCCAGCCATACCATGCAGCTAAAGGATGACTCTTATCAGAATGTCATTCAGATTGCCTCGTTTTCTCCACAGAAAACACAATCCATGCAGTTTGCAGTCAATGTTCTCCTTCCTCCTCATACTAAACAGTCGAGCTCTGTCATTTTTTTTGACAATCTACTACCCCTTAAGCATATTCGTCCTGTGCTGAAGTGTTGAAGCATCTGCACACTGGACACGCTCCAGTTGCATGTGTCGACATGAAATGTCAAATGTTGCACACAAGGTTTTCAGTTTCTGTTTGCATCATTGCGTGTTTTGTGTGTTAGCCCTCCTAGAAACTACTATGTTTTGATGTCTAGGGTTTCAGATAGGCTGCTGCACTGGAAATAAGCAGTCTATTGAGTCTCACTGTTTAATCTAATTCCTGGCACGAGGGGAGACCTTTCTGGTAACTCTCAAGGCCGAATATTTAGACAGAATGGAGTTAGTGGCTGATACATGGCTGTGCATTAGCCTGACAACTCTGAAAACCTCTATATAAGAACGAGTTGGACGGCCTACTTCTCATTAGATCCTCAGACAACCCAGAGCTCTATGGAATGACTGAACCGTGTTTGCCAAGCTCCTGTTTTGTAGGATAGGATGTCTCTCTTTAGATCTCTCTCTTTCTGTTCCTCCGTCCTCCCTCGACTCCCCTTCTTTTGGGTGCTCCGTTGCACTACATTCCCACCGTGGGATTGTGGGTGATCTGTGCAAAAGTGTGAAGAGACTTGGGAGGGGTATTAAAGGGGGGGATGCATTTGTTTACAACCGTGTCATCTCTTCAGCTCTCGCACAGAAAATATTTGTTTTTCTGTTTCACACGCGTGTGTTTGTGGCTGTTTTGGGTTTTTGGAGGCAATGTGCATACCACAGCAGAAATGACACACTGAAAAGGGAGCTTTTTTAAATACTCAACACTGACAACCCCCCTAATTAAGTAGATGGCCTAGACAGACACTAGGTTCTTAAGAATCCACTCCTGTGAGCGCTCGTCTCTTTGTGGCCCAAACAGTAGGAAGGAACTCGTCTGACATGCGTGAAGAAGCTGTCTGTTCAAGAATGTACATCTCTCTTACCTCCCCCTTTCGCTCCTTCTCTCCGAATCACTACAGATGGACAACAAAGGCTGGAATGGACAAAAGGCGTCATTTACCGAAGCGACGAGTAACAGTGAGTACCCGCACGTCTCCCTGTGTCTCTATCCATTTCCTTCTCCTCCTCCACTCCGGCTATCCATCCCTCCCTCCATCCCGCAGGTGGTTTTAGCCGCCGAGATGGCCCGGCGTTTAATCTCTGTGACTGGTCAATGGGCTTCTGACTGTCAGCTTAATCGGCCGTGCGTCCTCGTGGGGAGCCTGCGAATTCAGGCTCATTCACACAGGCTTACAGGGCAGGCACACTGAGGCCCTCCGGGGAGTCCCCCCACTGCCTTCCTGTGCAGAAAAAAACGAGCCTTTCACTCAGGATTAACACACAAGCACACTGGAGCACAGATGCACACACAATCCTACACACACGGACACAAAACGTTGAGGCAGGCTATATGATGATGTGAGGATATACCGCATACCAGCTGGAGACAAACTGGGCTAAAGACCTCATGAAAAAGCACTGGAACTTTGAAGTAACTTAATCATCATTACAAACAATGCAACAAAGGAAGCTCATGTTAATCATTTACTATATTTACAACTATATATATATATATATATGTGTGTGTGTGTATATACACTCTATATTTTCCACTCTATATGATTTTACTTTTGATGAGCTTGTAATTGAGTTCATCTTTGTCGATGCAGTTTGCAGTTTATTAATATATGGAGTTACAAATGTAGAGGCAGTTTTTTCTTCAACATATTAAATAATTTTAAAGTGTGTCCCCCTGCAGCTTGAGTCCAGTCTCACTGGTTTGTAGTCAATCTATTCACCAGTTGGTTTGTGACTGATTGTATGCAAATGACTTTTTCTGGAGACATTTGTGGTCCCCAGAGGATGAATCATTTGGTGATTGATCCCTTGACATTCCCCAGCTCCATCATGAGGTTTTTGGGGGGTTTTAGTGAAAACGTCTCAACAACTATGGATTCCCATGACATTTGGTGCAGACGTTCATGTCCCCCTCAGGATGACTTATGTAACACTGGCCATCTTGTGATTTTTCATCAGGTCACAATTTCAATGTGTCCAAAATTTTAGTTTATTACCAAATACCTGCAAAACTAATAACATTCCCATTGCCCTGTGCTTTGTGCAGAGTGTTAATTAGCAAATGACAAACACGGTTTATATGTGATACCTGCTGAACACCAGCATGTTTACATTGTCACTGACCGTTTTATAACGCTGACGTTAGCATGTAGCGCATAGCACCACTGTTCCTTAGCATAGCCTCATAGAGCTGCTAGCATGGCTGTGAACGGTCCTGCAATAACCTGTTTATTTAACTGCATTTTAAAATGCAGCTAAGTCTCTGTTTATGCGTATCTGTCAAGGAGGAAACCAGATATGAAACAAATGCAGAGACATTGGTACACATGTAACTGTATACAAATACAAAATAGTTCTATGACAGTATTTATGTATGTATGCGATGGCCTTAAGGTTTTTTTTTTATTCGTTGAGGGGTGACCCTCCTCTGAAAGGCTTAAAGATTTTGTCGGAAGCAGCTGGTGTCTCTCAGCTGTATCTGTTGAGTTGGCTGTCTGCAATCCAAATAAAAACAATGAAAAGGCCTTCCTCTCCACAGTCAGACACCATTTCAAGACCTCACATTCTATTTTCAGTTGTTTTGTCTCCAGAGTCTGGCGACAACGTTATTTTTTTCCATTTATACCACATGGTGTGGTCGTTAAGTAGGTTAATATTCATTACGGGTTTAATAAGCTATGCAAGGAATTCATAGTCACGGTGTTGCTTAAGCAGTTCAACGTGCATTGAAATATACAAGCTTGATTTGTTGCGATGCGATGTGTGGAGTTTCACCATGGGTGCCCGCAAAGTAAATGTCAACAGCTTGAGAAAGAGCAGTTTAGGGGACAAATGAACAGTGTGTGAGATGTGGAGCAGCAGAGTGGAAAACAAACAGATATTCTTATTAGATTTGAATGTGCTGTCGTCACTCGGGTCTAATGGAGGGATTTGGCAGTGCTCTGACACGGGGTATCCAGCTCTACTTTAGAGCGGGGAACGAGATTTCAGCTTTCTCGTGTTGAAAAGTACAAAGCAGATTGGAAGGCTCTTGTGTTTGCCCGTTGCTGGTCCGGGCTCGATTTACACAATCCAGATGAGAACTGAGCTCCTGCCACAACTTTTATAGCACTCATATGTGTAATTTAGTCCAATTCTCTGAAAGATATATCATCTAAATTATGTTTATAGATAAATTGTTGTTTTCTTGGATAAACTATTTTGGTGGTTGTGGTTTCTATGGTAGCCCGAGCTCAAGCATTGCCCAATACCTCCAGAGCAGATCCCCGTGGGAAACAAAGTCTTCCTTATTTGGTGATTATTCCTATTGTTGGTTTGGAGCGTGTCTGTGGTCCCATGCCATTCCCACTCATAGTTTATCTCAAACTCAGCGTGAGGCGTAACTATCTGCTAATTGTCTCTTTAAAGTTGCCCAAACCGCACAACACTCACACGACGCTAATGACTGAATAATGTTTATTGCATAAACACCATTTACAACTCATTCAAACCGATACAGCTGCTCTCCGTTTTCTGTGTGTCTCTGATTGCTGAAAGGAAGATGTTTCAGGTTTGCCTGTTGTTTTGATTGACTTTGCATTTTATTGAATAAAAGTGGGAATAACTAAATCAGTTTGCAGAACTGCAGCTGTAAAAAATAAACCCTGGCATCAGAATGATTGTAACACTTTTTTTATATGATAAACAGTGAAAATGTGTTATTTGTGCTCAAGTGTAATTTTAGAGAAAACAAATGGCAGAACACTGTTTACAAACTTTACAAGTGTTTAAATTACAGGAGCTGTTTCACAGATAAGTTCCTTCGCGCTATTAAATAGAATTTTACAGGAACTTTAAAGTTGACGTTAAAACAGTCTTGTTTTTGCTGCCTTCATCTTGCTGCAGGAGTGTAACGTGTGCTCCGGGGCGTGCCGGTACTCTGTGACATCATTGTCGGGTGTGGTTACAGATTCGGTATTGCACATTTTGCAAAGACCACACTTTATTTATTTTTCGTCTATTTCGCTATACCAAATTTGACTGTTTTGTCTAGGTAGGTCTATTACATAAATACAAATAAATTTTTACTTGCAGGTTGTAGTACAACGAAATGGGAACATTGCAGAAGGGGGTGACGGCACTGTTCTGACCGACAACAGAAAAATAGCAACATGTGTGTGTGTTCTGTTTCACTGACGTATTCAGAAAGCAGGATATTGTTTAGCTGCTTCTCTCATAAAAGAGAATTTAATGGGTGCCATCTTTGAGTCTTCTGGTTTGTATCTATCCTTTGTGCCCAGGTATGTGACTTAAATCCTGCCCGGGAAAGGCGGACTCCGTCTGTAACACGAAAAACTAGAATAAAATAATGTGTGACAGAATGCAATGCACAAAGGCTATTTAAAAAAAAAAAGAACCCATCAGCCATTAATAGTATAACAAATGGGTGTGATGTGATGCAAGTATTTAGGTTTATAATGGTGTGGTATATTTACAAAGCAAAGTGTCCTTTACCTCGAGTAATCTGAGGGATGCAGCGCTGTAACGAACAGGGTGGCTTAGAGTCAGGGAGGGAGGGAAGAAAGGAGAAAAAGAAGTTAGAAGAGAGTGATTTTTCTCCCTTCTATTCCCATGGGTGTTGCAGCAGGGCTTTTCACTCGAGTTGCCACATTTCATTTCCTGTGTGTGTGTGTGTGTGTGTGTGTGTGTGTGTGTGTGTGTGTGTGTGTGTGTGTGTGTGTGTGTGTGTGTGTGTGTGTGTGTGTGTGTGTGTGTGTGTGTGTGTGTGTGTGTGTGTGTGTGTGTGTGTGTGTGTGTGTGTGTGTGTGTGTGTGTGTGTGTGTGTGTGTGTGTGTGAACTATGTGAAGGTCTTGCTCCACCGTGGTGATTTATAGCGGCGGGCTCTGGCCCTATCTGTTTTCAATCAGTCTCATGCTTGGCTCTGGCTTCCCTCCAGCTCTCCCCTGGCCCACCGGACGTCGAGTCTGGGTGGGACCCCTCCAACGCTGCCTGGATCCAGCACCGCAAACACACATCTCCCTCACGGTTTCGTTCCCCGGCTTCTCCGCTCCGCTGTGCTTCTCCCCCTGCTCTCCTCTCTCTCCAGCTCGCTCCCACTTCACGTACACAGTTTCACAATCTTTACCCAACGCACTCACGCACAAACACACTCCGTCACTCTCACTTATTCTCCCGCTAACTGTCTCTCCTCCTTTGTCTCATTCTTGCTCTCACGCTCTTGCTTGCCATCAGACACCAGCCCCATGCACTCAATCACATGCAAACATGCAAACATCCTCACAGGCACGCACACTTAGGCAGACAATCACACACACTCACATGGCTTACATTCACTACCCCTTCCCAACAACCCACAGCCCTCCCACCCCTCAACTTTTCTTTGTCCACAGCTGATGTCATGTTGGCTAACACCTTTAATTTTTTGTGAAACATTCAGAATGTGCAGGCCTGCGAGTTTTACTTGCGTAAATTCTAATTAAAGTTGTCATCAGGATTGGGAGGGGGGAAACATCTTAACAGTTGTGTCATTGCTGGCGTGGGGCAGTTTGTTGTAGTATGAGTAATAAGTCCTGGACTTCATTGCCGTTTCCTCCAGCTCCTCTGCTCCTCTGCAAAGGAACGCACACTTCATTGTTTCTAATGGGAAATACTGTTCGCAGGGTCTAAGAAACCTTAGACGAGAGTAAGCTACAAGTGCGCAAAACTCTCCTTCTTTGTATGTGTGATGGTAATGTTAACTCAAACAGGAAGTGGCCTGTCAGTCATGCGCTCACTCCAGCGCTTTCTCCCAGCTGTTGGCCCGTACGCACACGCACAAACAAGCACACATGGATGTACGCACAGCCACAGACACAGCTGGTCTTCCTGTCTCTGGTGACCTTGCCGGGGCTTGGTAGGCTCTGCATGGTTTTCACATCCATTCATCCCCACCTCCTCTTCCATCTGTACTGGCTCCCAGCTCATCCTTCTCTTTTGTCCTTCCTCTCCCTTCAGATGTTTTCTTCTTTCACATCTCATATTCCTTCCTCTCACTGTCATCGCAGCCACACTGTGTTGGTGTTGCCTCCTTCCACCTGTCACAACCATTTCTGGACAGTCATAGCAAACCAGCATAACTGAGGGAGATTCTTATAATCTTAAATAGTCTGATTCGGAACAGTCTTGGTCAGCTCAAGGTCCGTCCTATTGAAGCAGAGCTGGTCAGAGGTGCCTTGGCCTCTCGGATCAAATTTGCTCGGGGCGTTTCCCCCGAGCCACCGAAGAACTTTGATTCGAGACCGAACCAGCTTCCGAGTTCTGCTGGATCCGCGTTTGAGGAGACGTCATAAGTGAAGCAGGATGCTGGTGAGCTGACAGTGCTGTTTCCCATCAGTGATGAAGTCATAGCCGCTCTGTTTATATTGGTGGATGCTCCGTTTGTGTCTGTGTGTTTGTGTTTGAGAGTGAGAAAGAAAGAGACTGTGTGTGTTTCCCAGCAGACACTTTGATAGTGCTCGGAACTGCCAAACCACATGAAACTGTCATCTACGTTCGGTGATGGAATGTCAGTTTTGGAGCCAGTACACACACGGACACACACATGGACACGGTTAGGCACACACACACACACACACACACACACACACACACACACACACACACACACATCCTGGCATTGTCTGGTAGTGAGTGACAGAGGAATGTGTGTGCAAATAATTTCAACGGTTAATAACGAGAGCCCTAATGACCATTTTTCTCTTTTTTGTCCCCCGATTTCCTACCATCATCTCTTTCTGCTCCTTTATCAACCATGTGACCTCATCTATATTTAAACGCTATTTCTGACCCTTCCATCTCTATGTGCTCTTCCACTCTCCTCATTTCTGTCCATTCATTCCTCATTGTGTTCCTCTTTTCTCTCCTTCTCTCCTCAATCCCCATCCTCCATCCTTTCCCCCCCCCTGCAGCCCCGAAAGGTCTGCTCCACCTCAGCCCTGACGTTTACCAGGAGATGGAGGCCAGCAGGAAGCAAGGGGGCAGTGCTCCGGGCCCTGGCGGCAACGGCTCCGTCAACTACATGACATCCAAAGACATGGGGCCCTGCTCTGCCCCGCTGCCCCCAGGACACCCTCCATACTACAGCAGCTCAGGCTCCTCACCCAGCCCGACCGCTACCATGGCGAGGGAGCTGCTGCTTAACGGCCAGTCCCCCACAGGCGACGCCTCCCTATCAATGAAGGGGAAGAACTCGGCCCTGCCCTGCGGCGTCTCTGTGCAGCCTGCACAGCAGCTGGACTACCTGGCTCGCATCCAGGGCTTCCAGGTGAGACATGCCACTTAGAGGGTGTCTGTGGTTGAAGAAGAAGGTCTAAAATGTATATGGGACATCGAAATTGTGATACATCATAAAACCTTAGTCTTATTTCTTTAGTTTTTTTTTTTTTTTTTTTTTTAGAGCTTCAACAAAGTGCGTGTTAGGCAAGCTGTCCATTGTAAACACCCATCACAGTTTACAAACTGACTTCTTTGTTCAAATTTGAGCAATGTTTGTTACACAGGGTTTCCCCCCAGAGATTGTTGTTTAGTAAATGTGGTTTGAAAAAAGAAAGCCACTGGAAAGCAATACGATGTGATTGATTGATCAATTGATGATGCATTTCCTGATGCATCTCATTTTTTTATCAATATTACTAGATGATGGTTTCAACATTCATCATTAAATATGAGACCTTTGCTGTGTGATTGTCCATAAAACTTAAAAAGCCCAATATTATGTCTCACAAAGACGAGCCATTTACTTTGCTGGCGTTTTTATTTATTTATTTTATTTCAGGCAAGCAGGGGGCCGCCAATACATTTTGCAGGATACCCTGCTTCCTGTAGTCATCATTCACACAGTTTGTTCAATTGTGGCTTTACTTTGTGTTGGTCACCGTTCTGATTGTCTCTCTGGTCGTGTTTCATGCTCCATTCGACTGGGCCATGTTTTCAGATCTCAGTCTTCACCAAAGTAATCAGCTGTTACTTTGGAGAGTATAATGTTATCATAACTGATAGAAATGATGACCACAATTAGGGAAGTGAGGCCATGTTTTGTTTCTTCTGGGTAAGGGTTCCATCGAGAAAACCTCCGTGATGATTGGCATGCAATTGTTTTCAATTTCACATTTATTCCACATGTGCAATGTAGGAATTGTATTTAATTTTAACTGCCATAAATTCGATCATAAAAGTCATGATTTAAACTTGGTAAAAGCTGCAGATATCCTGTGCTACAGTCGTGCTACATGCATGATGATGTGACGGCACAGATGTTAGCATGACCATGCATACATATTACCCCCCACGCATTCCTGCCCTGATTCTTCTCCCTCTGGGCCTTTGCTGTAAATAAGAGTGTGGTCTTGGTCAACCTGTGTGGTTATGAAGAAGAAAAGTTGCGCGCACACACACACACACGCCACTTAAAACCTCATAAGATAGGCTTTCTGTAGCGATGTGCGTGCACTCTACACAAACAAACATGTAGCAGTTACAGGTGATTTGAGGTGGAGGAGACTTTCTTTGAAGAAGAGTGGTGCTCCTCCTGGAACTGCTCAATAACACACTGCCCGTTTTCTGTTTCTTACAGTGGACATTATTGGCAGGCTATGGATTTAGAGCTGGAACTAAACCTCACAGGTGCTTCTGTCATTACCGGACTGGACACACACAGAACAGAAACACACACTTTCTGTTGGCACTCAGTGTGTGTTTTAAAGAGAGACAGCCCGGTGTCTGTTTTAATCAGTGCCGGCCGATCTGCGGCGCATACCATGCCACCGATACCAGCGCCTGTTCATTTAAGCTGCAGATGCTTTTTATCAGTTTGAGCGAAAACATTTTATCTTAACCTGCTGAGGGTTCCTTTGAAAGGCCTTTGTTATTGCTCTGAGCCTTCCTGTGTGTGTGTAACCTGAGAGAGCTCTGCTGCCTGCCCAAGCCCAAATACACTTGTACATATGCACACACACACACACACACACACCCACACATACACACACACAGCAGGTTCTGTTTAGTGGAAATTGAGGAGTTGGGCTAAGTCTGTGTGTGAAGATTATGTCCTTGTCGTTCTCATACTGCACAAACTATATCCCACTTTGGATGAATATTTGTACATCTGTTGTTCGATGCATTTTTACCTGCATTGATCAATCACCAAAATTGGGGCGGATGGGGCCTATATGGTTAATCAACAAATACACACACATATGTCCATGTGCGTGTGTGTTTCTTAAGTGAGGTTTTCAGGCTGTAATTGAGACATGCAGACAATATGTGTTCTATTGAGGGGATGTTTCATATCATGTGGGTTTGTAATGAGAACCTCTGGTTGCCTACAAGGCCATGTTAGGCAGACATACGGCTTATGTGTTTTTGTAGGCTAAACCACTACATATTTATTTATGTTTTTGCCAAAATTGCACTTTCCTGCTTTTCCACTGGACATGTCATGTGACGCTTTGTGTTGCGTCGGCTTTCTCTCGACCACACTCGACGACAAACCTTTTTTCTTTTTTTGTTTTTGTTGTAATTTGATAATGACCTCCTTGATTGATTAGTAACTTTGTTTTTGTAATGTAATTATGTTATCCAAGTGAGCGGATTACAGTGACCGCCCAACACTGGATTAAAGCAACTAAGAAAGCAGTGAGGACATTCTCATAGTGTCTGTTTCATCCGTCCAGCTCCACAGACAAAGACCCGGGCCTACCTGCTAAGCCCTTCTTTTGATTCGATTGGAAAATAGCCTCTGGTGGAAGCTCTGACTGGATAAGCAACAGTGTGTTGTACTCACGCCAGCTTGGAGCAAGGATGCTGGCACTCACTCCAGTGTGTTTGTGTGTGCGTGTGTGCGTGCGTGTGTGTGTGTATTTCCTATTAATTTGGCTGGCGTGTTGTTGGCACGACGGGTATGTGCGCTGGAAGTAGGGCAGAAACAAAGAAGCAGGAGGTAATGGACAACACATGGACCGAGGATGAAGTACTGAGTAAGAGCCACGTAACAGATTCTCCCTCTTTCTCTTCATCTCTGTGTTTCTCTCTCTCTGCTTTCTTGTTATGATTGTGTGTTGATCTTTCTGCACCTCCATCATAATCGCTTCCTCTTGTTTTTATTTCTTACCTTTTTGCTTCCACAAATTGCCTCTCTGCCTCTCTTCTCTCTAATACCTAATTTTCACGCCATTGTTTGCCTCGACTTTGGTACCAGGTGCTTTTGTCTATGGTCGCCGTAGCAACGACAGCTTGGATATTTAAAAATGGCATGTTTCTGCAGGAGGTCCTGTGCGACGTCGCGCTGGTGATGATTCCCTCTCTCTGTTCGATCAGTGGTTTTCTGTGGTTTCACTCCACCTTTTATCATCGGCTCAGCTCGCTTGGAACCTCCAACCAGGTGATATCACAAATAAGTACATCTCCCATCCACAACCTTTTCTAACGGAAAACCAAAAAAAGAACGTTTCCATGCGGGTTGACTTGAGTAGAGCCGTGCCGTGCCGTGCCGAGCCGTGTAGTGGAACGGCATAATTGCTGTCGCTGTTTGTGTAGTTTGAAGAAGTTGAGGGGTTTGACCCCGGCATTGCAGTCACCAGCTGCCCATTTACTCTGCCGTCACATTACTTAATGGAGTCATCACAAACTGCCACGGCATTAGATTATTAACTGTTACCTCCCTTTAAAGTGAGCCGAAGATTTTTCATATAGAAGTCCAATGATTGATGGAAAGCTGATGATTTTTTTTTTTATGGGAGTGGTGAGACACACCTGGATTAAGAAAATATATTCTGCTTCTGAGCAGATATTCTCTGTCATGCATTTTCTCATGCACTGTATTTCCTGTATTTTGTCTTTTAAGACTTGGAAGAGTGTTCGTCAGAGCCGCTGTCTCCGTTTATCTATGTCTGGATGTGGACTGGCAGTGGTCTTATTTAGTGGTTGAGCAAGTTAATAAAGAAGAGAGGAGTGAGAGGGAGAGAGGAAGTGTGGATGAAAGACTGGTGTGTGTGTGTGTTTGTGCGTGTGTGTGTGTGTCTCTCTGTGTGTGTGTGTGTCTGTGTGTCTGTCTCATAACAAGCTGCTTTTTGGACCATCACTGAGAGCGAGTCCTCAGACATGAGTGAGACTCAGTGGAGGCCATGTGTGCAACCGGATGTGATTATTTATTTCTACATAATCAGTAGCTGCGACCTCTTGCTCATGTGGACAAATTGGGTAAGTCATTCCTAGAACCAGCACCATCTCTAAACTAGATTAATTAATAAGCAAGATTAAGGATAATTGAGCACTGAATGTACTGTTTCAGTTCTTTGGTTGATGTAATTTGTTTTTTATAATAATTACGTTCTCTCTTATCAGAATTCTTTATTTTTATGTTAGTAATTTTTTCCCTTTCTTAAGTTATTTGGGGATTTCTGCTTGGTGGTGCGTGTGTGATGCTTTTACGCTGCCATCATGACCAAGACTCCCTTTCAAAATCTCAATGAAGTTATCCTGGATAAAGAAAGGTTGAATAAAATAAAAAGACCATGAGCATACCTCTGACCCTGCCAGCACTCGCTTTACCGGGTAATTTCCTTCTGAAGCGGCGCGGCGGCCCGTAGAGGTCATAGTGGCTCCGAGGCCTCCAGGCCGTCAAAACGATGGACAGACTTTGGTTAACAAACCCTCTCTTGTATTTAACATTAACCAACTAACTGTTTCATCGCTGATGACTTCTACTTTTCATTTGTGAGAGGAAGCATGTGTAGTTTCATAGTCCTGCTTTAAATCATATCCAATATGAAGACCACTCGATTTGACATTTACACAGTATGCCGTCACCTCTTGGTTATACTGTGTAGAGGTTTGATGCATCATGTTAAACCAAAGGTGCATAAAAACAATAAGACACAGAACAGGAAGCAGAGATCTCATTATTTTTGCTGTGCATATTGCAGTAAGCCATAATCCTAAGTAACTGGCATGCACCGTTAATGTGGCACCTTTTTCTGCACGAATCACAAATTACACCCCTCCTGAGGTTGTGTTTTGGTTGTGCAAATGGAAAATATGACAGAACCACTTTGTGTATTGTAGCACATATTTTAAGCAGCCTGTAGAGTTTTTGATAGCTCGCATTAAGTGTAACTTGATAGTTTAGGTTGTGTTATTTGTGTGCATGTGTTGTGTGCAGAGTCTCAAATCATTAGTGCAGGCTCACTCTTGCTCTGTGAAAAGTACCCCCCAAAAAAGTATTCATTGTCTCATAAAGAAGAGCAGTACAGAACTTGATGTGAGGTATAACTTAAACAAATTACAAAGATCCAGATCCATATGTGTTTGACTACAGGAGCATCACCATCAGCCTTAACTGTCATATCTACAAGGACATCAGGGATGTACTCTTTAGTAAAATTACTTTTGTTTATGTTGATTGATTTTTAGCTGGATGACGGTGAAAAACTTCAGTTGTGTTTCAGGAAAGAAACCTTTTTTTTTTGTATCTGATTTAATTTGCAGAGAAGGCATAATATTGTGGTGAAGTAAGCTGAAGCGTAATAAAATGTGTGTCCACTGCAGCTGGTGTCTTATGAACCCATGAGGGCTGGGCAAGGTATGTGCATGACCCATAAATAAAGAAATCAATCAATCATTCATCCATAAGGGTCAGATGTTAACACTTAGTGACACAGGATATTGGACTGTTTCCGAAATTGTTAATATCCTCCTCCATGTGGCGATCCAACATTCACACACTGCATTGTAACATTCCATGTTGTGTCTAGGAGACTTTGACGGGATCTACTGTACCTATCGGTTCGGTCCACCTGCTAAATCCAAACTCAATAACACCACAGAGATAGCGATCGGCTGAGCTATGCTCTCCAGCCGGGGCGGGCTTCAGCCGGGAGATGGATTTAGAGGGAAGGGAGGGCCCGCACTCTTTGCTGTGCTGGAATCAGAACTTCCATGTTGGAAATCCCATGTTAATGAAAACACTATCCTTGGCGGGTGGCTGGTGTTGATATCCATTCAGTGCAGTTCCCAGGATTTCTCACACTTTCACGTTGTTTGCTCTTCCCTCTCTCCGCTTCCTTCTTTGGCTGTGTAGAAAAACCACTTCAAATGGTGCCGACTACACCTTGTACCCTGCCTGGCACTTACTACGCTCTTTTTTTTCTTCTTCTCCTTCATCCCTCCTTTTTTTCTCCTCCTCTCCTGATCTCCGTTGCTGACTCTCATCTCTCTGTATCAACATCAAACGCCTGATCTGGTACAAACGTTCAAAGACTAACAGTTTGTTTCCAACATCTTTGTCATCGTCTCATTCCTCTCCTCTCTGTTTACTCTGGGATTTGTGTTAGAAAATGCATTTCGGGATGGCTAATCCCACCATGTTTGATTTCTGCGGCAGCGTGATGGCTTCCAGCTGTGCTCTGCGGCATATTTGTGTGAAGAGCGATCTTCGAAAACAAGTTTTGTCTGTGGTATAAATCAGACCGTTAATGCTGTGCTGGCTCGGCGCACGGTCTCTCTGCTTACATGGTGGCCCTGTGTGCGTGTCGGTGTGTGTTTGGCAAAACTGAGTGATGATGTTTTTACACCACAATCAAGCCCGTTTGCAAACCTTTAAATCAAATATCCTCATGTGCCTGCACAGCATATTGCAAATCTGAATATGCAGCATAATGTTTAATTTAATTGATATGCTTTTGTTCTCTTTATTTTCATAGTATTGATCATATTTACTGTATTCTGGACACTAGGCATGGGGAGATCGGGGTGTGTTGACCTGGCGCTTTTTAAAGAATCTAAACGGTGTTCTTCATTATCTGCACAACAGTCGCTGTAGAAACAGCTAGCATGGCTCTGTCCAGAGATAACAAAAAGAAAACCCGCCTAGCTTAGCAACCTCGCAGAAACATAGAAACTCGCTAGAAATCGCTGCGCCCAGCGGAGAAATGGACAAACCCAGACGAGCTGTCTCCCACTGTTTCCATTCTTTACGCTAAGCTAAGCTGGGACGGCTAAAAGTAGCTGATGGCTGTATATGGCTTCATATTTAACGCGTGGGTCGTCTTTCTCCTGCTGTTGAAGAAATGGTGTCTGTTTTTCTGTCGATTCTGATTTGTTTTTAACATGCATTTCTCTATGGAGAACTTCATGGAACCGACTTTCTAGTGAACTGGCATCCTTCAAACTCCCTGTATCTCATTGTCTGAAAGCTTCTCTCTGCGATTCAGGCAAAGGGCTCTCAACGTTTCTAGAGTGGCAGCTTTGTTTGTCCTTAGCCCCCTGCCATTAGGAGAAGTGAAACGTATATTAACAGTGTTCTTTAAACACTCTTGACCCCTGATGTCCCCACTGGAGTGGCTCGACTTGGACCCCTAATTGCTTCTCACCAACAATGACAGCGTTCCTCAGCTGAGAGGGCTTGTTTATTATAGTAAAGTCGAAGTTATGTCCGTTCTCTTTGATTCTCCGCAGCCTGCAGTCGGCTTAGTCTGGAATCAAGCTCTTAGCCCTGCGGTGCTTGTGTTCTGTGGCTTTAACTGGGATTTATGACAACGCACATTATAAGTGTTTGTTTTTTGCAGTTACCTTGACAGTATTTTTGTAACACGGCTCCTAATGACATGGACTCGTGCGTCTGTGTGTCCCCTACACGTCTGTTTGGTTTCCCGGTTGTGGGTGTGCGCGTTTGTGCACTTAACATACATTTAGGCACGGCTGCATGCACACCACGACTGTGATTTTTCTTTTTAGTTTGTGCATATGTCCGTGTTTGTTCGAGGGGCATTTCAAGAGGAGCCGTCCAGCTTTAGAAGCCAGATGTCAAAGGTCGTTCCACGTTAGTGCCATCTATCAATCGCAGGCCTTGCGTAACTCTCCTGCTTCTTTGTCTCTAAAGGAAGTGGATTAGAGGCCGTTTTCTGAGTCGGGACCTGGGATGATTAGTTAGGCCTGTTTAGAATGCATGCGCTCACAGATGCATACAAACATGCACTCAAAACAGACATCCTGGCTGGGAGAATAGACCGTTTGTTTTTAAGAGGCTCGTTATTTCAGTCGCCGACAAATCATCGCAAATGAGATAATGGCATAATGTTCTTTGATGCTGGCACATCAGGCAACACTCTTTCCTACCTGCGGGTCAGAGTTGCTGGAACGTACCCAAAGTAACCAGGAACTTTGACTGTGTCATCAGAAAGCCACCAAGAAAGTAAGACCTCCAGGTGGCGTTTGGTGATCTGCCAAATGTTCTGTTTTAACCAGAATTTGGCTGGTGTTTGGAGCAAGTTATGTTTATTTATATAGTTCAATATCACATGTAGCAAAAGAGTATGTAGTCCAGACCCAGCTTAAGATTTTTCAAAGAGATGAGGGGAAAGAAAAGTGACTTAAGCACATGATAAACAGGTCAAAGAGTCTGCAGCCCCGTGCTAGGGATGTGTGAGTCTGGACTTATCACGCTCTACAGTGGAAGGAGACGTTTGGCAGGTATTTGGTCATGACACAAAATAATGGACAAATTCAAATTTTGACCTGGAGATGGCACTGGCGGGAAAGTCAAGGGATCACCAAATTCTTTAGGATCCTTCCTCTCGGAACCATGGATGTGTGTACCAAATGTCCCGGTGATTCATCCAGTAGTTGTTGAGATATTTCAGTCTGGACCAAGGTGGTTTGACAGATTTCTTCTCATTTCCAAGCCTGAAAAATGGAGGAAACCTCAAAAATCCTCCTCTCTCCAAAGAGAACTTCAAGAGCAAAGAATGAACGGAATGCAACAGTTGGTAGATATTTAAAAAACAAAGATCATTAACCGGCAGTAGAAATCCTCTTGGTTAGATAGTGTGTTTACTTTAGAGTCAATGGCCTCAACTCTTTTAATTTCCCATCCTGAACACTGCCAAAAGATCTGGTGATTAAATCAAGTTATCGATTAGTCGTCAAAATCGTGTTAGAAAAAGTGTTAGAATTCCTTTGGTTTACAACTGTACTGACATCATTGTACTCGTAAAGCTTTAAAAGCACATTTATCAATGTTAGGTCATTAAATGGCTGATTCAACAAGTTAATTTATTTAATAGTGAATATGTCATCACAACCAACCAAAGGAGAACTTTCATGGCTATTTTGTTCCACAAACTTTACCCTGAACTTTGCCCCCTCACGGTCAAAGATACATACAGTAATTGGTGGTTTCCATCAACTGAACATACACATGTGTGTGCATATACACTCACAGACAATGGCAGAAGTTGGAAATTATTAGAAATTTGATATATCCAGGCATATATCTCTTTACAAGGAAGGACTGAGAAGAGCGTCTGTTTCCTCCAGCGCCATCAAAGGGCCTCACCCTCGGCTGGAGGCCTGACAGCTCGCAATAGATGAACGGAGCGGAGTGCCTGCTGATCAGACAGCATGATTACACCATACATCACGTGCTCCCAACCACAGGCCTCTATGCTGCCCAAATGAACCAGCATACCGGACCATTACACACACACACACACACACAGTTAATATCTATTCAAGCACAAACGGGCCTTCACTCACAGTTTGAAGGAGATTATGAAAGAAGCTGTATTTCATCGCATGTATGCTCTTTTTCAAACTTCTGAAACAGGATTATTGTTACCAAACAATGATATTCTTACCCTTAAAAAGTCCCCCTCGTCTGTTTTTTTCACTTCTCTTTCTTTCTTTCGCTCCTTAATGTTGAAGTCTGGAGAATTTATTGGAGATTAACTTGTCAGAGAAGGCTTTTTCCACGGCTAACTTTACTACATTCATCATTCATACACATAACAGATTGCATTCCACAATTTATCACTGTGGGCCCATCTCCTCACGTGTGTGTGTGTGTGTGTGTGTGTGTGTGTGTGTGTGTGTGTGTGTGTGTGTGTGTGTGTGTGTGTGTGTGTGTGTGTGTGTGTGTGTGTGTGTGTGTGTGTGTGTGTGTGTGTGTGTGTGTGTGTGTGTGTCAGTAAGCGTGTGCATATCTTTGCATGCACAGGTTCATATCTCTGTATTTTTGCGCATGTTATGATGGGTCTGTGTCGTAATGGGCAGAAATACAATGTGTCTGGCTGGCCGGAACACACACACACACACTTTTCTACCCATGTTCATAACTCACAGAGAGACGCACACAGCTTGCTCTGGAAGCTTTCAGTCACAGACCATACAGTATATAGCTGCTTGTATGCATGTGTCTGCATCCGTGTATCATCGTGTATTGCCAACAAATTGTCGGGTATTGTGGGCTTGATCCGGCGAGAAAAGTTACTATGTTCAAAGGAAAATGCAAACACAGACACATGCTTTTGTGTTGTCACATAAATATATTGTTGCTCAGAAGAAGGTAATAACTTCTAGCTCCTCATTAAACAAATACACACAGAGTCAAACCAAAACCCCCATTATAGATACATTCAACAGACGTCAACATTGAAATGTCTTCAACACATTTTTCTGTAACATTAGCTGTTATGGAAATGATACATTGATCAACAAACGTATGTAAGAATGGATTTATCATTTATCATGGTTACATCATGGTATTTATTTTGTTTATGTTGGGTGTAACAAATTGACACTAGTCTCTGAGTCATTGCTCAGAAGCTTTTTATATGCCTGACTTATCTGGGAACATTAGAGTGTCGTCCATTTGTACAGAAGTAGCTGGAAGCCGTGTCACGTCCAGAGCTATATGCTTCTATACCTGCCAGCTCACGTCTTCCATTTGCTCTTTGATGTGTAATATGTCCTCGCTCTCGTTCCTTCAGTCCTTTTGTGTTTCTGCATCAGTCAGATGTTTCTCTTCTTTGCGTTCTCATAGTTATTTTTGCCATTTATTAAGATGCCTGCAGCTGTCCTGTGCATAAGTAGGCCAGGCAAACACATGCACTCACATACACAGGCGTACACATGCGAGTGAGAAGTAGGGCAGACAAGCAGGCAATCTTACCAAAGCCCTTGGATCTCAGGAGCAGACTGTCCCAGAGGAGCATCATGTCATAACAGTCCTGATTGCACAGCATTTAGGAATGCCTGCAGAGTTAACCTCTCAATGATGAGGGGTCGCCAGTGATGTCATCACTACCCCCTCTGATGTTTCCCCCCCCCTCCCCAATCACACATACACACCCTTACATTCATTCCCCTCCATTGCCAACTCTGTATAGTGTGGGGTAATTGTCCACAAATGCTCTGTGTTGGCAATTAGACATGCAAGATTTACTCTCAAGCCAACTACTTCCAAAAACACAAGACTGTATCCCACTGAAAACGTTTCACGCTTCAGTGATCTTTGATCGATCTTTTCCTGAATTTCCTTTAGAGGTAACTCCGTTTGCCCTCCTTTGCCCCCTCTTCCAGGTGCAGTACAGTGATGCGCAGAGTGGCAAGGATTTTGTGACCTATCTGACCCTCTCCCCTGTGCAAATGACTTTCCACGGCACTGGGAGCACCCTCCAAGCCAGCCATGACCAGGTATGTGTGTGTGTGTGTGTGTGTGTGTGTACTGTTGAAGGGAGGGCGAGTGTCACACTTGTTCAATGCACTATTGTAGAAATTGGTATCAAATAAAGATCAAAGTGGATATTTCTCTGGCATAAGATGGTCATAGCAGTGAGAACATCAACAGATATAAAGGTAGCAGTAATTTGATTGGCTGTTTGAATGAAGCTGGTTGCAAACACGTCATACAGTTTCGGATTAATACATCTATGCATACAATCTTTCAGCTGCCAATCAATTATGTGTCAACACCAGTCTTGATGCTTTGACAAATGGCAACTATATGTGAACAAATTAGAAGAATGAAGACCTGATAATTGACCCACGTATTTGTCTTACATAAATATATACAGTACATTAACATTTTGTAATAAAGATGGTACTTAACACAGTTGAATCATTTACTCTATTATTATTATTATGGATGTAGGTACAGAAGTATATTATTTAAAAAAATTAATGGACTTTGAAATTGTCGTCTATAAATAATGCATTGCTGCCTGCAGCGCACTGCGCTGCCGTTTCTTTTTCCCAGCGTTCGTACAGTAAACAACGCTGCCCGTATGTCTGCGACAACCCAGCGATGGCCGATTGTGTCAGACGGGCTTAAGTTCTGCTTATCCTTGTTCAGTGAAGTGTAACATGTAGTGTATAGAGTGTAGTGTATAGGGTATGTTGTGTCTCTGTGGGATCTCATCCTCTAATTAACGGAGAAGCTTCGGCTCTGTGGCTTTATTATTAATCACCAGGGCGTCAGAACCACCTGTGATAATTACCACTTATTGCATTTCTCCTTGAAAAGCCTCTCCCGCCAGTTCCCTATGATTTTTCAATCCATCAAAGTAATTCGTATCCTTAAAAAAAAATTGTGGTGTACCCCTCTTTCTCTCTCCCTCCTCTCTAGTTTCCTCACTCACTCACTCACTCACTCACTCACGTCCTCCTCATATTCAGAAGGAGGCTCTTTGTCTTGTGTTGCCCAAGCAGAAAACCAGTTGCTTACATTCTATCACCTAAACATGGGACGCCCCTTTATTCAACAGTCTTCAAAGCTTTAATAAAGAGCCGGCCCAGCCCTGAATGGGACAGCTGACGGGGCTGGTGCCGCCACCACTAGCTGAGAGCCAAGCCAATATAGGCCAGGCAGGTCTGCGTCCTCGGGACCTGTTGTTGCCAGGAGCACTGGGGCATGACCGACTGTTGGAGAAGGCCTTTCTTTTACTTTTCTCAGTACAGTGAGGAGTACGACCACAAAGGGAGCAACTAACAATAAGGGGTCACCCTCAGCAGCCCCCAAACCCCAACACTTGTTGAACAAAGTAGGCCCGAAGGCGTCACACATTTGGACGACTTTGTCATGATGCTGCATGGATACTGCTGTTTGGGAGGACAGGCCTGTTGTCGGCGTACTAACTAATAAGGCATTTGGAGTTACCTCTGATTGTATTGTGTAGGATCAGATCGATCTGTCGTGTGCCTGAGTTGCCAATAAATAGTTCACTGGAGATCCACGTGATTCTCCTTCCTCATGTCGGCCTTGGCATCCACTCACACGGACACACGGACACACCTTGCACTTTTATTTGTGTGATTAGACGTTGTAAATCTGATGAGATGGAGCAGGGGACTGTGTGGAAGTGATAAAAAACCTTTTCTGGCGCCTTTCGGTTTTCCTGTACGCACAGTACACACTGTACATACAGTAAGTTGTTGTGACTCCGCTGGGTTTCATTTTACGTCTCTGTGGGAATTTCCTGCTCTGTTATCTGCGCTGCCATAGAGGTTTATGTCAGGTAGACCTGAGTGATTGATTAAGATCAACAGCCAAAGGAAATCCTCTTCACACCTTATGCCCATGATGAATACAGGAAAGATGTGATTATTCTTAGTGTTCTTGTGGTTTTGTCTTTCTTTGGTGACACAGGCAAGTCTTTACCAGTTGTTTAGTCTTTGTTTTGACGTGAGAGGTATAACAGAAAAACGTGTCGTAAATATACCTAAGAGTATTAGCTATTGATTATTGCACTTGATTAGCCGCCATATGAAATGCGTACAAAACAATAACTTGAGGAAAAAACACACACGGTGTAATCTGACCAGTTAATCAGCTAACTGTTGAACTGCAGCGGTGGGAACAATGGTAAGCGTGTTGACTGTAAATAACGGTTCATGGGACAGTCTGCAAATTGTGGCCCAAACTTTGTTGTTTTCATGGGTCCCTCCCACCCCCGGGTGCTCCCCTCTCCTTCTCGGCCCCTGGATGGGGTGCACTAGCTATTCATATTATCAAATGTGTGTGGGGCCGCCAGTCGCCTCATCATTAGGGTGCATGCTCCATAACCTCAACGTCCACCTTCTGACACCCTCTCTTGCTGCATGTTGTAGCCCTTTCTCTCCCCATGTTTCTAATAAGGTAAATGTAATAAACAATAAAGTAAAAATTACAAAAAAATTACAAAATGTCTTTGGCATAACACACACATAATGAGTATATATTTTGCTTCATGTCCAATCAAAAGCAATTAGCTGTTAAAACTAAAGATCTGCCCTCTACTGGGTGCACCTTTCTAGTTTATAAATGCAATCATGGGGAAATATGTGTTTCAATGTTTACACTTAGTCCCAAGCTAATGTTAGTTTTGTCAGTTGGTTCTGTGTTGCATCTGTGTGTAAGACGCATTTGGTGTGGAGCAACCCATTTTAGTTTTATTTATATGTACATTTTCACTTGACACTTGAATTGTAACTAAGTTTAAACTCCAGAAAAAGCTAACGCAACCGACAGCGGGTACTCCAGGTCCGGTTCCCATTTAGCGAGGTGTTAAATAACATTACCAGTGAGTCAGGACATAAATGGAGGTGAGTAACGTTAACGTAATGGATCAGATGTTAAAGCTACAGAGGTGGTGATCTGAGCGTGAAACCGTCCTACAGCCTCCTGCTGAACAGTAAACATCACTGATCGAGAGCACCGGCGTCGTCGGTGTAATTCTTTCGATGGCTCTGCTCTTCATCAGCAAGTGCAAACGCACACAGAAGCACCTCCACCGAAACACACACCGCAGTGCCATAATCCTTGGCCTTGTGTAGACATTCCTGGAGGGCCTGTATGTGTGAGAGATATACAGCTGAGTGCTCTTTCTGACCTTATGTGCCATCCATTCGGTGCCATCTGCCAAACACATGTGAGCCCGCAGGCCGCTTCGCTAGCGGAAACTCGCCTGGAGCCAAAGATGTTTGTCAATATGTTCTACACTTTGACTCAAACTTATTTTGCTGATAGTTTCAGCCTGAGGTTACAGTGTGTTTAATTACTATCTTAAACCAAACGGATGAGAGGGAAGAAATACAACGTTGGGAGCTTTTTTGACCAAATAAAAGCACTGTGCATACAAAGTGTGACCCGGCTTTTCCAATGCTTTGTGTAAAGCCTGTCTCGTGTTCTCAGTTCACTTATTTAGCTGCTGGTTTATTTTTAGGTAACCTCTCGTTTGAAGCGCCTTTTAGAACTCACAACAAACAAGTTACTCGGTGACCGCAAACGTCCAGCGTCGCTCTGTGCTCAAACTCTCTCAAGGTCGTATCAATTATGCTCAGTTAAATGCGCACTCACTCAATTGATATCTGCCCGTTACAAGGACAAATCAAAGGCCACGGCTGTGGGATATATTTAGACATCTTTTCGACGGCGCTAGATGCTTTTTAGACAGACTTATTTCTGTGTTTGTTCTGCCGAGCTGAAGTAACGCTCTGGCAGTCCCTCTGTGGCGGCAGTGGGACACCAGGGGGGCCGAGGCCCACTGCGCTGTGTGTAAGGTGTCGCTGGTCCAACATGAGCGGCCCGCAATCGAAGATGACAGGGTGACTGTTTGCCACCAGACTGTGTGTGTGTGTGTGTGTGTGTGTGTGTGTGGTAGCTTTGCGTGCAGTAATGTCCTCAGCTGAGCCACCCCGGCTCCCTGGGGCCCTGTCTCCCACATTTTCAGCTGTGGCTGCTTGTGTTTTCTGCCGCAAGAGCACATCTTGGCTGATTTGATGTGACATGTTGAACGTAGTGTATCAGGATTAAAACGTGTTTTAGACATGCTTTCAGGTAATGAGGCTCACTTTCTTAAATGTCTTGTGAATTGCACCAGGTCTGCTCTTTGGTGTGCCTCTGGTGTGCTTGTAGATGATAGTTTTCGCTCTTCTCTTTGTGGTCTGTTTGTGGTCTCGCTGAGCAAAGTTCAAGTTTTCCATAACCCGACTATGAACAGACTTCACTGAGCTAGTCCTACGATTCCCCCTTGTGAAACGGTCACCTTACCAAAACACCATTTGGTCACATGCTTGCTCATCATCTTATGACGCCAGATTTACAAACACTCACCATATACCATGCTGTCCAGTCCCACAATCCTCCCTACAGGAACACAACACTGGACAGCTCCGCTGAAATTAATTGGGCATCTGACCTTGTCCCTGGTATGTGGATTCTTGCTGCCAGCAGAGTTACGATGAGGACACAGAGGATGAAGGAACAGGGCCAGAGGGGAGTGATAATGAGGACCAATGGTGAGAAGTCCAATTATTGATATGTTGCACACATTCCGGCCTTCAGTCAGAAATCGTCTGGTTGAAAATAGATACAAAATTGACAGTAGGAGAGTGCGGTGGCAGCAAGAAGACAGACATTGCTGATTCACGGCGTGGTGACTGCTGGGATGGTCTTCAGAGATCCCCCATGGAGCTCAGGAGAACAGCAGGAGAGGGAGCTGCAGAGGGGTGGAGGCTGTGCAGGCCTTGTGTTTGAAGTCTTCCTCCCCGACTGGGGGGGCAGACGTTACCCCAGGCTGGGCTTCCTCTCAGGGGGTCCGGCAGGAGTGTTACCCAACCAGGCAGCTGTCGGACAGCCTCTCCTCCCTTCTTATCTGTCTTGGCTGTCTCCTCTTTATGTGCCAGTGTTGTGAAGCCAAACACAACACCTGGACGTATCCTAAATCACCGTATGTGGGCGACCTAATCTGCATTGACATGGCCTGAAGGTTTTCCATGAATATGGAGCAGACGTTTGTGACGACACTGAAGACCTTCCTTCAGTGATGTTTAAACCTCCTGGTGTGTCAGCATTGTGTCACGGGCTTCATTAAGTCAACTAGAAGCTCAAACCTAAGACTTGTTTGAGTTTATCAGTAGCTGTATGTCCGTAGTTTTGTTTTTTTCCCCTAAACTTACCACGTATGAAGGGGGTAACCAAAAAGCTTGAAAAAACATGGTAAATATTAGACAATAATAAGTCACAGTAAAGTTGAATGATCCTAAGCTTTGTTCTGCAGGAGCATTCGTCTGTTCAGCTGAGCTTGCTCTAAATATTGTAAGTTACATTGCAACAGGTCCTAAATGCAATGACTGTTAAAGCTCCGACTGCAAACAATTGTCTTTAACATCAGATTGAATGTGGATTGAAATTTAGCATTTAGAGTCCATCCAGTAAATTCTGTTTACAGGAAAATGTGTTGCACATGATTCCTTGCTTCAGTTGACATACATTTTAGGATGGTGACTATAGATAATACCTGTTGCTATTACTGTACATGTTTAAAGCTCACCTAACAATTAGTAGACTGGCATCAGAATACAATAATGTTAACAAGAAAAGGTGATTTTGTTTCAGTAGCATACAGCCCCTCAAAGATGCTTATTTAAAGATTATAATTGTTCAACATATAAGGGAACTGTGCAGAAGTGTAAAAACTTGAGGGTGTTGTGAGTTGAGGCTGAAGTTAGAAATTAATAATATTAAATGATTTAAGCTGAAAATGTTTCCTTGCTCTCTTCATTAAGTGAAATAGGAGTATTGCGAGGCCAGATATGTGTCTGAATATAGCTAGTAGTTTTTAAAATTTTTGGGAAGTTGTCTGATATAAATACATTTTCTATGGTCCATGGTTCAGGAATAACGTAAATCTGATCAGATGAGTTCGGAGCCCTGATTCTTCCCTATAATTAGCTCACATCATATAGAACCAGGAGTCCGCCAGTCACAGAGACCTCCCCTGCTCCCCCTCAACACCACCTTTCAAAGGCGCTTGTGCCTTGCTTCCCTCCCCAACACCACCTCACCCAGCACTCCCACTGTCAGACCCACCCGACCCCTGCTGCTCCCCTTACCCAAACCCACCCGGTTTCCGCCCGGGAGAGGACAGAGTGAAGCATCCACAGAGCGATCCATCACTCCCGTCTGTCTTCCCGCATGCCCTCCTCAGGAAACACCTTTCAGACCAGGAGATTAGAGTGTGACGAGAGAGGAGAGGAGCAGTGAAAGAATGATAGAGGAGGAGGGAGAGGTGGTAAACGATCCAGAGAGGCAGCGAGAGAGAGAAAGAGGGAGAGGGGCCACTGGAGAAGAGGAACTGAGGAGAAATTGATTGAGTGGGGATACATGAGATTGATGAGGACAGGGAATGAGAAAATGGGAGATAGATGTGGCTATCTTTTTTTTTTTTTTTTTCTTCTTCTTCTTTGCGCACCAGGGGAAGCGGCGTCCAGTGGGGAGAGAATAAACATGAACTTGCCCATTAGGGGACGTGTTGATAGCTCCAAGTGGCCCCTTGGAACATCAGCATGTCTATTAAGGGTTGACATAGTGTGGAACTGAACACACACACACACATGCGGTAACACACACATGCAAACGCTCTTCGCCTTATTTACTTTTTACATGATCTGGAAGAAAAGCATCAAACTAGAAGGAGTTGTAGGGTTGTACTGTTTTATAACACAACGTCGTGGCCCCTTTAAGACGCGCGATTGTTTACGTTGATGTGACGTCAGTTTAACATGGCGGTCTTGTGTCTGAATAAGCTCTCGGATCACTTTTACAGGGGGGAAAATGACAATGTTACGAGGTCAGACCTTGACACATTTTCACATTGCTTACACAATTAAGTCAAATTCTGACGTAAAGGCCGTCAGATCAACTACAGCAGCTCAAACTACAACATGAAGACAGGCATCAGTTGAACTGAAAGACATACTTTTACGTTGTTGGTGTCTTTCTTCTCATATCTGTATCATATTTTCTCATTATGGTGCGACCGTCAGTCAAACAAACTCCCTAGATTTCTAATCTTCATTCATGCCAGTCTTTTCTTGCTATTAATTACATAGTCTATATCGATTACTCATACAAGTATATTTAATTTATAATTATACAAAGTGGAGCAAATTCAGTAAATCTTCAATCTTAAAAAGCTGTAAGCATCAATTAAATATATATATATATATATTATATATATATTTTTTTAACTTCACAGTCAAATATTAAAATAGGCATTGAAAACAATTCTGTCACTTGATTAACCTTTTATTCAACTAATTGTTTTTTATACCTAGTAAAGGGTCAGTAATCAAATTATTAAATAACTTACTTTAATAGTAGTTTCTAGCCATGCAGATCATTTTTTTATCTGAAAACGTTTTGAGATTTCAGTCTTGACCCCAGAACAACAAAGATGAATAGAGTTGTTTGTGGTGCCCAAAGCAATGGAATTTGACATTCAAAATATTCAATAGCAACATCTCTGTCCTGATATAATCCCCAGAGCATGCTGCGCACAGTTTTTAAAGGGAACTGTTCAAACTGTGTGAAAACATTGAGAATATTGTCACGCTGCATGAGCAGTGTGACCCAAGTCTGACGTGTAGTACAGAGAAATGCATCTCTTTACTCTTTGAGGTCCAGATGCACCAAACCGGCATCAAAGAACAAAAAGAGCTAGCAGCAACGAAGACCGCCTTTGTTTTGGCCCAAAGGTTGCACTTGAACGCACCACAAAGCCAACAGCCAACTGGCATTTATCTTCTTAAAAAGGAGAAGAGCCCTCTGTCTGTTTTGTGTTCTCCTTTGCGTGCTTTTCTTGCTTCAGTTTGTCTCCTCGTGCACAGATTCGCTTAAGCTGAGCAGCCGACCAGATTCAATCAATCGGCCGCAAAGACGCGGGTAGAGGTCACGTCGTGCCAACGACGCCGCTCACACCGCAGAGAGCCGCAAGCGCTCACCGATGGCCCACGTTGGCCGACTGCCAACCGAGCATGTCAGGGCCTGGAGGCCTGCAAGAACTCCCCTGCTCACCAATGCGTTGAGTACCACACTGTGTAATCTACACTCTATAACTTAATCAGTGACCTATTAAAGAAGTGGACCCACTTTGAAGGATGATTCAGCAGGTAGCTCTCACAAGAATGTGCTGGCCAAGCAGATGACAGCGGATGATAACTTCTGTCCTGCCCGAAACAAAAGTGAAACGTCTGCGTCTGCTCTCCAGGCTGTTGGCATGTGTTTGTGAAGTATGTGCTGGGAAGTAACTTGACCCTTTTAAGTTGTCAGAGATGAGTAAAATTGTCAGACACTCAAATATATTGTGAGCATGACAGATAGTGTTACCCTACGTGCCAATTTAGATTAAAATCCTTAACGTGGCGTTTCTCTGACAGCTGCATTGAGATGTGATACACGTACCCACCACACTCACAAATTAATTAATTATCATTCTAATCAGATATCATTTTTTATTTAATTGTGTGCCAATTGCTAGTTCTGTTAAGAAATAGATGTGATGACAGGAAGTGTAATTTGTATCTATATTTATGTGTCTTCAAATGAATTGCTCTCCGGGCCCTGTCAGACCAAGGTGATTGCTCCGAGGCACCCAAAGGTGTTACCTTCATTATCACCTCCGTGCTAAGAGGAGCAAGATGTTTTAGCAGTGGCCTTGCAACCTTCAGTGCTGTTAGGCGCCGTGTGTGATTTCCCACACACACAAATTTGGCATGGATAAAGGTCTCTTAACTAATCACACCTCTTTTCACTCATCACCCCCATGGGAGGCATAAGCGAGCCCGGCTGCTAATTCGCTACCTCCCGCTCTTTTGTAGCGTCTTTGGCTCATTATCTTAATGTCATTTGATACTGAGTGATAGTTTGCCTCGCTGAAAAGGTCCCCAAGATAAGGGCCAGATATTTCATGTGAGATATGTCACCTGTGGAGAAAACACCTTTTCTAACACCAACGCAGTTAGGTTTTCACTCCGCAAAGGTTGACATTTACCCTTTGTTTCATAATCGGCGTCATGCAAACCGTTTTTTTTTTCTGTCTCCTATTGTACTTTATTGTCCTAATATACAAACTTTACTGCAGTGGAGGAATGTTAAGGCTGTACTTTGAGAGGTTTTGCTGCGAAGTATATAAAAGTGAGCAGTAATGAATATTCCTCTTTATGAGCGTTAAGGAAATACTCAGTTTAACACACAGTGGATACGGCGAATGTGTGTCAAGCTGCTTAATCCTTAATTCTACAGCTCCTTAGGTCACCGTCGTAGGACATGGATAAAACATGGCGGAGGACGGCAAACCGACACGGATGCTCGTGTCATGCCCCACTTTTAAAGTTGCACAATGCATCAAACATCGATTGTGCAACTCTGAGGAAAAAGCTCTGGATGTTAAAAGCCCTTTAACTTGATATGTGACACACGTCTTGTGGTTAAAAACATCTTAGTATTAATCATCATAGAGTGCTCCAAAAGCAAATCACACACTGACAGTAATTGCAGGGATACCTCACAGGCATAAAAACACATACACACACACACACACACACACAGAGAGACACACACACATATTCTGCACAATGACCTGTATTGTTGGTTGTAATTATACTCTTTTGTTGCTTCCCTGACTTGATGAAATCCAATCCCTCAGATGCTTTGAGGCTATTTGTTTGTAAAAGTTGTTTTTGATTTCCCCCGTACACAATATGATTATGGTACGCCTTTAGTTTAGTTTAAAGTTTCTGTAATTACAAGCTATCAACTCAGATTTCACTGACAGGTCCATAGCCGTGCATGACGAGGCTCCTCCCGCCTGATGCGGGGTTACTACAAGTGATTTATTTAACCCTAACTGCAACCATGAGGCAAAAAGATGAGCCGTTCGAAAAGGAGAGCCGTTCTTTCACGGCAGCCACAAAGTGGGCCCTAAATGACCCTTACTGTTCACCGGCAGGTAACGACGCTTTCAGCGGTGGGGGTCGGGTCGTTAATGTCCCACGTTGGGATCAGTGCTCTGTGGCTGCGTACTGAGTTATGGAGATGAGCGTAGCGACTGGGGAATGTTTTTCTGTCTGTCTGAGCCCCCCCCCCCCCCCCCCTAACTGCCCCCCACCTACACCACAACCACCTTCCTCTCATCTGGATGTTAACGCATTTTCAGGCCTCAAACAGCAGACATTTTGAAACACTCAAAACAACAGCCACATCGGGGGTTAACACCAGTTACATCTAAGGTGTCACACACTCCTGCGGTTTAAGTAAACAGCGTGTGTGTGTGTGTGTGTGTGTGTGTGTCCCCACCTCATAACAGTATCTTCATGGTCTTCTAAATCTCCTCTGTAAATAAAGTCACAAGTGACAGCTTGTGTTCTGTTTTGCATGCAAATGAAGCCCAACCCTTTGCATTTAAAGGAGATAAGGAAAGATTAGGCAAACCACACTGTCACTACCTAAATGTGAGGGGAAGAAATTTGCAGCGGCAAGGGAAACAAGAGATGAAGAGACTTTTTTTTGTTGTTTTTAAAGGAAGATTGACTCTCCTTTTGCATGTCGCAGCTAGCCGAGCAAAAGGCCGTCCTGCTCGCTCTCCTGTTGCATCTGACAGCTTTCAGAGGCCTGCAGTGATGCACCAAGCATTTATCTGGAATATGATCTGTGATGGGACAAATTATACTATATTGTACTCTCAGCTGCACAGTTTAAGTTGTATGTATTTAGACCCTTTTGAAGGAGTAACCAAAATGTAAAAAGACATGTTGAGGTTTTACGGGGATTTACCATTGACTGGAAACTTATAACTTATTTATTTACACTAAATATCTTCTTCAGCTTTCTACATTCAGAATAAGATAAATGTGTTGTGTTTATTTATTCAAATTTGATTAAAAAAAGCACATCTGCTTTTTGTAATCCCTCAAGGTTCCATTTAAGGATCCCGATATACTCCCTTCATTGTATCTAAATTATACTGCTTGCATAGAAATGTCTTCTTTTCTTTTCCATTTATAAGTTCATGGTTTGGATGAAATGCTTAAGCGTCATTTGGATGATGTGTGTTGAAAGACTGCAACAAAACCTGTTGTCAGAAAAACATTCATTTTCAGTTCATATCTAACTTATCTGGCAATTTTATGAATGCATCAACCACAAACCACAGAACGGCATTATCTCAACCATCATTTATGCTTCTATAGACCTTAAATTTACCATGAAAGGAGGGAAATGATGTTTTGATTGCACTTCTCTAGATGTTTTGTAAACTGTGCACCAGAGGAAGGCCTACATGACTTCAACATGTGCCCATTTGCACACACTTTGGGTTGGAGTGATGGTGTAATGACTTCCCCAATATGGGGTGATTTATTGCCCATGCTTTCAAGTGAGAGGGCGAATGCAGCATAGTTACTAAATAAACATTTGTTTTAGAAGCCCCGTTTTCCTCCGGGACATCTTCTCTATTCCTAAATACTTCTCTTTTAACCCGAACACGTTCTCTTTCTGCGTCTTCCTTTGAGTCTCGCCCCCACATGCACATCTCCCCGGTGCCCGGTGAGTAAACGTGGAACCGTGTGAGCCTTCAGGAGGACTTTGAAATGAGACATGGCCGGGACATCAGAGGACTCTGCCACTCTCAATGAAGCCTGCTTGATTTATAAGAGAGCGGGGAGTGGGGGGTTGTTTCCAGAGGCACACAAGGCCATGGGGTCCTCCATTAGTCCCCTGACCCCTGTTTCATGGGACCAACCACTGCATAAGAGGCGAGGGAGGAGAAGAATGGAGGAATGGATGGATGGTGGACATGGGGGGGCTTGTGTGTGAGGGGGGGGTGTCTTTTTTTTTTTTTTTTACCATACAAAGTCTGCTATTTACATTTTCACCTCAGAGAAGGCAGCAGAAATGAGAAACCCTAGCTCAGTCATTTGTCAGTGGCCTGTGGTGTCCGGACTTAAATGTCTGCTCGTTGTACCTGATCCCTCGCTCAGGCCCGTCCACGCTCCCGCTTTTACGATTCTCCTCACAGTTTTACTGTCCGCAATCTAATTAGCTGTGTCTTAATCACGTGTTAAAGCGCACCGCCTTCCTGGTGTTTACTGTCTGTTTGCCGTGCTGTTAAAATGTGTGAGGGGGCTCGTAAAAACTCGCCCGCAGAGGTTTGAGTACTCGCTCTCCTTTTGTGGATCAAATCCCGGCATCACTGCCTAATAATGGGTTATAGCCTCTGTACTGCACCCGGCAGGAAACTGTAGCGCTGATGCATTGCGCATGTGTTTTTGAGAGTGTAAGGGGTTGACATTGCCAGATCTTTTAAACAACGTGGACACGTGAAGGAGACTACACCATTCTGGAAACATTTTAATTGAACATATCTCTTCCAGTTATCTCATTTTAATCTATACATTTTAGTCTATGACATTATGGGGAAATAAGACATTACATGGTTTCTTATCTGCCTGAAATTGTGGCCTACATTACTTACATTACATAAGATCCTGTATTAGTGCTTTTATGTTGCATTACGTTTGCATTACGTCGATCTATGTTTGCGCATCACGTCAGCCATTTTGCGTCCAAAACATGGCTTTGTTCCACTTGAGATCCGTTCCTGTTGTTCTTTTAACACTTTGTGACAGGCCTGCCGGCTTTTAACTAACTCGGTAATGGCATAATGCTAACGTTTTAAACAGACATGTGTTTTCAGTGTGCATTACGTTACGTTTTTCCCCATCGCGTTCCATCTTTGCCTGGTTAGTGTGGCCCCTGGACCTTTTCATCAGAGAACCAGCCTGGTTGGAGGAGGCTTATCCAGCAAGGGCTGCCTCTTGATGTAAGCATGCTGGAATTTATTGTTTTCAGTAAACATGCCTTATACATAATCTGTCTTTATAGTACACACTGCCAGTTGCCATAGGGACATGGTAGGGTTTCCATAACACTTCAAGGGCTCCCATAGGCGTAATGGGTCTCAATCGACCCCTCCAACGCACAAACTTGAAGACCCACTCAGTATTTTTTGGGGGATTTAGCTGCAAGACAAAAATGTCCATCCATATCTTATAGGCCCAGCGAGCCTGCTAGGTAATGAGAAACAGTCACGGGCCTTGTGGGGATCCATAGCAAATTATAAAACACAGCAACATGTTTTACTGGCGTGTCCCTTATGTGTTCGAGGTGATTAAAAGTCAATGCCGAAAGGAGCTCAGGGAGCTGCAAGGAGGAAGAGACAAGAGGAAAAAGGTGTAAAACGCTGTCTGACTGTGGGTCCTCTCTTGTTACTGGACTGCTTGTCCAACAGCCATGCTCTCTCATACACACTGCTGTGTCTGACAAGGAAATATAAAGGGCTCTTGATGGAGAGTTGGGGATTATTGCATGCAGCTGGCGGCTGTCACAGTAAGACACTTAGCCCCTCACCCTTTATCTTAACCCTTTCATATACTGCATCCCCATGTTCCTCCTTTTTGCCTCTCCACACCTGTAAGTCTCCGCTGTAAATCTAGTCACCCTTTTGTGTTGGTCTAAAGGGGTGCGCTTTCAGCAAAGTGCTTATGGGACCACTATGCAGCGTCTGAAACCTCCCCCCCCCCCCCCCCCCCACATCCCCGGACCTTTCCGACATTATATTCGAACAACATGTTGCACGAGCTGCTTCGTTTCAAGCATATCTCCACCCTGAGGTTCTGAGACATCCAGCAGCTGTTGTCAGTATGAGGGCATCGGAGGCTTTAAACACTGCTCTGTAATGAGTAAAGTTGCTGCTCTGATGACTCATCAGCTCTGTCTCTTCATTTGTGAGGACCATTTTTAATACAAATGGTATTTTAGCTTCCCTCCCTGAAGAAAATGATGAAGAAATAATTGGATTCCAATTTTAAAAGAAGTGCTGATAACAGCCAAAAAGGCTCTTTGACATCCAGGCTGATATCCTCACTAGTGATTGATACGGCCCACTGCTGTATCTTTACTAAGTTTATTATCTATGCAAATAGGGGGCAAGTGATTAAGACCTGCAGTGGGCTGCCCATGCTTCCATGCTGTATTTAGACAAGGCCGTTGCCTGTGGTTGTGCAGCAGCCAGGCAGCAACCACAGCCGTCACATTATCATCCCCACACAACCTCTGCTTGTACCGCTGCTCACTTTAACTCTGCTGGGCACTCCATCACCAAACAAACAGTATGAGTTTGTCATTTTCAATTCATGACAATGAGAATTGTCAGGAAAAGAGCAGTTAAAAGGATCATGTGGTCGATCTTTGACACCGAGAGAAAAGTGGAAAGAAAGGGGAGATTAAGAGAAAGAGAAGAGCAGAACGGAGAGAAATGGGACGCCCCTCGGGACCGATGACTATCTCTCCGCTGATAAGAGAGCGAGTGCCTGAAGGCTGGCTTTTCTTCCCACCGCTTTCTGTGCCTCCCCTAAAGCAACTCGAGTCCAATTGTTCGGGATTATAGAAGCTTCTCCCTGTGGCATAGAAACGAGGATCTCTGCAGGTGGAGATGAGGTGATGTAACGCTGCCGTGGAGTCACTGGGGAAACTTCAGGGAAGCAGACATTAACCATAGAGGACAGTCAGATGGATGTTTCCCCAAATCTCCCACTATGACTTTACTATTAGCCCAGGAGGTGAATTTCCAGTACAGCGTTTAAGGATCTCTCTGACCATCCCTATTTGTGCAGCATCTTCAATCTTTTCCACGACTTATAGACACAGCAATGTCAAGGAGGCAACATTGTTTCTGTTGATGTCATCGATACAGGCACAGAATGAATTGTGAATGAAATAGTTGTGGTTCGTAGGATGATTCATAAGGGAATAGTCCACCCAGCCGCTCATCATTCAGGCTGCGTGTGTGTACGTTGGTCAGCAGTCATGTTGGTGAGTCACTGGCCTCGAGGCAGTCTTTTCTTCTTACCCAATAGCTTCACAGGCACATTACAATGCATTATTCATGCCCCGTATCTCATCTCATGCTGTATTTTAGTCACTGATTCATCAGCAACCTTGGGCTTCTCGTGGGTGGCAGATTCCTTTGAAAAGGGAAGTTTGAGATGATACAAATGTGTCATTGGCTCTATTCCTGATTAAAGGAAAACTGTCATACTTTCTCTTCTTGGTCAAAGAGATGTAATGTGTAACTGTTTACTCTTTTTACTTTTTTTTACTTTACTGAGTACACAGAAACAGCAGCCAAACCACACAGCTCACTGATGTCAGTCTTTTAAAGGAAGAGCAACTCCTTAACCACCTCCGCTATTTGTTTGTACTATCCTGATGTTGGTTTTAATTGTCAGTAATAATAATATATTGGCTTACATCCATCCATCCATCCATCCATTTTCCACCGCTTATCCGGGGTCGGGTCGCGGAGGCAGCAGGTCCAGCAGGCTGACCCAGACTTCTCTCTCACCCGCAACATCTACCAGCTCATTCTGGGGGATCCCGAGGCGTTCCCAGGCCAGCTGGGAGATATAATCCCTCCAGCGTGTCCTGGGTCTTCCCCGGGGCCTCCTACCAGTTGGACGTGCCTGGAAAACCTCTAAAGGGAGGCGTCCTGGAGGCATCCTAATTAGATGACCTCAGCTGACTCCTTTCGACACGAAGGAGTAGCGGCTCGACTTCAAGCTCCCTCCTGATGTCCGAGCTCCTTACCCTATCTCTAAGGCTGAGCCCGGCCACTCTACGGAGGAAACTCATTTCGGCCGCTTGTATCCGCAACCTCGTTCTTTCGGACACGATCCAAAGCTCGTGACCATAGGTGAGGGTTGGGACGTAGACCGACCAGTAAATTGAGAGATTCGCCTTCCTGCTCAGCTCCTTCTTCACCAAGACGGCCCAGTGCAACGCCTGTTTTACTGCTGCAGCCGCACCGATACGCCTGTCGATCTCCCGCTCCATTTTACCCTCACTCGTGAACAAGACCCCGAGATACTTGAACTCCTTCGCTTGTGGTAGGCACTCTGTCCCCACCCGGAGGGAGCAATCCACCGGTTTCCGGCAGAGCACCATGGCCTCAGATTTCGTGGTGCTGACTCTCATCCCCGCCGCTTCACACTCGGCTGCAAAACGCCCCAGTGAATGCTGGAGGTCATGGTCCGAGGAGGCAAACAGGACCACATCATCTGCAAACAGCAGAGAGGCTATCCTGAGATCCCCGAACCTGACATTCTCCGCCCCACGGCTGCGCCTAGATATCCTGTCCATGAAAGTCACGAACAGGACCGGTGATAAAGGGCAGCCCTGGCGGAGGCCAACACCCACCGGGAACGTATCTGACTTACTGCCGAGGATACGAACACAGCTCCTACTGCAGGCGTACAGAGACCGGATGGCCCGTTGCAACGGGTCCGGCACACCATACTCCCGCAGCACCCCCCACAAAAAGCCCAGAGGGACCCGGTCAAAAGCCTTCTCCAAGTCCACAAAGCACATGTAGACTGGTTGGGCAAACTCCCAGGACCCCTCCAGTATCCTTGCAAGGGTAAAGAGCTGGTCCACTGTTCCACGGCCAGGGCGAAACCCACACTGTTCTTCTTGAATCCGAGGTTCGACAAACGGTCGGAGCCTCCGTTCCAGCACCCTGGCATAAGCTTTTCCCGGGAGGCTGAGTAGTGTGATACCCCGATAATTTGAGCACACTCTCCGGTCGCCCTTCTTGAAGATGGGAACCACCACCCCGGTCTGCCAGTCCATGGGCACTGTGCCCGACCCCCATGCGACATTGAAGAGGCGTGTCAGCCAAGACAGCCCAACAAAGTCCAGCGCCTTCAGCATCTCAGGGCGGATTTCATCCACCCCCGGCGCCTTGCCACCAAGGAGCTTTTTGACTACCTTAGTGGCCTCTGCCAGGGATATTGGCTTACAATGATATCGAAATGTTTTAATACATTTTTGGGCTTGCAATATAAAATTAAACAAATCATTCACCAATGGTTTGTCAATCATTTTATAAGTGCTTTTTAAGCTGTTGAAGGCAAATCATTATGAAGGATCTCAACTCTTATATTGGGTTATAAGCATTAATTAACTCTTTATACAATAAGTCATGTGATGAACTAATAAACACTATTAACTCTTCATTGCCTATATACTGGTCATAAATACTAAATAGCGGTACCAGTTAAACTTGCTCACTTTTCATTGCTGTTATCCAACAATAAATAACGATATCCTATAAGTGTCACGTGATGTTATAACATGAAACACAACCAATCTGTTTCTTGACAAAGTCTGAATGTGGCATACGAGCACAGTGTTATCGTGGAGGCCGTCTTTGGCCGTATCTGCTTTTCCTCCGAGAAGCTCTGCTGACAGGGCAGGAGTGAGGTATGCCGAGGTGCTTCTGCTCCGCGCCCTTTGCCCATATGTTTTGTATTACGCCCTAGGAGGTGCCATGCTCAGCCGCTCGGTGATGGGAGGGGATAAAGCAGGCCTCTCCGGCCCAAATGACGCATGACATGGCGCTGCGCCCTGGGCCCTTATTTATGGCTTCCCATGTCAGCGAAGGCTTGCTCCCCTGGGGAGCCCTACAGCCGTTACCCGCTAACTTAGCTCAGCCAGCCTCCGGCGCTCATCTCGGGCCTGAATACACACACGATCCACTGTAGGAATTCCGATCACTGTGATGTGGCAGCATGCACACATGACTGAGAAGTATGCAGAAATCAAATAGATTTGCTCATGGAGAGGTTTATTTAGCTGTGCGGCGTTCATAGTTGCTACACTGTTTCACAAGAAGGGAAACTTCAGAAGAGTTAAGGTAATGTCGGGCCGCAGCTCGTCCACCGACGGGCACACACTGCCTCTTTTATCAATGCCTCTGATGTGGAAGAGGATGTGAAATCTGGAGAGAGAGTGAGGAAGAGATTTGGTGAGAGGATCTGAATACATTTTCTCGGTAGTTACTCAAGAATCCATGTACACATCGCACCGCATTAACAAATAAGACGCATAGACTGCCAGCACTCATGCACACACAGGTGTTCTCCACGAGCTATGCGGGAATATTCCAGTGATCCCTGTCCAGAGTTTTGATGTGGGTAGAAGGAAAATTAAAAGAATTTAGAAAGAAACGAAAGCCAAAGGATGAGAAGAAGTTAGAGAGTAGTTGACAAAAGAAGAAAAAAAGAAGGGGAAAATCTGCAATAGATAACGTTTGAAAGACTTTAATGAACATCAGAGGAAGATGTGACGTGACAACAGGGTTAACGCAGGACAAAAAGATGGGCTGGGGTGTTCTCCTCCCTGGATCTCATGTTTCTTTCTGCTTTGGGGAGTGAGCGCAGAAAGAGGGAGCACTGTCAAGGTTTTTATGTGGCCTTTTGAAAACAGAACAAGCCCTCTCCAGAACAATATATCAGCTTCAGAACTTCTCTGACAACAGGGACTCATTTTTCCAACTTCCCAGGTTTCCGGACTGTAAAACACCCTGTTTGAAATCCACTCTGGTCATTGTTTAGTCTAGTGGAAGTCCCTTAGATCATCCTCATCAGCAGCCGTCCGGCATCCCCTTCATGTTCCAAGTCCCCCCTCACCTCGAAGCAGCTCAGAGCCAGCCACTCGACTCTAATCTGACTCTTTCTATTATTATTATTAAGGGCCGACAGCCAGCATGTTATTGCAAAATAAGAGGATTAATAGTGATTGTACAATTGAGGAAACAAAATCGGCTCGTGTGGGTTACGGTTGGTGCACCCCAGAGTCCTGTGAAACAGTGCTGTGGTTTGTGTTGATCAGTGGTGGTAGAAGTAGGGATGTGTAATATTGTTCCTGTAATCGATGCAATGCTCCACTGTGTCCACTGACTCCTCAGGCAGAGTAGACTTGCATGCTACCACATAACACTGAGCCTTTACAACTTTATCCTTTTTAATAGTTTTTGTTTCATATTTGTATAGATGCCCACGTGTGTCTATGTTACTGCACCTGTAGAGCTGTTGAGAGGCGGTTTCCAGTCCTGGAACCAAGTGTTCCCTCTCTGCCTCAGATAATGTGGACGTCTAGACACTGATGCAGGATCAAGGCAACGATGGGAGGCTGCCACTGATGCTCGTAGCCTGGACTCAAGATTAGAGCAGAGTCCAGCTGGTCTGTACAGAGCCGGAGAAAGCCCTGGGAGTCTGGGTCCGCTAGGTAAAGAGAGAAATACCACACTGTACGGCTGAGATTGGGTCATTGGGTTAAATGTTAAGCTGGTGTCTGTGCTTTCATGTGGCCTCCAGCAGAGCAGGGGCAGGATCTGATCTGATAAAGCGAAGAGAACGTACAAACCCGGCTAACTTTTCTCTTTCTTCTACTGCTCTGAAGATTCAGAGTGGGAGGAGAGAAAGAGATGCAAGTATGTGAGAGTGAATGATGTGCTGGTGGTCTTCACCTCATTAGGACCTCCCTGGTGTCTTTGATGGCTGCTTAGGGCCAGAGGGTGAAGTGATGGAGATCGAAGAATTGAGCTTCCTTTCCCACTAAACATTTAATTTGTCTGCTTCTTTTCCGGCCGTAACCTCTCCCGTCTTTTTTTTTTTTTACACCTTTACCTCAGCCAGCCTCCCATTCCCCATAATGTCTTCATTAATGCTCCAGAACCCAGTAGTCCAGCAGTGAGCGCTGACTCAGGGGTCTGATTTGTCAGGGTCAGTGTGATCCAACGATTCATCAGATCCATCAGGCCGGTGCCAGGGACTCCTGGGGGACCGGGCCTTTGTTTGGCTAAGCCGCTGACGGAAGCGAAGCCTCTGTTGGGGAAGCCATTAAGAGCGCAGCAGGCCCAGAAAAATGAGCCGGCCTTGTCAATCCACATCAGGAGCTCGGCCACGGTCGCAGATCCTCCTCAGACGCCATCACATTCGACCGCTGTTTGTCCGAGCCTTTGAACTAGGGACAGCGAGATAGATGGATGAATGTGTCAAGTGACTGTGAGGCGCTTCAGGTTGGCTCCTAGTCTTGGATTGATGGAGAATGCTTGTTGTTGGTTGTTATCTAAAGTTGTGTTGAGGAATGATGGGTGAAGAAAGAGCGATGAGGGTGACTTTAGTACTCCATAGGAAATTCAAGGTAGTATGGGCCTGCTGTCATAGGTCCTGGCGATCCAGGAGATCCAGTTTGAGTCGATTGCTCGGTGAAAACGGCATAACGCTGTTTGTAATGAGCACGTGTTTGCATTTTCCAGATGACAATGAATTGTGTCGCAGCAAAAGGTTTAATATTTCTTGCTAAACAATCCAGCACTTTGTTGATCGAGCCCCCTGCGTCGGCCCCCCCGCGTCGGCCCCCCCACTGAGCCAATGCAGCGGTTTCATCGAAGTGAATGAGGCTCTGTTTTGTTTAGTTTTTTGGCGCAGTGCTAATGTTGGTCAGAAGCCTCCACTCCACTCCATGAGAATATGAGAAGTACTGGTCGGATGGTCGGTATTATTCAAAACGATTAACTCAATGACGGGTAGCTTTATGAGTGTGGCCATTCTGAACCACTTCAGACATGATAAGAGGAAACTTAAAACAAACTTTCTAGCTTAAGCAAACCCATTTGGTAAAGCCCTTTGTGACCAATTCAACAATGTCTCAAGTTTCACACATTAATTTCCAAAGCCTCTCCCGTTTGTGATGACTCAGCATCCCCTCTTCGCATTGTCTGCTCACCCAGCTCTTACTCTCTCCTTGTCCCATGACAGAGATGGAACACCTCCACCTTGCGTAACTCGGCCTCAGACTAAACACACTCCTCTGGTGTTGATGCGTCAGAGTAGCGGCCGCCTTTCGCGACGGCCAACTTATCTCATTAGAAAAATAATGATTTCACTGGCTGCCATTTCCACAGATAGCCCCGGTATTTGTGTTAGGCTCTGTGTCCTTCGCTGAGCTGCCGGGCCCGGGGATTGGCTGCCACGGCCCTCATGCCTGCCTGTCGTATATCAGCAGCGCTGCCACCGCCAAACCTCTGATTTATGGCTGTTTGTCTCCAGTCAGCGCCCCCCCCCCCCCCCCCCCCCCCCCCACCACCACCCCTCCAACAGATGGGCTCTAGCTATTTACTCAGGGAGAGAAAGATCCCAAACCGAATAAATACAACAAACAAAAGGTAATTATGGAGAAGTTGGTTGTGATTACAATTTATTGGTCACCGGAGGAAACGGAGATTGATCTGTGCCTGTTGTTTATCAGGTGTGACCTGATCATGTGACATGAATTAATCTGGCTGCGTTAGGTTTCCCTCTTATCTTAATTACTTTTTCCGCTTCAGTATGTGTGGACGGTCCTGGTCATTGTGAGATGACACCTTATACACATATAAAACGGTTATATCAGGAGTCCCGATATGATTTACGTTTATTAACAGTGTAATTGTGAAAACATTCCTTCAGCTGTCATGTTCTACCGGGTTGTCGCCTTAAATCTCTGTAAGTATATCCAAGCTCTAAATCTCACTGGCTGTCAGATCTTCGCAGAGAAAAAAACACATTGCACCATAAATTGTCTGTTACAGACTTAGAAGGGCTCCAGTGGAAGTCTGAGTCTCTGGAGAAAAGCCTTCAGTATTAATCCAACAGTATACATTTTTCAAACCAGTCCTACTATATTGTTGCACATTTCTCAGTACCTGTAAGCATCTGTCTTTTTTTGTTTGTTTTTTTTCTCAATTTGATGGATTTAAACCAGATTTTGACCCTTGCACCTGTCAGTTATAAATTATGATTCCTGGTTTATGTTACTCATAATCTGAAGTTAAACACTTAGAAAATGATTTTGGACGTGAGCACACAGGTGATAAAGTGTAACATCCTCCTCTACATATTACATTCCACAGAGACACATTGATACGCTGTGCACTGGGATTTATATTTTCTCAGGATTAAAGCGTGATAAATGCATCTTCTTAAGTGCTTATTAACTTAAATTCAGACAGTTGTTCACATGGAGACGTCTCTGTCTGTGAGAGTATCAGAAAAATGTCCACCATTCAGATATTCTAGTGGGGAGAATTTAATTCATCAGCACCAGCTGAATAAAGCTCAGATTGACGTTGGTGGGCTAATGAGTTAAACTCAGCCAGTCGTCACGTCTCACTCATCTACTGAGCGGAGCCGCGTTTGCCTTATCTTGCCCCTGATTAACTAGTGATAGAGTGTAAGAGATCCAGGCTGGCGCTGATTCCAGATGGAAAATAATAAAGTGAAGCTGTAGGAGGTGATGTCATTTGTTTTTTTAATGAGTTTTAAAGTGATGAGTGAGGTTTTTCTTCTTCACCAGTATTTATTGTTCAGTTTATGTAGCACTATATTTACTAAGTACTATTTATCAATAGCCCTATCTTATTTATTTTATAACTAGTACATTATTTACTATGTAGATAGACCATGCAGTATGTTTAGGAGCTACTGTTGGAGGACTCGACATTTAAGCAACAGAAGGTTTCAGTCCGTGCTGCAGTCTATAAAAATATGCACCCGAATATAATGACTACTAAATCTACAATAATGATGGAAAGCATTTATACATTCAGCGTGACTAACCCGAAAAAGATCTGCGATATGAAACGCGCAAACAAAAATAAATAATTGTCATGCACAAACAATAGGTAATCGCGCAATTAACTTTGCTGGATATTCGTCCACACTAAACCCCACTGATATGGCTCCACCAGCGTAAATTGGTGTGCTTTAGAACATCGTGTTTTTATGATGTGAATTGTTCCCAGAAGGAATTATCTACCTTTTTGAAAGCAGTGAAGCCCACATCGACGAAACATTTGTAAGCAATGCAATTAAAACAGTTGGTGGTGCTTTGAAAGGACGATTAAATCCTTGTTAGACAGCATGATAGCACAATAACAGAGTTCTTATTGCACGGATGCTGAATGAGAAACGCACTGGATTTAAATAGCCATCGTTCATGAGGGTTTGAACAGAGACCTGCAGTGCCTGATCCAGTGGTGCCGGTTCTGGTGGGTGGGGGGGAGATATTCCCCAGCGACCACGTCTGCTCCAACACCGAGAGACGGAGGGGAAGGGAGGGAGGGCGAACACATCTGGAGCCAATCTTTAGGCCAGAGAAAGGATCTGTGTCGGGATCGGAGCTGCAACCTGGTTAAGCTCTCTCAAACGGCTCTTCTCTAGAAGTGGTCTGCAAGTGGTTTCTGCTCGTGACATTACTTGGGGGTCTTCGCGGCGACGATGGGTTTTAGCTCGGTGGTTGTCGGCGGTGTCACTCCCGGTGTGGATCGGCACTCAGAAGTTACAAAATGTCCAGAAGATTCCACTAAAACACCTCTGGGCCTCTCAGGTTTCATTTGTTATTTTGTTTATCTTCCAGGCCCACTTAACATAGCATGTGTGTCAGTCTGCGCTGCACCTCTCGACTCCCACACATGTTGCGTATATTATGATAGCAGGCCGGACCCTCCTCAGCAGCCCCTCTCGCTGGCACAGGCAGGCGGGCGAGGAGCAGGAAGGAAATGACCTCATGGCGTTTCTGATGGAGGCTTGGCACAAGGCTCCAGCGAAGTCTTCAAGTAGCGTGGATTCATGGCAGTGTAGATAGGACGTAGTTTTTTAATGACATGGCATTCGATTGCTACACATGGCTGGTTGTGATTAGGAAACTAAATGTGCCACAAACGGTAAATTCAGAGCTATTTCCTTGATAGTGTGAGATTGTGAAAGTCTCGTTTTGCACTTCCCTTTGAACATAATTAAATCATTAAACAATTAGCAATACAAATGTTACACAGACCTGTTTATTTTCACTTATTTTGTGTGGGTTTTGGGGGCGACACAGCTAAGATTCTGTGTTGTGTTACCTTTATGATTTATAGGTATTTCAGACCTGCTGCTATTTGTTTAGCTGTGGTCTCAGAGAATACAGATGTCACTCAGACTGACTGAGGAAAATGCAGAGCAGCCAAAACATAAAGTGGAAATGTTAACCCAATAACGCTAGATAAACAGTCGGCGGAGAGGAGCCAAAAACAACAGAGAACGAAGGGAAAGTGTCCTGCTGGCATCAGGTTTCCCAGAGTAAGTGTTATTTGAAAAGCAGCTGAAGGGTGACACTCACTCTCCTCCCACCCAATCTCCCCGTCTCCCTCCTCCCTCACTCAATCAACCATCTGTTGTTCCCTCTCTTCTCAGGCTGCTCTAAGTGCCTTGAAACAGCTGTCGGAGCAGGGACTGGACCCGGTGGATGGCCCCATCAAGGTACGGTAGGACACGGATCACGCTAAACACAGACAGACGCTCCCCGCCCGCTCAGTGTTGGATGTTTAATCAATCGGCCAATCAGGGTGGACAGATGCTTGTCTAGTGAGGAGCCAGATGTGCGTGTGTGTCTGTGCCAATCCGGCTTTTTGCAAATCCTCAGCGCTGCAGGCTGAATCATCGGCTCCCTCCACACGCACACAAACACGCGTCCAGCATTTCTCCTCCATAGGAATGCAACAAAAGGCGTCTATATTTACATGCACTACACTCCTCCCAGTGCTCGGTGCTCTGCGTGATGGCTATCGCGACCAAGGCTCAGTCGTGGCAGAAAAGATGTCTTTCTTCACGTAGCTTCCCTCCACAACGAGCAAGGGAGGGGAGGAAGGACCAAGGAGGAAATCACTGTCAAGCATTTCTGGAGTATTTTCATAGTAGGTGTGCCATGGGAAAAAAAAATATTTTGTAGCCCTGAGTCTCCTTTAGAAAGAAACGGGAAAGGAACAAAGAGAGGAAAGACAATTGGAGTGTTATAACATCTTCATTTATGTCATCAGAGGAGGAGAGGGGAAACTTTGGTAGCAATCACCCTTTCACCTGAGCAGTTAATCACTCATTTCTAGCTCCAGTATTTCCCCTCTTGGGCTCTAAAACTCATCAAGTTGCCCTCGTTGTCAACAGATTTCTGGTCATTAGGCTTCAGATGTTATGTTATCAACATAAACACACCCATTTCCGCCAAATCGGCTGCTTTTCTTTGCACTCTCACACATGAATATTTTTACAGTCCTTTCTGAGAAAAGCCACAGAACAGGAGACATTTGGTGTGAAACAGACTGAGGTCAAGGACTTCTGAAGTGTCGAGAGTAACAGTGGCAGCACTTTTGGTTTTCTTTAACAGGGATCACATACTTTGTGGGAATTAAATCATGGGATCTTCCTGAGGAACATTACCAAGCAAACAAATTACCAACCGCGTGACTGATTATTAACAGCATTGCTCGAGGTCTCGGACAAAATGTGCCCTAACCCAGTTCTATTTGTGTTTTCAGACCAGTGAACCATGTGGGAGGGAGGATGGACATTAAACAGACTAACTCAGGCACCACCACTCAGGTCTGCAAGGATTCAAAGGCTGTCGTCTAGGAGCTGACAACCCCGAACCTCTCCTTCGGCATACACCAACCTGACAAACGCCACCCACCCAACACCCCCAAAGTCCCTCTCTACCCACCCCCACCCCACGATTGCCACTGTATCCTGCAAAACCTGTCAACATGCAATAGGGTGGATGTGCACCGAGAAATGACCGACTAAAACACCATTACCTGAGTCTATGTGAAGACAACGCTATGTTAACACAATTATTGATGATTTCAGTCAAAATTTAGAGGAAAAAAAAAAGAAATGAAACACAAACTAATGAGATAAATGCATGGTACTGTATGAAATTAAGGGAAATCCAAAGTGATACACTGCATAGACAATTTTCCCTTTGGATAAATGTCTTTTGGTATGGTTAAAAACAAATATGTACATCATGCCATTGAAACACAAAAGAAACATTTTGGGGGAGAAACCAACTTGCGTACAGTAGCTTATTTCTTCGGGGGTATTATGTTTCCGTTTTTTTATTTTTTTATTTTACTAATCTAACAATGCTTGAGTACTGTATTTAAAATTAACCAATGCCAGTGCTGTGAAAGTTGTAGTTGTTGTCTTCATATATAGTCACCCAGCTTACCTTGTATGCTGACATAAAAAAAAAGAGTTCATCTATCTATATGGATGTGTATGACTTGCAAGAGTATCATATTCCGAAAAATAACACAGACAAGTTTTTTTTCATGTGAACAAAAAGGACAAAACTGGTGTTAGCAGTAATCAGTAGAAGTGTCGACCACCCAGGAGGGAAGGTTGGACTAACCTTTACTTCCTGAAGGGTCTAACTTTCCCGTTTAACATGACCCCACACTGGCATAGCATCACTGGAGCATCAATTGACCAACAGTGGAGGCAAAGGGGCCACTGCAGCATCACTTTTTATCTAGAAATAGAGGCCAGTGGTTAGTATTTTGCACATATTCTCTGCTACCAGTAAACGTCCAAACTCCAGAGAGTTTTTACGGGCGTGACTGCATGTCCTCCAGTGAATGAAAAGTCCTCTCCATTCCAGTGATTTTGTGTCAGTGGATTGTCCCCCTCTCCCCCCACAGTTTTGTCGATCACATCTACACCCATTGTGTGTGTTGTATTGACCCGCCAAGGCATCAACTGGGTGCTTTTAATGCCTGCATTAGTGCGTCTTTGGAGCGAAGGGAGTCTGTGACATTGAGGACGTGTCTTCTTCTTCGCTGTGAGTACAATGTGTAATAAGGCTGTTTCTGTTACTGAAATGCAGTAAAAACACCTCAGTTCATGTGGGAAAAAAACCCAGCTTCTTTGTGTCTCATTTTCCCCTTTTGACGCGTATAAACACATCTTGCTCCAACTGTAGGTAGCACTGTTTCTGAAATATATCAACTTTTACACAAATGTTCAAAGTGCATCAGCTCAAACCGAAAGTGAAAATGAGAAACCGGGTGATGTCATTAACACCATATACTGCCGTGCTGATGAATAAACAATCTGCTACTCTTTCTGGTACTTTCATCCACATCTTTGTGGATACATGTTTCTCATTGGTCATGAAGGTTTCACATCACCAAAAGTATTCAACGCTGGTCACCTGATGTGATTGAAAGCTCTGGAAAAAGCGAGTAAGGGGACCTAGAGTCAAGATCATATTGTAAAATTAAAAGGTTGCACCTGACACCGAGCCCTGCCTTGGCTTTTGAGTGAGAGACTAAGAAACAAAGTACTTCAAAAATGTCTCAAAGAGAAAAAGACATAAATAACATTTATTATCGTTTACCTCCAAAATGCCTATGCTACTGCATTCATTAGTCATAATGACTAATAAAAATGTAATAAGCACATAACAACAAATTGGGTAGTTGTGCTCCAAAAAAAGTGCACTAAAGATTTTTATTGTGTTGTTGTTCCAACTCCCTTCATAAAAGCATATCATTGATCTAATGCCAAAGACTTTTTTATGTGTGTTTAGAAATCATTGTTTCTCATCTCCTCCGTTGAAGAATCCCTAATCTGAGAGATCGGTCTACTGTCAACACATCCTGAGAAAAGACCAAAACTTATATTGCATTAGTCCGTCTCGCACTACTTTCTGACTTTTCTACATTGTCTTTGACTCTCGGCTCCACACCCATTGATTGCTACAGAAAATTCAACTCTTTTAAAGATATATATATATATATATATATATATATATATATATATATATATATATATGTGTTAACCATGTTAACTATAATGAAGGAACATATTGCCCACTGAGGAAGAAGCTTTGGCTTCACAAATCAGCCTCAATTATTGTTTATTTGTGTTGGAATTTATTGACAATAGGAAAATATAGAATATCCCCAAACTTCAATCCCTGTGCAGCATTCTCAGGACAACCTGCTGGTTTACCCAGTTTCTCAGTTAAGTGTGCAGACACGCAGCCCTGAATATCAAATTACTTTCCGAGGACAAAGACGCCGTTTCATGTCATCCTTAACTCGCGCTGTTTGAGCTTTACAAATACATCACGGCAACTTTTGTAATGTCATGACATCCTGTCAATTCATACTGGAGACAAATGTCACCCCGGAGTCAAAGTCCACCGTTTGTGTTTTCCAAACAGAGAGACTCAATCTTTGACTGTATGAGTGTGTGTGCCTCATCTGTCACATGCTCGTGTTGCATCACTCCATCACTTTTTACTCGTGCACGCCGCTCCACCACCTGTGCCGTCCTCCAGCACGCAGACCGCCTCTGCACCACCAAACCCACTCTGCGCTCTCCCATTAGCGAGATGAATGAGCGGGCGGGACAGCGGCGGTCCAATTCAACCTCGCTGACTAATGGACTCAGCTGGCAGCTACATCTGCTAGCCATTGAGGAGCGCCAAGGCTGTTCACACACATTAGCAGCAGATCTCTATTCCAGAAGCTTGTTCAGGTAGTGGCAGAGCAGCTTGGGGCCGTGTTAGACCCCAGATGAATTGCCTTGCTCTGACCAGCCAATATTGGAGGTGAAGCTTGCTGCCCAAAATAGAATAAAATCAATGGGCCTGTGGAGCCTGTCCGTGCCATGCAAAAGCAAATGCCTGAGTCATCGATTTTTCCATCTGAATGATGTGGCATCGACCCGCTTGAAGTCCTCTAAATTAGAGCTGTATTAACAGGAGGATAAAAGAGTGCAGGGAATCCTATAGATGTTGATTAATGTCCAACGAATGATTCAAGCCAAAATCCTAATAGTTTTCTTTCTTGGATGAGTCAAATGTGTGTGCGTGTGTGTGTGTGTATGTGTGCGTGCGTGCTTACATAAAGGGCTATTTCACACAATGAGGCCGTTTTGATCTACTCGAAGTCCCAACAGGAGCTGGAAGTGGCTGCACTTGGTGCTGATTGCTTCGGTACACAGAGGGATTGAAGCTGTCAGTACAACTCTCCCTCATATTAGAACTAATCTGCCACTGAGCAACTTTATCCAGCCCCGATTAGTCACGGCAGAGGAGCGCTGTGCGCTGAAGCCCTGACATCTCCGAGCTTCTTTGTAATCCACCGAAGAGCTCGCAGCGAGCAATCAGAGTCTGGAGGATGGGTGTATTCTCTGTCCCTGACCAAGAAATCAATTGGTTCTGTGGAGAGATGAGTGGCTGCTACAACACTGATAGATGTGTGGAGGATCACTCCACTCATTTTGGATTCAACAGCTTAAAGATGTTTTCGGTAGAACTTTGTTCAGATCGATTAGTTTAGTTCCAATGTAAGAAACAATCAAAATCGATGAAGAAACCTAATTTACCCTCGTGATCTGGTTTTGAAACCATCATGCTGGTAGCTAACAGTGTGCTCAGCGCTAACTAGCTTCTAGAAAACTTTGTATTAAGACAAATACATGAATTGGCATTTACAATCTTTCTGCTCTGGTTTTTCTGCGTTATCAGCGTTTAAGTCCATTTGAATGGCACCTGGTGGTTCAGTGAATAGCTGATAAGCAAAGGTCTAAGACAGGACTCACAAAGCTTTGAAGACATGGCTGTCTGTCTAAGATATACAAAGTTCAATCATTTTTAGCTCATGACATTGAATTCATTCATATGACAGCAATTTTATAATTCATTCAACAGCAGTTGTTTTCCTCAGCGTTTAAAAGACGTCAGCACACTAACAGGAAGCCACGTCTGTAGAAGGAACATGATGCGTTTTGTTTTCATTTTTGGGGCTGGAAAATATAATTTTTAACAAGGAAATTAACTTTTTGGTTTATTATAACCATGTCAGATACCAATTACTGTTCAAATCTGAATATTTGTACGTGTCTAAATTAACGTCTAGAGGAGATCTTTAAGGATACTAAGTCTACATATGTTATAAAACTAGCAGGATTACATGCTCCTCTCTGGAGTGAGCGACCCCTTTGAAATGTGTAAAAAGGGGGCCTTTAATTAGGCTTGACAAATACCAAAGACGTGACCTTTAAAGGCAACTACAGCCACGCACAAACAACTCAGCTGTTTGAACATGCGAGTCAAAATCTAGCTCGTGACATCTTAATGTGACGCTGACACCAATTAGGACATTTTGCTTTTCTCTTGCCTTCATTCAGGAAAGTAAAAGTTCAGGGTCAGCTGCATAACAGCTCCGGTGGAAATGGTAGGAATTTCATCGTTGTTGCTCCCAGACAGTTGCCAAAACTCTGTTTTAACCCAGGTAGTACCATGAATGAGTGTTTTCCCTCATGCATTACTTGTATTCTGTATCCAAGTTAAACAAAGTGAGCTGTTCCTAATCTTTCTGGGACATAACTTTGTGTATCTTATCTTTCATGGGCTCTTGTGTAAACCTTTATTTCAGAATTGACATGTTTGCTTGTACCTACAGTACTTTCAAAGGCAAATGGCTCTTGACCTCTTTAGCCAACACCCATATCTAAAGGCTGCCTGAGTCACGGTGTGCCACAATGTGCGAGGACAGTGATACTGATCCCAGTCAAAAGAGTAGAACGAGGCTAACGAGGAGAAAAGGCCGGGTGGGTGTCATCCTAACAATTCAGTTCATCGGCATTACAGAAGATCCTCTTTCCTGTCACTTGATTCACAGAATAACATACGAGCCACTATTGTGATTGACGACGGGAATTGTATGCAAGTGTGTGAGTGTAGAAACACTGAATGTCGGCTCGCTTGTAATAACGACACACCATTTAATAATCTAAATCACTTTTATTAATTTAAGTTAGGTAGAGACACTAAACATTGGAACCACATTTGCTCCGCTATGGAGCGGTCTTCAGAAAATTACAAAAAAGAGGCTTATGTCATACTGTCAAAAAAAAAAAAAAAAGAGGCAAAAATTAAGAGGTAGAGAATTTAGACTCATCGCTGTGACTGAAGGGATGAAGCCTATTGGAATGTAGTTGAAATTCAAAAACTCTTGTCATCCCAAAGTTTATATAAAATATTCATACATCAAATATGGTGGAGACAGTCATTTGGGATATTGGGGTATTCACAACATTTAAACATTTACATTTCACTTTAACTGGACAATGAATAGGAGAGTTAAAGTTTTACTTTGGAAAGAATAATGGAAAGCTAGTGTCTTTAATACATTTCCCTCAATCACACGTCAGTGTTGGGACAGCGGTTTGCCCGGAGTTACAGCCTATGTTGTTGTTGTGTTTTTAAACATAATATTGGCAACATAAATTTACAATATAAACACCACAGATCTTGAAAATAAAGACAAATGAGAGAAATACAAATTTATTTCCTCTCCGTTTCTCCCAAAGCAGTACATTCTGAATGTCACACATGCTCGTTCAACCCAGGACAGACTCCCTCGTACACGTTTTAATTCGAGAGGTTAGTCGATACAGACCTGAAATAACGGGACAATGTTGAGTCCATTACACTGGAAACTCCTGTGAAGATTTAACCCGGCCACAATCTGGCCTTTAAATGTCCCGTTCGTAATGCGTACACTTCGTCATCAACACACCGTATATGCTACGTGTCTGTAACTTAAGTATTTAACAACAGAATATGGTCAACTTTAATAGTGACGTTTCTCTTGCTTCATTTTAAATGGCACAGGCTATAATCAGAGCCTTGTTAAGCTGCGAACCGATTTCCTGACTGCCTGAAGAAGAGCCTCTGCTTGGGGAGACGACGGATGGTTTGAAATGCTGCGTTGAACTTTCCTACACAGAATGCTGGCAGTGTAGCGAAAAATCTGAAATTACAGTGCATGTCTACAAAAATTAAATAAAAGTGAAAAACGTTTTTTTACTGTTTGTACAGTAACATACTGTATATTTCCACAATGACACTAGATAAGGCTGGTGACTACATTACGTAAATAGTTAATTATAGGATAGCTTTTCTGTATGATTTCAAAAACTAGTGACACAGTATATATATGTTGGTTTCTTTAAACAAACTTTTTAAAAAAAAGACAAAACAAAGTCAAATAAATCCTTTGTGTAGTACACAGCTTTCTTTGTTCCAGAGGAACAATATGGTAAACCTATGCATTTGCTCAATGCAAGTGCACCAGTCTAGATTCAGTCTTTTCTTCTTTCCTTCCTTCCCATTTTCATCCTCAGTGGTTGTTTCCTCATGCTTGCAGGTGTATGTGCCTCTGTTCGTGATACAAACAGCGCCCCCTAGATCCCATTCTTTGCCTCATTGTTGTTCATGGCCTCCTTTCTCTGAGCTAGGAAGGGGTACATGCACTTGTCGGCGCCTAGGAACCGGTACATGCACACAATGGCCTCGAAGGGCAGGATGCTGCAGAGACAGGACAGAGATAAGATTAATGACACAAGATACTCCTGTACAGTTTACCGAGAGCCAGCAGAGTAAGGGGGGGAGGGTGTATAGGAGGATAAAGTTTAGGAGGCTGCTCACCTTTTCATGAAGTTGACCATATAGACGATGCGAGGTGTACAGATCATAGGCTGGTCAGTGAGGATGGCCCTCATAGCCTGTTTCACACAGAACTCTGGCTTCAGGGGAGGGAGGAAAGGCTCGATCTCCTTCCTTAATGGAAAGACGCATGGTTAGTTTGATTCAAAAGTCAGGGAATTTGCTAAAACAGGACAAAATTCATAATTTAAGAGAACAAATCATTCTATATTCGATTAGAATTATTCAGAAACCAGAGTTCACTTTTTTTTGTTGATTAATAAATAAAGTGTCACTGGTTGAAAAGGTTGTGAGGTTGCACGCAGTAATAGTGATTGCTCCAAAGTGGAGGCGCAGCAGAGGAGAACGTGCCACCTGCTGACTGCAGACATCAAACAAAGTGAGGACTATTAGAGAGGAGAAGGGGGGCGTGAGCCCAGGTGCACCTGTTGGTGATCTTTTTCCCTGGGAAAGTCTTTGTTTAAGCGGAGTGCCAACCAATGTTCTACAAGGGACTTTATATCTCTGTTACACACACAAACCATCAGCTGCGGCTGCTGCTGCTGCTTTGATCTTCAAAATGTGTTTGCGAGGCAATTTTATAGGGTGAAAATTAGAGATGACAAGCTCATCCCAGGTGCTAGAAAGCGTTTGAAGAAATAACTGCGCACACAAACACAATTAGAGTGGCCAGAGTGTGCAGAAGCTAACCTTATCCTGCAGCCTTTGAACATTCCCGTGTCGACCAGGTAAGGGCACACCAGAGTCATGTTGATGCCATCCTTCTCGGAGGCCTTCAGCTCATGGCTCAGTGACTCGTGGAACCCGATGGCACCGAACTTAC